>CAWUFW010000873.1:1825000-3025000 GCA_963921515.1 Calotriton arnoldi | reverse complement strand
GGAACCCATGTGGTCCACGGGTAATGTGTCCTATCCTGTAGTGTATCCATGTCATCCTTAGCAGCATATGAGGGTGTCATGTTTTCAATATTTGGCAATGGGATTTCCTACTTACATTTGCAAGATCACATCTGTGGCTTACACCCCTGCACATCTGTTGTGCTTGCCATTGTTCAATTAGTCTACTTCCCTGACCGTGTGGCCATCTCCACTGGACATGCAAGTTTGGGCATCAATGGGGAAGGACTCATCTGTGTTGTCAGTGCAACTTGCTATAGATGTGTGTTGGATCTGTGCTGATGATTTCGTTGACACTCCCATGACCAGGCTGATATGACGGGAGCCTTTATTTTGTGCTAATTGTTGACTGTGTGACCAAGTGTTCTGCTGACATGATGGAGCCCTACTGAGGCGACATATGGCACAGATTTCCTCACACAGGAGTGGAGTCCCCTCATGGCAGTGAGTAATCCTGTGACATTGCCTGAGCCCAAGGTGTGTGTTGTGTGAGCATGTCTGTGTGTGTTCACTTCCATTTTGCTGTGCATGCTGGGATCCCTAGTGATGTTCCTGTTTGTGATGCTTGCTGAGTTGACCTATGTTCCCCCAAAGTCTTCTCCCTGGGTTCTCTGTGATGTGGGTGCATGGCACATTACTGGTCATCAGGGTGTCACCCATAGGTGTGTTTGCTGTCAGGGCAGAGTTTGTGGGCAAACGCAGATGGGACACAGTCAGGATTCCTCTTGGCACTTGTTGTTTACACCTGTCATGTAATTTCCAGTTTGTGTTAGCTTTCAGTGATTGTGACACGTTGTGTGTGTGACTGCTGGCACTCCTCAGGGTCAGGGCTGCAATGTTGGTAGTTGTCTATGTGTGTTCTTTGTGGGTGACCTTGGCTTCTTCATTGGTGTGGGACTGTGGCTGGGATCCCATTGGTTGGTGTGGTATTGCCGTCATGTCCATGTACAGCGTAGTGTGCAGTGGTCAGACATTCAGGAGTCTTGTTGAGTGGCCATGTGTGATCTGTTTCTGCACCTTAGTTACCACCCCCCCCATGGGATTGTCATGGGTGCATGTGCAATGTCACCAGTGCATGTGATCTTCACTGCTGCACATTGTTGGAGGTCGAGGTGTGTGGTGTTGAGTGTGTGCAGATGAGAGTTGTTGCCCGGCTAGACCCCTGCCTCCATGTTGGCCTTGGCTTACTGGCCGTGCTGATTGATTTGTGCTTGTGTAGGTGTGATGGTAGTTTGTTGATCAGGACACATGACTGTGGTTCACAGTGTGAACAACATCTAGCTTTGTCATCACAGTGGGATTGTCATGCAGCCCAGGGTCAACACATTGTGGGGACCCTGGGGGTAGTGCTGTGGTGTGTCTGTGTCTTGCTGAGTCAGTTGCTGTTCCTACATGCTTGTGTGACATGTGTGATTTGTGCTCCCTCTCATCTAACAATGCCTGATTGCCCACATAGGGGATTTGGATCCATGAGTTACTTTTGTGTGGCACTGTATGCGCATCTGTGTAATTGGTATTCAGGCCTCATCATGTGTTGTGTGGTTGCCTGGGGACACTGGCACCCCCCCCCTCACCTGTTGTGTTTGATGTGCAGTGCGGGGCTGCCTGTTTGTGTTTGTGCATCTGCACCACTGCATTGGCATATCTTTAGTGTGCCATTGGCTGTATGTTGTTTGGTGGGTTTCACCTGCTGTCCTTGGGACTCCTAGGTCATCAGTCAGCACAATGATCATTGTTTGTGTGTCCCATTGCTGCCATGGTATGGTATTTGTTCACCTCACATCTACAGTCTCCACAGGATATCTACATTTGTGTGCCCATTGGTGCAAATATGTGGGTCTGCATTATGATGGTCACTTCTGTCATTGTGTCATTGATGAATGTTGACAGTGTCAGCCCCCATGGGTGATGTTTGTCTGCACATGGCCAAAGGTATGTCTTATTTGCACTGCACTGTTTGCCTCCCCCAATCTATGTTGCTATGGGACACAAGCACTACTTTGCCACTGATGTGTTTGTTGTTCTGTGACCAGGAATCATCCATGCAGTTTGGCAGTTGCAGCTTTTTCAATGTCAACACTTACCTTTTGGTCACTGTGATGATGGGGGCTTAGACCCCATTGCCACAATGTTCAAAATGTGCTTCAGCTATGGACCCCACACTTACATTTTGGTCACTGTGATGATGGGGGCTTAGACCCCATTGCCACAATGTTCAAGATGTGCTTCAGCTATGGACCCCACACTTACCTTTTGGTCACTGTGATGATGGGGGCTTAGACCCCATTGCCACAATGTTCAAAATGTGCTTCAGCTATGGACCCCACACTTACCTTTTGGTCACTGTGATGATGGGGGTTGGACTCCATTGCCACAATGTTCAAAATGTGCTTCAGCTATGGACCCCACACTTACCTTTTGGTCACTGTGATGATGGGGGCTTCGACCCCATTGCCACAATGTTCAAGATGTGCTTCAGCTATGGACCCCACACTTACCTTTTGGTCACTGTGATGATGGGGGCTTAGACCCCATTGCCACAATGTTCAAGATGTGCTTCAGCTATGGACCCCACACTTACCTTTTGGTCACTGTGATGATGGGGACTTAGACCCCATTGCCACAATGTTCAAAATGTGCTTCAGCTATGGACCCCACACTTACCTTTTGGTCACTGTGATGATGGGGGTTGGACCCCATTGCCACAATATTCCAAATGTGCTTCAGCTATGGACCCCACACTTACATTTTGGTCACTGTGATGATGGGGGCTTAGACCCCATTGCCACAATGTTCAAAATGTGCTTCAGCTATGGACCCCACACTTACCTTTTGGTCACTGTGATGATGGGGGTTGGACCCCATTGCCACAGTGGTCATGGTCTGCTTGCATTGTGGAGGCCACACACATTTATGTGTGACACATGTGATAGGGGGTCACATTGTGTGTTCAAAGTCATGTTCGGTGTTGTAGGCATTTGACACAGTCTACACACGCTTGTCATGGTGTTGGGGGGATGTCTTTTTCTTGCATTCCCTAGGTTGTAGTGTGCTGGTTGTGTCATGCATTGTCCATCCTATGAGTGGGGTGGTGTTGGTGGTAGGCATCCAGCCCCCCATGGGTAGGGGTGGTGGTAGTGGTAGGCATCCAGACCCTCAAGGGTAGGGGTGGTGGTAGTGGTAGGCATCCAGCCCCCCCTGGGTAGGGGTGGTAGTAGTGACAGGCATCTAGCACCCCCTGGGTAGGGGTGGTAGTAGTGGTAGGCATCTAGCACCCCCTGGGTAGGGGTGGTGGTAGTGGTAGGCATCCAGCCCCCCCTGGGTAGGGGTGGTAGTAGTGACAGGCATCTAGCACCCCCTGGGTAGGGGTGGTAGTAGTGGTAGGCATCTAGCACCCCCTGGGTAGGGGTGGTAGTAGTGGTAGGCATCTAGCACCCCCTGGGTAGGGGTGGTAGTAGTGGTAGGCATCCAGCCCCCCATGGGTAGGGGTGGTGGTAGTGGTAGGCATCCAGCCCCCCATGGGTAGGGGTAGTGGTAGGCATCCAGCCCCCCCCTGGGTAGGGGTGGTGGTAGTAGTGGTAGGCATCTAGCACCCCCTGGGTAGGGGTGGTAGTAGTGGTAGGCATCTAGCACCCCCTGGGTAGGGGTGGTAGGAGTGGTATGCATCTAGCACCCCCTGGGTATGGGTGGTGGTAATGGTAGGCATCCAGCCCCCCATGGGTAGGGGTGGTGGTAGTGGTAGGCATCCAGCCCCCCATGGGTAGGGGTGGTAGTAGTGGTAGCTATCTAGCACTCCCTGGGTAGGGTTGGTAGTAGTGGTAGGCATCCAGCCCCCCCTGGGTAGGGGTGGTGGTAGTGGGTGGTAGTGGTAGGCATCCAGCCCCCCATGGGTAGGGGTGGTAGTAGTGGTAGGCATCTAGCACCCCTGGGTAGGGGTGGTAGTTGTGGTAGGCATCTAGCACCCCTGGGTAGGGGTGGTAGTAGTGGTAGGCATCTAGCACCCCCTGGGTAGGGGTGGTAGTAGTGGTAGGCATCTAGCACCCCTGGGTAGGGGTGGTAGTAGTGGTAGGCATCCAGCCCCCCATGGGTAGGGGTGGTGGTAGTGGTAGGCATCCAGCCCCCCATGGGTAGGGGTGGTGGTAGTGGTAGGCATCTAGCACCCCCTGGGTAGGGGTGGTAGTAGTGGTAGGCATCCAGCCCCCCATGGGTAGGGGTGGTGGTAGTGGTAGGCATCCAGCCCCCCATGGGTAGGGGTGGTAGTAGTGGTAGGCATCTAGCACCCCCTGGGTAGGGGTGGTAGTTGTGGTAGGCATCTAGCACCCCCTGGGTAGGGGTGGTAGTAGTGGTAGGCATCTAGCACCCCCTGGGTAGGGGTGGTAGTTGTGGTAGGCATCTAGCACCCCCTGGGTAGGGGTGGTAGTAGTGGTAGGCATCTAGCACCCCCTGGGTAGGGGTGGTAGTAGTGGTAGGCATCTAGCACCCCTGGGTAGGGGTGGTAGTAGTGGTAGGCATCTAGCACCCCTGGGTAGGGGTGGTGGTAGTGGTAGGCATCCAGCCCCCTGGGTAGGGGTGGTGGTAGTGGTAGGCATCCAGCCCCCATGGGTAGGGGTGGTAGTAGTGGTAGGCATCTAGCACCCCCTGGGTAGGGGTGGTAGTAGTGGTAGGCATCTAGCACCCCCTGGGTAGGGGTGGTAGTAGTGGTAGGCATCTAGCACCCCATGGGTAGGGGTGGTAGTAGTGGTAGGCATCCAGCCCCCCATGGGTAGGGGTGGTGTTCGTGGTTGGCATCCAGGCCCCTATGTGTGTATGTGGCATTGGTGATAGCCATCCCGCCCCTATGGTGCTGCTGTTGCTGGTGTAAGTAATTTCTGCATCCCTATGTGTGTGTGTTATATGTCGGGTACGTGTGGTTTGTTTGTGTGGTGGGTGTCTGACTTACCTTCTGCGCCGTACGCGTCCGTATCAGTTCCGGTAATAGATGTAGAGTATTGGTAGGATCGGTGCGATGGGATTCATGGTTGGTTCGTCTCGTTCGTCTTTCTCTTTGCTTTGCCTCGTCCTCGTCGCTGGCTTGTTCGTCTCGTAGCCGTGGATCGTCTTGTGGCGCGAATCGGAGCTTATGTGCGCCTCTCCCGGATGCTTTGACGTGCCGTGCGTAGCGACGGGTTCGGCACGTACGGAAGGCGCATCGTACTTCTCCGTCCGGACCGGGCTGCGTTTGGGCCTCCTTGTAACTCGATTCTGCGTTTCCGGATCCGCTTCGGTCGGAGAACAGGAGCTGTATTGGGTGAGTGCGACTGGGTCGGGATTTGGGCAGTTATGCGCATCGTACTTGCTCGTTCAGACGTATGTGTGAATCGGTTGGGAAACACGCATTCGCCTGGTTTTTTTCCCCAGGCGAATGGTGTTAGGTGCGCCTCCGACCGGGATCGGAATCGACCCCAAAGTCTAATGTTTTTTGTAAGTCAGTTGCCAGATTTCCATATCAAGACCCTATGAAATGTTCACAGTGGTGCCTATAACGTTACAGACACTATTGACCAATGTTTTAGACTCATCTAACCCTACAAAAGATCTTGCTCTGTCTAGCTTTCTTCGGCTAAAATCCATGTGATGAGGTAAATTTACAATTCATACCAAAATTGAACTAAGGTTGGATCTTGAGCTTAATAAATTGCTACTAGTTGTTCATATCAATCCTTATTACAGGGTTTGATTTGGCAGGAATGGTGAACTAACAGTGGCAATCCCATTTGGTAAAGGAGTTTGCAAGGTCTGCATTTTTGGCCTCAGCAGTTTCTAATTCGATTATCAACAACCCAGGATATTTTTGATAAGATAGCCTGTCTGATTCATTTTGTATCACAGCACCCACGCTTCGATTGTTGCATGTAGAAGGTGCTGTAATGATTTTTGTGCACATTTAATGTTTTACTAAACTGTTGAAAGTGTCTGCTCCCTAAGAGGTCAAATGCAAGCAACTTGATATTAAGGAGCTCAACGCTTGTTCCCTATGATTTAACCTTAAATAACATGCCACTTTCTGTAGTAGCAAATTTAGATTATTTGGGACAAATGTTTCATAGTATTGGGCAATTGTCGGTTAATATTTTCATAATCAAGTTGGATTCAACTGGTAGAACTACATACTCTGCCCATGTTATCTTTGTTCTTTCAATGCCAATAGAATGCTTGACTTCTACTTTAGACACAGTGGAATTGAAGTGTCACCTAAAAGGAAAAGATCTTCATGTCAACTTTAAGACTTGCCAAATGCTACACCAACTTTTTCCTAGTGTTACATTCGCTTGGACCTACCTTGTGAAAGGGCGCTCCTCCTGTTTGGGTGCTGAAAAGGTAATCTGCCAATTTGTTGGGGTGGTACACTGATGGTCTCTTCTCAATTTTTAGAACACCCTGCAGGAGGGACTTTTAGCTGCACAAGTGCTGCGGACCCCTTCTTCTTCAGTAGGGAGATCGCAACACCAAGGGCTGTAATAGGTCTTGCCTTCGCAAGCACCAAGATCCACAAATATAAAACTTGATGATTTACGCTATGACAATATTAGTAGTTTTCACATCAATCTTCAAGGATGAACACATGTCCATTTTCCTGACAATCGAAGCTGAATGTCTATGGGATTGCCAAACTAATACGTTTTCTCCACAGAGTATTTTAATTAATTGTATCAAATGCTGTTTCAAAGTCACATATTCAATGTAAACGGGACATTCATAAACTCTAATTGTAACTTCATGAAAATGCCAAAAATGAAAACATGTTATATCATTGGGTATTGGTGTAGCACAATAGTCACAAATTGTTTGACTTCTTAATGCATACATTGACTGTGAAGTGATTCACCAAGCAGAGGTTCTCAACAGGGCATCATCCCAAATCACATGGCTGTTGTGGGTAGATGGCTTGAAGCTGTGTCACCTTTGACAGCGTTTTCATACACAGTCAATGGGTGTTTTGCTCCTACAGATGACCAGGGTGGCTGCATTTCAGAGTCTTTATTATGATAGTCCTTTGTCTTTAGCGAAAACATGTTTGGGTTTTCAAAAGAATGGTCGTGTTTGTTTTTATCCATTCTTGAAGACCTAGCAGAAGAACTTTAACCAAAGTGGGAACTCAGTATGGCTAGCCATACAATATATTTTGTAATAAATGTATCAACTTTTTATAAACCGGTAGCAAGACTAGACCACGTAAAACTTTCAGGACCATTCCAGCATAAGCAACTTCCTTCCTTACTGCCAATAACACTGCCAGCCCATCCATCCAGACAGTTGACCTTAGATGATTTCAATTACTTTATCACATCCGTCAACTTAGGGGAAACAATAACATTACATTCTTTCATAGACACCATAACTCATTGGCCTATGTTAGCATTGTCTCTAAATAGTTGCTTTAAATAATTCCTAGTGAACGCATGCTTAATATTCATGGCTTCATCCTTTCTCATTTCTGCGGTGAAGTCATCTCCACCAATGGCTGAAACGCTATGTAGTTAACTTTTTTAAATAATCTCCATCATCAAGTGCCAGTTTTTAAAAAAGAAATGATTTTTCCTATTTAAATTGGATTTTTGATTATTTGTTAGTCTTTCTGGTTTAGCAACTCATGCATTAGGTGAAGGAATAGCTGTGCAACTTTATAAATGATCTGATTATCCTACTGAACAGTTATAAATGATGGCTATAGATGTAATGTGTATTTATATGAATCTTTGTGCCGGGACAGGCCTTTTGCCCAACTCTCCAAGGGTGTCAGATAAACTTTGTAATTTCTTCAAAAACAAATTTTTAGCTACTAAAGTTGCCTATTATAAATTTGTATGTGTGATTCAAGAGCGTATGCAGCCTACAAAGAAATTTGACTTCAATCCTATCTCTATTTTTAAGTCATTGTGATGATTATGGCTACCATTCACTGGGAGCCATCACCTCATAAATTTGTTTTGTTTTGTATGTCTTCATTTTGAATCATTCGAAATGGTGTATGAAATACAAAGTAATAATCGTAGATTTGAATAATCCTGGATATATAAATAGATGAGGTAGGTAAAGAAAACAATTCTGATTCAAAAAATGGCCCAGTGGGCACTGTTCATTCCAAGATGCCTGTCAAAAAGGCAATGAGGAGTGGAGGGACCAAAGACCATCGCTTCTTTATTGGTTTTCATTTTGGGAAACACTGGGACAGACAAGGTGGAAACCTGTCTCCATGTGCCATGACTGAAGCTAGAAGATCTGAAAAATACATTGAAGCAGGATGAAAAGATGTTTAGGGGATAATGATTCATAGTTTGGAATCTGGGCAGTTAATAATGTGGGGCATGTGGTATGTAAAACTGTGAAGAAATAGGAGACCGGAAATTTCACAATAGGAATTGCAAGGGACTCAGGTCAAATTAATAAAAAGAAGCAAAGTAGATGCAAAAACAAAAGAAACGTTAAAATTAATTTAAAATTAAAAGACAATGCATACAAAATGTATTGCTCTCCAATTCAGAAAAAGTGGCTGAATGGAATTACACCACATTTGTCAAAAAGTTAGAACTATACTCAGAAAGCGTGATTTTTGTTAGCTGGTGTAAATATGTTCAGTCATTTTCTAGAAATTAGTGTTTAAAAAGGTGCTTAGTTGGGTATGAATGCTTTAGTGCTAGAAAACAGTTAGAGATATCTGGACCGTTGGTGTCCAAATATGCTCTGAAGGGCCTATTCAACCTAGATGGGCAGATCTTGATTGGCTGGCAACAACATAGAGAATTTGTTGTGGTAGCCAATACAAGATTCAGGGGCTCAATCCATAAGTCCTGAAAAAAAAAATCAAAAGCCAGATAAGGGGGCCAGGCGGGCATACACACTGACACTAGGGATGTGTAAGAGGTCTGAAAGGGACCCAACTTTGAGTCCAACCTAAATACGACAGCGGAACCCTTGAGAGAGATCGCACCTCTCTTGATATCTCCAATGTATTAGGAAGAAAAGCAAGGCCATGTACCTGGCATTGTGCACACAATTAAAATACCCACTGTCAAGGTGCGGTCCAAACAGGACTATATAAAATCAAACAAGATACAGAGGTGCACCAAGTAACAGTTATATGTCAAAGTAGTCAGAAAGTACAATTCTATTTTCAAAGACGTGTTCCAAAATCTTCTTTCATTCAGTAATATTCACATATAAGATGTTTGTACAGCACAAAACAGCCAATGCGTTTCGTCCACAACATTGGACTTCTTCAGGGCAAACGTCGAAAAGATGTATGTGATGGTGATACTTCTGATTCACCCATCCAATTGTAAGGATGGAACGTAGTCTAGCCGTATGTATAATACCGCAATCTTAATGTATGTAAGAAGAACCGTTTAGTAGGAGATAAAATAGATAGTCAATCAGGGTGAGTTCACTCCTGGAGCTTCCAACTAGGGAAGCCAAGGGTACATAAACCCTAAGAACAGCACCAGAATCCGTGCCACACGAAAGTACGTGCCTCGTTGACCCCAAGTCGTGTGTGGGGGTCAACGAGGCACGTACTTTCATGTGGCACGTATTCTGGTGCCATTCTTAGGGTTTATGTACACTTGGCTTCTCTAGTTGGGACCCAACTTTGAGTCTAAACTAAAAAAAAAAAAAAACAAGCCAGTCATGGCTACTGTGTTACCAGTACCTTGTACCTCAGTATCTAGTGTTGTACCACAGTACCCAAAAAATTATAATTGCAAAAAAACAGGGTCTGGTCATAGATCAGGGCCTGCAGCCAATTGCCATTGTTGAGGATGTAGGCTATGCGCAGTGGAGGGGGTCGGTTGGCTAACTGCAGTGGGTTGGGTGCAGGATCAACCCACTGCTGTGAAATGGCTGAAGGCTGTGGACAGCAGGAGGCTTCAAATAGTTGATAAAAAAAGAGAAAGGTCTGGTCATAGACCATGCCTTTCGGCCAATCACCTTTGTGCAGGCTGGAGACGTTGTGCAGTAGGGTGGTGGGTTGGCTGCCTGCAGTGTGGTGGACACCCTTGGAGAGTTGGGCAAAAGGACTGTCCGAAGGACTGGCTGTGCAGTCCACCCTCCGCTGTGCACAGCTGCATGGGGTTGGGTGCCCATGGGGTTGACGCAAAGCTGATCTCAAGGACAGGTCCTGCTCTCAACCCCTTGCTGTACATGGCCTTTGGCAATGCAAAGCAAGGGTTTGGGCTCCCGTGGGGAGTTGGTCAGAAGTTGAGCACCCACATGGGCTTGAACATGCGTAGAGAGTTGGTTGCAGGGCCTGGCAGAGGCCAGACTCTGGGTTACCATCTCTAGGAACCACAGTACCAGCACCTGGTACTACAGTGCCTAGCAAGGCCCCCAGTAAGATATTGTGGTACCAGTACTGGTACAGCGGTAATGAAAAACCATTTTAAAAAATGAGAAGGGTCTTGTCATACAACAGGCCGTGTGGCCAACCACAAATCTGAAGGCTGTAGACTGCATTGGGGGGTGGGGGGGTTGTCTGCTTGCAGAAGGTTTGGCGCCAGGCCAAAACCAATGTTGCACAACGCTGACGGCCGGTCACTGTGGGAGGTGGCTGCCCTTGGGGATTGGGTGCAGAGCCTGGCAAGAGGGTTGGGCACAGGTTGCCTAAAAGAGTTGAGCATATGATCAACTTTGAATATGATATAAAAAAACACACACGTTCACTTACTAAAACAAAGGTTAAAGTGACATTATAGTTAAGTTTGAAAGCAGAAAAAACCCTGACATTTGCAGTTCTAGTTATAGTCTAGAGGTCCTGTTGATCTCCTGGTACACTGCCTTTATTGTTAGCACCATCTCCTCATTCTGTTTTATCAGTCCTGCTTTTGTAGACTTCATCTAAAATCCTCCTTTATTTCACCTTCCCAAACCTTGTTACAATTCTTCCAGACTGAATTGTCACTGTTTCCCATTTGTTGGCCTTTGATGCATTAATCTTAAATCGCTCAAAGTGGAATTCATGTATTTACCCTCATGTTCTTCTCTGACTACACTGCCCTTTCCGTACTTTCCCCTCATCATCATACCCCCTCAGCCTGAAACCTTGCTATCTTCGCCTTCTCAATGTCCACAACATACAGCCCCCCCCTTATACCACTCTAGTAGGGCCCTGACATTTTTTGGAGTACGTCGCAAATGGATTATTCATAAACCATCTTCAAATGCTGACCAGCGCTCCGTTTGCCCTACAGACTGTTCTCAACTGTACCACCTACAATGTGTACAGCCTCCCAGCGGCCCATAGCTACCTTCACTGTTCTTGATGGGCCAGGCCACTCTCAGTAGAGCGGCATACAAATTTCTCTTCATGATCTTGAAAGAGGTCTGTGACCTCATGACAACTAGCTCATTCACTTAATCTCTCTCGTCCTGAACGACCCCCTCTGCTTTCAAATGTAGCACTGTCTTTTAGCGCTGATGCCTTCTTAATGGCTTTCAAGTTGCAGTCGTTCTTTCCTGCATCAGAAAATCCATTCTCACTAACACCTCCTTGCTCAGTATGGAAATGATCTGCAGCCATGTGTCCTGTTGAAAGGTCGTCAATGAAACCTCATCTCATCCTATTTGACAATACTGATAATGGCGTGAGCTACCAATGAACACTAGTGATAATGGCATGAGCTACCAATGAACACTAATGATAATGGCATGAGCTACCAATGAACACTAATGATAATGAGATGAGCTACCAATGAACACTAGTGATAATGGCATGAGCTACCACTGAACACTAGTGATAATGAGATGAGCTACCAATGAACACTAGTGATAATGGCATGAGCTACCAATGAACACTAGTCATAATGGCGTGAGATACCAATGAACACTCGTGATAATGGCGTGAGCTACCAATGAACACTAGTGATAATGGCATGAGCTACCAATAAACACTAGTGATAATGGCCTGAGCTACCAACAAACAATAGTGATAATGGCATGAGCTACCAATGAACACTAGTGATAATGGCCTGAGCTACCAATGAACACTAGTCATAATGGCGTGAGCTACCAATGAACACTCTTGATAATGGCATGAGCTACCAATGAACACTAGTAATAATGGCATGAGCTACCAATGAACACTAGTGATAATGGCCTGAGCTACCAACAAACACTAGTGATAATGGCGTGAGCTACCAGTGAACACTTGTGATAATGGCGTGAGCTACCAATGAACACTAGTGATAATGGTGTGAGCTACCAATGAACACTAGTGATAATGGTGTGAGCTACCAATGGACACTAGTGATCATGGCATGAGCAACCAATAAACACGTGATAATGGCGTGAGCTACCAGTGAACACTTGTGATAATGGTGTGAGCTACCAATGAACACTAGTGATAATGGCGTGAGCTACCAATGAACACTAGTGATAATGGCATGAGCTACCAATGGACACTAGTGATCATGGCATGAGCAACCAATAAACACTAGTGATAATGGCATGAGCTACCAATGAACACTAGTTATAATGGCATGAGCTACCAATGAACACTAATGATAAAGAGATGAGCTACCAATGAACACTAGTGATAATGGCATGAGCTACCAATGAACACTAGCGATAATTGTGTGAGCAACTGTGAACACTTGTGATAATGCTGTGAGCTACCTTTGAACACTAGTGATAATGGTGTGAGCTACCTTTGAACACTAGTGATAATGGCGTGAGCTACCAACAAACACTAGTGATAATGGCGTGAGCTACCAATGAACACTAGTGATAATGGTGTGAGCTACCAACAAACACTAGTGGTAATGGCATGAGCTACCAGTGAACACTTGTGATAATGGCGTGAGCTACCAATGAACACTATTGATAATGGCATGAGCTACCACTGAACACTAGTGATAATGAGATGAGCAACCAATAAACACTAGTGATAATAGCATGAGCTACCAATGAACACCAGTGATAATGGCATAAGCTACCAATGAACACTAGTGATAATGGCGTGAGCTACCAATGGACACTAGTGATAATGGCGTGAGCTACCAGTGAACCCCTTGTGATAGTGGCATGATCCACCTAGGGGCTACCAAGGGCCCGGCAGTGCATTAACTGGTCTGTAAAATCCTGCAGCAATGTTGTATCTTACTCACCCACTGGGCCACTCTGTGATATATGTATATAACCATGTAGTTATTAGTGTGTTCTAATGCCGCTATAGAAATGGATTGATTTATATTTTCTCCATTGTATGTCCTATCCCCTGCCCTCGCCTTCTCAGCTATGCATGTGTTGCTTGTTATTCTGCGGATAATGGCAGCAGAGACAAATCAACAGAAAATGTTTGTTCAAACTTTGAATAGCTACCTAAAATAGTTGCTTCTACGCATGAATGTTCTTGCTTTTACACATGGGGCAGTGTCATTCACATTCTGAAAATACTTCTGCATGGTGTGACTGCAATGACTCAGAAATCTAACAGCAAAGTTAATTTTATCACAGCACCTCGTGAATCGATGTCTGGCTCACAACTTCCAGTACGAAAAAGAATCGCATGTAGGTCACTGCAATGAGGAGAGCAGGCAATATATCACTATCAGTGACCAGCTCAGACTTCGGTGAGCTTTCTTTTACAAAAACAGATGAAGGAGCTGTGTTTTAGGGCTCGATTGCAGTAGACTTCAAAGTTGTTCCGTTATGAGAGAGAGGGCAAAACAAATTTGAAAATTCCATTGCAGTACTTCCACTTCGTATATGTCACACCCAAATACTGTTTCAGAGACGCATTGTCCGTGAAAATAATGTCTGAATGGCTGAGTTCAACGTAACTATGAAAACCACAGTCCAATATTATTTTTAACAGTGCTGGCTCGGGAACCAGCCAGATTCCGGGCGCAGCAGCATCTATTATTGTCCTAGTTGGGTCTTGGATGGGCGCATGTGTCAAAAGTCAAGGGCAGCCATTTTGGATACTGTCACCGTGACACACCTTCCTTCCAAGCTCAGCAGCCTATTTGGGAAAAAAGATGCACTCTGTGTGCCACTTCACAGTTTGGCAAAGAGATAAACTGAGATATAGAAGAACTGTAATTTCTTGAACTCTGTATGTGTGTATGTACACTATGTAGGCCTATGTGTGGGTAAATACACGATTAAAGACTAATTATATAGCACAAAATATAAATTGAATTGTTTTTGCAGTTTAACAGTATGCTGTAAATTCCATACAACACTCTAGAACTGATTTTATTGACTATAGAAGAGTGAAAAATAGAAGTAAATCCTCCAAGTAATCAAAATTGTAACTTATATTTTACATGCAGATGTGTGCAGCAAAACTATTATCCAGTACAGCTATTCTACCAGGATTGGAATTTGTGAACTGTAGAACTGGAGAAACACCAAGACAACGGAAAACCCCACCACCTACAAGGACGCCATGATGGACTACCACAACCAGATCAGAGCCACCAAGAGGAACTTCATCCACAACAAAATCCTGGCCAACTCCACCAACTCCAAGGAACTTTTCAGTGTCATTCAAGAATTCACCAACCCACGCAGTGAAGCCACAGACATTACCCCATCCCAAGACCTCTGCGACAAGCTTGGAACCTATTTCTACCTCAAGATCAAAAACCTCTACGACAACTTCATCGTCCATCCACCAGGTGCCACAGACGGCCCCCTGCCCCCCCAGAAACACCAGCCAGCCCACCATCTCCAACTGGACACCGATCACGGCCGAAGACACCGCCTCGACCATGAAAAGCATCCACTCGGGGGCCCCCACCGACCCCTGCCCCCCTCACATCTACCACAGAGCCACGGCTGCCATCGCACCCGAATTACAACGCACCATCAACACCACCTTCAAAACAGGCACCTTCCCAGATGACTGGAAGCGCGCAGAAGTCAGACCCCTGCTCAAGAAGCCCACAGCTGACCCCACCGACCTCAAGAACTATCGGCCCATCTCGCTCCTCCCCTTCGCAGCCAAAGTTGCAGAGAAAACAGTCAACAGGAAACTGAAATGATTCATTGAAGAGAACGCCGTCCTCGACCCGTCCCTATCCGGATTCCGAAGCAACCACAGCACAGAGACTGCCCTACTCGCCGCCACAGACGACATCCGCACCCTCCTGGACCAAGGCCACTCTGCAGCCCTCATCCTACTCGACCTATCAGCGGCCTTTGACACCGTCTCCCACCGCACACTAGTCGCCAGACTACACGACGCAGGCATACAGGAACAGCACTGGACTGGATCTGATCATTCCTCACCGGAAGAAGTCAAAGGATCAGACTCCCACCCTTCCTCTCCAACCCCATGAAAATCACCTGCAGAGTCCCACAGGGTTTATCACTGAGCCCCACCCTCTTCAACATCTACATGGCCCCCCTTGCAGCCATCGTCCGACAACACGGCCTCAACATCGTATCCTACGCCGACGACACCCAGCTCATCCTCTCCCTCACCAAAGACCCCAACACTGCCAAACTCAACTTCCAGAAAGGAATGCAATACGTCGCAGTCTGGATGACCAACAGCTGGCCGAAGCTCAACGCCAAGAAGACAGAAGTCCTCGTCCTCGGTACCACCCCTTCTGCATGGGACAGCACCTGGTGGCCGACCGCCCTCGCAAGCCCACCTACCCCCTCAGACCATGCCAAGAACCTAGGCATCGTACTCGACTCATCACTCACCATGAACCGACAGGTCAACGCAGTCACCTCCAGCTGCTTCAACACCCTCTGCATCCTCCGCAAGACCTTCAAGTGGATCCCCCCTGAGTCAAGGAAGACAGTCACCCACGCACTCATCACCAGCAGACTGGACTATGGAAACGCACTCTACGCCGGCATCAACAAGTCCCTACTCCGCAAACTCCAGACAATACAGAACAACGCCACCAGACTCGTCCTCGGCATCCCCCGACACGAACACATCAGCCAACACCTACGAAGTCTCCACTGGCTCCCCGTGGAGAAAAGAGTCACTTTCAAAATCCTCAATCACGCCTACAAATGCCTACACAACAACGGACCCAAATACCTCAATGACAGAATCAACTTCCACGTACCCAAAAGAAACCTCCGATCTTCCAACCTCGCACTGGCCGAAACCCTGCGCATCCACAGAGCCAGAGCAGGCGGAAGATCCTTCTCTCACATTGCAGCCAAGACCTGGAATGAGTTACCGGCAGACATCAGACGCGCCCCCTCCCTGAACACCTTCAGGAAGACCCTCAAGACCTGGCTCTTCGGCTAAACAGAAATGCGGACCCCCCCCCTCAGCGCCTTGAGACCCTCACGGGTGGGTAGCATGCTTACAATTCCCTGATTGATTGATTGATTTATTGATTTATACAACAAAAACAGTAACTCACACACTTTTCTTACTAGTACACACAACTTTGACATTCAAGATAACATGGCATTGCCTGCAGAAGTCACAATGCCCCTCTAGCCTGTTTCATGGTGATCCAAGTCTGAGAGCAGGGATTACACACTTTGCATTAAGTGCATTAACCACCGGAGCTGTTTTCCCAGTATAGTGCCCTGAGAACTGTTGTATGCATATAGATGTGTGCAGCAGATCATTGAACCTTTATGCTATGCTAAAATGTGCTAGATGTCATCAATATCACATTTTTCCTGTAAATTTAGTTAACTGCAAAGTTTGTAAAACTATTGTATATATTATGGCAAACAACAGGATAACTGTTACTGAGTTCTGGTAATCTGATCAGATTGTTGACTTACTGAATGTAATTTTATCATTGATTATACTGTGTTTATATATATAGTCAATTAGTGAAATGAATTAAATCAGTTTTCTTGAGAATAAATGCCCTAATGGGATGACTCTAGTTTCCCTTAGGATGAATACTAATTACGTTTCCTTTTTTCATTTGGCGACACTATCATAGTAAAGCGATGTAATGGGGTTCCGCAATAATGGTCCCTCTTGGACATAATGTGGGCATTCTAGATATAACTCTGGCTATTCCATTCATAATGATGGTGGAAATTCATCCCAATTGATGACCATTTCTGGCATTTAATGATCATATGTCATGAAAATCAAAGTCTGTCCCTCTGTTGAAGTAGCACAAGAGAGTACTTCAAGACAATGAAAAACTCTTGTTTGGAGAACAGATATGTAAACATTACAAATTCAAGGCCAGTATTTCAGAGCAATAATATTTTCTTAATAAAAATGGCAAGATTTTGTTTGGGGGATAATTTAGCTTATTCAACAATTAAAAGCCTTTATAATATTTAGAAATGTGTGTATATTCGGTAAATGACAAACTGTTATTTTGGGACAAAACAGTTACATTTCTCTCTTCTTTGTAAACTCATGTTTGAGCATAGGCATGATATGTTGGCAACGCTCGTAGCTCATCCTGATTCCTTGGTATCAACCAGCACTTACTGCTGTGGTTGTTATTTTTTTACGTGTGTATCAGTATTTCAGCATCAATAGTGAGAATGCTTTCTATGATAGTATTACCATAAAAAGCATGACCATGAGATTACTGTCACTGCTGTAGCAGCCTTCTAGATTTGACTACCTCTGCTATGATCTGTGATTGTTACATTTGTATAGTTTTGAATCTTTCACCAACTTCTTCAAGGTGGATTCTCAGCCATAAGCATAGAATCGACTTTGAAAAGCCAGAGTGGAAAATCTAAAGGATCTGGAATGTGCAAGTTAGAAATTGCTATATATAGGCCATGTCGAAATTCATATGCAGGTTTATGAACTGCCTGTAATACCTATAGCCAGTCATGAGTCTGCTGAAAATGCACCGTTTTACCACAAGTAATTCAAATGCTATATGAGCACAGTGAATCCTAAAAAATCATGGGAATAGCAAAGATGGTTGGCAGAAAATGAAAGTATTAGAATATGGCATTAGTACTCCTTCAGGACCATTGGATTTGTATGCAACTTATTATATGGAAACCATGCCGTCCAAAAAAAACAAAAAATTGCCCATGTGTTTTTTCTAAAGCTTTCTAAGGGGAGCCTTGCTGGACTCTTCATGCTCACCAGGGTGGGACTAGAAACCAAAATCAGCCATAGTAAAACTGTTCAAATCAGCCCCACAACCCGGGAGGCCACAACTAGAATGGGGCCTTGGGGGCATAGTTTGGTCATGGAAGCCCATTCTCCTCAGAAAGCAGCCCGCTAAGCCTGCAGCCCACGCGGAAAATGCCAGAGTGGTAGAAAATGTCAGTCTGGCCTTGATGGAGGCCTCTCCAAATGTTCATTATTCCAGTGTAATTTCTGGCTTTTCGCTTTACACTAACTTAAGGGGATGGAAAAATACCAACATTCTCCTGGATGGGTATTGCAGCAGCTACTAAAATGCACATTAGACCAAGACTGCTGCGTGTATTCCAGGCACTCCTGATATACACTGAGAAGCGTACCTCAGTCCCTCCAGAGACAAATGTTACATTTTGGCAGGGGAAATCCCCGAGGCTTCTAGTAGTTCTGTTAAAGGTCCCAGCAAGGAGGGGAGGCCCAGTTATGAATTTCGGGGGAAGAGACCTGGATATACTCCAACAAGCACTGCCTGCACACACATTGAGTGATGGTAGAATAGGTCTGTGGACCTGATACTGCTTCCTAAATGGAATAGCTGTTCAAGGATCTACAACAGGCAGCTAACCAGCACACTGGATGACTGACAGAATATCGGAAACAGAAATATAGTGTGGACAGAATATCGTGTAAAAAATATCGAGGACCAAAATATCGAGAAGGTAACTGCTAATAGGTTAGTATAGATTTACTATTCTTAACCCCACATCTATGAATATATATATATATATCAAAACTTTGCTTACCTATAGAAACTTACCTTCACAATATTTTTGTCCTTGGTATTCTTGACATGATATTTTGTCCCACAATATTTCTGTTTCCGATATACTGTTTAAACACACAGTACACTCTTAGTTAACCCCTAGACTATTAGACATTTGTGATTCAATTGTGATGTTTGAGAAACTAATGACATAGCCATTTCCTCTTAATATGAGAACCTCAATCCAGAATTCACACAGCATTTAATAGAGTAGTGTATAAAAGATGGAGGGATGGGACTGAACAATTTTGAGTGATTTATTTGAGAAGTATCTTATCGGGTCGTCCAAAACTTGTAAAAAGACATGCAACCTGCTGAAAAGAAGAGGTTCTGGCATTATGAGTAAGGCTCCCTGTTTTCCGTTTTTACTGATTTTTACAGATAAATGCAGACAGAAAACATTCATTTTCTTGTCTGTATTTATTTCTAAATGTGGATAAAAACGGAAATTGGGTTGCTTTTTGAGTAATTCTAAATACTGTCTGCCAAGACTGCCAGGCCAATAGATGTGTGGATTGATAGATAAGGGGGTTAAAAAAGAAAGGAATTTTAGTAAAGAGGATTTAACAGCAGTAGATATGCACAAGGTTGATACTGAAATGTGCATATTTTCATATAAGTACACTGATTTATCTCCAGTGGGTGTTCACAGCACTGAAACCTGGCAGACATTCAAGCACAAGTGCATACTTACCGGTTAAATAGATGTGGAAATATACTCATTTCAGCTTAACTTTTCCACAAAACCCAAAATAAATATGGATAAATACAAATAAAATCAACAAAAAATAAATATGGATAAATACAGACGGAAATGGCAAAAAACTAAATACCATAAAACCGGGAGCCCTTATTATGAGCCTAATGACTGGGCTTTGTAGCCTGAAAATAGGTAGGGGATACAATCTGAACTGCAGTAAAGCATTTTATGAGCAACAGGGGTTAATATTACATATATTTATATAGGATCCTCACAACATCCCAAAATGCATTTAAATGGGAATATATGAACAAGGGCCTGATTTAGAGTTTGGCGGTCAATGTAAATGCAACAGAATACCCTGCCTGCCAAACCCTTGGTCCACCAGCCTCATCTAAAGAGGGATGGATTTTAAGATGGCTAAACAGGTTAGGGGCTGTCAGAAGAAAGACATTGCACATCCGCCCTATTTAGGGTGGGTGGTGTAATACCTTTTTTTACTGTCCATCACTACCAGGAAAACCTTTCCCATGTTGGGAGTTTTTTTCTGGAAAACCAAAAAAGTCAAAATATTGGTGGATGACCGTCAAAACTGATGGCAGCTGCCCACCAAACTTTTATTACATTAAAAGGAACAAGCAGGATGCCTGTTCACTTTAGTGTACAGTGACGATCTGTGGGCCGGTAGTCATCTCTAACTTTGGCGGGTGGAGTACCTTCTCTGCTATCCTGATGACATTACTTCATCTGCCAAACACTAAACTTGGAAGAGGGTGTGCAAAGAGGCATACTGGAAAAGACACGGGACAGATTACGGAGAGATGTAGTAAGGTGTGATAAATTGGTTCAACAGAGAATCCACTATCAAAGTAATGACAGGATGGTGCCTAACCCATTTAAACTGAGCCCTAAGTACCCAGGAACATCATATTATTGATGGAGGGTATGTGGGCTTGGTGGTGGCCCAATATATATTTGGTGGTCAGGTCCGCGAATTGTCTGGTAGTGGAAGGAGATTCTGGTAGTTATAAAAAACATGTTGGGGTACCCCATACTGGCCACTCCCTCCACAGAGTTGCTAGGCTTATGCCTCTACACATGGGACATGAGAGCGCAAGATACTTAGGATTGAATGGGGTGTGGAGGGAAGGTTGTGTGACCATGTAGTAGAAATAATTAAATACACCCAGTGTGGTTTATGCTGAGGAGTTCTGTATTGGCCATGTTTGTTTATATGGCTACTCCATGTGAATTGCAATATTCTTGTGATCTACTTGTAATGTACAGAAAGGGTGTTCTTTACTTCATAAATAATGAGTCATTATGGGCAGTGGTGTAGTGAACCCCCCTCCGCTTTCACAGCTTCAGCGTGGGTGGTGTTGACACATAATTATTTACAAGCCTGATCTGTCTGCAGCTCTGCAGACAGAAGCTCTTAAAAAACAATGTAAGGGAGACTGTAACAGAGGTCCAGGATGCAAAAGCTAATCATAGAAAAAGAGGCCCAAAAGGTGAAAGGATGAGGGAAAGAGGTGAAAAGAGTTTGCAGAGGCGTAGTTTCCATAGGTGCAGCAGATGCAGTGCCACCAAGGCCAAAGGGGCCCACTGAACTCTGATTTTTGTTGTATTTTATCATTTAAATACCAGCTGGGGGCCCATTTTTTTCACTTGCACTAAGGGTTGCAATACACTAGCTATGCTACTGAGACTGTTAGAAAGAGAGACAGGGGGCTGGAACGAACAGTGAAATGAATGACATATTATAAGAAGAAAAAAACTGACAAGAAGGAAGACCAATGCCCATGAAAAGATGCATGCAAGGATGAAATGACCAATGGATGGTAGTTGAAAATAATATTTGCATGAGTTGGTGAAAGAATGACCGTAATGATGAAAAACTGGATCAATGAGTGGATGGACAAATGAATGTCTGGATGGATGGGTGAATTGATAAAAGGAGGGTGAAATGATAGATGGGTGAAAAAGAATGGATGGATGGAAGGATGGCTGAATGACTGGAAGTGGGAGTGGTAGGACAGAACGGTTGATGGAAGAGTGTAATGATGAAAGGATGGATAGACAGAAAGGTAACGGAAGGATGGAATGATGGATAAAAACATGAAAAGATGGATAGATGGATGCATGAAAGTCTTAAAGAATGGAGAGATCCATGGATGGTAGGTAGGATGAAGGGAGCTCATCTAGGCCTGGGACGGCTTACTTGCTTTGCTCACCTGATGGAATTCGAGGTAAGGACTAACGTGGGGGGTATTTACATTTTCTGGCTACTTCCTTGATTATGAGATTCAGACATTGGGGCCGATTCCGATCTCGGCCGGTAGGGCTCCGAATCGGATTCGGCTTTACCGGATCCGATTCGGAGCCCTATTTCCCGACCGATTCGTACGCGCGTCCGGGCGAGCGAGTACGATGCGAAATCGCCGACCGACTCGTCCGGGCGTCCAGACCGCTCCGACCGACTCGTTCCCGGGTCTAACCGCACCGACCGACTCGCTCGGACTCGACTCGCACCGCGCAATGGAGACGTTCCCCGGCCGGGTAAGTACGATGCGCGCCGCGAGCAGTCCGACCGAGCCGCGCACTCCGGCTCGAAAGAGCAGTCGGAGCCGTACTTTGGGGGTTCGTGTCGGACCCCCTGTACGCGTAGCCGCGCGAGTCGCACACAGGGGGGACCCATGGGTCCCCCTACCTGTGCGTGTACGGCGCGAGTCGCTTCGCCGCGTACACGCTGTAGGGGCGCCCTTGTCCGCCTCGCACCCATTGAGTCAATGGGAGCCCGCGTACGCGTTGTACGGCAGGCTCCCATTGACTTCAATGGGAGTCCGACCGAATCGAGTCCGATGGCATACGTGCGCATCGTACTCGTTCGGTCGGGCTGCACGGGTCCGATTCGGTCGGAAATCTCTCCGGGTCCGGCTCGGTCGGAGAGATTTCCGGCCTGAATCGGAATCGGCCCCAAAATGTTTTGTATTACGCTGCATTGCTAGGTGCCAGTTAAAAACGGCTAATGAGCAAAAAAAGGGTTTAGCTGTATATAGAATATTGAAAAAGGCCCTGGTCATAGTGTCTCTTTTTGCACCATCTGGTGGCATTTGTTTGTCAGATTTGAGTGCATTCGTGTTATGAGAATGTGCATTTCCTGTATGCTTCATAATTTTTTTATAATATATAGTTGCATAATGAGCTCTACACACTATAACGAAGAGCACAGATTTGGCTCAGATAATTATAGTTCCAATTTTCCCCAGGGTGCTGCATTCGCTTCTCTAATTTGAGCTACAGAATTTTGAATATCAAGGAAACAGTTCCCATTTGATGTTCTGTGGAATTGCATAGGAAACAGAACACGCAGAATACTCTTTTCTAAAAAAATATCGAAACACTTTTTGTTGTACATTTTGGTTCTTAGCTTTGGCTTACGCTAAGATTTTTTTAATTATTTCTCCGAATTTGAGAACTGCAAAATACAAAAATAGATGTTCGAGGGAGAAGGGGGACTCATTCTGAGAAAAACATGGTTCTTCTTCTTACGTCGTTTTTAGACACGTTCCAGCAGGAGACGGTGCTCCTGAGATTCTCCTGTCTCTGAAGAAGCAGGAGGTCTGCCCCGACCGACTAATCATAGTTTGTTGCCATGGCAATCTATCTATGTTTGCATGCGGCTTTCCCGCGTTATCTCAAGCTCTGTGACGCCTGTTTTCTTACTCCTAAATTAAATCTTGCACTGAACAGATTCCAGGGCATCACGGTGATGCATATTGCTTAAGCACAAAATAAACCAAGATCATTAAGTATAGTTTTTAATTCACTAATAATAGGCCTGGATTGAATTTATGAATCGGGCTTAGTAGGGGTGGGGGATACTAGTGATTGACTGAGAAAGATAGAAACAGAAGAAAAGAGTGGGGAAGAGATGTTCCGAGAGTGAGCGAAAAAGAGACATGCAACAAGAGCGAAAAGCGAGGGAAAAAGATACTGGAAGAAATGAAGTAAGAGTGAGAGAGCGCGCAAGTGAATGAGATGGAAAGACTGAAAGATCAGAGACAAAGAAAGTTAGAGAGCGAGCACATGATCAAGAAAGAGAGATGGCAGAACCATGTCCATTCCACTTGTACCCTTGTAAGCAACAGTACAAATTGCAGTTCTAAATTTTTCCTGGCCCTGCTAGCATTATGAGACTAGTGCACCTTTCCTAATTGGCTTACTATTTGCTGCAGCCCTGCCTCACATAGAGCCCCTTTTCACGCCTTTATGGCCACTTCTATCGCATGTACCTTAGAGCCTGCTTCCTGTTCCACTCTTCCACTCTTAACTTCCATTGCAATATGGACACCACCTTCATTCCTGCTATATGCCAAACTTAGTCTACTGCACCTTGGACGCGCCTCCATTGACCCATCTCCCTTCACCAACCACGCACTGCGCTCGCACATTTTACTTCACTGTCTGACTGCTTGGGGCCCTACTTGATATTTGATGCTGCAAATGCTTCACCCCTCTCTACGAACTCACTCATGGCTACACTCTCCTTAACAACTCTCCGTGCTTTAGGCAAATGGTCCTCTGAGTATCTCATCCTCTGAGTATCTCATCTTTACCTCTAATGGCTTTCTTCACCCTCTTGCTTTATCTTTGGGTCATTTGCTCTCCTATACCCAACCGTATGTTGCCAGCCATAGCGGAGGCTCAATGAACTTCACAAGAGCACACACGTTGCCTCCCATTTGCCACTCCAGATCTATGGCGAGCGCATCATTCTTTCCGTACTCTCTCCTGTAGGTAACCAGCCTATGCTGTTGTGGCCTGAACCCCTTCTCCAGCCAACTTAGCCTCTTCTCACTCATGGGCCCAGTTGGACATGAGGCATGTCTGATCTCTTCAGTTGCTTCAATACCTGCCTGATGTTAAGTTCTGAGTCTCATTATGTATCCACATATTTGGTTTGCTGCCAATCTCCCATGTGCTTACCCAGGTGCAAGGTGTTGTTCTGCCTGCAGCTACTTTCTTTGCTTGTGCACCGTCATCTTATTCTTCCATATGCCCAGTTATAAGACTGTCTACTGCCTCTCTCAACAACACTCACCACTAACATGGCTAGTAAAATCTCCTTCATGTGGCCAGTTAGCATCTCCGCTTATCCAAAGGTGCAGCAGAAAGAGGCGTTTATAAGTCTAGGGGATACAGGGTGCCATGTGAACTAATCTCCCACTCTTGCCATTATGATGAAGGAAGGGTATTTTGAGTGCAGCTTACCTGTTTGCTTACTACTTGCTGTAGCCGAGCCTGAGAATGGATCTTTTCTTGTCTCTAACAGGCTCTTCTTACCTGTATTGTAGAGCCTGCTTCCTGTATTACCAGCTGCTCTTGACTTCTCGGATGTCACGAGGGGGCCAATAGCTCCCCCCTTCTAGGTAAGTCACTACCCAGCGTACCAACCCTTGCCTGGCATCCTATATGGCCGGGTGACGGGGTCACATGCACTGGGGCTCTCCCGCGATGGCATACCAATACCGCACTCGCAGCACAGCCCCTTGTTAAAAACCACACTATCCTTTTGGTACTGCCATATGGATTTTGACAAAACGAACTGCATAGATAACTAACAACTGTTGCTCTCAACGTTTATGGATTCATTTCTATAAATGTTTTTTCAATGGATTATCTTGTTTTTTTAATGTATTACCTTGTTTTTATGACTGCAAATACATGTTTTCTCACCCATATGTTTAACATTATTGTTTTTAGAGTGTCTTGCAACGTTCTCCTACCAAACACCATATACCATGACCTTGATATCCCAAGCTGCCTCTGTTATCTAATTGTGTTATTGTTTGTTCTCCCTCCAGGTGTATCCAGAAGGTATCTTGTATATCTGCTTATATTAGACTACATCACAAGTCCAAATTATGGTACGGCTCTTCACAAACACACACTTATACCGTCCCTACTTGAGTAGACACGGATCCCTTGGTCCTGATGAAATGCCAAGATCCCTTGGACTATAAAAGGCATGAAACATGTTGACCCCCTTCACTGCACATACACCAATTTGAGCTTGAGAGGTTGTAATTCCCCCTCTCTAGCCACGACTTTACAGTCCCTATTTTTACCATAGCATGGGAACCCAGCCAAAAAAGGAATCCTGTGGGAACCATATAGCTATTTTTAGCTAGCACTTACGCTTTCCCACTTCTACTTATATTACTCTTTACACATGTGCCCCTCCACCCCTTAAACTGCACATCGACAAAAAGAAAAGACCTCCGGCAAAGAGCCCCCTCACGGGGCCCATTGGGCATTGCAGCGCCGGCCCAACGAGGAGCTGCCCGATGATGAAGCATGACACCTTCCAGGGTGTGTGAGGGCTCTTGCTCCTAAAAGGAGAGATTCCCCCTTTATCCTTTAACTTCCTGGACCTGGTACACTACCCCATCTTGCTCCCTTTGGTATCCCCTTCCCTGCTTCCCCTAGGAACTGCATATCCTTGTTCTCGTCATGTAAAAGGGACACAATCACTTTCTTGGAACAAGCCTATTCCCTCAAACCACCATATAATTTTGAGAATGCCAGCAAATTAAACGTGTCTTCTCCCTCACGTATAAAGTTCTAGGTTTCAAGTGGTTCATTAAGACTCCTCAAATGTTCATTAGATGTCAAAACTGCTGGTTCTCAACTGGAAAGTATCTTTAATTCTTTGGGTAGAGTAAGGAATTTACTCCAGGTTATCTGGATGGCAAAATTGGAGTTGTCACCAAGAAAACATCTTGCCTTATGCAGTGTACTTGAAACACCACATATTTATTTACTTCACATTTTTATAGAGCACAGCTTTACCTAAGATAGGCATCAGTGCACTTTATGTAAAGAACAATGGATAGGGATATGGAGCTTCAATATTGTGGTGACAAGAATCTCTGTGCCATCATATGGGAGACAAGCAACAATAATTTTGAAGACATAGTAAATTCAGCACCAAACTCTGCACAAAAACAGTTCTCCCTTTATAGCTCTTCCCCAGCAACACCTGCTCCAACAAGGAAATGTTGAATGCTATGTTAAGCTAGTGGGATTATTACATTGGCATATAGCATGGGTTTCAACTCTTTGTTTATTCTTTGTTAATGTAATAAAGACCTTTCTGCAGTGGTGCAGGCTCGCTTATACCAGAATAGGCTTCAGCACTCAGGGCCAAGCTTTTAAGCGTGCTTAGAGTTAGGAATTCTAGGCCCTGCCTATTTTCTGGACCTTCCCATGTCCTGTCATTTTTACATCATAGATAACTGATTCAACTGCCAGACCAGGAATGCCATGACCAGAAAGGGAAGAGAGTTTCTAGCCAGTCCCTGAGGTTTTCCTAGTGACAATGCCAAGGCATGAACCATTGACAGAAAAATAGAAGAAGATGTGGTGCTTCCTTCTGTTGAAAGACGAATGGTTAGCTGTGACTCCGGAGATGGTCTTGCTTAGCAACATCTCAAAATAAAATGACTCACAGAGTGTTGAAACTTTTCAGACACTCACCCCCAGTCACAGATCAGGGTTTAATCCATCGTTATTTGCTTGCCATGTTGCCCCAGTTTGGACCCAGCCATATGCAAATCAGCCTTGACCCTGCTCCCCATGGAAACAGTCCAGCCTGAACTGCCAGGCCAGGTCCTCCCCGGACAGGAAACAAGCAACCTGAGACCGGTTCTGCGGTATCACCCCTCATCAGCCAGGCTCACTTGAATCTAGTGGCGCAGCGAGCAAGGGACCCATGTCTGAGCACACCCTTAGCCACTTTAGGCAACTATACCAACACAAAAAGATGATGGACGGAATGCTGACCATTCACAAAATACAGTGTCTTGCAAGTCTATCATATTCCCATATTGAGTTACAGATGTTAATTGTGATACATATTTTAAAAAAAAATATGGAACAAGGGAGAAAGGGGTGAGAGAGAATAAGCTATAGAAGGTAGAAAGTAAGGAGAGGAAAGGAAAGGAAGAAGGAGAGAGAGAAGAAGGGAGGAAAAGATGGAAATTCAAAACAGGGAAGATAAACCAGTTAGGCAAAGTCCAAGTATAATAATACAGATAGGTGGAGAAAGGTGTTGCAATAATGATGATGAGGAAGACTTCAGAATCCATGCAGATTAATGCAAATTATGAAGGCGGGGTATCCTGTAAAAAGGGGGACCATGTAACAAGAAAAATATCCGCTTTCTCCATGAAGTTGTAAATGACCCTTTCATAGGACACGGTCTTATACATCTCCGTTAGCCATTCCTCATGTAACGGCAATTGTGGAGAATGCCAAAGCATAAAAATACAGATTTTGGCAACTGTAAGGGTAGTTACAAGCAAGCGACGAGCATGGTGGGTCAGCTCAGGAAGGTCCGATAAGTCATAAAGCAGAATTAGGGGTTGTGAAAGTAGTGTGGGTAAATCCATAGATTCCCGGAGTGTAGACCCTACTGCCATCCAAAAGGGGTGTTTGGTGGGACAGTCCAGTAAGATATGAACAATATCACATGGTGCATGATCACTTCGTCAACAGGCAGAGTGAGAGAGCAACCCTGAAACCAGAAGCCATGCCAGAGTCCAGTGCCAGCAATGAAGGATCTTAAAAAGACTGAGCTTTTTCTGTGCCTTACGGACTCCTCATTCTAGGGCCTCCAAAAGTTCCGATCATTCTACCTCATCATATTCTACCTGTAGGTGAGCCTGCCAAGTTATCCTGAGGCTTGCCAATTGTGGTTGGGAGTAAATATGGCGAATCAGGAGGTTAAAGAATCAAGACATCACGCCTTTAAACTGACCCCTAAGTATTGAGGTAAGAGAGCACCCATCGGGGAGCAGGGGATAGTCCAGGATTGGGGACCCAATCTGCTCAGCAGACAATTACGTAATTGTTGGGTATGCGACAAGTCAAATTCGTCCTGTAGCATCTCAAATTACTTGAGTTTCCTACCAGAGATCAGGTGTGTAAGATTCAGGATCCCAGCTCTACACCAAGGGCCCCAATCAAGCATGTCCCCTCCCATTTGTGAATGCCAGTATTATTCCAAATGGGAGCTTTGTAATAAAGATGCATGTTAACTGATAAGAGCTTGTGAGCCTGCATCCGGGCAGCATACATGACTTTCAACATGGGATTGGGTATGTCGGCGGTGGCGGGACCAGGAATATATAGGGCCTGTAATCCTAAAGGGGCCTCCTGGATTCTGATTTCAATTACGTCCCATAATGGAGGGTCGTGGATCCGGGGATGCATGTACACCATTTGTGCCAAATGTGGGGCTAAGCAGTTATGTTCCACAGAAGGCAGGCCCAAACCCCTGTTGATCTGTAGGCGATAAGCTTCCGAATTGCCAGGCGAGGTCTTGCTGAACCCCAGATGAAGGTCTTAAAGGTCTTATCTATCTGACGGAGAGTCGAGAGGGGTATTACTTGGGAAAGCATGCCTAATACATATGTGATTTGGGGAAGGGTAACCATTTTTACCACCTGTGTCCGACCCCAAAGAGAAAGACTCAGGTGAGAAGACTGCACAAAGTTCAATCGCATTTGCTCCATTAATGGGTCCAGGTTATCCGCCACCTTACCCTCCAAGCCCCTCTTCACTAGAATGCCCAGATACCTGAGGTAGGAGTTCTTCCACTGGAAAGGGTAACCGGCTATGGTGGTGCAGGTGGTGAGCCATAACAGCGATAAGGCCTCACTCTTTCCCCAGTTCACCTAGTAGCCTGCTATTGCCGCATAAGCATCAATGGTCTCCAACACCGCAGGAATTAAGGTGGGTAAGGCCGATAAAGTGAGCAAAATTTAACTTGCATATAGATACAATGTCGTTGGACCTCCAGCTGTAGGAATGCCTATGATCTGATCTGATTGGCGCATGAAAGCCGCTAAAGGCTCCATCGCAAGAAGAAATAGTAGGGGGGAGAGTGGGCAACCTTGACCTTTTCCTCTGCGGACTGGCAAGGGGTCTGAAAGAAGGCCTCCACAGTTGACTTGCACTGAGGGGGTCTCATAGAGTCATCTCACTTTGGAGAGTAAGTTCTCACCAAGGCCAAATTTCCGGTTTGTGGCAAATAGATATTCCCATTCTATCCTATCAAAGGCTTTCTCAGTGTCCAATGACAATGCCAAGGCCTCATCTGGAAGGTCCACTGCTAGCCAGACCACTTGACCTAACGTACGAAGATGATTGCGTGATGATCAGCCTGGGTCAATCCCCACTTGCGGATAGTGAATAAGAGAGGGGAGAACTTGCTTAAGGCGGGCTGACAGAACGCTTGCCAGTATCTTGACGTCTCCATTAAGCAGGGATATGGGACGATAACTACCACAAAGGAGAGGATCTTTTCCTGGTTTGGGGAGGACCTAAATCAGTGCCCTGTTGAACAGTAAACCCCAGGAGCCAGAGCGATCAGCCTCAGCGAAGGCCTCTTGTAGAAGATCTACTACCTTGGATTTGGCCCATTCATAGGACTCCATCAGGAAACCATCTTCACCCTGGGCTTTGTGATAGGGTAGATCTGAGATGGCTTGCTCTATCTCCCTCCTTGGTGATCTCACCCTGAAGCAGCTGCCTGCCATCTTCTGAGGTACGGTCAGCGAATGCCATCCAAAAAGGTGTTTACCTGCTCTGTTCCCTGGACAGATTCCAGGGAGTAGAGGGCCCTATAGTAGTATGCAAATCTATGTGCAATTTTCTGTGGTTTGGTCACCAATGTCCCCAAATCAGTGATGATAGCAGGAATGGGCATTCCCGCCTCCCTCTGCTTGAGCTGCACTGCGAGTAGTTGTCCCGCCTTCTCAACCCTGCTCATAATGCCGGGATTTCAATTTCTGTAGCGCATACTGTGTTTTGGAGGTATAAAGGGTATTGAGGTCCATGCGCACCTTCTCAAGACTGTGCCTGGTAATGATGGTAGGATGAGCCATGTAAGTGTGCGTGAGGCAGGCTATATCTGTCACTAAAGCCTTCTGATGCTCCTCCCTCTGTCTGTTGGACAGGGATGCATTCCTCATCAGCTGCCTCTTGATGGTTGTCTTCGCCACCGCCCACAATGTCAGGGCAGAGTCAACCGAACCATCATTATTCTCCAGATAAGTATACACATGTGCTTTGAAGTGGGTCTTGCCCCCCAGGTGCTTGCATTGGGATAAATTGAGACGCCAGGGCTTGCGCATTGGCCGTGACAGACCCAGATCAACTTCCAGGGCAATGGTGGAGTGGTCCGAAAGTGCACTCCCTAATATTGCGGTCTCACAAAGAACGGGAAGTAAAGGGTGTGCGATCAGGAAAAAATCCAACCATGATTGCGTGCCATGAACCAGGGACAGATATGTGTATTCCTGGCCCATTGGATGAAAAAGACACCATATGTTGCGAAGACCATAATCAGCCTCAAGATCTCCTAGGAGTGCTCTATCTGCATTGTTGGATACGTCAATTGGACCGGTACTGTCTAAGATCACATCTCGGGCCAAGTTCCAATCCCCGCCTATCAGCATGTTGGCAGTATCTATCTCCACCAACACTCGAGTGAGTTGAAGAAGAAAGGCATGCTTGGAACCCGTGGGTGCATACACTGAACCTATGCATAGTATCTTTCCATTAATCCTTAAGTGGGTGAACACATATCGACCCTCCAGATTGTCCCAGGTTTTCCCATTTCCCATGATAGCTGGAACTATGTGAGTGTATGTGTATATACATGCCTGCTTCTAGTATCCAGATAGCTGCAGTTTTGAAGATGACAACTGAACCTGAGCACAAATCCCTGAGGACTCTGTGCCTGATGACCTCCATTGCAATATATTTCTGTCTCATCTGTACTCTTTATGTAATCCGTGTGAAAAACATAATTTAATTAAGATGAAAATTTATATATAATAACAGCTATATGTGCAAAGATTAATGTAAGATTTAAAAATGAGATGAAAATGAAACGCATTTTAAATGTGCAAGCTGCTCTAGGCATCCATAGTTATCAGTATAGGCCGCAGAAATGCTTAAATACAAGTTTTCTTTTAACTAGAAATGAACTCCATATTGCTGAAATATGCACTATGCAGTTTAGAAATGTGACCTTAATGGGACATGCTTAGGTTTAACAAAATGTATTATTTTACTAAGTGATATATTAGTTTGTAATGACTACACTTCCTGTTCTCACCATGTTTCACATAATGCTTGAATGGAATAGTTGTACATTTTAAAACAGTTTTTCATGTTTGTGTTAATGAAATACATCACAAAACAGTATTTTGCGAGTTGACGTTTCTCTTACTTAACACTGTTCATTGTTTATGCAGTGAAACATTTAACATTAGAAGGTTAAACTGTTTTTGATGCCTATGGGAATGGAGGCTTATGTACCAAGAGGCTAAAAAACGTGAGATGTCTGTAACAAACGTTCCGATAAAAATTTGCAAGCAGCATGTTATTTCGTAGGAAAGGAAGAGCTGAACCTGCTCTCAGATGAGTGCAGCTACTCGATTGGATATGATAAGGAGAAGCCTGCTACACATTTTGCCTTTTTATACTAGTGCGTGTTCCCAGTTAGTTATGATCTCGGATTCTCCAACATCCCAGACCCATTCCTTTGTCCCTTGCTGACAGCTGTGGCTACTGCTGCTTCTATTCAGCCCTTACTTTACTTTTGATGCTTGATTTTTCCAGATTGCTACTGCAACTGTTTGTATTGCTGAGACTTGGCTGAGTTTCATGAACTACTATTCACGGGAAGTTCTGCTGTCTTGATTTGATTTTTGAGCTTTATGCTCTTTATCTCACTCTTTTTCTTTGAACCCAAACTCTTAATGAGTTCTACTAACTTTGAATTCTGATCCTGTTCTTTAGAATAGGGATTTTGATGCTTTATGGAACGTGCCTAATGCATTATTTGATTATTTGCTGTAACCATTCTTTTTGATGAGATGTCTGTAAACTTACTTGATTTTATTTACTAATTTGAATAAACGGAATAAAAGATACTCATTTTTTTAATGAGAAATAAAACTTTTTAAACAATTTCAAACTCTCATCATTGACTGAACTCAAATTGTTAATGCGATTTGACTTGTTGTGATGAAATAGCTCTTGACTCAAAATACAGTGGCAAAGATTTGTCACCTGAGGCGATTTCTCAGAAGAAGCCAGCACATGAACGCGGCTTGACCCTGTACGTGGTGGTGAGGTTAGAGATTGAACCATATTTATATAAATTGTGCCCCTGATCGCGCTATCACTGGTTTGATCATGAGATGACTGCCCTATGTACATCTTTGTACAGTGCATTATGTAACATGCTCTTATTGGTTACTCATAAGACTAGCGCAGCAAGGCACCATTTAATGAGCCTTACATAAGAACTTATAGAGATCAGTGAGAGTTAATTTGAATAGATTATTCAAGGTATGCCAAAAGCTCTGCTCAATCTCAATAAATTGCACACTAGACTAAACATTAGTTTTCAAGATATTCTTTTAAACAATGACACTCCTTACCTTGTTGCCCTATCCTACCTGCCATGCTAACCCCAACTGCCCCTCTATCCTAACGTCTTTGTCATAGGCCAACCTAATCCCAAACTAATCCTTCCCTTAGCTGCACTATTTTACCTCACTCCCTAAGCCTAACTTCTACTGTTCGCGTGCAGTTCTGTCCCACCTGATCCCCAACTACCCCTTACTTACACCACAGACCAACTCCAAAATAACCCAAAACAATGCCAAATGCCATCTACATTGTGACCTTTATTATCCAGTCTTCTTGGACATGGTTCTGTCTTGCCCTCTTACAGCTGGGCAACAGGATTCAGCCTCTTGTGAGGGCTGACAGAGATGGTCAGCTGGGAAGAACGGGAGTAGGGAGAGTTTAAAGTACAGTGGTGAGACATCCCAGACCAGGGTCAGCAAGTGGCTGGTGGTCAAAAGTCATGGGTCCAAGTGCTCAAGGTGGCATGTCAAACATCAGAGGACCCCTTTTTTGGCCTGCTTCCCCATCAAATGTAGATTTCACTGTCATCAGACCACTATTATGTCACAGTGTTATTGTATGCGATGGCGGAGTGTAGACCGCGACTCCTCCTGTTGTATTTCTACCAGGTCTGCCAAGCAATTTCTGACAATCCCCATGGCTTTGTCCGAGTGGCAAATGTATGTATAGCAAAACCTTTCATTTCCCCAAGTTTGTTTATTTGCTGTGTGTGGCTCTGGTAGAAACCCTATAGTGTGAATCACTGAATTCTAACACCAGCAATTCACTGCTATGACATAGAAACAGTTTATAACAGCAACTGCTACCCACTGTTGCTACATCATAAAGGAATTCCAGGCTGCTCTGGCTGGGCTCTCTGAGAGCTTGTCAGAGCAGTGCTGGAGAGCAAGCTTCTTTGGGGAAGGGAAGGTGCATAAAGTGATGTGGTGGGTGGCAGGAGGCCAGGTATTTTGCAATTTTTGAAAAGGAGGACAGGCCATGTTATATATATGGTTCCCCCATCAATCCTCTGCCCCTGTGTAGCAGTTGAAAGCAGGGACAGGTGATTTTCAAGGCCATACATATCATAACATTATAGATGGTATAAAGTGCATAAGTGAATTAAAGGGATGTTTTTCACCTCTGGGGTCTGAGTGACATCATAGACAACTCGAGGTTTGCTGCTGCTGTCTATTTGATGTCACTCAAAACTCCTCTGTGAAAAACATCCCCTTAATTCACAGTAACCCATTAATAATGATATATATCTATATATATGTATATATAGATATATATATATATATTGCAGAATTTCCCATAGCGCGTCGAGCTGAAAATGGGACACGGACACCGGTTACGTGCTGGTGATTTTATTGAATTATGCTGTACACGGCAAGATATATATATATATATATATATATATATATATATATACACACGATCCAGGCGCTCCTCCTGGGAGCTCTGCCCGTGGTTCGGTGGCGCGATGGTAGCCGATAGAGCAAGTCGGCATTTTAATCCTCAATCCACTGCAATAATACGCGCTCTCAGAGTCCCGTGTCAGGAAGATTTATTCAAGGTTCAAGGTAACGCGTTTCGGAAGCGAACTTCCTTGATCACACAAGGAACCAAGTGAAAACATAGTGATTACATAGTCTCGGTACTGGTCATAAAGAGAAGACAACAAAAAGCTGTGCATTTGCATTGAGAAAGTGGCGGCCATCTTAGAGTGCCCAAAATAAAACATAATGTTATTATACATTTTACACAATTATATCTCGGATTCCTGTGATATTGTATTATTAACTTCATAATACAAGGGCATAAATAAACATGGTAAAACAAGTTAATCACGACAATACTCGCCCAGTGGTAATAATCGCTCAGGAAAGCGCTCTATGTACCATGCAAAGAAGTGTATTTCTCAATAGAGACAATGGCGGCCATCTTAGAGTTTTCAAGTTAAAAACATAATGTTATGTGTGCACATTTCCACAGTTACCGAGTGTCATGAACATAATAAGACCCGGTAAGGCAATTGCGAATAGAGGCTAAGAGTCAGATATTATAATGACAGTGCAGTTCAAGCAGACATGTTGCTGCATATAGTATCGCTTAAAAGTGAGACAAATATGTCAGGAAATAGCTACCTATAGTAGTTAAATTAGGTGTCTGTGTACCCCCATCAGCCAGGCACGTATCAGAGTACTGCTAAATACGGAGTAATCACGACAATGCTTTCGCCCAGTGGCGGTACCTACTCTTGGAAGAGAGGGACTCAACGTGCCATACATAGAAATGTGTACTCAATACTAGCGCCGAGTGGCTCTGTCACATTACTCCCCAGTACTGTCCAGAGACAAATAACAATAACAGTGACTATATGTGAATAACTAAAGTTAAAAGAAAAGAAAAAAGAGGTCTTATCTATAAATCGGTGGTGCACTCTTCTTAGAGGTGAAGAATAGGGTAGGTGGCCCGTGAAGTGCCCGCAAGTGTTCGGTGGGCCCCTTCCTTTCCTCCTGTGAAAAGAAATAAGAAAGAAAATGTTAGATTAAAAGTAAGACTGTAACCAACTCTATTTGTAATGTATCAATATGAAGAATAATAATTCACTGTAAGCATAAACATTAAAGCAGTTACATATATTCATCAAACATCATGGAAATGCTAAAACCTTAAAAAAGAAGAAGAAGAAGAGAGAAATTACAGACATGTCTACACGATGGTAATCCGTTATTCTTCAATAAGATGCGTGGCTAATTCCTCATCCAAATTATGTCCATTGGGGTATTGTGTCTCGAGTTCTAGGATCCATTTGGATTCCTTTTTCCTGAGATGAGAGAGGGGTTGTGGCAAGGAACCTTCCTTGCTATAAAGCGCAGGAGGCCTAAACGAACGAGGCTCTTCATGGCAGACCAAACCTACCAAGGACACATGCTGTTAATAAGTTGAGCCAAAACGGGAACCTACTAAAGGGAACAATCACCCTCGCAAAAGGGACTACATATCCCATCATGCCACTGGAATGCACTTTGCCAGAACTCACTAATTTGCATGAGAATCAAAATAAAAGAGAGCATTTCCTGTTAAGCATCACGAAGCACGCCTATGAATAAGATGCCGCCCTGCATCGAAACGCGTCAGGAGACGCAGAGAGAATATTTGGAATGCCGTGAGGAGCGTTTATTGGAAGCCAGATGGCAGGCGTCCAGCTGAGTGCCCTCCCAAGCTCTAGGGCGATTGTGTAACAAAATTATTCGCGGCGGCCCCGTCGTAGGGGAGAGAGGCACCACCTCTTTGATGAGAGAGGGGCTGTGGCAAGGAACCTTCCTTGCTATAAAGCGCAGGAGGCCTAAAGGAACGAGGCTCTTCATGGCAGACCAAACCTACCAAGGACACATGCTGTTAATAAGTTGAGCCAAAACGGGAACCTACTAAAGGGAACAATCACGCTCGCAAAAGGGACTACATATCCCATCATGCCACTGGAATGCACTTTGCCAGAACTCACTAATTTGCATGAGAATCAAAATAAAAGAGAGCATTTCCTGTTAAGCATCACGAAGCACGCCTATGATTAAGATACCGCCCTGCATCGAAACGCGTCAGGAGGCGCAGAGAGAATATTTGGAATGCTGTGAGGAGCGTTTATTGGAAGCCAGATGGCAGGCGTACAACTGAGTGCCCTCCCAAGCTCTAGGGCGATTGTGTAACAAAAAAAAAATATATATATTATCTACTGGCGGTCGCCAGTAGATAGTTATAGTTACAACCTATTATCCATAGGAAATCCGCGACATTCTATTTGAGATAACTCTCTTGCCGGTTGACGTATCTTCGCGAAATTTTCAAACTTTGTGGCCCGCTCCGGTCCGCTCCTTCCCTGAAAGTCTCGGGAGATTCGTCAAACGGGGGCCGAGAAAAAGGGGGTCCCAAAACGCGTTTTCCCCATGCATTTTTCCATAGGAAACTTTAGACACGGTTACAGCCCGAACTGCTGAACGGAATTACACCAAATTTGGCAAAGAGGTAGTTCTTGGTTCAGAAAGAACCCTTTTGTTAAATGGTGTAAATCCGTTCAGTAGTTGCTGAGAAAATGAAAAGTAAAAAGATAGTGATATCTATGGCCGAGTAGGGTCCGCGTACCCTCCCGATCACGAGCTGCATGAGCCCTCCCGCAGCCCCGGGGACCACCACCTCCCCGGGGCTTTTTTTTAAAAAATTGAACAACCTGTGTGGGGGGGCTCCAGCCCCCCCCACACGCCCCGGGGACCGCCACCTCCTCGGGGCACTAACAAATTAAAATGGGGGTCCGTTTTGGACCCTCGAAGCCCCGGGGACCACCACCTCCCCGGGGCTGTGCTGATGTAGGGAGGGGGCCGCGCGCCCCCTCCTGGAGCCCTTGATGGCCCTGGGGACCACCACCCCCAGGGCCGGCTCCTGCAGTGTCCCGGGTGCCTACCCCGGGACACTGCTGCTTGCAATGACAGGACGGGAGCCTCGCGGCTCCCGTCCTGTCATTGCAAACTGCTTTGGATATTGGAAGAGAGAGCAGGAAACCTGCTCTCTCTTCCAATATCCAAAGCACATTGCTTTTCCACATGGGGAGCAGCATGTTAGCTGCTCCCCATGTGTAAGCAATGCCGGCTCCCGTAGGACACGGGGAGCCGGCGGGACTGTGGGGGATTGGGGACCCCCACAGTCCCCAACGAGAGGGCCAGCCCCGGGGATGGGGTCCCCGGGGCAAGTAGTGGCCCGGGAGGGGGCCACGCGGCCCCCTCCCCAAAGTTTTCAAAAATTAAAAAAAAAAGGGTATGGCCGGCCCCGGGGATGGGGTCCCCGGGGCCTTAAAATGGCCAGAGGAGGGGGCCACGCAGCCCCCTCAAAATAATAAAAATAAATATAGAGGCCATGTCCCGGGGATGGGGTCCCCGGGGCCAATACAGGCCCAGGGAAGGGGGCCACGCGGCCCCTTCCCCGTTTTTTTTAATTATTTTGTAATTTAAAAAAGGGTAAGGCCCTGGGGGATGGGGTCCCCAGGGCCCAAAAACAGAAAAAAAGGAAGGGGGCTACACAGCCCCCTTCAGGGGACAAAACATTTTTTTTTTTTTAAACGATCGGGCCCGCAGGCCCTGCCCCCTTCCTTCACCACTCTGCAAACGCGTCCCCTTGAATACTGGGGGTCCCTGGGGGCCAACTAGCCCACCAGGAACCTCCAGTATGCGCCAGGGGGCTGCCTTGCAGAGAGGTGTACAGAGGCCACGCCCCTTTTACACCTCTCTGCAACGCAGCTCTGTGGCGCTTTTTGGAGGTATATGGTGGGCTAGTTGGACTCCGGGGACCCTCAGGATTCAAGGGGACTTAATTCCCCAACTTAAAACGCGCCACGGGGCGCGTTTGCACAGTGGTGAAGGGAGGGGCGGGGCTTCAGGTGACATGTGTGCAAACAGGCCCCGTGGCGCATTTTAAGATGGGGAATTAAATCCCTTCAATCCTGAGGGTCCCTGGGGCCAACTAGCCCAACAGGTACATCCAGAAAGCGCCACAGAGCTGCGTTGCAGAGAGGTGTAAAAAGGGGTGTGGCCTCTCTACACGTCTCTGCAACGCAGCCCCTGGCGCATATTGGAGGTTCCTGGTGGGCTAGTTGGCCCCTAGGGACCCTCAGGATTCAAGGGGACTTAATCCCCCAACTTAAAACGCGCCACGGGGCGCGTTTGCACAGATGTCACCTCAGGCCCCGCCCCTCCCTTCACCATTGTGCAAATATTCTTCTAAAATCATCCGAAATACGAATTCCGATTTACTCACCTGTTATAAGGAGAGACCTCAGTGCTGCATCTTTCAGCCCAGTACTGGTCCGCAAAAGTAATTTTAACCGTACTTACCAGTAACTTGAATTTCCTTCCATAGGATATCATTGCCTGCTTTTTGCTGAAAAAGTTTCTAAGTGTTGATTTTTGAAACATACAAATATTCCTCTAAAATCAGCCGAAATCCGAATTCTGATTTACTCACCTGTTGTCAGGAGAGACCTCAGTGCTGCATCTTTCAGCCCAGTACTGGTCCTGAAAAGTAATTTTAACCGTACTTACCGGTAACTTGAATTTCCTTCATAGGCTAACATTGACTGGTTTCACTTGGAAATTCTTCTAAGTGTGGAGTTTTGGAACTTTATAATATTCCTCTAAAATCAACCAAAGTACGAATTCCAATTTACTCACCTGTTATCAGGAGAGAACCCAGTGCTGCATCTTTTAGCCCAGCACTGACCCTGAAAAGTAATTTTAACCGTACTTACCAGTAACTTATATTTTCTTCCATAGGAATCCATTGTCTGCTTTTCAGCAGAAAAGTTTCAAAGTGTCGATTTTCACAAACTACAAATATTCCTAAAAAATCGCCTGTATGACTTAAACGCATTCTTTCAACTGTTTACAGGAGATGCACCAGTGCTGGATCCAGGATCCAACACTGAGTAAGAAAAAGTAACGATAACAGTTTTTACCTTCTAAGTGAATTTCCTTCCATAGGATAACATTGGTGATTCTATGAGAAAAAGTTTCTAAGTGTCAACTTTTAAAGGGGGGCGTGGCTTAGCCGGCTGCAAGATGGCCGCACTTTGAGTGGGCTCTGCCGGCCAAGCCTGAAATCCTGCAATTATCCGGCAGACTTCCCACACATCGCTGCCTGTGACCCTACCCTCACAGCTTCCCTGCATCGGCGGCGTTCTCCGAGCCGTTCACCGCGGCCCTACGACCTGGCTGTGACTGGCTGCGGCGCCTCCGGGAGTTGGGCCTAGACGTCTGCTAGCTCCCCGGGACCCGGCCTGCGCTACCCGTGCTTCTCCGCACGCCCACCGGACCTTCCGCCACTGGCCCTGCGGCCACGACAGTCCGCCGGTGAGTCTCGCTGCTGGGGGGGCGCTCCGGGGCGGGCCTGGGATCGCGCTCGCCGTACCGCCCGGCCCAGCCCGACCCTGAGGAGGCGCCCTGAACGTCTCTGGTATCCGCGCTGGTGGGCTGGGCGAAGAGGGCGGCGCGCTCCCCGCGTCCTCCTGCCGCGGTTTGCTGCCCCCTCGCTACTCCCGGCTGGGCTCCATCTGCTGCCGCTGCGCTCACGATCGCTCTGGCTGCCTCCCCTACCGCCTTGGTGGTCATCGGCGGCGGACAAAGATCCGGGAGGGGAGCCCGCGATCGGGGTGCTCCCTGACTTGGCTGCAGCGGCCCACCATCCGGCCTTCTCATCAGGGGCGACTCCGGGGCATACCGGCGTGTGTCTGCGCCCCCCTGCCTGGCCCTCTGAACAACCAGCTCCCTTTGCCAGTTGGGTGCACCGCCGGGTCGACCCTCCACCCAGGTCCTCCCTTTTCTACACGGCGCCCAGCTCTGCAGGGGCCCCCCATTGCATCACGGCCCGGGGACTGTGGCGGTGCATACGCTCTACCGCACCTTCGCGCCAGGCGTGGTCTCCGGAGCGAGCCTTCTTGTGCGGTGCCCCGGCTGGCTCCTGGGCTGCGCCACCTTGGGAGCGGGGCAGCGGCTCGGTGGAGGGGCCTGCGCTGGCTGCGGGATCGGGGTCCACTGCCCCCAACGCTGCATTCGCGGCCCGGGCCCTACGTCTGCTGCACACCTGCCTCGTGGAGGGGGATCCTCTTTGCCCCCCATTGATCATCTTCCTGCCACCTGTGCCCTTACCGGCTGCACCTTCCTCTTTGGGGCTCCCTGCTCTAGGAGGCCGCCATGGGCAAAGCTGACCCGAAACAGCCCCGACTAACATTCGAGCAGCGGAGGCAAACGCGCCAGGAGGGCGCTACTGCTGACGGGGGTGAGTTGCCCGCACCCACGGAAATGGCTGCTGCACGTGAGGATGACTTGAAGGCCATCATGCTGGAGGTGAAGTCTGCGGTGTCTGGGATTGCCACTCAGCTGGAGCAACTGGCTTCTCGCCTGGATGTGGTTAAGTCCAGAGTAGATGCGCACGATGGCCGCCTGCTCCACGTCGAATCGAGGGTGTCTGATGTGGAGGACACCGCCACCCAAGACCGCCAAAAATTGCTCCAAATGGATAAAGTCCTCGACCTCATCCGTTCAAAGAATGAAGATTTGGAGGCCCGCTCCCGCAGGAGTAACCTCCGCATCACTGGTGTGCCGGAGTCCTCCAATATTTCCAGGATGGAGGATTATGTGGAGCAGCTGTTGCGAGAATTATTCGGTGAAGTGCTATCCCAGGTCTTTGTCGTGGAGAGAGCGCACCGCTCCCTCGGCCCTCGGCCTGCCCCTGGACTGCCTGCTCGACCGATCCTTGCGAAGATCCTGAATTTCCGGGACCGGGACGCGGTCCTCCGGGCTGCCAGGGAAAGAGGAGTGATCCGCCACCAAGGTAACACTTTGTCTTTTTATCCCGACTACACTCTGGCTGTGCAGGCTGCCCGCCGCGAGTTTCTGCCTGCAAAACGCATCTTGCAAAAGCACGACGTGTCCTACTCGCTAGCCTACCCGGCCAAATTGCGGGTCAGACAGGGCTCCAAAACCCTGGTATTCCCGGACTCAAAGGGAGCCCTCGCCTTTGCCAAACAGCTGGACCGCTCTCACCACTCCACTCCAGCCAGTCCTCAAGACTCTGCTGCAGCCAATTTGAGTGACAATGACTGAACTGTACCTCTTTATTATTTCTGGCCCCCGGCCCTTCTGCACAAGACTGTGTAGCGCAGTTGCAGTCTCATTCCCCCTGCTGTCCCTTGGCTGTTTAACTGGCTGCTGCCCATCATGGTTTCTCTCTTTTCTTGGTCCGCGGGGTTTACAGGCCCTAACTTGGTTGCATTATATTACCTGACTGTGTTGTCTGCTATTCACTCTGGCTTGGCCACCCTGCCCTTCCTGGCAGGGAGGTACGCTAGGCGTCGCCATGCCCCCACGGGATGATTCCCACTTCTATTGCTGATTCTCCCCCTCCCGGTTGGGGTCCCCTGGGGTTGGTGTGGGTGGTTTCTCGACCTGATTGGGGGGTTGGTGTGGGTGGTGGGTGGAGGGGTGTTGGGTTGTTGTGTCCGCCTCTTGGGGCTACTTCGTGGTTCATCGCAATTTCTCTGCTTTCACATTGCAAGAGTTATACTTACAATCATGATGCGATGGGGTGGGTTTGTTCGGGGTGGGGGTGGTTGGCTCCTGGGATTGTTTTTTTGTGTTTTTTTTCAGAAAAGTTAATGTATTTATGCTATCAATCTATGTATTCCTTCAGTACGCATTACACCACTGCTGCGCTCGAGCACTACATTACGTTTGAGCTAGAGACTGCGCCCTCCCTTCGACTGGTGCCTTGCGGGGGTCATTGCCTGCCTCATTGTTTTTGTACCCTTGCTGCTCCCTCTGGGGTCACACCTTTCTCCCAGGCGGGCTCTCGCTGGCTCCATTTCAGACTTCAAGCGGTTGGCTCGCCCTTGTTCTATCCAAGTATGACCTCCCCGCTACACATGCTAGCTTTTGATTGCGGCTGCAACTCGCGGCCCTGCGCTCCCTCCCATTGCGTCCTCACACAGTATGACTGACACCATATGCTGGTCCTGGAATATTCGTGGCCTCAATGACCACCGCAAGGCCCGGCTCATCCACTCACACCTACTCCGTCATAAAGTTGACATTTGTCTCTTACAGGAGACTCACTTGTTGCCTGCGACCGCCGCTAGGCTTCAGTCGCGCCACTGGGGCGAATCACACTCCTCTTTCTATTCCTCCTACTCTCGTGGTGTGTCTATCTTGATACGCAGGGGACTCCCATGGCACACTGATCGGGTACTCACTGACCCTGAGGGACGGTATGTTATTCTCCATGGCTCCTTACTTTCCCAACCAATGACGATTGCTGCTATATACGGCCCCAACTCGAACGACCCTGCCTTTTTCACTAATGTTTGGCACTTAATATCCACACTGGGCCCTGCGGCACTCCTATGGGGGGGGGACTTCAACGTTACCCTTTCTGCGGTCCTTGACCGCTCGGGCCCCCACTCGTCACACCCGCAATCCGCGGCTTTCTTACAGTCCTTGCTGGCCGATAATTCACTGTATGATGCGTGGAGACACGTGTGGCCTGAGGCCCGCGAGGGAACTTGCGTCACCGGTACCCGCGGCTGCTGGTCTCGTATTGATCTTTGGATCACCTCTCCTGACGTCCTCACTTGGCTTACATCCGTCACTAATATGGCACGTACTTTCTCTGACCACGCGCCGGTCCAGCTCTGTCTACGCCCTCCCGACTCCCCGCGGAGGGCCTTCGCCTGGCGGCTCCCCTCATACGCTCTTCGCGACTCGGTCTTCTGTGCCGAGATCCAAACAGCGATCTCCAACTATTTTGACTTGAATGTCGGCTCCGTGGACTCGCCGTCTACCCTGTGGGAGGGTTTTAAGGCTGTGATTCGCGGTGAGTGCATTTCAAAACAATCCGGAGTTCTCCGCTCCATCCGCACCGCATTAGGAACATTAGAACTGGAGATTAAGGCCCTGGACTTTGCTCAAGCAACTCGCCCCAGCTCCGAGATACTCGCTCGCCTGCGTGGAAAGCACTCAGAATTTGCCAGGGAGGCCGCGAGGGAACTCTCCTTTCTAGGTAGAGAGGCCCGGGCGCGCCGTTTCGGCGAGGGCGATCGGCCTGGCAAGACCCTGGCTGGCCTCCTTCGTCCCCCCCGCGCTGCCTCGTATGTCGCGGCACTTCAGGATGGCGGCCCTGCTAGAACCACCTCCCCGGAGGAAATCAAGTCACGGTTCTCGGATTATTACACGCACCTCTACGCCGCGGGCCCCACACCTTCGCGAGCGGACTTCGACCAATTTTTTGACACCATCTCACTCGCCTGGCTTGAGGACCATCACCGCGAATTCCTAGACGAGCCTTTTTCTAAGGACGAAATACTCGCTGCCATCACTGGTTTGCCCGGTGATAAGGCCCCTGGCTCGGACGGCCTCCCGGCTTCTTTTTATAAGACGTTCGCCCCGCTCCTGGTGCCGCACCTGGCCGCTATGTACAATGACTCCTTCGACAGTGGCCTCTTCCCGCCATCGCTCCGTGAGGCGATCATAACACTTCTTCTGAAACCAGACAAGCCCCCGGACTGCCGCGACTCCTACCGTCCCCTTTCCTTAATTAACACGGATAATAAGATCTTCGCGAAACTGATAGCTTCCCGTCTTCTTCACTTCATGCCCCTCATCGCTCTCCCGGACCAGTCCGGTTTCATTCCGGGCCGCGCGACATCTCACAACCTCCGGGCTATATTCTCCGTTCTGCACCAGATTAATCCTAGCCTCCCTGCAGTGGCTGCTCTTCTCGATGCCACCAAAGCATTCGACACCTTGGAGTGGCCCTTCTTATTCTATCTCTTGCCGCGCCTCGGCTTCAGCAATGTCTTTATTCGCAAAATTCAACTCCTCTACACGCGCCCCTCTGCCCGCCTTCGGCTCAACGGACAAGTCTCTGACCTTATTCTGATTGAGCGTGGCACTCGACAGGGGTGCCCGCTCTCCCCCATGCTCTTCGCCATTGCGATGGAGCCTCTTGCCGCCAGACTCCGGCAGCACCATACTCAGAGGGGCATTGGCTTCTCGGCCCGCGCCCTCCTGGTCTCCCTGTACGCGGATGATATTACACTGTACGTCCGCCACCCCCAAGACAACCTCAGCCCCCTTGTGCGTGAGATACTGCGGTTTGGAGGATTATCCGGAATACAGGTGAACTGGAGTAAGTCAGTGCTGTTCCCTCTCACTGATGCCACCACACAATTCACCCCGGACTTTCCTTTCAAATGGGCCTCTGGCCCCACCCGCTACTTGGGTGTCTGGTTGAGTCGGGATTTGGACGACCTCTGGAAGGCAAACTTTGGACGGGCCGTGGATTGGCTCGAGTCCAGGATACCACATTGGAACCGGCTCCCCTTGTCGCTGGCTGGGCGTATTGCCATTGCCAAGATGGTAGTCCTCCCGAAATTTCTCTACCTTTTTTTAAATATTCCCATACCTCTGACGGCCCATTTTTTCCGCAAGCTTCGCTCCCTGATCATTTCTCTGGTTTGGGCTGGCAGGCAGCCCAGGATTGCCTATGATGTCCTTACTCTCCCCATGTCGGTTGGAGGTATGGGCGCCCCCGACTTCAAACTGTACGCCTTGAGTGCCCAGGCCAGTTTCCTTCACTTCTGGATTCATCCCTCCCCTTTTCAGCCGCACACGGCGGTCGAGGCTGATATCGCTGCCCCTTGGCCGCTGGCTACTGCCTTGTTTGCTCCGGGCGGCCGCGCGCGGGCTGAGGTGGACACGGTCGGGACTTTACGCTGGGCCTGGTCGGGATTGCGTCGCCTCTCCAATGCCCCGTTGCTCTCAGCAAATGCTATGCCAATTGTGCGCCACCATGCCTTCCCACCTTTCCATCCAACCGGCATGGCTAAGCATGCTGCCCGCCTGGGGCTGGAGACACTGGCGGATCTCTACCCCGGAAACACCTTCTACTCTCTTCCTGTTGCCTCTGGCCCTATGGACACATTGCTCTATTATCAGCTGCGGGCTATCTGTAAGGACTTACACCCCACGTTTCCACAACCTCCACCTTCGATGCGCGCGCTTGATTTTATATACTCTTCCACCTCCCCCCGGAAGCTGGTGTCCAAATTATACGCCCTTACGCTATCAACCTCCGTCGTTTCCACTGATCGCGCACGCGTGGCGTGGGGCGAGGACCTTGGTATGGACATTTCCCAAGCCGATTGGCTCTATTGTTGTAGCCAGACGAAGAAACTCTCTCCCAATTACCGTCTCCGCCTCATACACTTCAAATACCTACACAGGCTTTACCGAACCCCCGTTCTGCTACATAAAATGGGACTAGTTCCCACCGATAGGTGCTTGCGTTGCTCTGCCCCTGCTGCGGATTTCGCTCATCTGGCCTGGTTGTGCCCAGGGGTGTCGGAGTTTTGGCGGGAGGTCTGCGCCGCCCTCACCGAGATCGTTTCCGCACCGGTCCAGCCCGACCCGCCGCTGTGCCTGCTCGGCTTCGTTAAGTTCTGTCCGGATGCCTCTCGCCGACTGGTCGCAATGTTGCTTGTCCTCGCGCGGCGCAGGGTGTCCATGTGTTGGGGGCGCAGGCCGGCGCCTCAGTTCGCTCACTGGCTGGAAGACGCATCGAGATGCCAAACTCTTCTGTCTGAATTCTGGGACCTTGTGCCTGCCAGATCTCGCCCGATTGACATATGGGGCCCCCTGGTGACATACCTCCACACCCGATCACATTCCGGCCGGTCTGCCTCTCCCGCGCTCCCCGCCGGCTCTCCGCCCGCGGCGGCCGCTGGTGTTGGTTGCCGGCCCTCCCCTGCCCACTCCCTCTCCCGCCCTCCTGACCGGACCTAATGCCCCCCTCTGCAGTGCTGCCCCCACACATTTCGGATATTTGGTGCTCAAGGGTGCTTTGTCATGCTACATATTACACTGTTTATTTTTTGTCTGTAATATTCCCCCTATTCTTGAGGTGCTTCGTAGATGGTCTTATGCGCTCAGTGTTCTGACTTGATGCCACATGTATGTTTGTAATGCTGACTATGTTCAATAAAGGTTTTGAAAATTTAAAAAAAAAAAAAAAAAATATTGGTCCAGTTGAAGGCATTCGCCGAAACGCGTTGACCGTCCTTTTCACGTTTGCACTAATGGTGTTAAAAAGAAAAAAATAAAGTACATCTAAGAAAAAAAAAAAAAAAAAAAGTGTCAACTTTTAAAGTACAATAATATTCCTTAAAAATCACGACTGTAACCAAAACGCTTTTACTCAACTGTTTACAGGAGATGTGCCAGGACTGAATCTAGGATCCAGTCCTGTGGTTAGAAAAGTAATCCATAAAGTAACTAATTGCATTTAACTAGAAATTCACATTGAGCTGAATGTTGCATTGTGTTTGAAAATGTGTTGCCCATTGCAACAACTGTAACTACTGTACTTAAAAGTCTATTGCCTATGTGCAAAGTATTTAAAATAAAGTAATTCATTCTGAGAAAGTATTTTTTGTAATGTAATGTATAATGTAATTACAATGTAATTTAAAAATAAAATATGTAAAATAAATTATTTCTAAAAATGGAGTAAATTAGTATTAAAAAAATTTATATAACAATTAATACATTTAAAAATTGTCATTTACAAAACCTTTGAAATTCACAGAAAAAACCGTAGGTTTCAGACATGTTATAGTTACAAATTAGCATTTAAAAACCTTTGAAATTCACTGAAAAAACCATAGGTTTCAGGGACGTTATAGTTACAAATTAGCATTTAAAAACCTTTGAAATTCACTGAAAAAACCATAGGTTTTAGGGACAGTTATAGTTAGTTGGACATTGCACTCGTACAAAACCCGTGAAATTCCCCGTTATAGTTAGTCCAGCTAACTATAACTCGCGCCCGCAATGCACTGCTGATGACGTCACATATTACATCACTCATGACATGGTCAGTGACATCACTGATGACATCACTGATGACATCTCAAATGACATCACTGATGACATCACTGGTGACATCATCCATGTGATAATTTCATGCATCTTCTCACACCCTAATATAACCTTTGATACACCCACTCTAAATTACAGACTGCCATTCGCAAAACCATAGACACTCCAACACCAATAACTACATACCCACTCACTGATTCTTAGGTCTACGCACACATCAACTCACTCACCCGTACAGTCACTCATACTTACGGTCACTCAGTACAGGACTATCATATGCACTCATACTCCTATATAGACACTCAAACACTGCCACTTATCCATAGAGGTATTCACACACCTAGTCAGTCATGCAAATAATTAAACACACTACCATTTACTCACCTATACAGTTATACACATACCAGCTCACTTACTCATACAAATACTAGCACATTCTTACGCTCTTATACAATCACTGATACAAGCACACACTCATCCATACAGCCACTATCACAATCACTCACTCTCGCTTATAGCTATTTATATACTCCAACACACATATATACTGCCTTTCACATATGTAGTTACTCACACATGTACCACTGGGACATACATTCACTCACTAACACACTCTTACACACACTTACCCACCCATACAGTCTATCACAGATGCACTCTTGAAACCATCCACCCAGTGAATCACCCACTCACACATTTATGCACAGAGTCGCACACACCCCTCCCACACAAACACTCAGGCACCCATACAGATACTCACACAAGCATTCATTAACTCATATAGACACTCATGTAGCTATTCACAAACACATGCAGCCACTTACACAGCAACAGACAGACGGATACAGACATTCACCCAGTTTAGTCCCTAACCCATGCATTCAGTAAGATACGTTAAATCACTCACTTATACAGTCAGTCACGCACCTACTAAATCATCCATACAGACACTTACACACCCACTCATTCTTCAATACGTCTTTTCCTATATATATTAAAAATATTTAAACTTTACAGAAACACACAGTCACTGGATGATGTCAACAGTGATGTCATTTGAGATGTCATCAGTGATGTCATCAGTGATGTCACTGACCATGTCATGAGTGATGTAATATGTGACGTCATCAGCAGTGCATTGCGGGGCGCGAGTTATAGTTAGCTGGACTAACTATAACGGGGAATTTCACGGGTTTTGTACAAGTGCAATGTCCAACTAACTATAACTGTCCCTAAAACCTATGGTTTTTTCAGTGAATTTCAAAGGTTTTTTAAATGCTAATTTGTAACTATAACGTCCCTGAAACCTATGGTTTTTTCAGTGAATATATATATATATATATATATATATATATATATATATATATATATATACCAGCTACAATCTGGTGGGCACCGTTGAAGTATCACTTGTATGGTGAGGACAGATAATTTATGCCATTTTGGGCAGGTCTCCCACAACCACGCAAAACAGCAATAACTGTGCTGCTAATGGCGACGGATTGGAATAACCCAGGTTGAATTCATTTTTGAGTTTTTGCCATAGGGCAGCGCCGCAGGCCTTCCTGCTTGAAAAGGGCAGGAATGCACCGTATTTATCAGATACAGCACATTCCTGTCCTTTTCACCTGCGCTGGTGCACAATGGGCTGCCGTGCGCCAATGCAGGCACCTTTGCACCATGGTGCAAGGGTGCCTGCGTTGCGGGGATGAATAATTTAGTGCAGAAAGTGAAACCATCCTGCACTAAAACAATCACAAGTGGCTTTTCCCTCTTTCGATGTGTGCTGCAGGATGCAGCACAAATTGGAAAAGGAAAAACGAGGAAAAAAATATAGATATTTCTCCTCGTTGTACCTCCCTTATGCCTCCCCTTATGCCTTTTGGCTCTGCCTCAGAGTTACGATTTCTTGTAAATCTGGGGCAGGGTCAAAAAGCCATGGATGTTACTGGAAACGTCCCCAGCAACGCCCATTGCACACCCATTTAATGCAGAAAACTGCGTTAAAGGGAACGGTATTTACAAGGCAGCATTAGGCAAAAAAAAAGTGACTTGATGCTGCTTGGTAAATATGGAGCAGGCTCCTGCACCACAGGAGAATCACAAAAAGTGACGCACCGGCAGTGTAAGCGGCTTATAAATAAGTTCCTTGATTTTCTTGCACTACCAACCAGCTAATATGAGTAATTCAGCGAAATTGTTGAGCTCTTGGGCATTAAAGAAGCGGTGAATTCCTAGACTGAAAAGTAACACCGGCTGTGTTATTTAGCAATGTTTTAGTGCAGTATTTGTGAATAAGAGCATATGAAATGGATTCTGCTGTTGCAGCCCCTGAGAATTTAGTCCTTGTCCCTAATAAAGTGAAGCTGAAAGGGGTGAACATCGATAATATGACAGATTATGCCAGAGAAAAGAACAAAGTCATATGTGTTTTTATTTTGGTATTTAAGGCCAGTAGCGGCTGCTACCGGACGGGAGTGGTTGGCGGGGGGGAGCAGTGGGAAATAAAATTAAAAAAATACACTTACCTTTACGCCTCTGTCTTCTTCAGCTTCCTTCTTCCTGCAGTCCTGGCAGCAGGAAGCACCCGACACCCAGCCTCCCCACAGCCAATCACTATGCTGCAATGCATTGTTGTGATTGGTCTGAGCGCCGTGGATCGGCGCTCAGAAGGGGACTAGGAGGGTTTGCATGTTCCTCACCAGGCTGTGTAATGCAGCCTGGTGAGGAAGATGCAGAGTGCACATGACTGTTTGGTCAGCCCAATAGGGCTGGTAAAGCAGTCATGCCCACATAAGGAGTGAAAACCATTCCTTCCCTGCTCTGCCCAGCCCCGCCCGAGAGTCACTGAATTCAATAGGGAAAATACAATGATAATAACGGCACATTATTATCATTGTATTTTTCCTTTTGAGCAGTGGGGCGATGCTCCTCCACCATAGCGGACGAGCCGCCACTGTTTAAGGCTGGCACATTGATGGATTTATGTCATGTACACCGGCAGTTTGACAATTAAGTGAACTTTCCCGGGGACAGACTGCTACCAAGGACGAAGTGCATTATCTTTGTTTACTGCCTTTGAGTATATAAATGAAGCACTAATATCCCATCAAAATGCCTTCTTAGCATGCTGGATGAGGAACATGATACAGAACAGCTACACGATTGCTATCCTAATACAGCTGATGCCAGCACTAAAAACACACCTGCTACAATAATAATAATAATAATAATAATACTGAAATTTATATAGCGCGAACAGCTTCCTCAAAAACAGAGGTGTCCCGGCGCTCTAGCAGCAAGCAGCGCATGCACATAAGTTTAGGCACTGAGGTCAGGCCTAATCATTGCTAAAGAGCCATGTCTTCAGCGCTTTTCTAAAACTGGTCTCAGTGTTAGCTTGGCGGAGAAACCCAGGTAGGGCATTCCACAATTTAGCCGTTCTTACTGTGAGCGCCCTACCGCCCAGACGGGCTTTCACAAAGCGGGGAGCGTAGAGCAAATTCTGAGAGTTTGACCGCAGGGAGCGATTTTGCTTATACCGGCCAAGTCTTTGTTTAAGATAGCTAGGACATCTTCCCTGAAGAGCCCGATAGGCCAAGGTCAAGGCCTTAAATTCAATTCTTTTGGCTACCGGGAGCCAGTGTAGCTCCTGTAAATGCGGAGAGACATGATGTCGAAAAGGAATGCGTCTAATTAGTCTCGCAGCCGCATTCTGCACCATCTGCAGACGTCTAATCGAATATTTAGGCAGGCCAAGATATAAGCCGTTTGTGTAGTCCAGCCTGGATGTCACTGTGGCATGGACTACGGCTTTACGGCAATCTTCTGGCATACAATGTAAAAATTTACCCACACAATACTGATCACTCTTCTACAAAACAAAGTCTCACTATCACCAAAGCCCATTCTCTAAACTGTCTACTAATAAATGCTTGATCCCTCTCTAAAAACAAACATCACATCTACGACCTTCTCACAGATGCAAAACTAGACATACTATTCATAACTGAATCATGGTTGGGAGATGCTATGGCTCCAGTCCTGCATGAAGCCATTCCTCTAGGCTATCAAACGATCACCCAAAATCGTATAGGCAAAAAAAGAGGTGGTCTAGCTGTTGTGTTCAGGCAAACATTACATATTACTAAAGTTGACGACATCACCATAAAGAATTGTGAGGCTCTTCTCACCAGATGCAATCCTACACCGTCTTCCTCCTGTAACTTCCTGCTCCTTTACAGACCTCCACCTAGCAAGGCGACATTCCCAGACGCACTTCTAGACACGGTTTCAAACCTGATAACAATACACTCCAACCTATGTGTTCTGGGTGACCTCAACATTTGGTTTGACAAACCCAATATGACCCATCCAAAAACAATAATCACTGGCCTAGACGCACTAAACCTGCATCAGATTGTCCACAAACCCACACACATCGCAGGACATATCCTAGATGTCATTTTTGCTAATACTGAACTAGTTACCTTTCAAACTATAACTCCAGTCACATGGTCAGACCACTGCTTGCTTTCCAACATAAAACAACACTAAGAGACTCACCTAAAACTACCTTACATCCATCCACCTATCGGCCGTGGAACAAACTCAATTTGGAACACTTAGAAACACAACTAACATCCAGTACAAATCTGGAAACAATAAATTCTGTTCAAAAACTATATGAGTGGCTACAGGAAGCTTTTGACATCCTGATACCACTCAAAACCACACAACAGAACAAAAGAAAAAAGCGCCTTGGAGAAACCTAGAAATAAAAGACATAAAACAACAAATTAGAAAGCTGCAACGTACCTGGCTCAAAACAAACGCCAAACAAGACAAACTTTGTCTACAGAAAATTAACAGATTATACAAGTCAGCTATCAAAAAAGCTAAGAAAAGGTACTATTCAGACAGAATTCAAAATGCTAAATGTGCAAATAAAGAATTCTATAGAATACTCAATGAATTTCGCAAACCAAATTGCCTAGAAGGAACTCATCCTGTTACTCAAGATTTCACAGACAAACTGGCAAATCATTACACGGACAAAGCAGACACATTGGACTCATACTTAAAACAGAAACAAAGCACCAGCACTAATCCTTGTACAAAACAACAATCCAAGAATACTCTAACCCAGCCTCTCCGTTCCTTCCAGCACATCTCACACGATGAATTTATGGACCTGGTCAAAGCAAGCAGGCCTGCTGGCAGCCCTTCTGACCCGTGTCCACCACAAACTTTCAAGACAATTCTTTTAACAACCTCTGCTGCCACTCCAGTAAGAAGAATCATCTACGATTCCTTAACTACCGGAATATTTCCAGAAGAACTCAAAAAGTCAAACATACGCCCTTTACTGAAGAAAACAAACTTGGACCCGCTGAACTCTGACAACTACAGACCCATTACAAATGGACCTTTCCTGGGCAAACTGATAGAAAGAGCAGCGTTCGCACAGATGTCACAATTTATTGAAGAGAATGACATACTTTCAGACTTCCAAACAGGATTCCGTCCGGGAAGAGGCACTGAATCTGCTCTCCTTGCCATCTGGGATGACCTAAAGAATACAGTAGACCGCAACGGGGTTGCTGCGCTACTCCTCTTGGACCTCTCGGCTGCCTTTAACACGGTTGACCAGGACACTCTGAAACAAAGACTCTATGAAGCCGGCATAGAGGGAACTGCTCTAGACTGGATCGCGTCCTACCTTCGAAACAGAACTAATGTCATCCATACCCCACCTTTCTCGACCAAACGATACTCCACAAAAGCAGGGGTCCCTCAAGGCTCTATCATCTCGCCCATGCTTTTCAACATCTACATGAAGTCATTACCGGTACTGATCAATCAATTTCACCTCATGTGCTATAACTATGCAGATGACATGCAAATACTCCTTCAACTGGAATGCCCCAAAGATATTGGAAAATCCCCAATTTTCAGTTATCTCAGAGCCGTGGATCAGTGGATGACTTGAAGCCATCTCAAATTGAATGCTTTCAAAACGGAAATACTCACGTGTGGCGATTGGAAACATTATGACCCGCTTGCCGCCTGGCCTGATGAACTGGGATCACTGCCTAAAGTATCGAAGGAAGTAAGAAACCTCGGAATGACCATGGACTCCAAGCTATCGATGAATGCCCAAGTGGACAAACTAGCCAGATCAAGCTTTGTCACTATAAAAACGCTGCGACAAATTTTCCCTCATTTGGGATTTCCACAAAAGTTCCAAGCTACCCTCTACCTTGTTCTGTCCAAACTTGATTACGCCAATAGCCTCTACCACGGATCACCTTTAACAACCATGAAAAGACTGCAACGGATTCAGAACTCGGCTGCCAGACTACTCTTGCATATCAAACCAGGAGACCACATCTCACCTGCCTTGAAAACCCTACATTGGTTACCGGTTGCCAGAAGATCAACGTTCAAACTACTTTGTATCACCCACAAAGCAATAAATGGAATGGGACCGCTCTTCATCAGGAATAAAATCACCAAACACATTCAACAAAAGAACCTCCACTCTAAAGGGGCATCTTGCCTCAAAATCCCAAGATACAAGAAAATAACCATGGGTGGCACATCCTTCGCTGTTCAAGCAGCCAAACTATGGAACTCTTTACCCCCCAACATAAGATCCACCGACAACGACCTTATCTTTAGAAAACTACTAAAGAATTGGCTCTTCCCTACATAAGCACCATACGCAAACAGAAATTTACAGCATATCCCTCTGTATATAAGCCTTTATTTTCACTATAGATATGTACCTATCTTGGTGTATTGCTTTGTATAAACATGTAGAATAATTTTGTTGTAAAAAAAAAAAATCATCTTTGGTCTACATGTACTTGCTTCCATTGTGCATCTATGTACCTTCCATGTACTTGGATCTGTGTGTTTGTTACTTTTCTCCTAAAAAAGCATATCCAATGCACTACCCTATTTCTCATCCTGTACCTCTATCAATATCTTTAATCTACATATACTTACCTCCTTTATGCATCTATATACTTTCAATGTACTTATGGATCTATATATTTATCACTTTCTTCTAATTTAGCATTTCCAATGCTTCTCTCAATATATCTTCTAGCCCAACTTTCTGACTCATCTCAAACTTCTTTATACTACTCTTTCCAATGCACTACCCTATCTCGCACCCTATACATCTATCAATATATCCTCTACATCCACTCTCTCATTTATCCCAAAGCCCATACCACTACTATGACCCCCAAAATAACCCTTTCTAGACTCTCCCCTACTCTACCCCTCCTTGCATCATCTGACACCTCTTTTTGCTACACCGATCCCGCAAAACAAACCTTTCTAAACTCTTCCCTCTGACTCTTCCCCTCCAAAACCCCCACAAAACAAACCTTTCTAAACTCTTCCCTCTGACTCTTCCCCTCCAAAACCCCTTTTTACTCATCCAAAAGCCTCCTCCAACTGCCATGACCTCAAAAAAAAAATTCCAAATCCTTCACTCTTCTCTCCCTCCACTATCCTTTTCAATCAAAATAACAGACTAACATGTTCACTTCTCAAATTCCATATCCCACTATACTAATTCACCACTAATCCTTTATGGGTTCCAGAGTAGCGTGCTACTCGCCAATAAAGCGTTTCAACACCCCATCAGGGTTACAAGCGCTATATAAATGCAAACCTTTTTCTCTTTTTTACCCCTATCCAACCCTTCTCAATCCAAATAACTGACTAACATATCCACCACTCAAATTACTTTCATGTTTCACCATACTAATTCAACACTAATCCTTATGGGTTCCAGAGTAGCGTGCTACTCGCCAAAAAAGCACTTCAAAACCTCATCAGGGGTAGCAAGCACTATATAGATACAAACCTCTTTCCCTCTTCTATCCCGCCGCCTACCCTTCTCTATCAAAATAACTGAATAACATATCCACCACTCAAATTACTTCATATTTCACTACAATAATTTTCAACACTAATCCTTTATGGGTTCCGGAGTAGCGTGCTACTCGCCAGAAAAGCGCTTCAACACCCATCAGGGGTAACAGGTACTATATGAATGCAAGCCTTTTTTTCCCTCTGCTACCCTTCTCAATCCAAATAACTGACTAATATCCACCACTCAAATTACTTTCATATTTCACTATACTAATTCACCACTAACCCTTTATGGGTACCGGAGTAGCGTGCTACTCGCCGAAAAGCGATTTAACACCCCATCAGGGGTAACAAGCGCTATATAAATACAACCTTTTTTTCCTCTTCTATTCTTCTGCTATCCTTCCGAATCCAAATGACTGACTAACCTATCCACCACTTAAAATTACTTTCATGTTTCACTATACTAATTCAACACTAATCCTCTATGGGTCCCGGAGTAGCGTGCTACTCGCCGAAAAAGCGCTTCGACCCCTCGTCAGGGGTAGTAAGCTCTATATAAATGCAATTACAATACAATTACAATACAATACAATATGGTGGGTCTTAGATTGATAAAGGCAGCTGTTCTGACGAAACACTTCTCTCTTCATTTGCTAAGTCGAGGGAGGCCCAGCACAATAAAGATATGAATCGATTCCGTCAACTTTGTGTGCGTGCCCTCTTCTTTTTGGGAAGTGTGCTGTTTGTGTGTATATATATATATATATATATATATATATATATATATATATATTATCTACTGGCGGTCACCAGTAGATAGTTATAGTTAGGACCTATTTTCCATAGGAAATCCGCGACATTCTATTTGAAATAACTCTTGCGTCGGTTGACGAATCTTCGCGAAATTTTCAAACTTTATGGCCCGCTTCGGTCCGCTCCTACCCTGAAAGTCTCAGGGTGATTCGTCAAGCGGGGGCCGAGAAAAAAGGGGGGTCCCAAAACATGTTTTCCCCATTTATTTTCCCATAGGAAACTTTAGACACGGCTACAGCCCGAACTGCTGAACGAAATTACACCAAATTTGGCAAAGAGGTAGTTCTTGGTTCAGAAAGAACCCTTTTGTTAAATGGTGTAAATCCGTTCAGTAGTTGCGGAGAAATTAAAAAATAAGAGTCAAAAATCAATTTCCCATAGGAAACTTTATGCAAGGCTACAGCCCGAACTGCTGAACGGAATTACACCAAATTTGGCAAAGAGGTAGTTCTTGGTTCAAAAAGAACCCTTTTGTTAAATGGTGTAAATCCGTTCAGTAGTTGCTGAGAAAATCAAAAGTAAAAACACATATATATCTGGGCGGAGCCTAACCACACATGTCATCGTGAGATCTGATTGGCTGTCAGCACTTCATCCTGGAATTGCTGGCAGCCATCTTGGGACCAATATAAATGATAGTACCCCTTTGAAATGCATTGTAGTGAATCGAAGATCTTGAGGGTTACCAAAAGGAGAACTATAAAGGGTGATAACAGACTTTAGTTACATTAGAATTCATTTGTTGATGGTACCATACTAATTTCAGGAATTGTGGTGTGTTCTAAGGTGATTTTACCCTGTGAAAAACCTTCTGCTGGGATATCATGAATCATGTTTGAGAGAAAACTATTTTCACATGCTTGTCCCATACAGTTTTGGAAGGTGCCCCAGAAGCTAAAATGAGAGCATATTTTCTGTAAATTCACATTATCTTTCTCAGTCATGTGAGAATGAAGTCTGACATTCTCAGTAAAACATGTACATCCAAAAAGGGCAGAGACTGTCAGTTGATTCCTTTGTGTTCTACTGCAGCTTCCCAGAGTGTTCTAAAGAAGAACTAGAGTGCTAACAGCCTTACTTATGACAAAAGTATGGCACACCTGAAGCCATCTTGATTGGAATAAACTGGTAACACTTAAAACATTTAATTTAAAAAGGAACAAAATGATGGGGTTCATCTTGTCATAGAAATTATGGTTAGTGCTCTGGAAAGAAAAATTAGGACATGTTTCAAGTGTGATCTCAAATATCTTCCTGTTATATTTCAACAGGAGCAGCCTGTCAGTTGATGCCTTTGTGTTCTACTGCAGCTTCCCAGAGTGTTCTAAAGAACAACTAGAGCGCTAACAGTCTTACTTATGACAAAAGTATGGCACACCTGAAGCCATCTTGATTGGAATAAACTGGTAACACTTAAAACATTTAATTTAAAAAGGAACAAAATGATGGGGTTCATTTTGTCATAGAAATTATGGTTAGTGCTGTCGAAAGAAAAATTAGGACATGTTTCAAGTGTGATCTCAAATATCTTCCTGTTATATTTCAACAGGAGCAGCCTGTCAGTTGATGCCTTTGTGTTCTACTGCAGCTTCCCAGAGTGTTCTAAAGAACAACTAGAGCGCTAACAGTCTTACTTATGACAAAAGTATGGCACACCTGAAGCCATCTTGATTGGAATAAACTGGTAACACTTAAAACATTTAATTTAAAAAGGAATAAAATGAGGGGGTTCATTTTGCCATAGAAATTATGGTTAGTGCTGTAGAAAGAAAAATTAGGACATGTTTTAAGTGAGATCTCAAATATCTTCCTGTTATATTTCAACAGGAGCAGCCTGTCAGTTGATGCCTTTGTGTTCTACTGCAGCTTCCCAGAGTGTTCTAAAGAACAACTAGAGTGCTAACAGCCTTACTTATGACAAACGTATGGCACACCTGAAGCCATCTTGATTGGAATAAACTGGTAACACTTAAAACATTTAGGGGCAGATCTACAAGAAAGTGCCGCAGCGTGGCGCTGCAAGCCCTTTGGCTGCGCCACGCTGCGGCACTTTCAGAGCACAGGAATGCGACATATTTACAAGAATATGTCGCATTCCTGTGCTCTCCCCTGCGCTGGCGCACAAACAGCTGCCAAGCGCCGGCGCAGGCACCCTTGCACCATGGTGCAAGGATGCCTGCGCCATGGGGAGATTGTTTCTGTGCAGGAAGGGGCACCTTTCTGCACAAAAACAATCAGTACAGGCTTTTCCTCTTTCAATGCGTGCTGCAGAATGCAGCACGCATTGAAAGAGGAAAAACGAGGAGAAATGAAAACATTTCTCCTCGGTGCGTCTCGCTACGCCACCTCTAGGGTGGCGTAGCTTCAGACGCATCTCCAGAGTTACGATTTCTCGTAATTCTGGAGATGTGTCTTGTTCCATGGGTGTTGCGTGGGAACACCCACAGCAACACCCATGGAACGCCCCTTCACCGCAAAGTGCTGCGTGTGAAGGGACGGTATTTACAAGGAGAAGAAAAGTCACGCATGGTGGCTTTTCCTCTCCTTGTAAATATCGAGGAGCCCCCTGCGCCACCAGTACGTCACGAAAAGTGACGTACTGGTGGCGCAGGGGGCTTGTAAATCTGCCCCTTAATTTAAAAAGGAACAAAATGAGGGGGTTCAGTTTGCCATAGAAATTATGGTTAGTGCTGCAAAAAGAAAATTTAGTGCATGTTTTAAGTGAGATCTCAAATCCTCTTCTATTTCATTAGAAAATTCTGACATGCAGACTGAAACAATCACTTTCAATACCAGCAGTAGACTTCCAGTTAACTCCTTGGTGAGCAGTAGCTTTACTACAGTGATCTAATGAACAACTAGAGTAATAACATTCTGAATTTATGGCAAATGTGTGACACATCTGAATGCCTTCTTGATGGAATCAAAGTAAAAACTGAAAGCATTTCCTACTGAGGAGACTGCAGTAAATGAGGAAATTAGGAAACTTCATAACAAAGAAGTCTTCCAAGATGGCCACCAGGGAAAAAAGAGCCCAAATGTAGCACAAATATTACCCAGATGTAGCCCACATATAGCCCAATGACAAAAGTGTGCAAAACACTTTTTATTTTTAGTTTTTTGCAGTTTTATGTAGTGCAGACTGGTCAGGTATTGGAGCGTTGCATCTTAAAACATGACCCCCTACACTACAAAAACACCACTGCACTACCCTAAACCCTAAAACACTACCCCAGCACGACCCCCTACACTACACAAGCACCACTGCACTATCCTAAACCCTAAAACACTACCCCCAGCATGACCCCCTACACTACACAAACACCACTGCACTACCCTAAACCATAAAACACTACCCCAACACCACTGCACCAACCTAAATCCTAAAACACTACCCCCAGCACGACCCCCTACACTACCCAAACACCACTGCACTACCCTAAAACATGACCCCTACACTACACAAACACCACTGCACTACCCTAAACCCTAAAACACTACCCCCAGCACGACCCCCTACACTACACAAGCACCACTGCACTACCCTAAACCCTAAAACACTACCCCCAGCACGACCCCTACACTACCCAAACACCACTGCACTAACCTAAATCCTAAAACACTACCCCCAGCACGACCCCCTACACTACCCAAACACCACTGCACTACCCTAAACCCTAAAACACTACCCCCAGCACGACCCCCTACACTACACAAGCACCACTGCACTACCCTAAACCCTAAAACACTACCCCCAGCACGACCCCCTACACTGCTCAAACACCACTGCACTGCCCTAAACCCTGAAACACCAGCCCCTGCACGACCCCGAACACTGCCCGAACACCACTGCACTGCCCTAAACCCTGAAACACATACCCTAGCACGACCCCCTACACTGCCCAAACACCACTGCACTGCCCTAAACCCTGAAACACCACTCCCAGCATGACCCCCTACACTGCCCGAACACCACTGCACTGCCCTAAACCCTGAAACACCACCCCCAGCATGACCCCTACACTGCCCGAACACCACTGCACTAAACCCTGAAACACTACCCCCAGCAAGACCTCCTACACTGCCCGAACACCACTGCACTGCCCTAAACCCTGAAACATCACCCCCAGCAAGACCCCCTACACTGCCCGAACACCACTGCACTGCCCTAAACCCTGAAACACCACCCCCAGCACGACCCCCTACACTGCCCGAACACCACTGCACTGCCCTAAACCCTGAAACACCACCCCCTGCATGACCCCTACACTGCCCGAACACTACTGCACTGCCCTAAACCCTGAAACACCATCCCCAGCACGACCCCCTACACTGCACGAACACCACTGCACTGCCCTAAACCCTGAAACACTACCCCCAGCAAGAACCCCTACACTGCCCGAACACCACTGCACTGCCCTAAACCCTGAAACACCACCCCCAGCAAGACCCCCTACACTGCCCGAACACCACTGCCCTAAACCCTGAAACACCACCCCCAGCAAGACCCCCTACACTGCCCGAACACCACTGCACTGCCCTAAACCCTGAAACACCAGCCCCAGCACGACCCCTACACTGCCCGAACACCACTGCACTGCCCTAAACCCTGAAACACCACCCCTGCACGACCCCCTACACTGCCCGAACACCACTGCACTGCCCTAAACCCTGAAACACCACCCCCAGCACGACCCCCTACACTGCCCGAACACCACTGCACTGCCCTAAACCCTGAAACACCACCCCCAGCACGACCCCCTACACTGCCCGAACACCACTGCACTGCCCTAAACCCTGAAACACCAGCCCCAGCACGACCGCCTACACTGCCAGAAAACCACTGCACTGCCCTAAACCCTGAAACACCAGCCCCAGCACGACCCCCTACACTGCCCGAACACCACTGCACTACCCTAAACCCTCAAACACCAGCCCCAGCATGACCCCTACACTGCCCGAACACCACTGCACTGCCCTAAACCCTAAAACACCAGCCCCAGCAAGACCCCTACACTGCCCGAACACCACTGCACTCCCTAAACCCTGAAACACCACCCCCAGCAAGACCCCCTACACTGCCCGAACACCACTGCACTAAAGCCTGAAACACCAGCCCCAGCAAGACCACCTACACTGCCCGAACACTACTGCACTGCCCTAAACCCTGAAACACCACCCCTGCACGACCCCCTACACTGCCCAAACACCACTGCACTGCCCTAAACCCTGAAACACCACCCCCTGCACGACCCCCTACACTGCCCGAACACCACTGCACTGCCCTAAACCCTGAAACACCACCCCTCAGCACGACACCCTACACTGCCCGAACACCACTGCACTGCCCTAAACCCTGAAACACCACCCCCAGCACGACCCCCTACACTGCCCGAACACCACTGCACTGCCCTAAACCCTGAAACACCACCCCCTGCACGACCTCCTACACTGCCGGAACACCACTGCACTGCCCTAAACCCTGAAACACCACCCCCAGCACGACCCCCTACACTGCCCGAACACGACTGCACTGCCCTAAACCCTGAAACATCAACCCCAGCAAGACCCCCTACACTGCCTGAACACCACTGCCCTAAACCCTGAAACACCACCCCCTACACTGCACGAACACCACTGCACTGCCCTAAACCCTGAAACACCACCTCCAGCAAAACCCCCTACACTGCCTGAACACCATTGCTCTGCCCTAAATCCTGAAACACGAGCCCCAGCATGACCCCCTACACTGCCCAAACACCACTGCACTGCCCTAAACCCTGAAACACCACCCCCAGCACGACCCCCTACACTGCCCGAACACCACTGCACTGCCCTAAACCCTGAAACACCAGCCCCAGCAAGACCCCTACACTGCCCGAACACCACTGCACTGCCCTAGACTCTGAAACACCAGCCCCAGCAAGACCCCCTACACTGCCCGAACACCACTGCACTGCCCTAAACCCTGAAACACCAGCCCCAGCACGACCCCCTACACTGCCCGAACACCACTGCACTGCCCTAAACCCTAAAACACCAGCCCCAGCACAACCCCTACACTGCCCGAACACCACTGCACTGCCCTAATCCCTGAAACACCAGCCCCAGCACGACCCCCTACACTGCTCGAACACCACTGCACTGCCCTAAACCCTGAAACACCACCCCTGCATGACCCCCTACACTGCCCGAACAACACTGCACTGCCCTAAACCCTGAAACACCACCCCCTGCAGCACCCCCTACACTGCCCTAACACCACTGCACTGCCCTAAACCCTGAAACACCACCCCCTGCACCGCCCCCTACACTGCCCGAACACCACTGCACTGCCCTAAACCCTGAAACACCACCCCCAGCCCGACCCCCTGTACTGCTCGAACACCACTGCACTGCCCCAAACCCTGAAACACCACCCCCAGCACGACCCCCTACACTGCCCGAACACCACTGCCCTAAACCCTGAAACACCCCCCCCTGCACGACCCCCTACACTGCCCGAACACCACTGCACTGCCCTAAACCCTGAAACACCACCCCTACACTGCCCGAACACCACTGCACTGCCCTAAACCCTGAAACACCACCCCCAGCACGACCCCTACACTGCCCGAACACCACTGCACTGCCCTAAACCCTAAAACACCACCCCCAGCATTACCCCCTACACTGCCCAAACACAACTGCACTGCCCTAAACCCTAGAACACTATCCCCAGCACGACCCCCTACACTACCCGAACACCACTGCACTACCCTAAACCCTAAAATACTACCCCAGCACAACCCCTACACTACCCGAACACGACTGCACTGCCCTAAACCCTCAAACACTCCCCCAGCATGACCCCCTACACTACCCGAACACCACTGCACTGCCCTAAACCCTAAACCACTCCCCCAGCACGACCCCCTACACTACCCGAACACCACTGCACTGCCCTAAACCCTAAAACACTCCCCCAGCACGACCCCCTACACTACCCAAACACCACTGCACTGCCCTAAACCCTAAAACACTACCCCCGCATGACCCCCTACACTACCCAAACACCAATGCACTACCCTAATCCCTAAAACACTACCCCCCGCATGACTCCCTACACTACCCTAAACCCTAAAACACTACCCCCGCACGACTCCCTACAATACCCAAAGACCACTGCACTACCCTAAACCCTAAAACACGACCTCCTACACTACACAAACACCACTGCACTAACCTAAATCCTAAAACACTACCCCCTACACTACACAAACACCACTGCACTACCCTAAACCCTAAAACACTACCCCCAGCAGTACCCCTACACTACCCAAACACCACTGCACTAACCTAAACCCTAAAACATTACCCCCAGCAGTACCCCCTACACTACCCAAACACCACTGCACTACCCTAAATCACTACCCCCAGCACGACCCCCTACACTACCCAAACACCACTGCACTACCCTAAACCCTAAAACACTACCCCCAGCACGACTCCCTACACTACCCAAACACCACTGCACTACCCTAAACCCTAAATCTACCCCCAGCATGACCCCCTACACTACACAAACACCACTGCACTAAGCTAAACCCTAAAACACTACCCCCAGCACGACCCTCTTCACTACCTAAACACAACTGCACAATTTGTTACAGGCGTTGCAACGCAGGCCTGTGGTGCTTACTGGAAGTACCTAGTGGGCTAGTTGGGCCCCAGGGACCCTCAGGATTCAAGGTGACCTAATCCCCCAACTTAAAACGCACCACGGGGCGCGCTTGCACAGTGGTGAAGGGAGGGGGCGGGGCCTCAGGTGACATGTGCGCAAACACGCCCTGTGGTGCGTTTTAAGTTGGGGAATTAATTCCCTTTGAATCCTGAGGGACCCTGGGGGCCAACTAGCCCACCAGGTACCTTCAGTAAGCACAACAGAGTTGCGTTGCAGAGAGGTGAAAAAAGGTGCGTGGCCTCGGAACGCCTCTCTGCAACTCAGCTCTGTGGTCCTAACTGTAGGTACCTGGGGGCTAGTTGGGCCCCAGGGACCCTCAGAATTGAAGGGGACTTAATCCCGCAACTTAAAACGCGCCACGGGGTGCATTTGCACACATGTCACCTCAGGCCCCCTCCCTTCACCACTGTGCAAACGCGCCCTGTAGCGCATTTTAAGAGGTAGTTTTAATCCCCCTGCCCTATTATGTACTAGGGACTTGCAGAGGAGGTCATGCTAATCACAGGGGTACCCCAACGCATAGTGTTCCCTAGTGTATGTAGGTGTTTTCACTGTATTCTAAGTGTCTTTTAGCATAGCACTGGCTCTGGTTAGTCAGAGTCAGTTACCACCAGTACCCGTCTGAAAAAGTTGTGGGCACAGGATGATTTTGCAACAAGGCCTCTTTCTGCTCCTCTGTTGGTTCTTTCTTCACATCTTTTGCTTCTTTCTGTGCGTTTTTTCTTCTTTCTTCACATGTCCTACCTCTGTAGGCATAGTTAGAAACTAGCATTTAAAAAAACCTTTGAAATTCACTTAAAAATCATAGGTTTTAGGCACGTTATAGTTAGAAATTAGCATTTAAAAAACCTTTGAAATTCACTGAAAAAACCATAGGTTTCAGACACGTTATAGTTAGAAATTAGCATTTAAAAACCTTTGAAATTCACTGAAAAACCATAGGTTTTAGGGACAGTTATAGTTAGTTGGACATTTCACTCGTACAAAACCATAGAAATTCCCCGTTATAGTTAGTTCAGCTAACTATAACTCGCGCCCCGCAATGCACTGCTGATGACGTCACATATTACATCACTCATGACATGGTCAGTGACATCACTGATGACATCTCAAATGACATCACTGATGACATCATCCATGTGATAATTTCATGCATCTTCTCACACCCTAATATAACTTTTGATACACCCACTCTAAATTACAGACTGCCATTCTCAAAACCATAGACACTCCAACACCAAAAACTACATACCCACTCACTGATTCTTAGGTCTACACACACATCCACTCACTCACCCGTACAGTCACTCATACTTAGTCACTCAGTACAGGACTATCATATGCACTCATACACCTATATAAACACTCACACACCGCCACTCATCCATAGAGGTACTCACACACCTAGTCAGTCATGCAAAAACTTAATCACACACCCATTTACTCACCTATACAGTTATACACACACCAGCTCACTTACTCATACAAATACTAGCACATTCTTACGCTCTTATACAATCACTGATACAAGTACACACTCATCCATACAGCCACTCTCACAATCACACACTCTCACTTATAGCCATTTATATACTCCAACACACATATATACTGCCTTTCACATATGTAGTTACTCACACATGTACCACTGAGATATACATTCAATCAATAACCCACCCATACACACACTCACCCACCCATACAGTCCATCACAGATGCACTCTTGAAACCATGCACCCAGTGAATCACCAACTCACACATCTATGCACAGAGTCACACACACCCCACCCACACAAACACTCAGGCACCCATACAGATACTCAGACAATCAATCAATAACCCATGTAGACACTCATGTAGCTATTCAGAAAGCCATGCAGCCGCTTACAAACCAACAGACAGACGGATACAGACATTCACACAGTTTAGTCACTAACCCATGCATTCAGTAAGATACATTTAATCACTCACTTGTAGAGTCAGTCACTCACGTACTAAATCATCCATTCAGACACTTATACACCCACTCATTCTTCAATACGCCTTTCCCTATATATATTAAACATATTTAAACTTTACAGAAACACACAGTCACTGGATGATGTCATCAGTGATGTCATCAGTGATGTCATTTGAGATGTCATCAGTGATGTCATCAGTGATGTCACTGACCATGTCATGAGTGATGTAATATGTGACGTCATCAGCAGTGCATTACGGGGCGTGAGTTATAGTTAGCTGAACTAACTATAACGGGGGAATTTCTATGGTTTTGTACGAGTGAAATGTCCAACTAACTATAACTGTCCCTAAAACCTATGGTTTTTTCAGTGAATATATATATATATATATATATATATACTTTGTTGCTTGAAGTCTATATATATATGTGTGTGTGTGTGTGTGTATATATATATATATATATATATATATATACGCACAGAGGCAGAGAACCAAGGACGAAGTTAGCAGAACAGAAGTGTTTCAATTGCTTACAAACTATTAAATAGTCATTGTTCTGGCATTGTTTGAAAGACAGATTATTTTGAATTGATAGACTCAGTCATCTGAAAGAAGCCTTGTTTAATCTGTCAAATTGCTTACAGTGCTCTTTATTAAAATGTTTAACCAATTTTATATGCCTGTTTGCTACCCACATTTGGAAAACCAATAATGGGGGTGAGGGGAAACTGATAACCTGTACTTTATTGAATTTGATTATGTCCCATACCTTCAGAGTTGAATTCAAAACAATGCCTAATCTGTTGTTCCTTTTTATCCACAGGACTTCACACAACAACTGATGCGATAAATAATCCCAGAAGCACCATTAGTGATCCGTGTTCTCGCTGTACTATTTCCTATGTACCTCAGTTGTGCAGCCATATAATACCACGTAGGGTCCACCATACCTAGTCCTGCATTCCTTGTAAGTAGAAAGCCTTGCCTATGCCCATCCCTCATCTTCTTCCCTTCCCCTGTGCAGTTGGTGCTTAGACCCTGGGATTGATCCAACACTTTTTAGGGCACATACATCTGCAGGGGTTGTAAAATCAAGAACACTCATGGCAAAATCATCATTTTGACCAATGCCTCCAGCAAGTTGTGCCACCGCTGTAGTTCTCTTAATATGGATTCAGAGAGAGGAACATAATTTGCAGCAAACAGTCATTTGTGGGTTAGGGTGGGTCAGATCGATGCCCACACACCTTATTAAGGCTGAATCCATCTAAAAGGAAGCGGTCCATGTTGAATGTTTAGTGTGCCATGTGAGACTGTGGGACTCATTGCCTCACAGACATTTTGGATGCATTTATTTTATACCCTGACATTTTTTTGAAATAGTCTAGCTTTTTTGATAAAGAAGGACGAGATACAGCAGAGTGGGATAGGGAAACCCAAGCACTGATCAGTGGGGTTTGCCAATTTAAAGTAGCAGTTGAAATTATCAGGATCCTAAGAGCCATTGGCTCCGGAAATAAGGCAAAGAGCAAAGGCCCATTCTGACCCCCTTCCTGATTATCACCCTTTGAGAATCTAATGTTGGATCTAACCATTGCCACAGGCACCCCGTCTCTTGCCCATACCATACCATGGGCCTAGTTTTGAGTTTGAGTGGCAGGTGCTTCTTCACAAACGTGACTGATATCCTGTCCACCTTAAGTGACATATGTTATAATGCACTTTAGGTAGGGAGGATGGGATATCTGTCATGTTTGTGAGGGAGTTTAACCTGTCTGCCAAACTCCAAATCAGGCCCAATATTCATAAAGGGGTGCCCAAAACCCCACAATTGTATTGCCGCTCTCAGGAACTCCTACTCCACTCAGCAGAAAGCTTTTTCAGCATCAACTCTCCCTATAGCTTAGACCTGCATCCATCAGGTGTGCTACCTTCTTGGAATTGTCCATAACCTGTCATCCACTAACAAAGCTTGACTGATTCAAATGTTATCCGATAAGGAAATTCCTCACCTACACTTATAGTCAAGACTACTGAAATGATCTTGACATCTGTGTTTAACAGAGAGATGGGCCTTCATGACACATATCCATCGGAGTCCTTTCATTATTTGGCAACACCAAGATTTTGACTTATGCAATTGATGTTTGGCCCCTGTCCGAGAAAGCGAGTAAATCAAGAACCTGTGACCAAAAGGTCTTATAAAACATAGTTAGAAATACTTCGGGGCCTTGTGTTTCAGAGGTCTTAAGGATTGTAATCACCCAGATTCTTTCTTCCTTTGCAATAGGCTGAGACAATTCCTATGTGTGGTCAGCAGCTCCAGTTTTGCTTTGCTGCCGTATTTCTATATCTGTCTGTCTAATTGGTCCTCTACATTTCATAAAACTTCTGATAAAATTGACTGAACCTCACAGCCTTCTCCACTACTCCCATTAACCTCCCCCTCCGCCATCCTTCACAAGATGCATGTATGACTGTACCAGCTTCACCTTTAGTTTTGGAACAAAGTGCGCTTTAGCCTTCTGCCCCTTAAATTTAATGTCTGACCCCAATTGGCCAGAGAATATTCTGCACTATTAATTACTAGCAACCTTTTTGGTCTTGATGAGTGAACATTTTGTGCTACAGCCAAGGTGATTGCGATTTTATGTGTTTTGTTCACCCTGCATCCAACTCCTTTTGTAGCTTTGACTTATCATTGCCACATGAAGCTCTTCCTAAGTCTTGTCTATGGACGCCATCGAACTGTAGGAATTTCCATATTCTGAGATCCTCACAGTATCACAGATGAGCTTGTACTTCTCATGGTTATTAGTCCTATTATGTGGATTTTGTCTGCAAATAACTGTTTATAATGACACTGCCCCATAGCAGTGGCGTAGCATGGGGGGTCAACAGGGGCTGTTTCCCCAGGCACAAAATTCTCAGGGGGCGCAAAATGTTATAATAAAGTATTGCGCCCACTAACCCGTGGACCGTTAGCACTTCCTGAGCTACGCTACACCGCTGCCCCACAGGAATGCAGGACTTCTGTCAGAGTTTCCCTAGTATTTTTACACAGCCTTTGCCAAAAACCTTAGAGTGGTTCATGAATAAGCATCATAATCAAGTAAAATTCCTGTTTTCACTTCGCATCTGTGTCTCACATGAACTTTTCTTACTTTGATTTACTCTTCACCAGTGCTGTGGCTGATCTGTCTACAAATCACCTTCACTCGCTGTAGGTGCTTGAAATGTTTTTTTTCTAATTTTCTTGAATTTTATTTTTAACTAAATATTACAGCCTTGAAAAAGCCCAAGGCCTGCACACCATGAAGGGGATGAAGACATGTTGGCTCTCAAATTCGAATGATCTTTTAGCAATACAAGATGTGAACGCTACTTGAAACTACTAAACATCAGACTAAACGTTTGTTTGCATTCTGTATGTTCATGCTTATTCTCCAATGAACTTTATTTTTCTACCTTGTAGACAAAACGTGAATGCAACCTAAGGCAGCAGATGCTCAGACGTTTACCTTAGCTAAGGTAAACATCTTATTAAAATTTCTATTTTACTGGAATATCTCTTTTATTCCAGGTGCAACCCTGCTTCCTAGATAAAAAGTTTTTTTACCTAATTAGAATTCTGATATCATCAGGTTTGCTTGCCCTATAAAAGAACTAGAGTAAGCCTGAAATAGTTGTGAAAAGCTATCCATTATTGATTGGGATATGGCAGCCTAGCTAAGGTACTTTAGAGGATTGATGAATCTAATATTGTCCTGTTGATTAGATGCTTGTGTTCTATATAATATAACCAATAAACAATGGCCACAAGACTTCCAATTTATATATGACCATTGTATTTTATTAAGAAAATTAATTTAGGCAATTGTTGTTTCTCTGTTCCATCACTTAAGCACTCAGACTCCCTGGACGGCATGAGTGCCAAAGGTATGTATCTTTTCTAGGTTACTGAGAATGGGTCACAGTGGATAAGTTGAAGAATAACTATTTTAAGTGATATCAGATACAACCATTTTAAATATTTTTTTAGAGCTGAAGGTTAGAATTGATCTTCCCTTTAGAGGATTCTTTTATTAAACATTTACAGCTACAACTGAATAATCAGCAATCAAGAGGCCTTCAGAAGCTTATTGGTTAAGATGGTTTGCACAGTCCTGTAAGATGCAAAAAATTATCCAACATATTTTGGCATCTTACATTGCTTCTCAGACATTTTATGATCAAATCATATTGAAATGGAGATATGTCAACATTTTATTGGAGAGGCCATACTTTTCTTCATGGGTCAATTGTCAGAAGATCTCTTTCTTTTAACGTATGCCTGTGAAAATACATTGGTTATTTCAGGAATGAGTACAAATTGGTGGAGGTATGAAATTTATCCCAGCACATGAAATCGAATGATGATAGAAAGCCCAGAATTGAATGTTTATTGGTGCTTGTTGGTCCAAAGTGTGCCTGGGGAAAAGTTTAAATACATTAGCAAAGTCTGAAAAATTGCTGACTTTTGGGATAGGCAAAATTAACAGAATTTCTCAAAATTTGCATTATGTGATTTTACATTTGTTTACCCAAGCCTCTCGTGAAAAAAATTCACGAGATACCAGCAGGTGCAACTTTGCACACTCCTACTTAGAACTAGTTTTTGTGGAAAATCTGATTTTATCACTTGCCGCTAAAGTTGTAAAGGAAATGGTCATGAACAGACCATGTGAGTTTTCTTGGATCTCCAACTGTTCTTTGCTAAATATTGATGGAGAAAGGGTGCTCCCTTTACTGTGAGTAGTTAAACAAGATAAGCACAATCATGCTATAACACAACATTAGAAGTAAAAGGGGGGGAAACATGGCGGCAGGCTGACGACCGTTGCGCGACCTCCCAGGACCGGAGAGAGAGAGAACGGGAGTAATGTGAGAGGATTTCGGCGTAATTTGGTGAATTAAAAACTCAACGAGTATACTATGCTGTTGTAGTTAATCGGCAAGCCGTTTTAAAAAACGGAATTTAAAGAAAAGCTGAAAAACGAAGAAGTAAGGAGAGATTGACCTACCACCTATGGGCGTGGACGTGGAATTTAGCGGAGGAGCCTGGAGCAGAGCGGCGGCTCGCTGGAGGAAGACGCGGGCTGCCTCCCTGCTGGTCAGGTTCCGGGTGAGAGAAGGCAGCGCCAGTATCGGACACGGGAAGCCGGCGACGGAGAGGTCCAGGGGACGCAGCAACGACAGCGAGGCGGAGGAGTGGGCTCTCGGCTGGTGGGCATTGGAGGAGAGCTACCGAGAGCGCGAGAGGAGCTGGGAGAGGAGCCTGAGTTTGAGCGGGAGCCCAGCGAAGGTATTGCCGTGCAGAGTGCAGAAGCAGATGGAAGAGGCCCCCCACTTAGAGGTATTGACTACAGTTGGTGGTAGTAGGAGAGCGGGAGGAGAAATTTTATCGTCCGCCACTACAGTCACAGAAGTAAGTAATTGCTTGCAGAGGGAGGTTGACGGCCTGCAGAGAGAGACAGATAGCTTGGATTCAGCCCCATGTAATGAATACAACTTTTCTTGTGGGGTAACTGTGGCAGAAAAAACCTCAAGAGTGGGAGAACAAATTGGGCAGGATACGCAGAGTATACAAAGTAAAAGTAGATATCTGCTGCGCTCAATTCCGGAGTCAGTCGGAGGAGGAAGAGGAGGAAGAATTAAAGGGAAGGGGGAAAGTGGAGGAGTCCTGGCCCTGGTCCCAGTCTCCCCGAAGAGAAAGGGGGTAAAATCAGGAGGAAAACTTAAGCGGTGTGGCCCTAAGGTGTCACGTACGTCTACAAAACCCCTTCCATCCCTTAGCTCCTATTTCAAGATAATGGAGCAGATCACGACACCGACTGGAGGGGGGAGTAAGAGGGCACTATCTACTGCGCCAATACTGTTGGAAAATAGATTCTCTGTTTTATCAGAGAGGCCTGATAAGGAGGTGCAGGGGGAAAACTTGACTGAGGGGGGAGATGAAGAGGCGGAGGGTCGCCCTAGTAGTACACCATCTACCACTCATTGGGTGTCTCCTCCTCCTACTCAAAGATCTACCTTAAGAAATGAGAACTCGGAGGACTCTGAGAATCAGCAAGGTCCAGCTACAGGCACAGGCTCAGTCACAGGCACAGATATAGGTGCAGGTATAGAGACTGGCTCAGGACTGAGTATAGGTACTGAAGGGATGGTTGAAGAAGTTGTAGGAGGGGTGGAGAGCGAGATAGAAAAGATGTTTCTGAGTCTAAGGCAAGACATCTTGACAAAATTCGAGATCTCTGAGACAAATCAGAGAGGGATTCAGGATAAATGTGAGACTTTGGAAGGAAAACTTGATGGTATAGCACAGCGGACTGGAATACTGGAAGGGGAAGTGAAGGTTTTGTCAGAAGCTGTGACTGAAAATTCAAGGGAATTAGAAAAATTAAAAAGACAGAATAGAGCGCTAGAGGAAGACATGGAGAGGCTGGAGATGCAGGCTAGACGAAATAACTTGAGACTTCTTAAAATACCAGAAGGGTCTGAGAAGGAAGACATCAAAGCCTTTATATGTAAACTATTAAGAGAGGGGGTCTTGAGAGATAGACCAGACATTGAGTTGGAGAAGGAGGTTCAGAGAGTTCATAGGGACCCCTTTATATTGAGTCCAGCCAGGAAGGCGCCGAGAAGAATTCTGATAAATTTCCAAACATATGCAGTGAAGGAATTGGTGTTGGGAAGAGCTTTGAAAGAGGGAGTTTTAAAATATGAAGGATTCAGTTATCAAATAAGGTCAGATCTGGGTAAGAGAACAGCACAGAGGCAGTGGGAGTTGGGATCTCGAATGAGTGAGCTCCGGAGTAAGGGAGCCCAGGTGCAGATGAAATTCCCAGCATTGCTGAAAATAATGTGGCGCAACAAGATGTATAACTTTCACAACCCAGAAGAAGTTGATGTTTTTTTGGCGCAGATGGAGGGTTGAGTATTTTGGATATAGTATAGGGGGTATAGCGGCAGGCTGTAAAGTTTGTATATAGACGCCGTTTTCTCTCTTTTTCGTTTTCTTTTTTGTATATAGAATTCTTTCTCTTCAGGAATGGGGGATCACAAAGGGTGGTTTTGCAGCGCCCAGGGAGTAAAAGGGGGTTTCCCGGGGGCGGGGGGGCAAAGGTGTGGGGAGCATAGGGAAAAAAGGAAAAAAAAATGTCCTCAGGATGCTGAACTTGAAAGGGAAGATGAAGAAGAATAAATACAATATAGGGTATACGCCAAAGGAGATTAAAAATTGTGGGGAAAGTAGAGTAGAATATGGATAGTTCCAAAAAAGTACATTTTTTGACATGGAATGTAAATGGTCTAAGGGGTAGAAAAAAGGCACATAGGGTGTTAGAATTTTTAAAGGAAAACGATGCGCAAATTATTTTCTTACAAGAGACGCACTTAGAGAGGGAAGACTGTAGACAGTGTTTTTGTAAGGCACGTTGGGTCCAAGAGGTGTTGTGTTCAGACCAAAGGGGGAGTTCTAGAGGTGAGGCCATTATTATAAGGAGTAATTTGGGAATTAGGGTGGTGAAATATGAGACTGATACCATGGGGAGATGGTTAGTGGCCACAATACTGATACAAGATAAGCCTTTGGTTTGTGCAGTTTACTATGGGCCTAACGAGGATAACCAAGGACCCTTAGTAAAGCTCGAAGCTTGTTTATTGGAAACAGAAGCCCCTGTAATTTTAGGAGGAGATTTTAATTGGTTTTTAATAAAGAATTAGACAGAACATCACGTGTGAAGTATGTTACTCCACCAAAAGCCTTTGCTAGATTAAAAAGTATGATACAGAATTTAATTTGGTGGATATCTGGCGTAATAAGAATAAGGGAATAAGGGATTTTACCTATTACAGCAAAAAATATAGACATCATTCCCGTATAGATTATTTCCTTGTAGATCAGGCTTTATATGCGGACATAGAAATAGTATCACATATCCCAGCAATTCTATCAGACCACTCTGCAGTGGTAATGTCTGTAAATCTCCACCAAAAGCAGGGGCTAAGGAGGTGGACACTAGATAGGACCATATTACTGGATGAAAAGTGATTAGAGATCTGGAAAAAAACAGAGGAATATTTCCAGATAAATGTAGGCTCGGTAAGCGAGCAACTGGTCTGGGATGCCTTTAAGGCTTATTTAAGGGGAATTTTGAAGTCTATAACAGGGGGAAAAGAAAGATAGCAAAACAGGACGAGGAGAGCAAAATAAGGAGATCAAGATGAAAGAGAGAGATCTACAGAAGGCCTCCTTAGACGGTGCAAGTAATGTATCTCTTTGGCTAATGATTTAGAAAATTTGCAGGCTAAATTTCAGGCGTAACTGGATAAAAAACTACTTGATAGGTGGAAGGCGAGCAAGCTTCAACATTTCGCCTATGGAGAAAAATGCAGCTCTCTGTTGGCTTGGAAGGTGAAAGCAGACAGAGCTAGGAACACAATAAAATGCTTGAAAAGTAGAGAGTCAGGGGAGGAGCTATGTGCAAATGAAGACATAGGCCGGGAGGCTAGAGAGTTTATGAGTGAGTTGTACAAAGAGACTGTATTCCCTGACCAAGAGAGGATGGATGAGTGGTTAAGACAGACAAGGCTCCCACAGTTGGCTGAAGAGCGGAGGAGAGACTTGGGAAAGGAGATAACAGAAGAGGAGGTCAGGATTCAGTGTAGAAAAATGGCTAGGGGAAAAGCAGCTGGACCAGATGGCCTTCCAGTGGAAGTATACCTTTGCATATTAGATTACGTGGTACCTGCCTTAAGCTCTATGTGTAATAGACTGTACAGTGGGGGAGAAAGTATTCCTAGCTCCTGGTCAGAAGCCACGATCACTTTAATTTTAAAACCTAACAAAGATCCGCAGAAGGTCGATTCCTACAGACCTATATCCCTTTTAAACGCTGATTATAAGATTTACTCGGGAATTGTGGCATCACGAGTAGCTAAGGTAATAAAAGGGGTTGTGCACTCGGATCAAAGGGGTTTTATTCCTGGGAGGCAACTGAATGAGTTAACTTTCCAGATGATAGGAGCTGTGGATATGGCGGAAGTACGAAACATCCCCTTGACTGTAGCGGCAGTAGATGCTGCTAAAGCATTTGATCAAGTGAATTGGCAGTATCTCTGGGAGGTTTTAATCAGTTTTAACTTTCCAATAAATATGGTGAAGGCGGTGAAAAATCTGTATCAGAACCCTAGAGCTAAAGTGTTGATCAATGGAGAGCTAACAAACTGGTTTAGTATAACAAGAGGCCCGAGACAAGGATGTCCCCTGTCTCCGCTTTTATTTAACCTATATATAGAGCCTATTGCTAACCTAATTAGGGCAGATACCGCGATTCTTCCATTTAACTTTAATGGGTTTGAAGTAAAACTGGGATTATATGCAGATGATCTGATTATATATACAGTTAACCCCCAAGAGGCAATACCCATTTTGATGAGAAAGGCGGAAGATTTTGGCTCAATCTCTGGCTACAAGGTCAATGTAGATAAAACAGAGATTATGCAAGGGAACCAGAGAATAAACATTCAAGGAGCCAAAACTCAAATGCGATATTTGGGGGTGATAATCACGCAGAAGTTGGAGGATATCCCGAGAGTAAATTGGAAGAAAGTGAGTCAGGAGATTTCGTGTTTATTGCTAAAGTGGGCGAATTTACCATTAAATATCTATGGCAGGGTAAATCTCATAAAGATGGTTATACTCCCAAAAGCTACTTTTCTTTTTAATTCTATCCCTCTAACTTTTAGGAAAGAGGATATAGCTAAGTTACAGGGGAAAGTTGGCAGTTTATATGGGCGTCAAAGGGCCCAAGGATAGCTTGGAGGAAGTTGAGGAAGAAGCTAGGGGCAGGGGGATTGGCATTACCAGACCTACTTGCTTATTGCTATGCTTTCCATTTCAAAAATTTCCGTATGCTAGCAAATAAGCCCGATAGGTCATTATTGGGCTTATTGTTTTCAGCAATGCTTGGGGAGGTCAGTCAAGGCCAGCATTACTTCTTGTTTAAGTATGGAGACCCGAAGTTTTTTTTAAAAGGTCAGATTGAAGATTTTAAGTACTGCATTAAGAACATGGATGTATGTCCGGAAACAACTGCGACTTACATATTATTCTGCACGGGCACCGATTTGGGAATCTCCGGGCACCCCCGAATGTCTGAAAGACCAATTGAGCCAACCATTGAAAGTAGTGGGCATATTTTACTGGGCAGACCTTATGAAGGATAATAGTTTAGTGAGTTGGGAAATACTCAGTAACCTGACCAGGGGAAAGCTGACAAGGTTCAAATATTATCAGTTGGGCTCCTGGTGGGCAACTCAAGATTGGACACAGGAGGAAGAAGACCCAAAGTTAGATCAGCTAACAAGAACAGATAACTGGAAGAAGGAAATCTCCTTTTGGTATTGGTCTTTTGTAGAGGCAGAGGATACTATAGGCACCGATATTAGAAACTTATGGGGTAAAGAATTCGGAGAGGAGGAAGTCAAGACTCTGTGGACGGATTCTTTTGATATGCTACGAGTAGTTGTAAACCCTGCTTCACTAAAGCGTAACCATCTATTTACTGTTCACAGAGTTTATTGGTCTCCAAGGAAGTTGTCGAAGGTTACAGGCAATAAGTACTGCTGCCCAAGATGTAAGCATGAAGAAGCGAAGAAGCAGATGATCTGCATATGTTTCTGGAATGCCCAAAAAGTACGCAATATTGGTTGGAGGTATGTAATTTCTTAGGAGAGGTCCGGGGAAAACAGATTAAGGTAAGCCCGCATTTAATATTCTTTGGGCTCTCGCAAGACGAAGAGATGGGGAAGGAGGTTGGTTCCATGTTTACCTTCTATGTGGTAGTATTGGCAAGACGCGAGATATGTATGAAGTGGAAATCAGAAAACCCGCCATCTTTTGCTGAGTGCCTAAAGAGTGTTATATTAACAAGCGAATCGGATATGGCCTGTGATTCAGGAAGCAGAGATAAGATCTGGACTTTACTGTTGGAATGGAGAGAAAGAACAAGCGGGTCCAATGATTAAGCCAAAGTGCTGGCGGCTCTGGTGTCTCCAGAAATCTTCAGCAGGGGCGCACAGATAGAAGTGGAGATGTGATCAGTAACAGCACTTCTCTTAAGGAGTACCTCTTCCTCTCTCTGATGGCCTTCACACCCAATATAGAGAGATAGGAAGAGAGACTTAATATGAGAGTTGGCAAAATGAGGACAACAAACAAAAAAACAAAAATCATGCAGTTGAAAGTTTACTTTAATGCCACGAAAGGAGTAACAGCAAAAATAGATAGTTTGTATCGCCTGTTATCTGTCAGCTTAATATATATTCTATAATTGGCAAGAACTTTGGCATATGAAAAACATTTGGGAGTATGATTTCATAACAGTAAAATTACACTTGCACACGGATGAATTGCTTTGAAAATGTATATGTAATCTGACGATAAAAATATCTTTATAAAAGCATCCTCAGGTATGCATATGACCTTATACAAAATGGGAGTAACCCATTTTGACATTTTGCAATATAATGGGGCATTTAACTCAATGAGCTTCTGACCACTTAACCATCCTCCGCTTTACATCACTTCTGCAACCAAGCACTGCGTCTAGACACTAATGCTATCCCTGCAACATTTCTGGGCCTCCTGACTACTGAGACCATTCATAATGGCCTCTCCCGGGCATTCATAATACCATATAAACACCTGTGCTTCATATTTGGTAATTATGATATTTGGACCCAGTACTGCATGTGCAATTCCAGGATGGACCCTTGCCAGCTATCTCAGGGACTTCCACCCCTTCATAGTTAGTCATTTGAGCTACCCCCATCCTATTGTGGAAATTATGTCACTCATAGTAACACTTTTATAATACAGTGTCTTGGAAATATCTCTAGTGTATTATGTAACACTATGTAAGAAACATATTAGCATTATCATAGACTTTGCTATATATACAACTGTTGAGATATTCACTTGGCTCATCAACCCTCACTGCTTGAACTCCTCCAGTTATTCCTTCCAAATTGGATATGCTAAATATTGACCTCAATATTTTCTTCTAGGCCTGGAAAATGAGGGCAGGTGCAGGACCATCTCCAGTAGCCAGACTCTCTTGACAGAGTTTGAAGAATATGTCCCTAACTCAGTGTGTAACATTGTTAAATCATTTCTTCCGGGTCTGCTGCATCACGAGGTTGAGAGGACAGAGGCAGGCAATCACATTGCTGGAGACTAACAGATTTTCTCATGGACCTTCGCACTCCTTGGTCATGAGGTACTCCATCCGACGTGTCTCCTCCCTCGTCACCTCCTTTGCTGGGACTTCAAACTCCTTCTCGGGAATTGAGATCTTGCACTGTTTGGTGGAGACCTTTGTGTCAATATGAGATAACGGCGGGGTCTGCACTACAGTTGAATGTGTAGAATGGTACTGGATAAGAGTTTTTCAATATTTAAGAATGTTGGTGTACAAGATGGCTGCCTCCTAACGGCTGCTCCCAGTATTTCCTATATTTTGGGGTCATGGTGCTATGAGTAACAGTATGTCTGGGACTCCGATTTGCCCCACGATATCAGAAAACCTGGTGCACACTGCAATCAGTATACATTTAACTAAGCTTTGCAGCACTCACTGTATACCAAATACTTTCTAAGTAACGCAATCCTTATTTAATTTGCATGCTATAAAGAAATCAAACATTTTCTCTGTCTTTAGGCAATCCAGCTATTCTGATGCCTCAAGAGTAATTCTGAAGAAAATGCAGAATTCTTTGGGCCTTTTACCAAAAAGTGGGAAATCTACTCCTACACTATCCTCCTAAGTTTGGAGTTTATTTCGAACGTGTTTGGAATTTCAATGCATCTCCAACTTAGTCCTGGAAACCATACATTTCCAATGCTACTCCTTCTAGCCAGTATTTTCTTGTGCAGATTGTCTACCAGGTGGGAAATATCTTGACAAATGCAGGAGTGTGCCATTGCACATAAATCGTTTTCTATTTTTGTTTTTCCTACGGAGAATGTCCTTGCCCTAAGCAAAATGAAGAAAAGGAAGTATTAGTATAATCATTCCCATCGAATTTAGGGTTACTTCATCCTTTCTCTGGAGAAGTTTTAGGTGTGTAAATAAAGAAGACAACCCCAGTACAAATTCTTTCCACCCCTAATCCTAAACACACGATGACGGAAAAGCTGCCATGCCATGCTTGCACATGCTGATCCATACAGGCACATTTATCAACACAGTATGAGCATTTTACGAATCTAAAATTCCTGTCTGCTGTTCGGGTTGCGAAATTTACAATCACAAATTACTCTATTAACACCTCTAAGTTAAGTTTAAGTGCACAAAATGGTTATGAATCCAGCTCTGTGTGTTTGACGGCTAATTGGGAGGCGCCTGCACATTCAATTCTTGTAAATGATTTTACCAACCTTTTGTCGACTAAGAGCACCTGCTGTCAACAAAGCACTGTATGTTGCACTAGGTTGGTTCTTCAAGGGTGGTTTATTCCAAACTTGTCCTTACTCCTGGCAGCCGCCATCCCTTATCAACACGGAGCAAAAGACTCATTAGATCAAGGAGGGAAGAGGCTCCCTCTTTCACAAACAACACCGCCTCCATGGCTGCCCACCGCTTTAGCCGCGCCACGTGACACAGCTGACATTTCAAGTTTCATATCACATGTCCATCATTTTCCAAGGTAAGCATTTAACCTTTCGACATGATGCCCAGAGTCAGGGGGTGCATTATCGCCTTCTTTAAGAGCTGCATCTCAGGTTTTCTCATTTGAAGGTCTCGTCCTCCGGCTCATGAATGATGCTGTTGTCATAAAAAGACTTTTTCTGAGGTGGAATTTACATATTACGCAACAGGAGTGTTAGAACTGGGGGTCTCTAGTTGGCAGAGGTAGGTACCTTTGTCCAAATAGGGACCCTTGCTTCTAGTCAGGGAAAGGGGGATACACTACTAAAATAACCCCTGCTCACCCCCTTGGTAGCTTGGCACGAGCAGGCAGGCTTATCTCAGAGGCAGTGTGTAAAGCATTTGTGAACACATACAGTAACGCAGTGACAACACTACAGATGGACACCACACAGGTTGTATTATAAAAATAAGTATTTTTATATAGACTTAACACACGACCCAAAACGACAAAAATCCACAGTTCACTATGAAAAATATGACTGTCAATGGTAGAAAATAGTTCAGTTCAAATGCAGGTGATAAATGCGACACTCTACATTCAATGTACCTTTGGATGCGTAACGCGATACATACAAAAGAGTTGCAGGGAAGGTGATGCGTCGGTTCCTTACACGCAAGAACGGTGATGCATCGGTTCCTTGCTCCGGGGGAGGTGATGCGTCGGCTCCCTACTGCTGCGTAGGGGACGGTGATGCGTCGGTTCCTTACCGGAGAGGAGGTGATGCGTCGGTTCTTCACCGCGTGGGGAGGTGATGCGTCGGTTTCTTACTGCGCTTCTGTGGCGATGCGACCAGCAGCGCCTCGATGCGAAGACGACCCGGTGCAATGAAACAAAATCTTCATCTTGATGCGACAACGAAGGGGTTACGTGTGCACGCCCGACGGCCGTGCGGCGACTCGGGGAATCTTCTGAGCCGTGACAGGCCCTGCGACACGCTTCTCCGGTGATGCTACGGCGTCTGCTGCGACGGCAACACTCTTCTCCGGTGATGCGAGGCGCTTCGGTGATGGGATGGCGACAGCAGCAGCGGCGGCACGCTTTCTCGGCGATGCGACGACAACGGCTGCGACGGCGACACGCTTCTTCTTCGTGAGTCGCGCTTCCAGCTCCCAGCGACATGCAGTCTCTCAGAAGGCCCAACACAACAGTAGGCACTTCAAATTCCCAGCAAGGGAATTCAGGGGAGCTGGTTGGTGAAGTCTTGTATCCCTGAGACTTCAGCAGGAGGCAAGCTCAATCTTCAAGCTCTTATAGATTTTCTGCAAGATGATGAAAGTAAGCACAAAGTTCCTTTCTCCTTTCATTGGCAATCAGGCAACCACTGCAGGCCAATCCCTCAAACAGCACACAGCATAGCGATAGTCTCCTCCTTCAGTTTCTCTGGTTCCTCTCCTCAGCAAAGGTTCTTCTTGTTTCCCAGAAGTGATCTAAAATCTTGGGGTCTGGGTCCCAATATTTATACTAGCATATCCTTTGTCATCTGAAGGCAGAGGGTCCTGTACCTAGTCCAAACCAGTTCTGGGTGCATTCTGCCAGTGCACACCTTCTTCCTTTGTCAATGTGGGCCAGGGACATCAGACGCACCACAGGAGGTGGAGCCAGCATTGTGGAAGGCAGGCACAGCCCTATTCAGGCCCAGGTGGTACTCCTCCCACCACTCTACATGCAGATAGGTCTATTCAGCCCTGTGCTGACTCACCCTGTCTCCTGGAGTCCCCCAGCCCCTGTCACTCACAAACCCAGACATACAATACACAAGCTAACAGAGGCAGGCTGGATGGTTAGGCAAGAAAATACCTACTTTCTAAAAGTGGTATTTTCAAACATAGAATGTTAAAACCAACTTGACTAAAAGATGTATTTTATCATTCTGAGTTCAGGCATACTAAATTCGTTTTTCTACCATGTTCCCTGGGTCAGTTAGGATTATAAGATGTTATAATCAAACTGCCCATTCTGGCCAATGGGGACAGGTAGCCTTGCAATAGTGAAAAACGAAATTGGCTGTAATTCACTATCAGGACATGCCACACACACCAGGGCATGTCCTACCTTACACATACAATGCACCCTGCCCTAGGGCCTACCTTAGGGGTGACTAATATGCAGGAAAGGGAAGTTTTGGGGACTGGTAAGTGGGTGCACATACTAAGCTCGACATGGCAGTACCAGACTGCACACAGGCTCTGCAATGGCAGGCCTGAGACACACTTTACAAGCTGCTCCTGTGGGTGGCACAACCAGTGCTGCAAGCCCACCAGCAGCATTTGAATCACAGGCCCTGGGCACAAACAGTGCACTGTACTAGGGTCTGACAGTGAATCAAATAGGCCAAACATGGAGTCACTAATCCATACATTAATTTATAATATGGAGCACTTGCACTTTGGCACTGAATAGCAGTGGCAAAGTGCCCAAAGCATCTAGACCAGCAAAAACATATCAACAACAGTGGAGGCATAGTGTAAAAAATGGAAGGGAGACCCACACCAAGGATGCCAGGTCTAACATGTGTCCCCTCCATCTGAAATGTGGGGAGAACTATCCTACCTCTAGGGAGTTCTCATCACTAAGGCGGAAGAATCTGGACAGACCATCAGCATTGGCGTGTTCTGTACCAGGGTGGTGTTCCACCGTGAAGTCCATCCCCTGTAGAGAAATGGACCACCTCAACAGTTTTGGATTCTCACCCCTCATCTGCATCAACCATCTGAGGGGCCTGTGGCCTGTCTGAACCCGGAAGTGAGTCCCAAACAGGTATGGTTTCAACTTCTTCAGTGCCCAGACCACAGCAAATGCCTCACGCTCAATAGCACTCCACCTCTGTTCCTGTGGAAGTAACCTCTTACTGATGAAGGCTACAGGTTGGTCTAGGCCCTCCTCATTTAACTGTGCCAGAACAGCCTCTACACCATGCTCTGAAGCGCCTGTTTGGACCACGAACTCTTTTGAGAAGTTGGGCGCCTGAAGCACGGTGGCCGTGCACATGGCAGTCTTCAAGGCGTCAAAAGCTCTCTGACAGGTGTCAGTCCAAATCACTCTCTTGGGCTGCTTCCTGGAAGTCAGCTCTGTCAAGGGTGCAACAATGCTGCCATACCCCTTGACAAATCTGCTGTAATACCCGGTGAGTCCTAAAAAGGCTCTCACCTCTGTCTGGGTCTTGGGGGGCTCCAAAGCAAGAATGGTATCAATCTTGGGCTGTAGGGGCGCCACCTGGCCGCTCCCAACCTGGTGTCCCAAGTACACCACGGAACCCTGCCCGATCTGGCACTTACTCGCCTTGATCGTGAGGCCTGCCCGCTGCAGCGCCATCAACACTTCCCAGAGGTGGTGCATATGTTCTTCCCAACTGGCACTGAACACTGCGATGTCATTCAGGTAGGCAGCACTGAAATCTTCCAGTCCAACCAACACCTGGTTGACCAACCTCTGAAAGGTGGTAGGGGCATTCTTCATCCCAAAGGGCATAACCTGGAATTGGTAGTGCCCATCTGGTGTGGAGAATGCTGACCTCTCTTTGGCCCCATCAGTCAAGGCGATCTGCCAGTACCCAGACGTTAAGTCAAACGTGCTGAGGTACCGGGCAGCCCCTAACCGATCAATGAGCTCATCAGCCCTGGGGATGGGGTGCGTGGCAGTCCTGGTGACTGAATTGAGTCCTCGGTAGTCCACACAGAACCAGAGTTCGGGCATGGCACCAGGCGCGGCAGCCTTTGGGACCAAGACCACTGGGCTGGCCCAAGGGCTGTGAGAGGACTCAATCACCCATAATGCAAACATCTTGGAGACCTCCTCCTTGATGCAAGCTCTCACCCTGTCAGTCACTCTGTAAGCCTTGTGCTTGACAGGAGGACTGTCCCCAGTGTCCACATCATGGACGCACCAATCAGTGACACTAGGAAACAGGGAAAACAGGTCAGGAAACTGTCCCAACAGTTGGCAACAGTCTTCCTGCTGCTCAGGTGTCAGGGAGTTAGAGAGGTTCACACCCTCCACTGACCCATCTTGCTCTGTTTCAGACAGGAGGTCAGGAAGAGGTTCTGTCTCCTCTTCCATTCCATCATCTGTTGCTAGGAGCATGCCCACTTCGGACCTCTCAAAATGGGGCTTCAGGCGGTTGACATGTAGGACCAGCAAAGGGTTCCTGGGAGATCGCAAGTCAACCAGGTAGGTGACCTCACTCTTGCGCTCCACAACCTCAAATGGTCCGGTCCACTTATCCTGGAGCACGCAAGGCTCCACGGGGGCCATGACCCACACTTTCTGCCCAGGCTGAAACTCGATCAGAGTGGCATTCTGATCATACCATCGTTTCATCTCCTCCTGGCTGGCTTCCAGATTCGCCTCAGCGAGTTGTCTGAATCGTCTAGTCTGGTTTCTAAAGGCCAGCATGTAGCTAAATACATCCTGGGGAGGTTTACTGGGAGCTTTCTCCCAGCCTTCTTTCACCAGACTCAGAGGTCCTCTTACCGGGTGACCATAGAGCAGTTCAAAGGGGCTGAACCCTAAGGACTTCTGTGGCACCTCACGGTAAGCAAACAAAAGGCATGGCAAGAGGACGTCCCACTTACACCTCATGGGTTCTTCCAGACCCATAATCATGCCCTTCAGGGTCCGGTTGATTCTCTCAACCAGCCCATTTCCTTGGGGGTGGTAAGGAGTGGTGAACTTATAGGTAACACCGCGCTCCTGCCACAGGGACTTCATATACTTGGATATGAAGTTTGTACCAAGGTCACTCACCACCTCCTTGGGGAACCCCACATGGGAGAAAATCCCCATCAGTGCACGTCCCACCACGGGGGCCGTCACTGTCCGAAGAGGGATGGCTTCCGGGTACTGGGTGGCATGGTCCACCAAGACCAGGATGAACCTGTTGCCCATGGCTGTCTTGGGGTCCAGTGGCCCCACAATGTCAATACCCACCCGTTCAAAGGGGGTGCTGACCACAGGGAATGGCTGGAGGGGAGCCTAGTGCTTCCTCCCACTTTTTCCACTTGCCTGGCAAGTCTGACATGTCCTGCAATGAGTGTCTGAACTCTTGCGCATCTGGGGCCAATAAAAGTGGGTGACAAGCCTTTCAAAGGTCTTGCCCTGCCCCAGATGTCCTGCTAAAGGCACATCATGAGCCAAACCCAGTAGGAAGGCTCTGAAGCGCTGGGGTACCACCAGCACACGGGCTGACCCAGGCTCAGCAACCTTAGGCTCGCTATACAGGAGACCATTCTCCCAGTAGATCCAATGTGATCCAGACTGATCACCTGCTGCCTGGTTTGTGGCCTGTTGCCGCAAACCCACAAGAGAACTTGTTCTTCTCCTCACAGAACTCCTCCCTGGAGGGTCCTCCTTCTTGCTGCCAATGGGTCAGCTCAGGCAGGTCCCCCAGTTCGGCCACTTGCTCCCCTGTAGGTTCCAGAGCATCCCCCTCAGGTTCTGCTTCCTCCTGGACCGTGGGAACTACAGGGGCCAGTTTCCCGCGCCCCCTGCCTCTTCTCTTCAAGGCAGGTACCTGGGCCACCCTCTCTGGCTCCAGGTCCTCTTCAACACCTCTACTGGTTGCCATAGACCGAGTGGTCACGCACGCCCACTCAGGCAGACCCAACATCTCTAAATGAGACCTTCTCTCCACCTCTGCCCAAGGTGAACTTTCTAAATTTTTGCCCAACAGACAGTCTACAGGCATGGCTGGCCTCACAGCTACTTAAAAGGTACCTGAGACCCCCCCCCCCACTCAAAGGGAAACTGAGCCACTCTGCAGTGGCTCTCTGAGTAGTCCGCGGCAACTACTGGGCAGAATGCATTGGGGATCACCTGCTCTTCAGACACCAGCCGACAACTGACAGCTGTCACACTGGCTCCGGTGTCACTCAGAGCCTCTACCCTTTGGCAATTGATGGTCACCCACTGCCTGTATTTCTTAGTGTTATCAGGCAGTTGGGCCCTGTGGACCATCTCACTGTCTCCTAAAGAGACCAAGGACATTGCTACGGGACCCCACCCACCTTGGGCACCCATCTCCTCCCCCAGGGCTACACTAGCTACCTGCCGGGGTGGTGCACCAGTGGGTGCTGATTTTCCATACAAGGGACATCTAGTCTCCCAGGAGCAGTGGCCCACTTGACTACACTTAAAGCAAGTCTTGGGCCCCCTGTGAACAGGCTTATCTGTCGGGCCTCTGGCTTCCTTTCAGGGGGAGGCTGGGAACCCTTCCCTTGGTTCCCTTGGGGATTACTTTGGGGCCCTTTTTGGAACTCCCTCTGTTTACCCTTGTCCCCCCCACTCCTCTGCTGGGGACCCTGACCACCTTTGGCGGAGTCTCCCACGTGACCCTTGTGGACCCGGGTGCTCACCCAGCGGTCTGCCTCCTCAGCAAGCTTCCTAGGGTTAGTCAGCCTACTATCAATAAGGTGCTGGCGTAGCTCTGGAAAACAATTTCCTGACAAGTGCTCCCATGCAATCAAATCGAAGAGCGCTTCAAAATCATTCACTTTGCTACCCTTCACCACAACCATCCAATGCTCTGCAAAAAAAAGTCACATATTCTACCCAGGTACTGCCATCCAATTTTTTGCAATTCCTGAACCTCTGCCTATACAGTTCAGGAGTCAACCCATACCTGGACATCTATGCTTCTTTCATATGACCATAAGAATTGTGGACTTCAGAGGGCAAGTCTAATAAGGTATCCCGCCCCTCACTAAGGAACCGCCCCCACAACCCCGCTCCCCAATCCTTCTCAGGGACACGGTGTGAGGTCATAGCTACCTCATAGCTACCTCATAGGCTTTAAACCCAATGTCCAATGCCCAATGTCATCATTTTTAAAAAACTCTTTCACCACATCTTTAGGTATATACACCCTTGCTTCAACAGGCATGGATGGTGTGCTGCCACCAGAGGGAGTAATCTCTAAGCTCCTAGCTTTCAACTCCAACTCCCTCAAACTTCTCTCATGCTCCATTTGCATCCTCTTTTCCTCTAGGGCCAATTTCTTAATTTCCAATTCTAACTGCCCACCCATCTTAAGCTTGGTCAGCTCCATTTCATGCACCCTACTTCTCTCCCTGTCCTGCAGCTCTCCTGGGGACAGGCCCTTGGAAGAAACACTGCTGCCTGCTGGGGAAGGTGCTTTCCTCCCCCCTGGACCCAAAAGCCCATCTAGCTGCCCTCCTGCATCCTCAGCCCCCTCTTCATGCTCTTCCACATGCTCAGGGGTGCTCTTTGCTTCCACCCAGGAAAAAACAATCTACCAAAATGTAAGTGGTTGCGTTTGGTCTGCACTCACTAGTAGTGTACACCAATTACTGTATATGAGTCACAAATGCAAGTCCAGAATCCTCACCGCTGACCACCAATGTTAGAACTGGGGGTCTCTAGTTGGCAGAGGTAGGTACCTTTGTCCAAATAGGGACCCTTGCTTCTAGTCAGGGTAAGGGGGACACACTACTAAAATAACCCCTGCTCTCCCCCTTGGTAGCTTGGCACAAGCAGGCAGGCTTATCTCAGAGGCAGTGGGTAAAGCATTTGTGAACACATACAGTAACACAGTGACAACACTACAGATGGACACCACACAGGTTGTATTATAAAAATAAGTATTTTTATATAGACTTAACACAAGACCCAAAACGACAAAAATCCACAGTACACTATGAAAAATATGACTGTCAATGGTAGAAAATAGTTCAGTTCAAATGCAGGTGATAAATGCGACACTCTACGTTCAATGTACCTTTGGATGCGTAACGCGATACAAACAAAAGAGTTGCAGGAAAGGTGATGCGTCGGTTCCTTACACGCAAGAACGGTGATGCGCCGGTTCCTTGCTCCGGGGGAGGTGATGCGTCGGTTCCCTACTGCTGCGTAGGGGACGGTGATGCGTCGGTTCCTTACCAGAGAGGAGGTGATGCGTCGGTTCTTCACCGCGTGGGGAGGTGATGCGTCGGTTTCTCACTGCACTTCTGTGGCGATACGACCAGCAGCGCCTCGATGCGATGACGACCCGGTGCAATGAAACAAAATGGCGTCTTCCTCTTGATGCGACAACGAAGGGGCGATGCGTGCACGCCCGACGGCGACTCAGTGAATCTTCTGAGCCGCGACAGGCCCTGCGACACGCTTCTCCGGTGATACGACGGTGTCTGCTGCGACGGCGACACTCTTCTCCTGTGATGCGAGGCATTTCGGTGATGTGATGGCGACAGCGGCAGCGGCGGCACGCTTTCTCGGCGATGCGACGACAACTGCTGCGGCGGCTACACGCTTCTTCTTCGTGAGTCGCGCTTCCAGCTCCTAGCGACACGCAGTCTCTCAGAAGGTCCAACACAACAGTAGGCACTTCAAATTCCCAGCAAGGGAATTCAGGGGAGCTGGTTGGTGAAGTCTTGTATCCCTGAGACTTCAGCAGGAGGCAAGCTCAATCTTCAAGCTCTTGGAGATTTTCTGCAAGATGATGAAAGTAAGCACAAAGTTCCTTTCTCCTCTCTTTGGCAATCAGGCAACCACTGCAGGCCAATCCCTCAAACAGCACACAGCATAGGGATAGTATCCTCCTTCACTTTCTCTGGTTCCTCTCCTCAGCAAAGGTTCTTCTTGTTTCCCAGAAGTGATCTAAAATCTTGGGGTCTGGGTCCCGATATTTATACTAGCATATCCTTTGTCTTCTGAAGGCAGAGGGTCCAGTACCTAGTCCAAACCAGTTCTGGGTGCATTCTGCCAGTGCACACCTTCTTCCTTTGTCAATGTGGGCCAGGGACATCAGACGGACCACAGGAGGTGGAGCCAGCATTGTGGAAGGCAGGCACAGCCCTATTCAAGCGCAGGTGCTACTCCTCCCACCACTCTACATGCAGATAGGTCTATTCAGCCCTGTGCTGACTCACCCTGTCTCCTGGAGTCCCCAGCCCCTGTCACTCACAAACCCAGACATACAAATCACAAGCTAACAGAGGCAGGCTGGATGGTTAGGCAAGAAAATACCTACTTTCTAAAAGTGGTATTTTCAAACACAGAATGTTAAAACCAACTTCACTAAAAGATGTATTTTATCATTCTGAGTTCAGGCATACTAAATTCGTTTTTCTACCATGTTCCCTGGGTCAGTTAGGATTATAAGATGTTATAATCAAACTGCCCATTCTGGCCTATGGGGACAGGTAGCCTTGCAATAGTGGAAAACGAAATTGGCTGTAATTCACTATCAGGACATGCCACACGCACCAGGGCATGTCCTACCTTACACATACAATGCACCCTGCCCTAGGGCCTACCTTAGGGGTGACTAATATGCAGGAAAGGGAAGGTTTGGGTACTGGTAAGTGGGTGCACTTACCAAGTCGACATGGCAGTTCCAGACTGCACACAGGCTCTGCAATGGCAGGCCTGAGACACACTTTGCAAGCTGCTCCTGTGGGTGGCACAACCAGTGCTGCAAGCCCACCAGCAGCATTTGATTCACAGGACTTGGGCACAAACAGTGCACTGTACTATGGTCTGACAGTGAATCAAATAGGCCAAACATGGAGTCACTAATCCATACATTAATTTATCATAGGGGGCACTTGCACTTTGGCACTGAATAGCAGTGGCAAAGTGCCCAAAGCATCTTGACCAGCAAAAACATATCAACAACAGTGGAGGCATAGTGAGAAAAATGGAAGGGAGACCCACGCCAAGGATGCCAGGTCTTACAAGGAGCATATCAAGACGGTGCACTGTGCTGCCCAAATACAGAGTCGCATTGTAAATAACCTATAGAAGTCTGTGCTCAATATTTAAAAGAGGAAACAACGCAACCGGAAATATGGCCCTTATTTGGCTCGATGTGCAACAGCTGGAGTGATTCCCATCATTTCTGAAAATCTTTGAAAGGGTACTGATAAAAAATAGTAATTGAACGGTTACAACCCAAACTGTTCGAGGAGCAAAATGATGCCCAGTGGATTAGTGAAAACAGATTCAAGGCAGGAAGAGGACGGCCATCTTGCTAGCAGCACGAGCACTGTGATGAATGTGCACACATTGCAGTTTATGTACCATGTGGCCTGCACACGATCCTAATATTTTTTTAAAAAAGGAGTCCAAAATGTACTTTCCAGTACCAGTCCAATGAGTGACTTACAAGGATGGACTCCAACTCCATGCTAAATTTTCTTCAAGGCGAAAGATCTTTGCCATTTTTTTTTTTTATGGAAGCTAAATCAAGTCATATTGTGGAGGGGAAGAGACAAGATGGCGGATTGACGGCGTCTCTGTGAACCAGCACACAGAGGGCTCCCGAGGCGATTTCTCCCCTGATCTCGCTATGTTACGTTGAGAGACGAGAAAGCAGGGAGAGGAAGAAACGGAAAAAATATAGAGGAAAATCTTTCAAGCCGACTGGTTCGCCGCTTTCATACGAACAACACGGCTGGTGACTGCCGAATGCAAGCGATTGTGAGGATTGGGCTAAGGCGCTTACCGTCCACGTACGTGGGGGTTCGCTTAGCGCTTTGGTGGCTTTCATCCGGTTTTGGCTTCAGCTCTATACTTCAGGCACAGCCACGACGGAACTCTGAACTACTCCGGGTCATGGCCCCGCCGAAGCTCTCAGCTAGAAGCACACGAGCAGCAAATCGACTGCCGGTGAGTACGGCGGAGACCATGAGGGGTGTGCGGGCATTAGGGAATATGGAGGCTACGAGACTGGATTCCTCCAAGCATACTACAGGACTCGGTAAGCCAGTACTGAAGTTTTTACTATCAGGAAAATCTGTGGAGTTGTTCTCACAGGAAACTGTTACAGGAGCAATTACTGGCAATAAAATTGTGGAGATGGTTACTCAGGCAATCGATGAGCAACAAAGTGACACAGTGTTCGTTTCCCCGGTACTTTTGGAGCAAACAATGTATCACCTTTCGCAATCTCCCCATCAGGCTCAGACTGCAGAAATGAAAAACCTGCTTGCGGGGAAAATTTTGATGGCATGATGGGGGCTGCTCAGAAGGAAGATACTGATAGATGTGAAAATCAAGTGGGGAATACTGATATTATTATGAGCTGCACGGAACAGTCTGCCAAATCTATCGATGCTATCGAGGGGGTAAACGAGAAATTATTTCCAGCTGTCATACTGAAAGAGCGGGTCTGAAGGAAATGGTAATACCTAATACAGTGCCGATGGAATCAGCGTCATGGTCTGATTCCATGGAAGATGGAGGTACAGGACCCCAACACCTAGGGGGGAATATAGATAATAACACAAGGAGCCAGCCGCCGGAGCCGAATGATAATGGTTTGCTTAATCCTGAGATACCTATCGTGGACCAAGATCAACAAAAGTTGCGGGACTTTCGGTATCACAAGGGGATCAGCTGTACCCAACAGGCATAAAGAAAAAGCAACTCTCGCGACCAGCGACTGTCAGAAAGAAAAGCTCTAAATCTAAAACAATGAAAGAAGTAAAAAAGGCTTATAATGGGCTCAATCAGTCGTCAGGTAATGGAAGGCCATCAAAGTCTAATGATTTACTAACTAAGAGCCCCATGCGGAGGTGGGTTCAATCCAAGGGCGGGATTAAGTCCATAATATCCAGACTATCGGATGTTGGTTTAACAGACAGCGTATGCAGTACTATCAGGGCGGTAGCGGCTGGAGGAGGAGGGAGATATGGAGTCCAGTTTCGAGTCAGTCTCAGGCACACCACCTGATAAAATAGGTACCCCGAGACATAAGGGGGTTCCCCGACATCAGGATCTGCCCAATCATCTCATATTCTACATGGTGTAGAAGACTCTCAAGGCAAAGGGGTCCAGAAAGACGAAGCTCCCATACTATCTTTGATTCTTCAAACCTTGAAAGATCAAAGGAAAGAAACACAGGAGTTTTTCTCTCAAGTCAAGGCAGACAATCAGAATATCCAGCAGTCCCTGAGAGAGGTGACACTAAAAGTCGGAACTCTGACAAATGACATATTGGAATTACAGCAAAGTGTAGTCTGTACGGAGGAAGCTACTACTAAAGTAACGAGCACAGTCCAGCAACACAACGATCAACTAACAGTAATGCAACTCAAAATCGAAGATCTTGAGAATCGGCAGAGGAGGCAGAACTTTAAAATGTTTGGAGTCCCGGAAGGGCAAGAAGGGTCAGATCCTAGAACTTTCATGGTACAGACATTACAGAAGTCTTTCCCGGACCTCAGAGACTGGGACTGGGATTGCCAGGTACAAAGGGCACATAGATTACCGTTGGTGCAGCGAAGACAAGATACCCGCTACCCCAGGCCGTTTTTGATATATTTTGGGAACTATCTATTGCGGCAAGCTGTTTCTTTGAAGGCTGGTCCTAGATCGCTGGTTGCTGCTGAATCATTCACCATTTTTTTCGCTCAGATTTTTGCAAAGCAACAATGGACAGGCGATGGCAGCTGAGGCAGCTGATAGATCCCCTAAAAGCCACTGGGGCTCAACCATTTTTACAAGAACCAGCACGCCTGAAGGCCATACGTGGGGGCAATCGTATTTTTTTCTTCTGAACTAGAAGCTGAAGGAAGCACTTCACAGATGGCAGAAAGATGGGGCAACGTAAACCTTGAAGTATCAGGACTGGATTGATTTTTGTCATACTAACTACATAGATCTGCTAAATTGCTTTGTTGTTTATGGATCTCTTTTTTTCCATTTCCTTCTCTTTTCTTATATTCTTTTTCTTCTTTATTACTTAGGCCTTGGTCATTGTCAGAAGGGGTGGGGCCGCCTTGGGTGCCACTGTGGAGTCTTGGTTCCAGTCAGCTGCCAATCCAGCGGCAGCTGTAAGAAGGGGATGATTCCTCCTTCTAGATGCGGGGGATGGGTAATAGTGGCAGGGATGGGGGCAGCAATGGGAGGGGGTAAAAAAAGGAAAAAGTTAACATGAGGGTACTGAGAAATAGAAATGAAAGTGTGGTGGTCGAAAATTGTAATAAGTGGATTAAGTCAGGCATGGAAAAAGACGGCATGGGACCATTGTTTTTGGGATGGAGTGGATTAAATGTTTAGCATGGAATGTGGCAGATTTGAATAGCAGGATTAAAAGACAACTAGTTGCTGAAGAGTTAAAGATATATAACTCTCAGATTGTTATGTTAACAAAGACACATCTCTTTATAAAGATCGTGGTCTGCTTAAGCAATTAGGATATGAAGTGGTGGTGTGCCTCGGCGCAAAGTTCTTCTATACGGGGGTCGCCATATTGAAGCATAAACGATTTGCCGCTGAAGTGTGTGAGATAAAGTCGGATAAAGGGGGAAGATGGGCTATAGCACAGATGGTGATAAAGGGGAAGATATGTGTATTCTGATCACTGTATGGTCCTAACATAGATGATCCCACTACCTTAGATGTAATAAATATGGAAATGCTGAGTTGGGAAGGTGAACGGGTAGTGATGGGAGATTTTAATTGCATCATGGACTATGGGATAGACACTACAAGACGAGGTGCTTTTCATAGAATGCGGAAGACGCGGGCTGCAATTGGGGAGCTTGGTCGGCTACAAGCTGTTAGGGACGTGTGGAGAACATTATATCCGAATATACCAGGTTACATGTATTATTCTTCCCCACACAAGCTATACTCCCGAATTGATATGGCCTGGGCTTCAGATGGAATATTAGGATTAGCTGATATGGAAATTTGTCCAAGAGTTACCTCCGATCACAATCCTATTCTCCTCTCATTTAAATTTTTTACTGAGAATAAGATGCCTAGACCCTTTTCGTTTCCCAGGTATCTATTATCAGACGAAGAGTTTGTCGTTAGGATTAAGGAGCAACTTAAAGTATTTTTTAAGGAAAATATAGGGTCAGCTTCTCCGATAGTGGTCTGGGATACTTGTAAGGCGAGTATCAGGGGGTTTACGCAACAATATATATGGCGGCAAAATAGAGATCGAAAAAAATCAATAAGAGAGGTTACTCTAGCGATTCGTAAAGTAGAAGACCAGCATGCAGAGGCCGCCCTGAGAGGTACGGACGATATGGAACAACTAGGATTGGCTTTAATTGATCTACGATCAGCGTTGAAGAAGACATTCAGGGAGAAAAGCATGGTAAGGTTTAATAAATATCGTCTGTCGCAATATGAGTACGGGGAGAAGATAGGTAAGATTCTTGCTTATAAGGTGGCAGATGACAGGGCTAAGACTCATATAAAGGCCATCAAAGGCCCTAATGGCTTACTGTATGAGCACCCTCAACAGATATTAGAACAGTTTGTTCTGTACTATCAGGAGTTATATACCCCAAAGACTCCGACTAAAGCAGGAAGACATTCTTAATTATATTAAGAAGTGCTCCCTGGCTAGCATGGGGGAAGAAACAGCTGATTCTTTGGTAAAGGATGTTTAAACGGAGGAAATAGAACTGGCAATCAAAGCTTTACCATCAGGTAAAGCAACGGGGGACGATTCCATACCTGTGAAATTCTATAAGATTTTTAAAGATGAATTGCTGCAGCCATTTGATCAAGTAGTAAGATCTATTGGGATAAATGGCAAGATCCCCGAGTCATGGAATGTGACACAGATTGTTTTCTTCTTGAAAAAAAATAAACCAGCGGACGAATGTGGCTCGTATTGGCCTATTTCGCTTATTAGTGCCGATGCAAAGATTTTTGCAAAGATTCTGGCAAGCCGCCTTGCTCCAGTAATACCTAGTCTGGTATCCCCTCACCAACACGGGTTTATACAAGGGAGAGACACGACTGCCCACGTTAATATGGCAGTGGCCGCTTTCGATGTGGCTAATATAGGATCCACCCCACTCGGAATGATCCTGTTAGACGCTGAAAAAGCGTTTGATCGAGTGGGGTGGGACTTTCTTTGGGCTGTACTCTCTGCTTTTGGAATTAAGGGCCAGTTTAAGAAATGGGTACAAGCATTATACGATAAGCCCTGCGCTAAATTAGCATATTCAGGATTGCAGTCTCTTATTTTTCCGATCTTATGCGGTACACGTCAGAGATGCCCCCTTTCACCCTTATTACTTGCTTTATACATAGAGCCATTTATTTCAGTTTTGCAAAATCATCCCCTAATTTCCCCCTTCACGTTAGGAGTAAACTCTCTTAAAGCTATCGCATATGCAGACGACATTGCGGTTTTTTCCATGGAACCTGGAAATGCATTGAAAGTAATAGCGGAAGCAGCTGGGGGGTTTGGATTAATTTCAGGCTATAAATTAAACGTTAATAAGACTCAAGTTCTTCTTAATCACAAACCTTTAGTTCCAGTTCAGGGGGCCTGCTCAGTTGCTACTTATCTGGGTGTCAAGATGTTGGCACAGTTAGATAGGATAATTACTTTAAATTACGAAGCATTATTAAAAGAGACAGCTAAGACACTAAAGAACTGGCATAAGCTGCCTTTGGGTATTATTGGGCGAATAAATGTCATTAAAATGAAGATATTGCCTAAATTTCTTTATCTGTTCCGCTCTATTCCAATACGGGTTGCTAATTCTTTTTTTAAGCGACTAGAGGGGATATTCAGTAGTTTTATATGGGGCTATAGAAAGGCGAGACGTGCTGTTGATTTGCTAAAACTTCCTTTTAGTCAAGGTGGCCTTGAGTTTCAAGATTTTAAATCGTATTTTTGGTCTGCTGTTTGGGCCGTCTCCGTAGTCTCATTAATCCTGCTAGCACTATTTTTTGCCATAAATTTATGTTGGGAGAAGAGAGTAATATGTTTCTTTATAGAATCAACGAACTCGAACTATTTTAAAAGGGTTAAGTTTAAGACTTTACGAGACAGCATCTTTATCTGGCGTGCCATTCTGTCTAAGTACAACACATTGTTTTTTCATGAAAAACTTCCCCTCTGGAATAATCCAGGTCTGCCAGAGATATTTCAGGATGTGGTGGGTAAATGCTGGGCTAGCTGTGGTGTTATATGTCTGGGGGACCTGTATGACTACAGCGGTTTTGTCTCTTTTGAGAAACTACAGGCACAGCATAAGATACCAGATCATATGTTGCTTAAGTATTATCAGATTCGAGATTATTTTCTACAGCATCTAAATTTGACGAAAGTATCTGGATCTGATGTTTGGGATTGTTTGCTTGCTGTAAATGAAAAATCACTGATTAGCAGAGGGTATAAAAGCTTATGCATTCATAGATCGGATGATTGTCTGCGATTAGCATGGATAGATGGAGCAAGATTATGGGGACACCAGTTTCGGCTACCACTATATCGCAAGCTTTCAGCTCTATAGATAAGGCTGTGCCCTCCACTAACTTGCGATTGCAACAGCATCGCACAATATGTCTATTGTATTATACGCCAGAAGGAATCTCTAAGTGGTCAACTAATAATTCAGCCAGTGCCCGGACAAAATGCCCAAGGTGTGATTTGCACGCGGCAGACATAAAACATATGTTTGTAACATGCCCAGAGTTGTCAACATTCTGGCAGAGGGTTGGTCAAGTATTGTCCCAGAAGCTCGGAATGGAAATATCTTTTAAGACAGGGGAAATTATGATGGGCTGTGGGAATTGGAGCTCTAAATATAATCTTTTATTAACTATCTTACTGGTTACTGCAAGACTAACAATCGCCAGGGTTTGGATCTCATCAAAGCCTCCTACTGTCACTGATTGGTGGCTGTTAGTAAGACAAACGTTTGATATGGAACAAGCGCTGGCTAAGTCAAGGGGTATTCGTTCTGTTGCTAAATGTAATGCAATATGGGGATCATTGTTTTAACTACTGATCAGTTCTATTGGATGTTTATCGGGTTCTTATTTTTCCCTATTCTTATTTTAGGGTCTTTTTCTTTTCTTTTTCTCTTTCGTCATAGTTCTATGGGTGTAATTAATTTTGTTTGGTTTGACGTCTGGATGTATCTAATTCTGTGTTTCTTCATGTTTTTTTTCACCCTCTTGTTGACAAATAAAAAATGATTTAAAAAAAAAAAAAAAAAGGAAGCTAAATCAAGTCAAGCCTCATCATAATATACAATTTAAGTTTAGTCAATGATGAGAGTTTTAAGTAGATTTTAAAAACTTTATTCTCTTTAGGAAATCAATAAATAATGTTTATTCTTTTTATTCAATTAATAAGTCGAATAAGTCCATTTACAGAAATTATCAAGAAGAATATGGTTAGAGTCATCAATAATGCAAATTAACAAATCTGTTCCATAAAGGAATTAGTCCCTATTCTAACTAATTAATATCAAACTAATGGAACTCATAAAGAGTTCAGGAAAAGAAGTGAGATCAAAGGAGCATCAAATTCAAAATCAAAATTTAGTAGCCTAACTCCCCTTACAAAGAATTTGGTGAAACTCAGTCAAGTCTTAGACTTTAAGAATCATCAAAATGCAGTTGCAATAGCAAGCTGTACAAAAATAAGCCTCAACAGAAAAATAGAGGAAGCAGAAGCAGCAGTAGCTACACCTGTTAGCGTAGTAAAGGATAAAGAATCATCCCCTAAAAGGTTTAAAAAAACAACAATAGTGGTCAGCAGTAGCTTGTCGTAAATAGCTCTGGGTGCAAGGGAAAGTGAGAGTCTCCACAAAGAAGTGGGTTCAAAAGGGACAAAGTGAGCTGAGCTCTCTGTTCCCACTAACTGGAAAATGCACCAATATAAAAGACGAAAGAACATGCTAAAAACTTTGTTGTGGAGCTGGTCACTCCGGTCCAAAGAGAAGACATCTTTCGATGGTGAGCATCTTTGTTCATCCTTTCCCACTGTAAAAAATACATGGAGTTCACAGTCTACTTATTAAATATGTAACAGACATTACTAAGCATTTGTATAACTGGGAACGTCTTAACCTTAGCTCCTGGGGAAGTCTATTGTAGTGTCTATTCTATAATTTATTCAATGTTTCATTAAGTAACAATGAACTACACTAAGGGCAGAAACATTTGCTTGCAGATTTATAGTTAAGTAATGGCTTTCGTATTTCTTTTAATTCGATGTTATTGTTAAATGTGTGTGTCTCTATTCAGCATTATATGAACATGAGAAAGGGCGTTCAAGCTTGGCACATCAAAATTGTGTAGCTTAAGAAAGGAATACATTTATAAACTCAGGATATTCTGCAGTTATGACAAAATCTAAGCAAGTCGCATTTAGGGCAAGCTATCAAATATATTTGTGCATGGTTCAGCAATTTCTAAAAGCTTCTATTTATTAAAGAGAAGTCTAACTGAGGCCTATCAGTGAAAATGAATGCCTGGTGCAGTTTGTACATTTCTACTACGTGCCATTTTAATGTGCATTTTTTATATTAATACCAAAGGCAAGTTCTCCTTGTTGTTAATTAAATTTAATGTCAATTTTCTAACTCTATCAATCCATAGACCTATTCTTAGCACATTAATGTCCAGATATGATAGGCTGGTGCCACAGCATCCCTTCATATACCTTCAGGTGTTTTGTAGTGCTAAAATGTTGAGCAAAATGGGCTGCAATGCCATGAGTTGGGGAACACCACAAACCAATGAAGTCACAGGAGGCTGTAGAATCCCAGGACCACCTTTTGCAGTTTATCTTCGAGGATGAATGCTGCTCATGCCTTACTTGATTTAGAATACATAATCCACCAATAATAGGTCTGGACCTACAGGGTATTTCGAGTAAAACAATGTTGTATTCTAAGGAGAGCAGATTTAATGGGGACCATGGATTATGGCTACAACGCTTTTGTACTGAAAATTCAGACAGCTTTGGAATCCTGCATGCTTTCTATTATTGAAAAGGGAGAGGTTCCTACAATGATAATATGATATCCATGTTTTACCCGTGCTATAGAAGCAGAGTTGGCAATAGTTTACTGATCATTTATGATTTCCATGGTTGGCATTAGCAATCTTACTCACTTTCTTGAATACTTTATTTGGTCATTGTCCATAAAAGTAACAAAGCAGGAATACAGAACGAATACATCAGCATTGGTAATCATTTCTTTAAAACGGGGAGTCATGCATGTACCGCCAAACCTGACTTGGTGCCTGCATCAGTCTTCGTTAGTCTAGCACAGTGGTTCTTAACCTTTTGACTTCGGTGGACTCCTAGTTAATTATTACTGGAATCTTGGGACCCCCATGGAGTCCTACGTAGAATTCGGGGACCCTGGTCTTAGCAATATTGAAGATTTGAAGTGTAAAACAATAGACAAATTTACAGAAACAAGTATTCATCAAAAAAATATGTATTTTTCTTTTTTTATGTACGTACACTTTGTTAGTCTGTTAATATTACTTTTTTTATTCTCTAAGCTTTTGCTGAGTGGAATGGCTGGCTACGGCGAATCCCGCTGACGAGTAGCCATAGGTGATCGTTTGCCCCTCCCCCTGTAATGGAGTTTGCACACGTACCTGAGCTTCGGGTTGAGGGGACTGGTGGCGGCTGCTGGACTGGCGTGTTTTCTCGGCAATAGCTGTTAACTCTTAGCGTGCAGGACGCAAATGTGCGTCGGATCCGGCCGGCCCTGGAGTATCGGGAGGCTGCCCCTGGGGATGTGTGTGCCGTGGGCTCTTGCGTTGAGGCGTATCGGGAGAATTGCTGGCTTGCTGGTCTCCCGCCTGTATGGAGCTCGATGATCACGGCTGCAGCTGCCACTGAGTGGGGGCTGACGTTGAGTGCTGTGAGGCAGGGAGGCTGACAACGAAGTGGAGCGGCAGCCGGTGGCAGGATCCCCGGAGTGGCAGGGTTCAAATTGATTTGATTCATGCCGGCGTACTTTCAGGGCTCTCAGAGGGGCTGCAGAGTGCTCACGAGGGACCAGTGGCCAGTGTTCCTTCCCCCTCTTGGCAGAAGTTGTGACAATGGAACCAGGGTCCAGAGGGTCCTCCACAGGTGAGACAAGGAGGGACATACCATCTGAGAGTTGAAGGAGCTGAGGGGGTTCACTGGCCAGCGGCTTTTGGAGCAAGTAAAGCCTTACGCCTGGATCTAAGGGAAGAACACTTCGCGGCGGCAAGTGTTAATGAGAAGGTGAGCCTGGTAGTTCCTGCAATCCTTGTACGCCTGGTAATCCTTGTATTTGCGGAGAGAGCAGGAGAGACGCTGCTAGTAGGAAGGGTCGGCAGCTGGTTGACTGTGTTGGGGGGCCTGGTTTTTTCCCTTTGGGTTTTTTTTTTTTGCACGTAATATAAGGGGCCAGGCGGAGAAAAGTCAATTCTTCCTTGGCAATATAAGATCGGACCTGAACTGGGCAAAGGCAATTTGAATATAAGGCTGGGCTCTGAGGGCTGGGCTCTGAAAACTACTTAACTCTGGTACAAGTACGGTCGCTGGGAGAGATCCCCAGATACTGAAAAATAAAGATGGGAAAACATTTAAAGCAATCAAATCTAATGGCCAAAGTGGACTCTGCGACAGGACTTAAAGCTAAAACACGATTAGCCCAATCAAAAGCTGTATCATCCGCAGCTAGAGCTGAGTACAATTTAAAGCGATCTGGCATAAATTCAAGTTTTGAGAGCTCGGAAGAAGATTCGCCAGAACTCCAGCAAGATTAGAGAGCGAGAGATCTAGGCGTAGAGAAGGAAAGGGGGGGAGTTCCGGAAGAGCAATTAAGACTTGAGGTAGAACAGGCTTTTAATTTAACTCCCGAGGCAAGTGAGGAAGGTTTGAAAAACGTTAAAGACTTCCGATTATTTTCAAAAGGAAAAGCATCCCAGTCTACACCAGTAAAAGCACCGGCTAAGCTGCAAGAACTTTTGGAGGGGTCATCTGAGGATGCATTAGCCAGTTCTTCTCAAAATGTGCAATCACTCTGATGTCAAGTAACCATTTCAGAAGAAAAGGCTTTAAAGGCTCCCCTTCACAAGGCAAAGAGTATCCTGATGGATTTTCAGTCCCAGGCCCAGCTCCAGGCAGCATCACATGATTTAAGATTGCCGCAACAACCAACTCAGAGTCAGTCTCAGCCTCAGCCTCAGTCTCCTAGCACAGGAGGATCAGAAATTTTAGGACAACAAGCTGACAACCGGAAGAAAGATGAGAAAACTCAATATAACCCACAGGAACAGGTCCCGGAAAAAGATACCGTTCATCAAATGGACATAAAGACCATGCTGAATCTCATTTTAGAAGAAATAAGAGAAATGAAGATATCTCAAGTGAACGAAATAGCCTCCCTTCACCAACGCCTCAGGAAAATTGAGGAGGCAGTGGCTGGTTTTCCAGTTAGAATACAAGAAGCGGAGTCTAGGATTGCACATCTGGAAGACCAAATGACCACTATGCACCAGAGAGTGAACGAAGCAACAAAGGAAAAAGTCGCCCTTGAGAATAAGCTTGAAGAACTCGAGAACCATTCTCGACGTGCAAATTTACGCATAGTTGGGGTGCCCGAGGGGAGTGAGGGGTCCCAAACACTTGAATGGGTCGAGACTTTTATTAAGAAGAATGTTTGCCTGAATTTACTGAAGACCTCACTATAACAAGGGCACATCGAGTCCCCTTTCATCCGTTGCCAAATTCAAAATTTGCACGTACAATTTTGATTAATTTTGCTGATTATCGTATCAAAGAAAAGATTCTAACTAAGGCAATTCAGCAGAGGCAATTTGCGATTAATGCATTTTCTAGCTGCCGGATTTTTGCTGACGTGTCGGTAGCAGCTGCACGCAGGCGTAAAGAGTTTGTCAAACTGCTATATCTTTTTAAGGCTCAGGGCGCGCAGGATTCAATAGCTCAGCAATTGAAGTTACGAGTATTGGTAAGAGGCAAGTTTCACATGTTCACTAATATAGAGGAAGCGCAGGATCTGTTGAGGAAAATTTCCTCTGGAAAATAGAATAGAATTACAGATTGTCATGCAGGGTATTATAGACAGGGGGGGGAGTGGTCACCCAGGGTGCAATACCAGGGCACCCCACAGAGCACTAGTGGCGTTGGAGATGTGGCCTGCGGGCTTTGTCACATCTCTTGGGAAGGGGAAGGATGGGGATAAGGGAGGGAGCGGGGGGTGTATGGTATCAAAAAAAGCAGAAGCACAGGGGAGAGGTGAAAGGAAAACAGGGTTCTGAATCAAGTATTATTATTTTTTTAGGGTTAAATCATAGAGATGGGCATTAAATGTCAAATGATCTCGGTTAATGTCAATGGAGTGCTAAACAAACAAAAATATGGCGGGCTAATAAGATGGCTGGCCTCCTTTGCACCACAAGTCCTTTTTCTTCAGGAAACGCATTTGAAATCAAATTCACCTAAACTCTTTGTCCCAAGAGCTTTCTCGAAAGTGTTTTTGTGCCTCAGCAGGGCTGGCAATGAGAGGAGTAGCTATATATTTCTGTAGGGGTTTGGGCTGGGAGTTTCTTCAAGTGCAGAGGGATCCTCATGGACGATGGTTATGGAGTTACGTTAAACTTTGTCAACTATTATGGTCCAATCATTGACGATCCCTCATCCGTGATAAAGATTAACGAACTACTTAGAGGATCTTCAGGGCAGATTATTTTTGGAGGGATTTTAATTACATTCAAGATTTGATAAAGGATACTTCAAACAAAAATAAGAAACAACTAAAACCTATGACTAAACATTTTTTAGATACAATAATACAAGATTATCAGTTAATTGACCCTTGGCGTAAAGTTCATCAGGAAGCGCTTGAATATACTTGCTATTCCTGTCAATTCCGAACCGCTTCCCGTATTGACTTTTTTGTAATATCTCGTTCCCTGAAACATATTGGCTCAGAAATAGGGGCCAACTCATTCTCAGACCATTCCTTGGTCAAGTTAGACCTAGAAATTGAAGGGGAAAAGAGGACAAGAACCAGGTGGCAAATGGATCGACGACTCCTTTCAAATCAACAATGGGTAACAGCTATACGGGAATGGATGCAGGAATTTTTTAGGGTCAATGAGGGAACTGCAGAACTTTTTTCAGTATGGGGGGGCTTTAAGGCATCAGTGCGTGGGCAAATGATTGCTTTTATGGCCGCTCAATCTAATATTCGAAGCAACCGAATAGCCAAACTCCAACGGGCAGTCGATATTGCTCTAATGCAGAAGAATGCCTCTTTACGGGGTGAGGGGCTAGCCGTAAGTCAGCTTGAGAAAGCAAAAAAGGAATTAAGAGAGTTTTTCTTGCTTGAAGAAATTAATAGTTCCAGGACATTCCTACAGCGAGCCTACGAAGAAAACCAAATAGTTGGCAAACTGCTAGCTTGGTTAACCAAGGTAAAACAGGAAGCAGCTTTAATTACAGAAGTTATAGATCCTAGGACCAAAGGTACAGTGACGGCTAATGATAGGATTGCCCAAGTATTTGTAGAACATTTTGACCAGCTATACGCTACCAAGTATGGGGTCAGCCAAGAGGCAATTCAGCACTATTTTGAGGGCGTTAGTCTCCCGCCCTTGTCAACTATCCAGGTCGAGAAACTTCAACTTGATATATCAAGAGCAGAAATCCTGGCAGCCCTAGATACAATGGCGGGAGCGAAAGCCTGTGGCAATGATGGGATACCAACAGAATTCTACAAGGTTTTTTCTAAGGAATTAACACCCTTCCTGACCATGGGGCGGATGTATCAAACTATTTTGAGGTCGCAAAAATAGCGAATCGCAAAAAACAGCGTTTGCGACCTCAAAATAGGAAAACCCGATGTATGAGAAATGTTCGCAGCGCAGATTAAGAAATCGCTAAATTCGTGATTTCTTAATTTGCAATTTCTAAAAAGTGCGTACCCCTACTTCGAATTTGCAAATAGCGTACAAAACCGTTGCAAATATCGCAATTTGCGACTCGCAGTGTAAGAAATCGCAATGCAATGTAACAAAAAATCAGCAAATAGCGAATTCTAAGAATTCGCTTATTTAGCACCACAGAATTAACACCAACACAATGCAGGTGGTAACTAGGGGTGGTCAGAATTTGCATAGTCGCGTTACGCAAATCTCCGTGAAATTGTTAAAAATCTCTGCGAGCACGTAGAAATTCCGCGAAGACGCAGAATTGCTTGTCCCGCCCGTTCGCGATGTGTTTTTGCGTGCTCGCGGGGAAATATATCGCTAACTTGCCCATGCGGTCGCTAATGGGCGCGGCCATCTTGTTTTTCACTTGTCCCGCCCGCTCGCGATGGTTATTTCCTGTTCCGGGTCGCGTATTGCATGCTCCCCGCCCGCTCGCGATGCTTATTTCCAGTTCCGGGTCGCAGTATTGCATGCTCCCGCCCGTTCGCGATAAGTATTTCCTGTTCGGGAATGCGTATACGTGTTCGCGGCGCTTTGCGTGCTCGGGGGAAATATCGCGCGAATCTTGCCCATGCGGTCGCAATGGGCGCGCCATCTTGTTTTTCACTCTATTGCTATGGTTCTGGGCCTGCTTTTCAATCCTCCCTCTATCTTTTCAATCCTTTGTTTCTGGAAACTTTTTTTGATCTTTTTTATTTATTATCTATCTCTCTATTTTCCTGATTCTATATTTTGAGTTTTTTTCTACTTTTTGTGTGTTTTTCACTACTTTTTCACTCTTTTTCTATTACCTGCTTTTTCATTTCTTTTACTTACTTTTTTAATTCCTACCTTTTCTTTCCGCCCCTTGCCTACCCAGAACCATGGCAAAGGGCCACAGGGCTTGTAGCCGTAGCCAGAGCCACGGACCGCTTTCCTTGCGGAAGGCGGCGCCAAAAGGGTGCAGGCACGGGCCTTATTTGGTGAGGCGGAGGTGGCCGCACTGGTTTTTTTGTGCAGCGCCACCTCCCTTAACCCTGGCAGCAGGCGGCAGGCCTGGGTCCGGGTACGGGCTCCGGGAGCGTCGGCAGCGGTGGGGCAAGGTGCGTCGGGCAGTGTTTCGCTGCTCTGGTGTCCGGCGCACCAATAACCAGCGGACGCATCGGTGGTCCGATATTCTGGACCAGGAGTAGGACCTGCTGGACCTGCTAGGATTGGAGGTCCCGGGGCTTGGTGAGTAGCTATTTAATATTACTACTTTGTGTTCTTCTGCTCTGTGTTATATATTGAGAATATTTTTTTTTTCCGACCAGCAAGAATGCTGCTGCTTACATTGCAGGTAAATTATGTTTAAAAATCTTCTGTTATTGTTATGACACAGGCGCTCAGCGCTACTAATCTTACTTGTTTGCAACTTTGCGCTCGCTTGGCCTGATGATTATGTAAGAGTTTACTTTAGAGAACTTAAGTTAGGTAATGCTAGAGAGACTCTAGTCCTTCCTTTGTCCTCCTGCCACTAAGAAGGGATAGTGGTGGATTGATAGGTTTAGTTACTTATTAGTTGGTAATTTTTAAGTGGTGTGCGTGACGCATCCTCTGTCACGTCACGTGCTGCTGAGTGCTGCTTACCCCAGTCCTTAGTAGAACCTTTTGTAGTTTGTTTAGTGAGTGTTAATAGGCTTATATCATCACTAGCAGAACATCAGCAGCAACCAGCCAACAATTTGGTGTATGCAAAAATGTATGCATGTGTCCTCCATCTATGCATTTTTGAGGACTAAAATAAATGGAAATGCAGACTTACTGAACAATTGGCCCGTCTGGATTGGAATAGGTGGGCTAGGTCAGGTGGTACTTAGGCTTACTAGACGGTCCGTGAATCTCGCAATACTACTAGTCGATCAGATTAGATAGGTCAATTTTATTGCAATTGTTGTTCACAAAAATGTTTTTGGAGCGTATTTTAAAATATTACTTCTAGTCTTCTTAATCTTGAGGCTTTTCGACAATTCCCACCAACAAAATGCCCAACCAGATTTTACTATTTTTGATAGGATAGGACATACTACTGTTGTAGGGATTCTACATACAGAACTTTGCACAAGAAAATAGGACGTTGGTGATGGGAGGTTGGGCCTTCCTCACACCTCAATCAGAAGCCACCACAATCCCTGACCGACTAGTTATAGTGTCTCATTAGCTCTCCGAAACCCCCCCAAGATACCCAATGAGTAGACAACCCAGAACATAACACTCCCGACCTCTGTCGCGGAAGCAATGCACACCCTTTCGCTCACTCACTCGTGTAAGTCCAAACCAAATACCACCAAGTCTATGTAAGTTCAAAAGGTTTATTTTCAACTGACAAGCTCTGTACGTTGTTCTATAATGCAGCAGCAACAGCAAAATGCATAAGATTAAAACACTAAACATTGTTACACTTAGTTACACTTACAACTACAAGTCCATAGAAGACAAAAGGCGAAATCATGATAACTGAACAGTGGTGGAAGAACCACCCTCCCTTGGTAGGAATATAGTTTATATAAAATTATAAATGGAGATCTGAGCGAATTCTGGGGACCCCTCACCTTAGAAGAACCTAGTACTGGTTACATCATAAGCTCTGCAAAGCTCTGGTTCATATAAGGGAATCTTCCGTCTGTTATGAGAAAAATGGTGCGCGTTAGTATAGTGCAAGCATTTCTCAGTCGTGCCAAAAAGTGTAGTATTTTTATGGATAAGCAATATGGACTAACACCAGAACTCCATAACAAAGTGGCTTGTTTTTCGACCTTGTACGCAGCGCTCAGACAGTAGCAGTATGAGCTCATGTGGGCTCAAAGGCGTCTTACACAACAAGCTGCGAGGTAACTTGCGCAAAAATAAAAGACACAAAGCTAAAATGGTTGCATGGCTCGGGGTAACTTAGCAAAGACTAGAATGACCCTAGAGACCATATAACACTACTAGTGTCTACTCTACTACCTGATTTGTACTAGTGATGTATGTTGAATATGTATTATGTATGTATTAACTTTTTTTCAATCTTGCTAGTGAAAAATAGGGGGAGGTGTATATGGCATCTGAAAAATGTGTAATGTTTTTTCTAGGCGTACTACCGACCACCAGTACCGGGGCCAGCGGCGAAGGTGACGCGGCCGCTGAGGGTGCAGGAGGAGATGCGGCAGTTGCAGGAGGAGCTGCAGGGGGTGAGCCAGCAGCAGTGGCGGGCGGTGGTAAGTTATATTCCTAATCCTTACTTATTGACATTACACTCGCTGCAAGGGTGTAATGTATACTGTACTGTTGAGACTTAAGTAAGAAGTTGTTGTGAACGGTTGAAGAAGACACCCTTTACTTAGCATTAGCAATAGCATTAGCGAAAGGAGTGTACTGTTGAGTAACCAATGGCCTCTTCTATCTGACTTCAACTCAGCTGTGAATGTTTTATGGAGAAGACTAAAAGTCAGATCAGATGACCTTGATGGATGGGTTGAACGAAAAGGGAAAGAAGGGTGGAAGGAGGAAGGATGGGCGAGATTTAATATTTATGACTGGCAGAGAAGGATACGTGGCATGCATGCATAGGTGTCTGATAGGAATCAGATGCATGGGTGGTGGAATGCCTAAAACTCCCACAAATGTTAGAGGCCGAGGTAGTGGGAGGATAGATACATACCACAAATGTTATGTACTGTGCTTGCTAGTGCTACTGTGCCACTATGTGTAGAATTAATTTGTCTTACTGCTTTGCTAAGAGTATATTTTACAATAGTCTTGTTTTTTCTTCTTGATATAGCTACTCCTTCCAAAGTGAAAGTAGACAGGAAGGAGTTGGCAGCCAAGGCCCGGCGCCGGAAGCTGGAGGCCATACAAATTGAATACCGGCGGCTGGTGGTTCTAGAGGAGGAGGAGGCGGCAGCAGCTGCAGCCTCCTCCAATGCCCCGGGCCCCAGCCACCCCCCTCCAGTGTTACGGCGCCACCGTCTGGCAGCCGCCCGCCGCCGTACTACATTAAGCACTGCTGCCCCCCCCTGTGGATGCAATTGCCGCGCATTGAAGCGCTGCGTGGCCCGTCTAGAGGAGCGTATTCGTGTCCTGGAGAAGCGAGCCCGCTGATGAACAGACCCCGTTGATTGCCCCTCTTTTATTGCTTATTTTGGTGGGTGGGAATCGGGCGTTGGGGTTTTCACTTTTGGACAATTGGACATTTAATTTGTTGGACTTTTTCGTTCCGGGCAATGGACATTGGTTGGGGTTAGGGAGAGGGGTGGGTCAGGTGTTGTGGGATTTTTTTACATAGTTTATTTTTGTTAGGGGATTAAATTATATATTTATACTTTATATACGATGTTGTTAATGTTTTGTGGGTGGGGTTACTGTTTTACGTCACACTGTTTCCTTGCTGGTGCAGGGCCACAGCCAGTGTTTGATTTAAATAATTGGCTGACTTAGTAAGACACAAACAGATAGATGCGGTACCCCTCACTGAGGGACTTGTCCTACTAGTACTGTCAGTCTCTCCTCCTAGTCTATGCATTCTGCAACTGGACTCAAAGGGGTGTGTGAAATAGAATTAATAAAAAATTTCCATTATTAATTATGCCTCCCCCAAACTTCTTCTCTTACCTGTGCTTGATGTTTAACTTAGGCACGGCGATGGCTCCATGGTGATGATGGTTTTCTTTCCCAACATGCCATGGTTGTGGTGGTAGTAGTAGTAGACCCTGGCAGTAGCATTTGCAAAAAAAAGAAAATGAGACAGTCAGTCGCCTGAGAGAGACTGTGGGAGGAGTAGTAGAACGAAGTACAGTACGGAACTTACTGCCAAACAATAATATGCCAAAATACAATAAAACATAATGGTGGCGGGATAGCCTAGTACATAGAGTTACAAACTCTAGCTGTGTCGAGTCACTCGACTAGGCCTACAGTACACTCGACACAAGCGTAACCGTTAGTGCTGTGTAGGAGGATGACAACAAATCCAATCGATGCCGGCAATTAATGCTGATGGATTAGGTTCCTTTGGTAAAAAATGTATCTCGCAAATATACTGCTCATGGGTGGGCAAGCAGAAGAAGATCCTCGCCCTGCCTTGAAATTGAATTAGTGTTGCTTTTGCCACATCCGCCTCAGCAAGCGTGTGATAAATTATTGGTGTACATTTAATTTAGTCACACCTCAATAAGTCACACAGCCCGGGGGAAGAGGGTTAGGGTTTGATGAATGGTTGGGAAGGGGGTTTTGGGAAAGGTTTGACAAAGAAAAACAGTACGCATGGACAACAACAAAACACAATTTGGCAGACAACCATATCCATAAATCTGTTAAGGGAGAAAAAGGAAATGCTTGCATGATGATGATAACTTGATGGTTAATGATAAGTAGTACTTACTAACTACTACTAGACAATTAGACAGTACAGGGCAGCAGTATATTATGCAATTTGCCTTGCCTATCCGCCCTCCGAGAGACCCAAATTACATACAGTTTCTGTTCTGTTGTACCGGCCCGGGCTTAAAGATAGCAAAGAAAATTCAAAAATAGCTGTAGGGATGAATTGAATTATAAGCAGAGAGCAAACATAACAACAACAACAACACAAAGTAGTAATGATTGAAGACAAAAAATGAATCAAATTTAAAAGATGATGAAAGTTGATACTGTTACTGTATGTTATCCTGGTCAAAATTGGGAGTTGCATCTCGGCATTCTTCTTGGTCCTCCCTTCCATGGACGCTCCGGCCATCAATCTTGGGTGACGCCACTGCCTGCCTGGCAGATGTAGATTCATTGGTAAGGTAAGTGAGAGTTGTTTTTCCCAGTATAGCACAGGGTAAGGGCCGGCCTGTAATTGTAGATGGGAAAACAAAAGGGATATTGAAAAATCAAGTAGAAAAAACGCATAAATTACGGTGGAGTGCAACAAGAACACTTTCAGAGGCGGCATGGATACATTATGTCTACTCTAGTCTGTTTCCAGCATTAACCTCCAACAACAACAGGACAGAGCAGGCCCACGGCACCCGTGACCCATCCTCCATTTAGCGTACATTTTTTGACAGAGGCAGACAAAGCAGATATACAGCAACATAGCATTTTACAAATTAAGTGACTAAATCAATGCCCCGCTGTCAGTCATACCACCACACTCGACTCCACCACTACACAGACATGTAGGTCTGCAGTGGTTGTTGTTGACTTGGTTACCTTTTATGCCACTCATGAAACGCCCTGAGTTATTCCATCATTCATCTCGGATCGTACTGAGTGACTGCGAAGATATTATGTCACTGTGGTCATCATCATGGTGTGTTGTCCAACTCAGTGTGCAGTGTACAGATTGAGTCCCCTTTCCATATTCAAAATGCAATGGATCGGCCTGCAGTAGAAGTAGAAATTTGTTATTAAAAAACAAGAATGGAAACAAACATTGCATTGAGTTACTTTTAGTGTGTAAATTAGATAATAGTACACAATGAATTAACTTCATGCACTACAAACAACAACAACACAAATCACTCAGTCAGCGTCCAATGCATGTCATCATTCATTACCTGTTCCTTCTCATCTTCAGTTAATGGGCAGTCTGTCTCGGCTCGGAAAGGAGGATAGCTATAGTAGTCATCATCATGTTCCACTTCTTTTGGAGAGCCTCAACGAGGCAAGATTTTCTTTTTTCTTCGATTATGCTACATCCAATCATCATCTGGCTTGAGGGCAATAGATTTAGGTCGATTCAGGAGGATGGAGGAGCAGGACTCGGAGGAGTGGACTGAAATGCAGACAGCTGAAACTCATATATGGCAATAAAAGACGAAGACGGTGGTGATGGATTTGTTGTGATTTGAAGTTTCCAACCAGAAAGACAGACACACAAATAAAAGTAAATAAGGGAGAACGACAGTAAGAAGTGGAAGCCTAGTTGTCAGGGAAGTATAGCTCGTCCTCAAACTCTGGGGGTTCAACCAGAAGTAGGTAATCAGCATCTAACACGCTACTTCCATCACCTGAGCCGCTGTCCTCATCTTCCTGCATTGATTTATGTATTGTGTAATTCGGTGGTATAAATTGCTGATTCATTTTGATCATGGTTAACCTCTCCACATTTTTTGGTGAGAGACTGGTCCTTTTCACTGTTACAATGGAACCAGCAGCACTGAAAACACGTTCAGAAGAGACACTTGCGACAGGGCAAGCCAGATAGTTTATCGCCAGCCTGCTGAGCACTGGCCATTGGCCCCTTTTGCCATACCAATACCGCAATGGGTTTTGATCAATGTAGACCTCTGTTGGGTCATCCAGGTAGGCCTGGACCATCCGGTCAATGTTCAGGGGTGCTACACTTTGTTCGGCCTCTTTTGTCTTTGCATCAGCACTGGACCTAGCAAGTCCTTGCTGTAAATACCAATCCTGTGCCGTTTTTACTGGGGCTGATGATCCGGTTCTTGCTGTTGTCGATAGTGTTGGTGACAGCTGTGAACCAAATGCACTGTCCTCAGGCTCTGAAGTTGAACTTGACGCCAGATGCCCTGCTGCAGTACTTGTTGTGGGTTTGAAGCCTTTAATTACCAGCCGTTCCTTTTCCAATTTACTGGCTGCCTCAGCTATCCAAGTTTTGTACCGGGCAACATCCACTTCTGAAAAAGGGAGTAATGTCTTACTGTTCAGTGCCGATTTGTACCGTGGATCCAGAATTGTGGCACAAATGTAATGTTCTTGTGACAAAATCTTAGTTTGCACCCTTGCATTTTCAGTTAAGCGACATGATAAGCTCTCCACCAACTCATATGCTTCTTTTTTTTCCTCCACACCTATGTACGCTTCAGACACCTCCTTCAGCTGTTGCTCTAGCATGTGCAACAATGGGATAGCTTGGCCCATAGTACAGTCCTCCTTGCTGACTTCACGTGTGAAGACCTTGAAAGGAAGAAGCATCTCTGTAAGAGATTTAACTAGGCACCATTGCTCCATCTGAAGGGTCATGCCTTTCACAGTAGCATCCGCCCTTCGCATGACATATTCATTGATTGGTCTGTACTGCTCAAACAGACGGTCAAGCATGTAATACGTTGAGTTCCAACGTGTTGCCACCTCCTGGATGAGTGCTTTGACTGGCATTCTATAGTCACGTTGAATGATCCTCAGCTGCTTCCGGGCTTTAAAAGAATGGCTGAAATGAGTGCATATTCTGCGGCAGGTGGTCAGTAAGTTGCTGACTATGGGTTCTTTTTTCAGAAAGTCTTGAACTATAATGTTAATGCAGTGCGCCAAACACGGGACCCTGAAATAGGCACCAACCTCCTTGGCCTTAAGTACATTACTGCCATTATCCGTGGCAACAACAGCCATTCAAAGACCTTGCTGTTAAACTCTTCCAAAATGTTTGCAGCAGTATGAGATTTCTCCATGGCGAACATGGCTACAGTTGCATGTTTCCGAGAAGCATTAAAAATCTCAGCTGTGTCAACAGCACCTACTTCAGATAGCTTTTCTCTAACCCCCACAAAAGAGACCCAGTGTGCAGTGATGCACATGAAATCAGTGGCTTGGCAACTGGTCCACATGTCTGTTGTCAGGTGGATTTTGTGAACAGCACTCTGCTGCAAAGCTTGTCCAACCAATTCCAGCACATCCAGGAACGAAATAGGACCGGCTGGGAACCTTCCATTTAGGGCAGATGGCTGACACAAATTCAAGGAAACCCACCCCTTCCACAAATGAAAAAGGGAGAAGGTCCAGCGCTAACATTTTAGCCAGCTTCGCATTGTACAACCGTGCCGTTGGGTGGTTACGTTGGTACTGCCCCTCCGACCTAAGCATGCTGTCAATGGTAGGCTGGAATATTTTCCTTTGTGGTGCACCTTTCTTCTTGAACCCAGTTAGGCTCAACAACGCCGCACTTTTGCTCATTGCAGTGCCCGGTTGCCTTGGTGTCTCAGGCTGACTCTTACTACGGTGCCACTGAGATGTTGCTGAGGATGTGGGCGGTACCACTACACTGCTGGGGATAGGGCTAGAAATGTCTCCCTCTTGTTGACCTTCCACCGCTATCATAGCTTCCCCTACTTCTTCATCCCCAACAACAGCAATGGGTCCAGTTTTACTTTTTTCTAAGTGAAGTAGGTGAGCCTCCCACTTGATACTGTGGTGTTTTTTGAGATGACTTGTTTGTCCTCCGGTACCATAGTTTGTACCAAGCTTACCCCGCCTAACAGCCTGCCGACAAATTGAGCATATAGCAATGTTCTCCTCCTTACTGCTAACCGAAAAGAAGTCCCAAACTGGGGAGGAGAACTTTCTGGCGCTGCTGGAGGTGCCACTTTCAATACCAGATGAACTGGAGGGTGTGCCTGGAATTTGACTCTGTGCACTTACATTACCACCACCTTCTGAGGTGGTGGTTGAGCTGGATGTAGGTCCCTGCCGGGCCTTTGCAAAGGCAAATATGGAAGCTGGAGGTCGTGTTGGTGTTACCTGTGTTGGTGGTATCCGTGCTACATCTCTCGCAGCGATTTTGGATAGTCTAATAATGTTGGTCTCCATCTCCGCAGGCCCAGGAGTGATGTTCATGATGACTGGCTCTTCATCATCATCACCCCCCTCGTCTACATCTACCTCCATAACTCTAAGGCTTTCTGGAACCTTCCTTTTCACTAGCCTTGTCTTGTGGCGTGCATCACTCTCAGACTGAGCTGGTGGCTTCCAAGTGGCATCTAGATCATCAGAAGCGGGACTTGAAGAAGAAGTTGATGGACTAACCCTCCTTTTCCTTGCTGGGGGTCTGGAAGACAATGGATCTTCTGAAACAGTGGCTTGCTCCTCTTAGTCTGCAAAAAGCTCGATTTCCTGAACTGCTCCTACTTCAGGTGGAACAACTACTATTGTGGGCTGTGGTTCCGGCTGTGGATCCGGCGGTGGTTTCGGCTGCGGTTGCGGCTGTGGCTGGGGCTGCAGTTGGGGCTGCGGTTGGGGCTGCGGTTGGGGCTGCGGTTGGGGCTGTGGTTGCGGCTGCGGTTGCGGCTGCGGTTGGGGCTGTGGTTGCGGCTGCGGCTGGGGCTGGGGTTGTGGCTGCGGCTGGGGTTGCGGCTAGGGTTGCGGCTGCGGCTGGGGTTGTGGCTGGGGTTGCGGCTGTGGTTGTGGCTGTGGTTGCGGCTGTGGTTGCCCACTTATCTGCTGAGTTTCAGCCTGCGAGTGCGTGGATTGGGTACTACTTTGCGATAATGACATTTCAACATCACTGGTCGTTAGTAGACTGGCTACCTCTGCCACACTCATGGGCTTGGGCCTAGGTTGGTGGGGTGGGCCCGCTGATGCAGAGGTGCTTCTCCCAGCTTGGTCCCCACCGGACACCGCTGCTGCAGGCGTAAGTTTGTTTTTACCAAAAAACACATCGGCCGGCACACCAGTCTTGGCAAGTGCCACTTCCTTCTTCTGTTCCTTCTTCTTCTCACTGGCAACTTTCTTGGTACTGGAGGACCTGGTACCTTTCTTTGGGGCCATCTTCTTCAGATGTCAGCAGGACGCAGGTGCACAAGTTGCAGAGATGTCTGTGGTCACACGTGGACGTGACGTGGTGCGCAGCAGGACTTCTGTCTGGCAGTACAACGGGTGATGATGTTGACACCTCCTCCTCTGTCTTTTTGTGCACCTAAAAGCAAAGAAGCCAGGAGAAGAACATCAGTGAAATGTTGCATTTGTTGTTGTGGTTCAATTACTAGTAGTACAAACAAACAAATAAAATATATAAGTTAGTGTAGCCATTTGTGAGACTGTCAACAAGGGCTTTCATGGTATACTGTGTACACTCTCAGGAAGGATAGGAAAGAAGAGGAACAACAACAAAAATGCAAATGTAATAGAAGTGGACCCTGTTTGGCATTAAATTATTTGCTCATCACATCATTCAAGGAGCTGCAGCTGGCAAAGGGGATGGATGGAAGCAGTAAGCCAAGAGGAAAACCATGCAGGCCTAAATGGCAAAAGCAGCACACGTATAACTCCCACCAGAAATGGCCACCAGCCACATGGACACTCACAAATCACAAGCAACAAGCAGGAGGCCTGGAAAACAATGTACTCAAAACAGGCCTATGATAGCCAGGCAAAGGCTGCATGCTAAACCACACTGCTTTGCCTGTAATGCAATAAAATGCAAAAACGAAAATCCACAGGGCTAAACAAGGCCTGCAACACACCACACACAACTAAGGCATGTATTTAACACACACCCCAAAAACTGAAATACACCCAAAAATACACATTTTGCAATTCAATCCAATGCCATCCATGCCCTAAATGATGTTTAAATTCAACAGAACACACAGAAACAGTTGTTTCATGCACCCCTGACTACCTCTGAGCCTACTGGATGAAATGCCTGTTGGCAGACTAGGCCACAAGCTTGCAGGCCTATGGATAAAAGCACACTACCGGGCTTCAAAATGGCCACCAGCCTCATGGCCAGGCCCACAACAACAAGAAACTGAAGACAGACAATGCAGGCCTATGGCAAAAAGCACACTGCCTGGCTTCAAAATGGCCGCCAGCCTCATGGCCAGGCCCACAACAACAAGAAACTGAAGACAGACAATGCAGGCTTATGGCAAAAAGCACACTGCCTGGCTTCAAAATGGCCGCCAGCCTCATGGCCAGGACCACAACAAGAAGCCTAGGCCACAAAGGAAACACATGCAGGCCTATATGGCAAAAGCAGCACACTTATAACTCCCACCAGAAATGGCTACCAACCAGCCACATGGACACTCACAAATCACAAGCAACAAGCAGGAGGCCTGGAAAACAATGTACTGAAAACAGGCCTATAATAGCCTGGCAAAGGCTGCATGCTAAACCACACTGCTTTGCCTGTAATGCAATAAAATGCAAAAACGAAAATCCACAGGGCTAAACAAGGCCTGCAACACACCACACACAACTAAGGCATGTATTTAACACACACCCCAAAAACTGAAATACACCCAAAAATACACATTTTGCAATTCAATCCAATGCCATCCATGTGCCCTAAATGATGTTTAAATTCAACAGAACACACAGAAACAGTTGTTTCATGCACCACTGACTACCTCTGAGCCTACTGGATGAAAGGCCTGTTGGCAGACTAGGCCACAAGCTTGCAGGCCTATGGATAAAAGCACACTACAGGGCTTCAAAATGGCCACCAGCCACATGGCCAGGCCCACAACAACAAGAAACTGATACAGACAATGCAGGCCTATGGCAAAAAGCACACTGCCTGGCTTCAAAATGGCCGCCAGCCTCATGGCCAGGCCCACAACAACAAGAAACTGAAGACAGACAATGCAGGCCTATGGCAAAAGCGCACTGCCTGGCTTCAAAATGGCCACCAGCCTCATGGCCAGGCCCACAACAACAAGAAACTGAAGACAGACAATGCAGGCCTATGGCAAAAGCACACTGCCTGGCTTCAAAATGGCCGCCAGCCTCATGGCCAGGACCACAACAAGAAGCCTAGGCCACAAAGGAAACACATGCAGGCCTATATGGCAAAAGCAGCACACTTATAACTCCCACCAGAAATGGCTACCAGCCACATGGACACTCACAAATCACAAGCAACAATCAGGAGGCCTGGAAAACAATGTACTGAAAACAGGCCTATAATAGCCAGGCAAAGGCTGCATGGTAAACCACACTGCTTTGCCTGTAATGCAATAAAAAGCAAAACAAAAATCCACAGGGCTAAACAAGGCCTGCAACACACCACACACAACTAAGGCATGTATTTAACACACACCCCAAAAACTGAAATACACCCAAAAATACACATTTTGCAATTCAATCCAATGCCATCCATGTGCCCTAAATGATGTTTGAAATTATTAAATACATCACACAGCAAAGGAACAGTTGTTTCATCATGTTTCATCATGCACCCACCCATGACTAGCTCTGGGCCTACTGGCTACCCACAACTATTTATTTTTAAAAATGATGAAAAGTACCAAAATTGTAGTTGCAGCAACTGCAATGCCCCAAACAACACCAACTTACTTGTAAAATCTCAAATCCAAAAGTCCTCAAATCCAATGATAATGATGCAGCAGACACAAAGAGTGATCCTTCCAGCTCAAATCCAAGTGAAAAATGAACAGGAGATGGACAAAGCACTGGGAGGAGCCTGCTGGACAGGAACAGGAAGTAGGAGACCCTGTGGCACTTCCTCCCTCTCCCCCAAAAAATGTGACAAAAAGGACAGCCAAATATCAATCTGAGGTTTTTTTTCATCCAAATCATCATTTTATAGAAGGTTTTATGCTGCTCGAGATATTATTCTTCTCCAGATTGAAAATTTTGCGTGTTCGGGATCGCGAGCTTTACCAACATTCCACCGGATGTCCGATGGCGCGCCCGAATGACGTGTTCGCGATCGCAATCTCTCTCGCGGTGCACGATGGAGCGGCGAATGAAGTGTTCGCGATCGCACACTCTCGCGTTGTCCGATGGCGCTGCGAATGACGTGTTCGCAATCGCAATCTCTCTCGCGGTGCACGATGGCGCGACGAATGACGTGTTCGCGATCGCACACTCTCGCGTTGTCCGATGACGCGGCAAATGACGTGTTTGCGATCGTAAACTCTCGCGGGATCGCACGGCTGGCTACCGAAATCTCGTGGTGCATGCAGGAATCCCTGTAAGTCGCTATCGCGCGCTAGAATTCATTTTTAAAGCGCGAACAAGAAAATAATTCCGCTACGCCGCAGATCGTGGAATTGTTGGCAATTCCGCATGCTCTGCGGAACGCGGAATTGCCTAAATTCCGCAAATTCCGCGAGCGGAGCGGAATTTGACGCCCAGGGTTAGTGGTAACCAGGTGCAAGCTATATTAACATGCCCACAATGCAGCAGTCACTTCCACAATGGCTTCACTCTACCTGATAGCAAGGAGGCTGCGACTGCGTGCGGCAGCACAGAGAAGGATGCGACAAGAACAGGTGTTTAGGGTGCGCATCACACTCTTCATGCAGACTGAGGAGGAGATCCACGACAAGTACAGACTGGACCCAAAGAGCATTTTGGACTTGATAGATGAGCTGAAACCCCATTTGGAACACCCAACAGGCCGGACCCAAAGCATTCCAGCCCATGTGCAGGTACTGTGCTCACTACACCTGCTGGCCTCAGGCAGTTTTCAAGGGGTGATAGCTGCGGCAGGTGGGGTGTCCCAGAGTTGCCTGTCACGGTTCTTCCGTGCATTCCTAGATGCCATGGTACAAAGGCTACGACACCACATACATTTCCCCACCACACAACAGGATTTACAACAGACACAACTGGACTTCTACCAGATTGCGCACTTCCCCCACGTAATTGGCTGCATTGATGGGACCCATGTGGCTCTCACCCACCCATCAAACAACGAATATGTCTTCCGTAACCGCAAATCGTACCATTCGCTTAACATTCAGGTCATATGCAATGCCAGGCATGTCATCACTGCCATTGTGGCTAAATTCCCAGGGAGCACCCACGACTCCTTCATCTTCAGGCACAGTGGGATGTACGGACGTCTCACTGCTGGCGCAGTTTGGTGAGGGCTACCTCCTAGGTAAGTGCATGTCAAACCTCCCATAATCAAGTACATCACTGGTGTGTGGGCCATTGACTGACCCTCTCATTAATGTTCCTGCAGGTGACAGTGCCTATGCAGTGCGGGAGTTCATCCTGACGCCATACCTAAACCCAGCCAATGCCAGGGAGCGGCGTTACAACCGTGCACACACATCTACGCGCTGCGTAATAGAGCAGACTTTTGGGATCCTTAAAAGCATGCTCCGCTGTCTGCATAAAAGCAGAGGGGCACTCCAATACAGCCCGGAGACCAGCTGCAAGATTGTGGCCACCTGCGCAATGCTACACAACATTGCAGTGAGGAAAGGCATCCCATTAGAACTGTCAGAAAGTGACACTTCTGACGATGATGACCCATGTCCCCCTGGAAGTCCTGCAGTGGGAGTTGGGGCAGCTGCGGGACGACAGAGACGGGATGAGATAACCCATAACTATTTCTAGGTGAGTAATAATGACATGAGGCATGGGATATTTTGTTTCAGGTCTGTGTTTATTCAAGCCCTTACATTCAGGATAGAATATTGTCACACAGCCTGAGAGACTCCATGCATCCCACTATGTGTAGCACATGTTATGTCCACAGTGCAGGTCTGTGTGCAAGTCAGGAGGCCTGTTGGAATGGGTTACCTCACCCTTTGGCATTACTCAGTTTTGGCAGTTCATCTTCTCCTGTTACGGCCTGCTGGTGCCTGCTCTGGGTGCTGACTGGCCTCCCATGAGTCCACAGGTGTAGCTCCCTGTCTCCCACTGCGCCGTCTTGGCCTGGGCACTGGTAGTGTCATGCTGCTCCTGCTGGATACCTCCTCGCTATCCTCTGAGACCTGGAGTGCTGGGCCACCTGTGTTGGCTGTCTGCATGTGTTCCACGGCACTGGTAAACTGCACCAGGCCTTTCGCCACATCCTGGCAGCAGTGGGACATCTCCACTTGCATGCTGACGGTGCGACGTGTCAGCTGGCAAGTGGCAGTGCACAGGCGGTTCACCGCCTTGGTGTAGCTGTGCAGTCGGCTGTCCACACGTTACCTCACCCTGTGCCTGTCTGCCTTGTCCCTCTTTAATGTGGCACACAATTTATGGATAGCACCTGCCATGGTCATGATGCCCTCCCCCGTGTAACGTAGGCTTTTATTAACTGTGCACAGCTGCCGATTAATGGACCGCAGTGATTTTTGTTGCAGGCGCTGTACCTGCAGCATGCTGCCCTCCAGTCCAGCAAACACTGTGTCTTCATCTTCAGTGCCAAAGCTGGTGCTGGCACATGGCCTGCGTCTCACATCTCCATGCACTCTACGTCGCAGTGTGGGCTGTGCCGGGACCTGTGTCACACGCTGCCCTGTCTCTGCCTGTGCTTGTTCATCGCCTGTGGACTGTGTCTCTGCCTCCAGGGGTGGCAGTGGTGGCACAATGGTGCGCTGCCTCCTTGGGACAGGTGTGCTCTCTGTGCTGTAATCTGGCTCCCCCAGCCCTGCCTGCTCAGCTGTTACTTCCACCTCCTCATCTCCCACACTGTCATCCAGTGGCCCAGGTTTTGCTGTGGATGAAGAGGGAAATTATGATTTTGTGACTTTGTCTGCATTTCTCACTGAATAAAGTTTTCACAGTTTGTATTGGCTAACTGGTATCTATTGCATTTTGCCATAACAGGGTCTCACATACTGCTTCAACATTGCTGTGTCTCCTTGCCCCACTGTGTTGTGCATATGACTACGTCTCCCATGATGCATTGCTGTGTGTGCTGATAAAAGTGGACCGGAGTGGCATTTGTAGAGTGTGTTGGGTGCATTCCTGTGTGTGGGGATGGGATGGTGCTGTGGAGGGCTGCATTTGGCATGCCTCTTACCTTGTCTGGTGTTTGCAGGCTCCGAACTGTCTATGTCAGCCACTCCACTGATGCTTTCGGGCAGGAGGATGCTCTCCACCAACTCCTCCTGGGAGTCGGTTGCTGTGGATGTTCCACCCCCTGTCTTCCTGGACTCCGCTAGCCTGGTTGCCACCTTCTCCTTGGACCTTTGGCGCATGTCGTACCACCTCTTCCTCAGCTCTTCGACTGTGCGCTGGGTCACACCAACAGCATTTACTTTGTCCTGGATAGCCAGCCAGATTTTGCGCTTCCTGGACTCAGGTACACGGAGTGCCTTTTTACCAAATAGGAGTTCATGGTTGCACACCATCTCCTCAATCAAGACCTCCTGCTCCCTTTCACTGTACTTGTGTTTCCTCTTCCTCACTGCCCCCTCCTTGTCCTTCTCTTTGGGCTGTGAATCCATTTTTGCTGTTTGTTACTGCTGTGCTCACTCCTCTGCCTCTCCTCACAGCCTCTGACTCTGCCTCAGGCACTCAGGTGCAGCATGTCACTCCCACTTCCTGGGTGTGATGTCATCAAGCTGCACCTGCATTGCAGATTCCCTAATTTTGCGATTCCTTATTTGCGAATTTCGCTAATAAGGAATCGCAAATACGGGATTCGCAGATTTTTCTAAGATTTTTAAGGAATAGCTAAATATTAGCGACTTTTTAGATACATCGCGATTTGTGATTCTCACATTGCGATTCGCAAAAAATCGCAATTTGGGAATCGCAATTCACTTTTTTGATACATCTGCCCCTAAGCTTTTAATTATATGAAGGTGGGTGGTTGTGTTCCCCCATCTTTTAAAGAATCCATTATTGTTAGCTTCGTGAAAAAGGGGAAAAATCCTAAAGATATCAATGCCTAAAGGCCAATTAGTCTATTTAACACAGACTATAAAATTTTAATGAAAATCTGGGCACAGCGTTTTACCCCTTTAGCACAAGAAGTAATCCATAGAGACCAGACAGGGTTTGTCGCAGGGAGGTTAATGTCGGCAAATACAGGGTTTTTAGTACAGGCTCTCGACTTTTTTAATAGTAACAGAACCCCAGCGCTTGTCATGATGGTAGACGCAGAAAAAGCGTTTGATCTGGTTAATTGGGATGCTCTTTTTTATGGTCTGGGAAGGTATGGGGTTCTCCCTCAGGTCATTAAAATGTTATGCAATATTTATCAGGGGGCACAGGCTTAGGTTTTTATTAATGCTAACTTAGCAGGGACAATTAATGTGAACCCGGGGACTAGACAAGGGTGTCCGCTTTCACCTGTCTTATTTACCTTTTTTATTGAACCTTTGGCCACCAAAATGCGCAACAATAGGATAATTAGAGCTCCAATAGCAGGCATGGCAAAATTAAAGTTGTTTGCGGAGGACATCATCCTTTATCTCAATCCTGAGAGCCAGAATATAGAGCAAGTTTTAGCAGAATTTGCTCAGTTTCAACGGATTGGGGGTTATAAAATCAATCAGAATAAGACTGAGATCTTAATTATCAATACTGAAAGCGATTTTCTTCCTGATACCGTTAGACAACAAGCCCGCAATGCCAATCCAATTCGTTATCTCAGGATATATGTTTCCAATCAATATGAGGAACTATATAAATTAAATTTTGAAGCCATGCGGAATAAAATTAAAAAACTGCTAGATGACTGGTCATTAGTACCCCTTACTTTGATAGGCCGTGTGGCCCTTAGCAACATTTCTATTCTGTCTTTACTGGTTTTTCTCTTCACAAATATACCTATAAAAATTAACAACATCTATTTTAAAGAACTAGAAACAATGTTTAGAAAGTTCATCTGGAGTAAGAAGATACCCAGGGTCAAACTCTCGGTGCTTCAATTGGATATTAACCAGGGCGGGCTCGCACTCCCTCAAATTCGGACATACTATGAAGCTGCTATTTTAGACTTGACAGCTCGTTTAATGGACTCGAAAGGATCAGTAGATAATTTTTGGGGGGATAAAATGGTGCAAGAAATTGGCTCACAAATCCCAATATTTTTAAAAACAGCAAAACTCCCTAAAAAAATAGGTACAGGACTTTTCAGGAATATTCTTATAGACTACAGATTTTTATAAGCAACAGGTGCTTCAGGGCTTCATTATTTAAAATTAGGCGAATGTAAAAGTCTGTGTCTTCAAATCAGGACTAGCCATCTAAGCTGTTGGTATAATTGTGGTCTTAAAGAGTTGGTAATGTGGTTGGGGTCGGAGGCGCACTCTGTTGTTATCTGTCTGAACCTCTCTAAATTAGATTGATAATCTTAAGCTAATGGTGCTACAGTGCTACACTTGCTGTCATGACAAGCGTCTTAGTCAAACGAAAATAATATGCAAGCCAGAGGACTTGCTTGCACCGTGCACTGTTCACTGGGTTACCCCTTGTACCCTGCAACTATTTTAACCAATAATGTAAGGTCACCTAATAAGAAACATAATAATCAAAAAACCATTTTTTATGAACTTATATTTTCATTCAAATTACGATTGAAATATATGAAAACATAAACAATGAAAAATCAAAACCAAACAGTTCCTATTCTCTGCTATGTTTAACAATGATAATAATAAACACTATGTCACAACATATCATGATTTATGCCATATACAATTTCAAAATGCCCATTTCAAAATGCCCGATGCATTTCGGGACCTAGTCGTCCCTTCCTCAGGGGAAACCTATAGAAAGAAAACACTATATTACAGTCTGATTTATGCATTATCAAAAATAAACAGACAACATTTTCGGAGATTACCATTACCATGTTCACCTACATGAGGTGTATGCAATGTATTGCCTTAATTTCAGAATTTATCCGTTGTGTGGTTAGCATGTGCAACATAATATAATGAACCTCTGGTGATAATGTTAGTAATACACACCGTTAATGCAGACAAAGTGTGAGATTCACAAAATACTCAAACACTAAACCACTATGGAATCTATAAATACCTTGTATGAAGATATAACGTAACTGAATATTGTCACGAGAGTAACCCTGCATAAGAAAGATATAATATGGCGATGTTAAACTTAATGACGACGTAGCGTCACCTTCATCAGCCTGTTCCTGTTAAAAACGAGCAAACGCTCACCTTCACTTGCACATAAGGAATCCCAATATGCAAAGATTCAAAGCCAGCACAATGATACCGGAATCTAAACACAAGTAATATAAGCTTCAGAAAATAATACTAAACTGCCATCATTGTTATGCTATAAAATGACTTAATAAACACTCACCGCCGGGATTGAAAATGTAATGCAGTACGCTGTAAAGCTTGTGATATTCATGAGACACTCTAGGAGACAAAAATGAAGCCCAAGATGAATCCTATTCATCACTGAATGATGAGATATCCACTAAGTCCGTTATACTCAAAAAATGTTCTTACCGGTCGAACAACTGAATTTCATACAACAGACAATCTTCCGGAGTCAATGACGATGCACTTCCCCTTCAAAACGCGAGAGTTTAAAAGTTCACGTGAAACGAAAAGATAAAAATGGAAATAGGACTATCACGAGTAGAATAATGTCGGCCATATTTGACTGTTGTGAAAAAGATCCAATGCTGATGGAAACAAATAACCATAGGTAGCCACCTAGTAGTTATAGACGTCAGATGAAAAATAAATAATGAACAATGGTTAACGGAGATATAAATAAATATACGGGTGGATCTATGCTGCAAAAAGATGTATGAAACCATGAATTGTTCAATATGCTAAAGTAATGTAAAAACCGGTGATGTATACTGGAAGACCGAAAAAGATGTTAAAAAAAAAGATAACCGTATGGGGTGAGCATATATCCCCTCCCATAACATGATAACAAGATAAAGAAGATTCAAATGGTAAAAAACCCAAACTAAATCCTACGGAAATATGTACTCGTAAAATATGACCCTGAAGTTCCACTGCTGCTGTTAGCCTGAATAGAAAATACTACTGGCTAATGTACACTCAAAGATGTTTCACTGGAACCAAACAATTAACCTACTGCATCAAACGCCAGAAATCCAAAGAAGACTAAACATAACCATAATAAGACATTAGTAACCCCCACCTTGTGCATGTGTGTATGAAAAGGATATTGTTAAGAAATTCTTGTACCGTTAGATATGTGTTTACAAAAAACAACTCATATCAATCCGATCATTCAATCCTAACGGAATCATGGTATCTAGAAACTTTATCCAATAAATTTCTCTTTGGAGAAGAGTTTTGGTAATATCCAATCCTGGTCGTACATGTAATTTTTCAAGTATTTGGAACCTTAACTGCGATATGGAATGTTTCACCTCCTCCCAATGTGTGGCTAAACTGGATGTTGTACTTTTAGTTCGAATCTTACTTTTATGTTCCGTGATCCTTATTTTCAACTTGCGTTCTGTTTTTCCGACATATACTTTTCCACAGGGACATTTAATACAATACACTACGTTGTTAGCATTACAATCACTAGTGTGTTTTAATCGAATTTTCTTCCCTGTTAGTGGATGAGATAAAGTGTTGCCAATTATAACGTTGTTGCAATGTATGCAATTATTGCATTTCTTTGTTCCTTGATGTGCAACTTGGTTTGCAGTTTGTTCAGGAGTAGATAATATTGAACGCAAATTTTTGCCCCTAGTATAGGCGAATAAAGGTTTGTTTAGAAATATTCCGTTGAACTCTGTTTCATTCTGTAACAGTTCCCATCTGGAATTAATGATCTTTTTAACAGCTGGTGAGACAGTAGAATATTTGGACACAAAAACCAGTCTTTTGTCATCTTGTTTACTTTGTGTTTGAAGTAACTCATGTCGTGCCCTCATCTGTGCTCGGTTTAAACAATCCTGTAGGATATCCTCGGGATACCCACGTGCTTGATACCGTTGTTTATACTCTTGTAATTTCTGAGTACTAGTGTTAGGGTCAGAGCAAATTCTTCAAATACGTATGAATTGAGAATAAGGCAAGTTCTTAATCAAACTTTTGGGGTGGAAACTAGTGTACGCGAGAGCATTATTCCGATCTGTAGGTTTGTTATAAATTGCTGTATCAAAATTGCTATTCCCTATTGATTTGCTTACTAATACATCGAGAAAATGTATGAACTTGTCTTGTATGTTGTAGGTCAATTGTATTCTCGGGTTAACTTGATTAAGTGACTCAATCATGGTCACTAAAGCTTGTTTAGTGTCAGTCCATATTAGAAAGATGTCGTCGATATACCGACAGTATAAAATAATCTTTTGCCACCAGATTGGATTTGTCATGATATTGTCATACTCATACTGAGACATGAATGTATTGGCATACGCTGGTGCCCCCGAAAATCCCATTGAGTTCCCCGTCAATTGAGCAAAAAACTGTCCTTGCCATTCAAAATAGCTGTTGTACAGACAAAATTTCAACAATTGTAAAATGAAAATCTTCTCCATGTCAATGTCATCCATTCGAAATAGTGCCCACTCAACGGCCTCTAAACCTGCTGTATGTGGTATGGATGTATATAGAGCCGTAACATCTATAGTACATATTATTACTGACTCAATGTTCTCTACTTCAATCATTGCCAGTTTCTGCAAGAAGTGTGTGGTATCTTTAAGATATGAGCACCATCCCTGAACAAATTGTTGTAAAAAGTAATCCAAAAATTTCCCAATAGGATCAAAAATAGAACCGCACCCTGATACTATTGGTAGTTGCAGGGTACAAGTGGTAACCCAGTGAACAGTGCACGGTGCAAGCAAGTCCTCTGGCTTAAAGAGTTGGGACATTTTCTAATAGGAAATAGAGTGATTACTTGGCAAGAGGTTCAAAATAGAAGTGGTGACCGGAGCAAGCCTTGCTTTTTTGAATACATACAGATTGTATATTTTTTAAATAGATACAATCTCCCTTCAAGTATCGGTCCCACTAAATTCGTTACTGCCCTACTGGGAGCAAAGTTAAGAGGGGTGGGGAACTGGTACCGTCTTTTATGCTCCCAGGAAGAATCAATGCTGGTCAAAAACTTTCTTTTAAAAGTCACTCAGGAGACACAATGTACGCTTTCAAATCGGGATTGGCAGGCCATTTCTCAGTTAGGTAGCAAGGCCTTAAGAGCTGCTAATTTTAAAAGAATGGCCTTTTGGTCTCGATGGATGGCATATTATACACCTAAAGCACTCCAAAAATCTATCTAGAATTGGAGAACAGATGCTTTCGTTGCCAGGCAGAAGATAAGGGAGATTGGCTGCATACATTTTTTACGTGTCCACGGCTAGCGCAATTTTGGGAAAGGATCTTTATTGCCGTTAGCCAGGGGATCCAGAAGAGATTAGATCCCGAAGTAGATGTAGCTCTCTTTGGTATTACTAGAGAAGGGGTGAACTTAGCAATAACAAGAGGTGAGGAGACATTTATAGCAAACGCTTCCCTCGTAGTACGCTCCCTGATACTACAGAATTGGAGGTCCTCAAAAATACCTACTTATGCAGGGTTGCTAAATAAGATGAAATGCACAAGGAAATTTGAAGAAGCATATGCAAACAGAGTAGGCGCAACTAAAAAGTTTACTGCCATATGGAAATACATGGCGAAGCTAGAAAATACGGTGGAAGAAGAAGTCCATATCATACCACAAAGTCTTGTTTAGAATGCAAGGGGGTTATAAAATAATAAAAAAAAAAAACATTTGCAACAATGCACTTTAATATAGCACATTAGGATGACGCAGAAGATTTGCACTGGATGCACTTTAGCACTTTAGCACCACACTTTAGTATTAAGTAGGGATATTAGCCTCTGAATTTTATAAAACCCGTATTTAATCAGGTTATTGCTGGAATATGCCATTATGCACTTTATAGTATCTAGTTTATTCAATTGTTTCTGAATATTGGTCAAACTGTGTCTTAAAATGCCCTGTTTTTATCAATTGTTGTTTTTCTCTTTATGCTTCTGCTCAATAAAAAAAAAAGCTTTTGCTGACCCCCCTGTGTCACAGACCCCAAGGGGCCCAGGTTAAGAACCACTGGTCTAGCATACTTAGCACCCACGTCCAATTTTGTCATTTCTCATAATTTTATTTTTCCCTTTGTAGAGTGTTGTTTTTCTTTAATCGATCAGATTTGGCCTTGCCTGTGCTGTCTCAGCCAAGTTTATTAGTGCTCATACATGGTATCCAGCTGGTAATATAAAAATGCTTGTAAATACTGTGCATGTCATACTCCGGGTAGACACAACCAACTAAAGCATAACAGTATGTGTTACAATCGTGTGCCACAAACTTGCACTGAGCTTGCCATATTGTTATTGCATTACCATTGTTAAGAAATTACCAAAATAAACACACTCTATTAAAACATAGCGGGAATCTCAATATTAATCCAGGCTCTAGAAACCTCACCATAGAAGGGCACCCAGCTGCCATTATCTGGCACTTCTTCTGTCAGGACTGCTAACATACTCTTCATGAGGCATACAAAAGACGAAAAATGCTACAACATTTTGGATTCGTTTTTCTCTGAAAATGCAATATCAAATGAATTAAAACATTGATTTCCTTGTTTTGTGTATGGCCTTCTCCAGAACACGATCAAAAGCTCTGCTTCGATATTCTAAGACTGGGTTTGCATTGTTCTTAAAGTGCACTGACCAACAAATACGACAATGCCCACTTCACAGATCTCAGAAAATGGACACAAATTTCCATCATGAAGCAACATAGAGGTGTGACACAACCTGCATGGATATTAAATTGGCATATGCATGCAATGCCCTCAAAAGTCTCTCATTGGCATACAAAGTATCATTCAACATTGTGGTATCGTCTAACCCTGGGAGGAGCTGGTGGAGCGGAATTACGCAGAGGTCCACGGAGTTGGGGACAAACTCCGTGGAACTCCGCTCCGGTCCGCCACCCACCTCCCATCCCCCCTATTAAGAAGTAATTAAAACTACATTAAAGGTAAAAGAATAAAGACTTACCTTGACTGCGGCGTCCCCGGGCTGCCGTCCTCCTCTTCATCGCCGTCTCAGGGTGATTGCGCGGGCGCGCGCGCATGCGCAGATCGCCCTGAGACTGTGATGAAGAGGAGGACGGCAGCCCAGGGACGCCGCAGTCAAGGTAAGTCTTTATTCTTTTACCTTTAATGTAGTTTTAATTAATTCTTAATAGAGGGGTGGAGGCGGGGGCTGGTCAACTCCGCTCCGGAGTGTGCGGGGATTTGCCTACTCCGCGTAGTATCGTCTATGATTTATCTCCTGTATCGAAAGTCATTTCCTAAACTGAACGGGGGAGAGGATGTGTTCTAATGGCTATGGCGGTCAACTTCAAATCTGGGGAACCGGACTCGTGTGTCGGCAATGACGCTCAACATCCTGTGATTCAGGGCAAATCACTTAATCTCCCCATGCCTAACAAAAATGAATGCGTCCTTGTGTAACGCAACTGGTGCTAATGTAAAGCGCTATATAAAACTCCGGAAAAAAAACCTGCTTCATTTGTGCCCAGTAATCTTGAAGAGTAATGGAAAAGAGGAACAGATGATCTGGGTAAAGCACATGAATTTGTGCTTGTCAGACTCTCCGGATATCTCCATTTATGCTTGTACGTGAATCTAAGTGTCTCGCACTACATGTAAAGCTATTTTATTTTATTTTCATTTTATGTAAAGTGCTCTGATACTAGCTATTGCCATATAAAACCTATAAATAAATAAACAATAAAAGATATACTATTTTGCATGTGCATGATTACAAAAGATCTGAGATTGTTTCCATTTAGTTAACAAAGTGCACAAGGGGGCCAGAAAGCAGTGCATCAACCCCAGATGCCCACTTTACCACTTTCACTATTGAATCTATCTATCTTGGGCATGTGTTAATGATGTGGACTAGTGTGCCAGAGCCCTTAGATAAACAGCAATTATATTTCAAGACCACTGCATGTTTGATATGTATTCCAACTATGAACTAAAGAGAGCAAAGATCAGATTCTTGGGTTTGTTTCGTGAAACAGGTAGTCTAGCTGTATGCACCTTTTGTATACCCATTGTCCAAAATATGGGCCTAGATCTTTTCCACATTTGAATACACAGTTGTCATCACTGATGCTGTTAAACCCAGCTCTATTTTGATAAGAGTTCCAAATGTGGGCTTCTGCAAGCAGAGAATACAAGGTCCAAGGAGCAACAGTTTTGCTTGAAATCCAATTTTATATTTAGTGAATGTTTACTAATGGAGAAGAGAGATTCACTAGGGCAAAAGGTAGAATATCTTTCAAAATTAGATCGTCATTAGTGTCTTCCACCAATTAGGCCTTATAAGGCCATTCGTACTTCTTTTAAACCCTTAAAATGAAGGCAGAAATGTCCGATTTTCCAATGTCAAATTAGTCATGGGATAATTTACACTAGCTATACACAATAAGGATATTACAAGCCATCAAGGACCTCCTGTGCCTTGGAGAGGTATGAGGCTGAAGACCGAGAGCGTTTATAAGGTTGTGGAGCTCCTGTGTTAACTGATATATCTTTATGATGTACCTAGTAGGGGATACTTTATTCAATAAAACCTCTGGCCAAAAGAAAGCTTGTATTACGTCAAACCATATGTTACTGAAACATACAGCATGATGTAATATATGTGGGTGGTTAGTTACTGCCAACTGCAAGCCAAAGGCGGAAATGCACCTGTCAGAACATCACAACTAGCTTGTAATAATTTTTCACAAGTCATTACTGCCATTATTTTTCTTATTACATGTGTATTCCAATTACAGAATGTGCCTAGAAAAGGAAAAATAATGTAGGCTACATTATAGGCCAATAACTCTTTTCCATTGATCAGAGATGTAAAAAGTTGATTACAAAATACAGAGCACTTCTTCACCATGAAGTAAGAAAAAATGTAGTCTTCAATCAGTTTTCTTTGAAGTAAACTGAATTAGAAGGCCTAAGAAGATAATGTTAAGGTTCAGGGAATGTATATATTCAGAAACACATTTAACACTTAGGAAAGTCTATGAAACAAATACAGTATATTCAAATTTTCTGCTAAAATGTATCTTTTTATGTTGGAAAGCCGGCCACCACCTTTACCTTAGGTCTACACATTTTCTTCAGGATGTTATGGCAGGAGGGTGGTTAAACTTCAACAAAGTAAAAAAGTAAGAGAGTATTGTGTGTTTCAATGAATACCTGAAATAGAAATGTGTAATAATCATAGTTCTTTAAATCACTATACTCCCAATTAATCAAAGGCATAGAATAGTGTCTTACTCCTAAAAGCGTTGAAGTTGAATAACTTACAGAGTTGATTCTCTGCCAGTGTAATTAATATGAGCTCAATAAATGAAGCACGAAGTCACTGAGATAGAGTGTATCCCTGACAAGTATTTAAAAAAGAAAAGGAACAGTTAATTGGCTGAGCGCTACAATTCAAAGCTAAGTGAAGCATATAGTCCCTTTAAGAAGCTAATTTCCCGGTTTGAGAGTTTCATCTTCACTGTGGGCACGTTCTTTATCAGCATCAGCTCCGGTGAATATGAATGGATCTCTCTGACATGTTAGAGTAGACATCAGGGAGATGTGTCTGAACAAATAGATCTCACCTTTTCCAAGTACTTGATGCTTATTGTTTTTTAACTTTAGTGATGTCATCCTAATACGAAAGTTTGGAAACTGTAGTAAGGTAAACTTAAACTGTGTGGAATCCATATAGTAATCTCATCTATTGATAATTACTTAGGGCACATTCCAGTATGGTATTATTGGCCCACTATAACACTTTAGGCAGAAACCAGTCATATGCAAATCAGACTATGGCCAGCTCCAATCGGAACAGTCCAGGCCAAACTCTCCGCTCATTTCCCCTCTAAACATAATCAATATCCTGCCAACGTCCATCAGCAAAAGTTTTGGAAACCATTTTGAGATAACTATTTGGGCTTCCATTACAGATCATGTGCTAGGTTTTCAGTGGTGCATGCCCTCATTGAGGGTGTCTGGTGCAGACCAGGGCGATGAGCCCATTTACACAAAAATGCATTCTCTCCAGTGCATGCTTAATGTCTTGTTGGTTGTATGACGGTACAACGCTAGTAAAAACATTGCATGCCTTTAAAACGCCTTTGTTACTCCGCATTTGTTTAGCACACATATGCTTTTACCTCGCATGCCATTACCTCGCATTACTAAGGTAAGTTTAAATATAAATATATATTTGTGTATATATATTTTTTTTTAAATCTTTTTGGGGGAGACCCCCCCAACCTCCCATACTTACCTTAAATGCGTGGTAAAGGCATGCGTGGTAAAGGCCTATACGTGCTAAACAAATGCGGGGTAACAAATACGTGGTAAAGGCACTGCGGTGTAAAAATCTCGTTGCAAAGACTGTTTCCCGGTCTTGTTCTGTTATTATAATTTTTTTTTCCCTTTGCACTGCTCTTACAGCAGTGGGTTGACGCTCCTCCTCCTTAGTGGAGGAGCTGCCGCTGCTACATTAGTGATGACTTTGATGATGTCTTGTACAATAATGCATGTGCTATGGATGTTATGTCATCTGTGAGCTCCTGAGCACTGCAGTGGGCAGGAGTTCTGATTCCATAGAGTGCATCAACTGCCCAGTTAAGGGAACGGTTCACAAAAGCATTTATTAATACAGAAAATAGTACTAAAGGACAGAAGCGGCCTGTGCAAGTAAGAGCTGTGAGGCGGGGTGGAGTGGAGTCGACAGACGACTACGAGGTAAAGTTAAATTTAAAAAAAGAAAACCACTTACCTTGCGCTCGCCGCATTGCAGAGTATTCAGTATTCATAAATGCTTTTGCGAATTGGTCTCTAACATACTCTTACATGCCTTCGTGAATCGCCCCTAAACATTCAAGGCCCTTTTAGTAAAAGAGCAGAAAACGCACAGTCCTTTCGATTTGTACTAACTCTATATGATTATCCTTTGACTAAACCCATTTTAGATGTTTGGGGTCAGTTCACATAGGCATTTAAGAATACAAAAAGAGTACTATTCCACATTCTCCTAAATGGCATTATGACTAGTCCCCTTAGGTTTTTTTTTATTTTATATTTTTTTAGATGTTAGAAAAATCGAAATTACCTGAAAAAGTTTAGTTGAAGAGATGTTATGGTTACAACCTAACATAGGTTAGAATGTGATATTAGTAGAGATCCATAGGATATTTGTCACAAAAAAAGGCTTTTGCTGATAATGCTGCTTCACGCGCTCGCCAAGGTGAACCTGGCTACACGGCAATGCATCATTCGCATGTGCCATACCATAATCTTTCATTTTGCCCTGGTTATGCCTTACAAATCCCTGCTGTGTGAGGCCCCAAGAGACGGTGTGCACGGTGCCACAACACAGAGAGCTTCAGTGAATGGTTTGGCCCCTTCCTTTACATGTATCCGCCTCCTTCCATTGTTAAAAGATATCCCATCATGCTTTGCAAACCCTTTTGGGCCAAGGAGCGCATCAGTGACACTCTCGTTTGGAAGAAGTGCGTCAGCTTTCTCTGCTCTCAAGCAGACGCACATCCTCTCACCTGCAGAAAGCAGCCCAAAGCATGAAAGAGCGGCGCCTCTGAAAGAAACAATGGTTCTACACGAAGTAGAATGGAGCCCATTCATGAAAATACGACAGCGCAGGAGCGTGCTGATATATTTAGAGCTGTCTCAAAATAGCTGGTCACAGCGGCGCGCGCGTGGGTGCAGCTGCCCCAGATATAAGAGTTGTGCGTGTTAAGCAGTGCTGAAGCACTGTGTTGGTGTCGGAAATTTGGCAGTTTCGAGGACCGTGGCCTGGAGTCTGATAAAAGCAAACACATCAATCACGTTAATTACTCCCCAAGGTCACGCTCTCTCAGAGTCACTCACTCAAGGGCATGCCCAGTCACTATGGCAATCTGATCAGCTCTGCAGATTACAGCAGGTGAGGAAAGTGCACCTCCAAGAACAAGTAGAGGTTTATTACCAGTAATGGCTAAATGACTACCAGGAGGTGAGAAGGTGGGAGCAAATCAAAAGAAAATTAATTTGTTGATAGCAGACCACAGGGAACATTTAATGTTATGCAAGATTGATTTCAAGAACAAACACTAGAAGATATAAAGAAAAAAGATTCAGATTTAAGAATCAAATGAATGTTTTAACTGAAAATACATGTTTAGCTTTCAAACTTTAAGGAGTAAGCTCCATGCGCCCAACACCCAACTTTCAATTAAACCCTCAAACTCCTGAAGATGATCAGTTGCTGCTGACAAATATGAACTGATCATATATATAGAGCACAACATTCTCTCGTGGAACTTAAATAGTAAGCATTATTTATTATCCAAATAAATGATAACCAGTTTGTAGATCTTGGAAAGATAAAGTACATGGACCCAGGTTTTGGTTGGGGAACAGTGGTGTGCTGAGTGGCCTCATTATCCACCCGTAATCTTCAGTACTTCTTCGCAACTTTGACCTTCTATACACCAATCATTTAACTCCCTTTTAAAAAAATAACAGGGTCCCTATCCGCACCCTCCTTTTCGGCCCTACAAAGGGAAGGTAAATTGGGATGCATTATTCACCACCTTTCGTTTAGGTATTGAAGTGGCCAGAACGAGTCACATAATGCCTAATACATTCCAAACAATAAATACCAACCAAAGTGCTGTGGTTTTGATTGAAAATCCATGGTTTTAACTAATTGGTCCAGACCAAAGATGGCTTCTGGAGAAATGAGGTTAATACTATTTGATTAGGCTATCACTTGCTGGAGTCACTTTCTTGTCCTCTTACTTGCTTTATGAGGATGCACCAAGCCACAGCACTCCAACAGGACATTCAGAAATCACTAAGAAGTTTGGGATGTATAGTCCAAGCAGTCATGCTCGTGAATGAAATCAGAAATGAACAGAAATCAACCTAAAGAGGCCAAAATGAGCACTTTGGGAGCGAAACTACAATAATGCACCAATCTCACCTGCAGCTGGTATTAGAGGAAGAACATGGAGGAGACAACCAAGAAGATGCTTCTCTGATATCAAGTAAGGACTCCCTCTTGACCTCTGCTGAGGATGCAGACATCCTCTGGTAGACCTTTCCAGAATGCAAGGAGGAAACTCCCTAAGAACTGCAGCGTAAGCAAGAAAAATCATGGAACTGACACTTCTACTGAGTGAAGGCACCATATTCCTAAGTCCCTTCCTTGCTTTTCTGGTTGTAGAAGACAATCATCCTGTGGCCATCAGAGTATATGGGGCATATTCTTACTAGGAGTTTGAAGTAGGGCAGAAGAAAGGAGGAGGCTGGCTTAAATTCTTCTTCAGGTGAATTGGGAGTGAAGTGAGATCCTAACTGGAGAACACATCTTTCTAGAAAGAACCTGACATAAAGAGAAATGCAATAAAAAAAAAAACAACTTTCATCAGCCACATGGTTTTAGTCTTGGGCCTGCAAACAACAGAGAGTAAGAGTTGTAGAAAATCTTCCCCAAAGGCTCAAAATAGTACTGCGGTAGAGCCTAAAGAACTAGTAAAAAGAGATGCTTACAAAAAATCTTTGCAGACAACCACACTTTTAAAGGATGCATCATGTAATGTTCTACTGCCTTTAAACTACTCTACAGTTTCCTGAAACCCCTGCTGGGGCAGAAATATTTTCTTTAATAATTTCAGTTCAGCCCGTAACTTACAATAGGGGTCTCCAACTCTGCACCGAAATATCCTTCTCTGCAATGGATCTTTGCCACCGTTTTAGAATGGAGCATCAATAAAAAACATCTCAATAGACATCATCAATTTAGTAATTTAGTTCAGTCAATGATGAGAGTTTTGGATCAGTTCGAAAACGTTTATTTATCGATAAGAGTTTAGTATCTGTTTTGTCTTTGTATTCAGATTAGTAAATCAGATAAATCTGTTTACAATAACATAAAGAAAGGCCATAGTTAGAATTAATCAAGTAAATTACAGCATGTTCCATAAAGGAAATTAATCCCTCTTCTACTCTAAGCGTATTCTAACCTACCAGAACCCATAAAGAGTCTTTTTATTTAATGAGTTTTATATAGCGCTGGCTAGACCCGAAGGTATCAGAGTGCTTTACAAGAGGTTACATAAATTACATCAGTTACATGTTAAATAGTTGCCAGCAAAACATTTAAAGATCAATGAAGACGAGGTCAAAGGAGAGCAGAAGGGTACGGGGGTTGGGTAAAGGGGAAGGAGGAAGATACGAAGGAGAGACGAAGGGAAAATCTGCCCAAGGACCGGCTGGGTAGGTGACGTCCGAGGGGGAAGTCCACAGCTCATCTCCTCTATAGCTATCAGGTAGCTCCACCGGGCATCAGCCAGATAACCAGATCTCAGCATAAAAACATATAAAGAGCATGAGACGAGATGAATGGAGCATAGAGGGGTAAAGGGGTAGGGAGAAGGGGTAGGAGGGAGATATGACGGAGAGACGAAGGAAAGTCTCCCCAAAGTCTGGCTGGGTAGGTGATGGTCGAGGGGGAAATCCACAACCCATCTCCTCTATAGCTATCAGGTAGCTCCACCGGGCATCAGCCAAGAAGCTAGGTCTCCACTGTCATAGGTATGTTCAAACAGGTTAAAAGTTCAGATGGGAAAGCAGGATGGGGGAATAGGTTCAGGGTCAGGTTGGAGTCCAGTTTTTATCCCAGAGCAGTAGCACAACGAGGTAGGGATCACTGTGGCAGCCATCTTGGGGTCAGGAAAGGGAATTCTGACCTTGGTGAAACAATCACCCTGTCCCATTAATGTCTTTCGCTCAAAGGGGGGAGTTTGTTGAGCAATGGAGCAATAGAGGAGTTAGAGGCCGGAGCCAAGTGTCCGCTCGCCTCCCGAGGAGGAGAGTAATAACCGTGTTATAGTAGCAAGGGGGAGAAACGGTCGCCATTTTAGGATCAGGCGGGGTGCCTCCTAAGTCCATTGAAATCTCTCAAAAAAGAAATAATTGGTCTCAGTAAAGAAGAAGCCATGATTAATGACGGGTAACAGGCCGCTTTGACACCTTGAATGACAATGAGATTGCCGAGAAGGTGGGGACGAAGCAGCAGGAATTCCTCTTACTTCTGAAAAACGAGGCAGAATAACAGAGGGGCTGAAGAAGGGTGATCGACTGCTCACCAAGCCCTCTGCTGCTTAGTCCTTGCCAGGAGAAAAGAGGTTGGGCTGTGTTTCCAGATGAGGACCCCCGGGTGCAGTGTTGGTCTCTCCAGGTCCGCCAGAACTACAGGCGCCATTTTGGGGTCAGGCGTCAGATTGAAGCTGAACTCCTCATAAAGAGTAGTTCCAGAAACTTGTCCGAATCTCTTCTCTCAAATCAGCATCATGAAACAGTCGCAGTAACAAATGTTTAAAGTTAAGCTAAGAAATAGTCACAGCAGTAGCCATAACCGTTAAAGAAAATAGACACCTACAAAGTAGTAGTTGACCGAGATCACCATCAGCAGTAGCTCACAGCGACCAGGGTAAAAAGTGCTAAGGGAGACAGGGATGGCCGTAGAAGAATGGCCTGATCCGGACTGGACTGCCTGAATTCTAACTAGGAACAGGTATATTATAAAACACAAAACATATGCAACAATCCATAGTGGTGTTAGGTCATCTTAAGCCAATGAGGAAAGATCGTTCTATGGTCTGCTGCTTCTTCCTTCATTCTTACGGTAAACGTACAAAGTCGGCAAGGTGCTATCTACAAGTTTTAACTTAGTTGCTAAACATTCTTTGTGTTAGCTTCACTCTGAGTTCCCTCGAGAACCTGCAAACTATTAGCTATTCAGTATTCCACTGCGTAACAATGAACTATTCCAAAGGCAGAACCATTCTAGTTGTAACTTACAATATTAAGTTATGAGATTCACGCCTTCATGTAAGCATTATTGTTTTAATACACTATTCAGCCTTCAGCATTGTGAATATGTGGTAGCTAGAAAACGAACTAAATACGATGAGAAAATGCAGCTTAGGAAAAGAAGAAATACATTTTTTAAGTCAGCACATTCTACAGAGATGACACGTTTGAACAAAAGAAGTGTGAATCATTTATCAAATCATATTGCATAGTTCAGCATTTCCTAAAAGCATTTATTTATTAAAAAAGAAAATTAACTGAAAGGTAGAGAATGGAAGAGGCCTACACTGCCTAGTAGTGTAATTACAATAGGAATGAGTGCTTACTGCAAAAATCATGCTACCCATTGATTATGCACGTTTACGAAAAGGCACATTTTCCCACATTTTATTCTATTAGGCATTTTTGTGTTAATGTCTAGTGTAAATTATGGCATTTATTTAAGCTAAATTCTTCTGCTTTATCAATCCCCCCATCTGATGGTAATCTTAACCATCACATAAATTCATTTCCCATGTCAGTTTGTTTCAGAGTGCACATTCATCATCCATTAAGTCTTGTCTCTTCCTTTACTGACCTCTATATTTCAGTGACTTCATGTAATCATCATTCATGATTCCCCTCAAACCAAAATCCGTTAAATATAACTTTCTTTGCATCCTTTCCTGTCTTTAGCTGCCTAGTGCCAATGCAAGCTCCCCTGCACCATAGTGCAAGGGTGTCTGCGATGAGGGTATGATTATCTATATACAGGAAGGTGTCCCTTCCTGCAAATAAACAAACACAAATGGCGATTTGAAACTTCTATGTGTGCTGCATTGTGCAGCACACATAGAAGTTGCAAATCGTCATTTTTGTAATGATTGTTTCTGTGCAGGAAGGGACACCTTCCTGCACATAAACAATCATTCATGGCGTTTTGCTGTTTCTATGTGTGTTGCACAATACAGCACACATAGAAAGAAAGCATTTCTCCTCGTTTCGCCATGTTAACACCAGATTTTCCCTGGTCTTAATTTTGGCACTGCCTCCTATTTACACCACCCTTCTTAATAGGGGGCAGTGTCAAAAGCATTGAGTGTTGCGGCGGAACGTGCACCGCAACACCCAATGCCCACCCCTTTCAAGCTAAGTATAACGTGAAAGGGTGCCTTATTTACAAGGCGCCGTTAAGCCACCTTAAGTGGCTTAACTCTGCCTTGTAAATATGGTGAAGCGCCTATTGCCACTGGAACATCAATAAAAGTGACGTTCGTGTGGCGATAGGGCCTTGTAAGTATGCCCCTTGGTGTTTCCAATTCATGTAATTCAGGTTCTAAACCTGAAATCTTTTTTCATAGCCTTCTAGTTCCTTACTTGCTTCAGGTATGCATGAACAGCAGTGAACTAATTTAAGCATTTTGAAGACTCTGCCTTTCTCTGCAAGTAAAATGACTAGTGCAAGTTAGTCTTGAAGTACCATAGACCGTATAGAAATAAACTTGGTGTTAATTATAAGCAAAGCTCCAGATGTGCTTGTTGCCATCTTGTCAACAACAGTAGCCAACTTTCTGATCTTTTCATCATTTAAAATGATGCCTACATGTGAAATGATTGCTCCAAATATGTCTCCTATAAAGCCTGTTCCAGTTTCACCATTTCGGTTCTGTCTATGTGATGGTGCCATTGTTAATGCTTCTAAACTTTGCATATGATACATCTTAGGGATTAGTATGCCTAAATAACAAAACCCTCCCAATCAGTTGAGAACAAGAAATAAGCATTTAGTCCACAGATAAGAAAAACTCCAGGAATCGCATTTTCTTCTCCTTGCAAAATTTGCCAAATTCCTCCTATCACTTTAAAGGTGTGTTCACAACTACTAATTCCTACTTGTTTGTTTCGTTTGGGTGTCCTTCTTCTGTAAACAGAAATGTTTCCTCTGTGTTGGCTTTCCAATCTTAATTTAGGGTAAACCATTTTCTTTCTAAATTCATTCACTTTCTTTTTCCAAACATTTTCAATTACATCACTATTTTTATCGCTAGTTCGTGTTATGTTAGTGTACCTTTCTTCTAAGGCCATAAAGGTTTGTGTGGAAAGAAATAATACCAGGCTGTATTCCATTTCCTTTTGCTTGCAGATGTAAATTCATGTTTTCTACCAAATCACCCTAGAAAGTATTAGATCATAGTTAGAATAGAAATATTCAAAATGTCCTTATCTATAAACTAATGAAAGTAAGATGCTGCATGAAATTTCATAACATAAAGGCATGTGGTAGTATGTTACATCTTCTGAAACAGACGTTGGTAAGTGTGCACAGACATAACATTCCTTTGTGTCCATTGCATTAGTGTATTCTTGTACTAACCTAAAGTAAACATTAGTAGAAAAATCATCTTTCTTATAGCTTCCAAAAGAATATTTAAATTGATATTCTTCACTGAGATAAGTATGTGGTTTAGTAGAATTCTTTGCTTTGGGTTCTGTCCCTGGTGTTAAGTAAAATCCTATTAGTACGATAGAAATCATAATTATTGTATTACAAAAATTGAACACATGACAAATTTACACTTATTTCTAATGCAACAGCATTTCTTCTTGACTCAGTTCCAGTGCTTCTTGAATTCAGCAGTTCTTCTTTTCTTTCTTTTGGCTACTTTTAACAATGTAAATCTTCAGAAGTTCCGTTACTAATTGGACAATCCTTAACCCGACTCCATGTTCTTCTAAAATGTTATCCTACTGTTCTTCTGCTCACTCGTGCCTAGGTTGATCTTCTGTAAAATAAAAGACTAAAATAACAAAGGTCAAATAGCACAATTTGTTTTTATCAATGATTTATTTTAGTGTTTCTTCTTTTTGTTCTTTCAAATCTTTTCCCCTCAAGATTTCCAATTGCTCTCAAGGGGGTTCTAGTAGTTCCAGGTTCACCATGCACAAGCCTTTCAAAGTGACATTCAATGCTGTGTTTACATAGTATGACCACTCAGGTGCTGAGTATCTGCGACAAGGCACCCTCGCTCTTTTGGATCTTCTCAGAGTTTGTTGATTTGGTTCTATACCACTTCCATCGATGGACTCAATTTCCTCAGGTATAATTTGGGGTATTTGAGCTATTGATGAGCTTTTTCTTAGATTTCTGTGTTCATGGCCTTTTGGCCATTCAGCTTGTCGATTTACTCTCCTTGATCCAGTACTCATTCCTTCACCTGGATCGTCTGTTTGTGAGGGCACAATTTCAGTGACACTTCCGTTCTGAGGATTAGACTCTGCTTCTTTTTCTTTAGAGACTTCCACTCCACTCTGTGTAACTTCCGGCACTTGAATTTCTCGTTCAGCTTCTTGATCTTTACCCCTCTCTTCCTTTTGCTGTGGTACAGGCAACGATGCTGCTGGTTTGGGTGGTCTCACGGGTGGTGCAGTCACCAATGTTCTTCGTTTAGGATTATAGACTACGATTGCTTCCTCTAGGTTTCTCACTTTCTTGGTGTGTGAGGCATGGATTCAGTTTGGAGTTCCAACACCAGCAGTATTTGTCGTCAAAATGACCTGGATGGGGCCTTTCCATCTGGGCTCTAGACATGTCTTCAGAACATGCTTCTTGATCACAATCCTGTCACCAGGACTGAGGTCGTGGCATTGTTCTCGGTGTGGATCTTGTGTTGCTGCTGAAACCTGATGAGAAATAGAACGGACCACATCAGCCAATCCTTTGCAGTAATTCAAAATAATATTATCAGTGATATTCAAGAGAGCACTTGCAGGAACAGCAGGTAATCTCATGGCCCTGCCCATGAGAATTTTGTGCGGTGACAAGCCCGTATTCCTGTCTGGAGTACTTTGAATGCTCATTAACACCAAAGGTAGTGCATCTGGTCATTTCAGAGAAGTTGAAACTGAAACTTTGGCCAATCGAGATTTGATTGTCCCATTTACCTGTTCGACTATCCCAGAAACCTCCGGTCTGTACCTGCAGTAAAGTCTTTGCTCAGTCTGTAATGCTGTGCAGATCATTTTCAGAACCTCATTATTAAAATGAGTTCCTCTATCGGACTCAAGAGAAATTGACATTCCGTACCTGGCTATCAACTTACGCAATAACAGTTTTGCTCCAGTGAGGCTATCATTTCTCCGGATTAGGTAGGCTTCCGTCCATCTCAAGAAAATGCATACAATGACCAGGCTGTATCTCAACCCATTGTAAACTGGCATTTCAGTAAAGTCCATCTGCATTCTATTGAGGGGACCACCTGATCTCCCTATGTGTGTCAGTGTAATGTGTGTTCTCTTTCCTGCATTCATTTGTTGACATATTACACATCTGAAGGAAGTGACCCGATTAGGGCCACCCGGGTCACCATTGACCACCTCTCAGCCTTCCATGCCAAATGAAGAGTCAGAGAAACAGTGGAGAATATACACCAATAATCATTTATTGTGCACGCTCAGAGCAGGGCCCCGTCTGCACAGTCTCGAGAGAGAGTGTTACAGAGAGAACTGAGAGACTGTAAGCATAAAGATACATTATATGCATTGCATGGTCAACTAATAACACACCCAAAGTGGAATTTTCCAAACAGATGTGGATGAACAGCGTAAAGGCAAAAAAAATCTCTAGTATCATATCTTGCACAACTCAGAACATTTTCAAGGCCGTTCCACCCTGGGCTGCGATCAAACTGCCAGACAGGTGGGAGAGGGCCTTGACCGAGAGGGAAAGCTATGCGCTGACACTAACAGTTCTTTGTTGCAAAAATGAAACTTAGCAAGGATCTTTTCTCGGAATCAGACAGGATTAGTTTCAAACAGTGAATAAAATGGCGTCTAAAAGAGATAATGGGTAGCGAATGCTAACTTATACATGGCATTAAAAGGCATCAGTGAGCATAATCTATCAAACCCTCCTTTTAGCATAAGCTAACAATATTTTCTACTTAGAAAGCAGGTAAGACTGACGCATATGCATGTGGTAACCGTGACATCATCATAAGTGGAGACATGTGATCAAAGTGAAGCTATGGGCACTATTTACAGGTGACGTCCGATAGTGGGACAGCAAGGAGAGATGTGTCTTCAAATATCCCCTCATCTATATTCATAAGATCATTGATATAATTCTGTAACATCATGGCGGCATTCGTAACAGGGACAGATATTTTCTGTTTGGGTGTTAAAGCAGTGACACAATAGGAACAACAAAACGGGAGACATTGGTTGAGAATACAACAGAATATTAATATTGCTAGGAAAAAAACTATTTCCTTTAGATCCAACCCCAATTGCCTAAGAAAGACCAACTCCAGTTTCCGCTTTCCATGCCTTTGATATTATCAATGATATCCTTAATGTATTGTGTCATGTTCTTTTTCTAAGTTTTCTATATCCATAACACACTGGTTGCCAATTATCGCGCAAACACCACCGCTCTTAGCCAGCTTAAAATCCACTGCATGTTCTTAATACACCGCATGCTTTCTAACTGAGTAGTAATATCTATCATGGCTGCCACTGTAGAGTTGGAGAGAATCTGCAATTTACATCGAAATACTCTTTAGCTTTCTCACCCCTGGCCATAGCAGTGCCACCCAAGGTAAATATGGAGGACAGGATGTATCCAAATGTTATACCGTTGCTATAGCTATTCACTTCCAAATCTGTTACCCCTTCACAAAATTCTTTTGTCAGTGACCTTTTTACCCATCTTGATTTAGGTCGGACATTTTTACATGGTACACCTAAAGCCAGTACCATCCCGAGAGCCACATCATCAGTACTATTGTAGACATTTGAATAAGTCCCATTAGACAGAAAGAAAAACCCTGGATGGGCATATATTGGCCCCTTCTAATTCACTGCAGCATATCTTGTATTCATTCCAGAAGTATTTGGATCTGATTTATTTACTAAGGAAAGGGTGTTTTTAAACAGTGTTGTCCAGGAACAATTAATGTACAAAAATGCGTCTGTACGATGGGACAACAGGCAGCATTATAACCAGCCTCTCGATGTACTGTTAATTCTTCATAATGCCAACCCACAAGAGTTATATTCTGTTCTTCCATATAAAAATTATCACAAAATGTGTTGTTATTACAGCCAGGGTAACCCTTACCCTTTGGTTTTTCATTGTACAGATATTGTCTGGGGTAACCAAATCCGTATGCTCCTTTTACCTCCACAAACTGTAGTGGGCGAGTGTACGTGTAGTTAACAAGGGACAATGGGTATGCAGTCCAAAGGCTAGTAACAGACCAGATAGAATAGCAGGCGGTCCCCTTCCCAAAGAATCTCTGATGAGTATTCACAACCACATTATTCACGACAGCCCTCCTGTTGCGTCTCATGGGGAGGTGTTTAGTTATGCTAAGTGTATGTACATTATATGTATCTTCCAGGAACCATGATACCCCACATACTAGTATTACCACAGTTACCAGAATAGTGACACACACAATCTTACTTTGCATAGACCAAATCACACTACATTGTCTAGGGGCAATTGGCTGGTCCTCCTCATTAATCTGCCTACCAAAAGGATGCATAATGGAACAAAGGATAAAGCACAAAATTGATAAGAAATATAAGTGTTCCCAGTGTTGGTCAGAGCCTCATTGGTACAGGCTCCTATCCTCCATCAGTTGGCGCTCTTGAGCACCGGCGGTGGAGCTTGCTCCGTCCTAAGCTCTTTCCTAATCTATCCCATGTCGATAAAAGTGGTATACTTCTCAAAAAATACTTTCCTAACTAATGTTCAAACAACAAGATCAAAACAGAGGCAACTCTTTCATTTATCCACTCCCACGTTGGTACTGCTACTCAGCACTTTCCTACCTTGTGCAGTCCATCCCTAGTCTTTCTTTCGCTTTGACTCGGTGGTCCTCAGCCGAGGACGTAAGTTGTACCTGGCAGCCCCAGGCACTGTAAGATCACTGAACAGAGGCTCCGGGATAGCTCGTATTTCTGGTGGGACAGCCTCGCTCAAAACATCGTCCTTCTCCTCGTCTGTTTGGGTCCAAACCAACTTTGCATCACTGAAAGGCACGAATCTGGGCACTTGCTCACATTCAACATCTCCTATTCCCTCCTTGACCTACTGGTCATAAGGCAACGGCAAAGGTATTCGTTTGCAGTGGGTCGCCTGGACCCAATTCTTTCGACCAGCAACCTTTGCAGCCATCTGCGTAGCCAGAAGGACTTGCTCAGGACCTTTCCATCTGGCCCCAAATCTTTCTTCCTCTGAAAATTACGAATAAGCATGAAATCTCCAGGCTGGATACTGTGGCCGGGACCCTCTGGTTTAGGAGGTAAGGAGTCTTGCACCTGTTGGTGAATAGAACGCAAACTTTCCGTCAATTGCCCAAGGTAATCAAGCAATACAGGATATTCAATATCAGAGTATTTTCTCGGCCTAGGGACCCCCCAGACATTTGCTGGGTGGCCGAGAACAATCTCGTAGGGAGATAAGTCTACTCTAGAATGTGCTGTAGTCCTAGTAGACAATAGGGCCAAAGGAGGAGCATCTGGCCATTGCAACCCTGTCGTCTCCTGAATTTTTGCCAATGTCAGTTTCAGTGTCCCATTGTCACTGTCTCAACGAGGCCCGCTGACTGCGGGTGATTGGCAGCATGGAATTTTTGTTTAATATGCAAGCCTTCACATTTTAGCTTAATCACTTTCCCATTAAAATGAGAGCCATTGTCACTCCAAATAACTCTGGGCATTCCGAATCGAGGGAAGAACTCTTTAATAAGTACCTTTGCTGTTGTGATAGCCGTATTGTCTTTAGTAGGGTAAGCCTCCACCCATTTACTGAATGCACATATGACCACTAGAACATACTTGAGATTATTACAATGTTCTAGCTCAATGAAATCCATTTGAAGGACTTCAAAGGGGAATGTAGGTGGTGCAAAGTTACCGGATGGTGTAGGGGTACCTTTCCCAGGATTGTGCATCAAACAAATCACACAGTTTTTCACTAAGTGTGCAGCTATTTTGGAAATATTGTCATTACACCAAACTGAGGCCAATAGTTTACAAATACCTTTTGCAGTGATATGAGCTGGGCCATGAGCCATAGTAACCACAGGGAGTACATATGCGTCCGGTAACATCCATTTCTGCTTTCCTGATAAATCAATCCAACACCTTTCTTCATCTAAACGTGCTGTACTCTCTTGCCACACAGCTAATTCTTCTATCGTGGCCTCGCTTTGTATATCTTTCACACTCTCAACTGTGTTTTCAAACATAGTGTTCTCGGGAACCTATCTAGATGGACCTGCAACAAACATTCTCTTCATCCTAATCTGAGCCGTCTCTTTGGCTGTCTGATCAGCGAACGCATTCCCTCTGCCTACATCATCTGTCACTTTTTTGTGGGCACTACACTTCACATTAGCCATTTTCCTAGGAAGTGCTAGTGCAGATAGCAATCCTGATATCAATTGTCCGTGTTGTATCTTAGTACCATGCGAGGTAAGGAACCCTCACTTTGCCCACATTCACCCAAAGTTATGTGCAACCCCAAATGCATACTGGCTATCTATGTAAATATTGACAACTAATCCTTCACTCAATTCACAAGCTCGTATAAGGGCAACAAGTTCTGCTGCCTGGGCAGATTGATAGGGGACTCGTGATGTCTCTACGACTGTGCGCAATGTAGTGATAGCGTAAGCTGCAGTGCTGGTGCCATCTGATCATTTAAAACAAGAGCCTTCAACATATAGTTCCCCTTGGGGATCAGATAAGGGAACATCAATCAAGCCTACCCGTCCTTTCGTCTCTTCCTCTGTTCGGAAAAAACAAACATGTTTGTCAGCTGCATCATTCTCGGAAGGGAGGGGTAGTAACGTGGCTGGGTTCAGAGCTGCACATCTTTTGATCTTAATATGTTTGGCAAACAATGTCAATTCATAGCCGGTAAGACGTGCACTGGTGAGGTGCTGTGTCCTTGTTTGATTCAAAAGTGTGTCCACAGTATGGGGTACCATAACTGTGAGGTCAGTATCGAGTACGAGTCCAGACGATAGTCTGATGGAAGTCGCCACGGCCGCGACTGCCTGCAGACAACTCAGGAGGGCCCTTGCGACAGGATCAAGCAAAGCAGAGAAATAAGCACAAGGTCTCTGTCTATCGCCAAATTTTTGAGTCAAGACCGAGAGAGCACAACCAGCCATCTCGTGGACGTATAACACGAAAGGCTTGTTGTAGTCAGGTGTGCCTACTACTGGAGCAGAGCAAAGTGCAGTTTTTAATTCTTCAAATGATTGCTGACAATCTGGCGTCCAAGGTGAAGGCTCATGGACGTCTCTCGTTGTTAATGCTAGCAGGGGTTTGATTAGTAAAGAATAGTTAGGGATCCACTGTCAACAGCATGAAGTGATGCCTATAAAAGCACGCACATCTTTTTGAGTTTGCGGGCAGGGCATTTTATTAATGGTACTGATGCGTTCTGGTGTTAACCTTCTACCCTCCTTCAACAGTAGGTGACCTAAATAGGTGACCTCCTATCGACAGTACTGAAACTTAGAAAGAGAAACTTTGTGACCATGGTGTGCCAGGTGTAACAATAATTTCACTGTACTATCCTTGCAACCTTGTTCAGTATCAGAAGCAATTAACAAATCGTCGACATACTGTACCAATGCATTGCCTGGAGAAAGTGAGAGCGAATCCAACTGACCTTTCAATGCTTGACTATAAATGCTAGGACTTTCAGTATAGCCTTGAGGAGCTCTACAGAATCGGAAACTTTTGCCAGACAGTGAAAATCCAAACAAATACCTGCTGTCTGGGTGTATGGGAATGCTAAGGAATGCATTTTTTAAATCAATGACAGAGAAAAACTTAGCAGTAAATGGAATCATTGTTAAAAGTGTGGTGATATCAGGAACCACTGGGAATTGCGGGACCACTATTTTATTGACCTCGCAAAACAATCACAAAACGATAGACATCATCAGCACTGTTGGGAGAATCTAGAGGTGCCCCTTTTAGGACCGGACGAATAGGACTTTTGCATATGTTACCTGTTGTCTCTTCGACAACTCCCTTATGTATGAGGTCCTAAACAATATTAAGGAGAGCTTGTTCTCCTTCCTTTGGTATTTTATACTGGGGAATGCGTGGGAATGTGGCATTGCCCTTCACTTGTATAGAAACAGGCGGTATGTGCAATAAGCTAACATCAGTGTCACCAGTGGCCCATAATGTGGGTGGTACTTGATCAAATTCAGGTGGAAGGGGAACATCTTTAGATAGGCATTGTCTAGCACCCACATCAGGACCCATGGTAATATAAACACCATCTGGCGAACAATATATGGTAGCGTGCAACTTCTTCACCAAGTCCAAGCTCATTAAATTTTCACCACAATTAGAGGTTAAAAGGAATGGGAAATCCAAAGTAGAAGGGCCAACAGTAAGAGCAAGAGGGCGCAAGTTGGGGCTTACAACTGGTACTGTTGTAGGGATTCTGCACATACACAGAGCTATGCACAGGATAATAGGACCTCGGAGTATAGTGGTGAGCCAACCATGCCCCTTAGTACCCACAATCCCAATCCGACTAGCTTTAGCGTCTCATTCGCAGCGCAGCTACCAATGATTAGACAACCCAGAACACGGTCTCTCTCAGGACTCGCGGGAGCAAGAACACCCTTTCATAACTCACTCATACTTGTCCACAACGCGCGTAATAAGAGACACTGTATAGTTTAAAATGTTTATTTTAACTATCGTGCTCTAAGATACAGTACTCGTGCCAGTACTATCAGCATAATGCATAAGGATAAAATAATAAGCATGGTTACAATTCCATAAAATACAAACGGGGAAAGCATTTTATAAAGACAGTGGATATAGGACTAAATGGCCTTACCACCCTCCCCGTGCTAATAACTAGTGTATTATAAAAATAGAAGACCTCTGGGCTTTGTCTGACGGACCCCCATACCTCAATATCTAGATTCAAGGTTTACATCATCAGAAAAGCACAGCTCTTCTCTCTGGAAAGGTCTTTCTCCAAGTGTCATAAACAGCGAGATCATAATATTAAAAGCACACGAATTTCACCAGTGCAGCTGTATTCTGTGTTATGTCTAAGTGCGAGGGGCTGACCAGATCAGCAAGAACAAGGGACGTTGTTTTTCGACCTTGTACATGTTGTGCAGACGAAACCCACAGGGAACAGGAGAAAAGGGGAAAGGCAAAAAGGCAGACAGTTCTAATATAGCCGGGCACAAACAGAGTCTGGAAAACAAAGTCACAAAGTAACGTGTGCAAAAAAAGGCATCATGACAGCCAGGCCTAAGCTAACTTAGCAATGTAGACAATGAGGCCACAAAACACACTACACCCTCCCCTGGTCAGTCCATGAGGCCAAGATAAAAGAGGAAAACAGAGTTCAAACAGATGGAGCAGAATGCAAACGTCTATGTGGGAATAGTCCATAATGAAGGACAGTGAATGGGGAAAAAAACATTTCAGGATAAAAAAATCCAGCGAGGGCAAAAAAAAATCCAGAGACGCAGGACGGAGGCCCCTTAATCCAAAAGAGTGTAAGTGCAGAAAAACGCCACACCTTCCAAAAGTACATCATTGGTATCGTCTGAAAAAAGAGATGCCATCCAGTTCAAGAGATCAAAACTGCATTCATGTTCCTCATAATAGGGAGCAGTGACCAGCATTGCGGGACAACTTGCGTGATACTCAATATAACTTTGTTGTAGGAGATTCTGAACAGCCGCCCAGATATCCCACTGCGCCCAAACTCCAAGTGCAGCCGCACGCGCCATCAATCCAGTGCCGGAACATTCCTGTTCATGGGCCACTAAGGGGCCCATCAACTGTCCAAAATCCGGATCCGACTGAGACGTATTGGAGAGGCAAAGATCCAGGGACCAAGAGAAAGGACATCTTAAGCAAGACATCACAGGTTGCACGCAAGTGAAATACGCAAAGCGAAAAGAAAGTTTATATGACACACTGAGTGTCGCCAATGGCAGGATGCCGAAGCTGAAGAGCATTCGTTCACGAAGCATCCGGAGCCGACCGTGGTCGAGTAGGCCCCCAGGAAGTGCAGCCATTGCGTAGCAAACAAATTAAAAGTAGTATTCCAGCAGCTAACGCTAGGATCAACGGAAAGCCGCCAAAGACGCTGGAAAAAATAGAATGAATAAAAGCCGGTATTACACCAAATATAGTTTGAAAGGAGGTAACAAGGCCAGAGCCCACAACTTTAAAAAAGTGCACAAGACCTTCGGTGCGAGATGCATTGAAAACACGGAGAATCAGCTCACCGAAATGTTGTGGGAGGTTTGTGTTCAAAAGGGCTTGCATCTCACTGTGGGTACTAGCCACCTGGAGGATGAAGCTCTCCCGTGCGGATGTGAGCATAACCTCCTGGTTCAATAATAGCGCTTTTATTCTGCTCAATTTATTGAAATCTGCCTTCAAAGTCGGAATGGAAGGCCAAATGGAACTATCTATTATGTCGTGCGGGGGAGGAAAAAGCACATTTTTGCAGCACACAACGCGGTGGGAAACTGTTACAATATAGGGGATGCCGGCCAGCATTCCACAGCAGTCCTGATTGTTTAGAAGGAGATAGCTACCATTTGCAAGCACAGTGAAAGTAGGTGATATAGCAGGAGCAGGAATGCCCTTTAAAAATCAAGCAAGATTCGGAGCTGAAACGTTACAAGCCCCGTGCAATTTAATGTTTTTACAAATGAGGGAATGACCCACCGCAGAATCGCAAGACTCTCCTGTGAGAAAAACCTCTTTTCCGTCCCTTATGCACCTGTACATGAAAGGCAGGGACCAAAGTTCATGCAAGAAGGCACTGCCTAAAGGCTGAAAACGGCCAACAGGATAATGTTTCATGCAGGAACTGAACTCAAACAAAGAAAAAGGCAAAGCGATAACCCTGTGTACTAGCCACACAGCAGAGTCCAACTCCGCCACAGAGAATGGTAACGGCTCTATCTTCTCGATATGTAAAAGGGTGTATGTTGCATCTTTCATGGACATGAATTGCTGTTTTTCAGTTAAATTAAACGGTAAGAATAAGGCAGACGTTTTTAAAAAATGCCAAGGAACTTTACCCATCTTCAGTGTCTGCAAAGTCCATGCAAACTGCATTACTGAACGCAACTGATTTTGACCATGATATAACACAGACACATCATCTTGTACAATATCAACAACAGAGGAAGCAATATTCTCTAATGTGTAAATGCGGGAAGACAGGGTATTATTACTATTGTCAACAACAGCAAGCACTTTTTCTAGATTTGCTTGATCGATTTCCCGAAGACGGGAAGCAGCTTCAATTTGTGAAAGCTTCCAGAGTTCATTGTAAGTTTCATAAATGAATCTCTTAGGTCGAGGACCACGAGGCCCCAGAACAAAATCGGACAGGTCAATGTTGCCTAATAGGAGGGATAAATGTTCTTTTACAGAATCTAATGAAGAGTGCTGCAACCACTGTTTACACAATTTACCAACAGAATATGTTGTAACAGTACGAGAGTCAGAAAACCTCGGATCTGGCTTATCCTGTTTGTAACCAGGAGCTGAGTCATGAAAACGCTGTTGGCAGGCATCTGATGCTACGGGCCAGGCCAACCAGGGTGACTGAACAATCGTCGAGATATTAAACGAATTGTTTTGAAACAAAGCTTGCAAACTGGTTAGGGATATGTTAAAATGCAAGCTTCCATTGGGAGTGGAAGACAATGCGGGAATGGAGGGTGCATTCAATTGTTTAGAAGTAGCCAAACCCCAACAGGTCGTTTGATAGATCGTACTATTTAAAAACAAAATCTGGGCCGGGCTTAGGCAAGCACGGTGTAAGGCTTCCGTACCTCGGACCTGCCATGATTTAGTGCCCCAAATAGATTTCAAGTCAATGGTGTCCTGCAGTGTTCATAACCACCCACTGCTAATGCATTCAAAAAGGAACCCGAATATAGTAATTTGGAGTGGGTCAACATGATCTTCTGATTGGACGAAGGGTTCAATTTAAAATAATAGGACTCAGGGTTTGATCTATCAAAGTCTGTAAAGTAAGTAAATTTACTCCTAAGAGTTTGGGAGCTACCTGGCAAAGGGGTCGGACAATGTTCCCATTGGGTGTAATTAAAAGGACCCCGAAGAGCACTTGGTTTATGGAGAAAATGGTTGCCCCAATGCTGGTAACAATATAAGACAGCATAACTTGCAGAATTTAAATACAGATCTTCAGCATTAAATGCAGCATAATATTTCAAATCAGAAAATAACGATTCAACTGCATGCACATCCCAATCGTCAGAATGAATATTACTTTTAACGACATCACCCATTGAAACACGAAGGACATTTGGTACATTAATAATCTCGGTTGGTCCATGAATTTGGAAATTTACTGCATCCCATGCGATGCCATCAGCAACTGGGAAAGCTGAAATGTTCACAAATGGATGGTCACGCTTCATGTGTGATGAAGAATGTGGAGACAAAGTTCCACCGACACAGTTCACTGCAGAGCGTTCTGGTAAATAGTGACCATTAATGAGCAAGAAGAAAACTGTCACAAATCCAATGGACATGAACAGAAAAATCAGGAATAGCACCAACCAAATGTATGTCCACGGTGGGACCAGGAAATTGTCTCTGAACCAGGATACAAAAATACTGAAGCTGGATGGGATAAGTGATGAGGTGGAATCCGAATCAAAGGAAAAACGGGTTGGGCTCAGTGGTGTTGTTGGTAAATGAGCCACCGACTCGGTGGCGGGATAGGTATATTCGGTCTCCTCGTTGCAGGAGGAAGCCGGGAAGTCGAGCAGGCGATCAGGCAAATTGACCATCTCAATGGCAACATCAGTGTCCATGCGGGCTGTAGGGCCATAAACCTGAGCCCTAGAAATGGCTGGACATGAGACCGCAGGTGTTACACTATTCAGGATCGGCCAGACGTTGTAGCTTGACATTGTCCACTGAGATGTATCTGTTGTCCTTGCGACCAGGAAGCGGTGGTAAGATGACTGTACGAGTACCCTTCAAGCCAAGGACTGGAACCGGTGCACGATAAGAGGGGCCAAATTCTTTTTTGTTCTCCACCTTCTCTCGGACCAGTTCTCCAACCTTCGGAAGCCAGCCGGCAACCGGAATCTGCAACGCAGCGTCAGTGGCTGAAGGCAAGTGTTCGTTAGCAAGTTTATCATGAGCTCCTTGTAAGTCCTGTAACATAGTAGAATGATTATCTACGTCAAAGATTGCGGCATTTGCCGTCATGTCTAGACCATCAAGGTCTGGCACAAACAGTTGTATGCCAAAGAGCATTTCGTATGGGGTCCGCCCACCCAGAGATCTTCGAGGGAGATTATTAAGTGCACGTTGTACGCTATACAAGTGGGCCAGCCAGTTCCTGCCAGTACCTAAGACTCTAGCTGTCAAGGATTGCTTTAAGTCACGGTTCATTCGCTCCACAATTGAATTACCCTCAGGTCTATATGGAGACGAAAATTGCACCCGCACCCCCAGTGACCCCATTGCGTCCTTGTAGGCCTTAGAGGCGAACGCTGGACCTTGGTCAGAATGGAAGGTGCCGCAGGCAAAAATTCCCACAAAGACACGCAAATCCCTGATGACATTTCGAGCGTCAGCACTCCGTTGTGGCCAGACCCAGATGAAACATGTGCACGAATCCACTGCAACTAAGATGAATTTATATGCAGTGTCCGAAGAGAATGGACCGCAGTGATCCAGGTAAACACACCCAAAAGGTCTGTTAGAAATGCAGATCTGTGTTTGTGGTGGTCGTGTAACCGTCGAAGGCTTAATTTGCTGACAAACGTCACAAGAAAGCACATAAGTACGGGTCTGTTTATATAAACCACGCCACCAGTAACGCTGCTGCAAGATGGAAACAGTCGCAGACACGCCAGCATGGGCCGAAGCCAAGCCTTCGTGTGCGGCCGTTATCAAGGAAGGTCTGCGGTCCGCGTTGGGAATCAGACGATCACCAACGTCTGGAATTCTTACGTAAGGAACCTGTTCGGGACTTAAGTGATAAGAATACTTGGAAGGGAAACCCCTTGGGTAATTAGCACCTTCCTTTGTCGCAGCAATAGCTGCCAAAATATCATTATCTATTTTAGTCATGGATCTTGTAACTGCTGCTACTGTGCACGTGGCTACTGCTGATTTGGCAGCTTCATCTGCCAAACTGTTACCGACAGCGTGTGCGCCCACACGCTGGTGGCCAAGGGTGTGAATCACCTGTGTGAGAGGCAAACGTTGTTTAAGATCTGCCACTCGAACCCAAAGCGTTTTATGCTTAATTGTGCTGCCTTTAGCATCTCTATAGTCATTTTGTGACCAAAAGAATAGGTTGTCATTAAAGGATTGAACACAGTAATAAGAATCGCATACAATAAGAGTCGTCACGCCTGGATTTGCGAACTCAAGAGCGAGCACCAAAGCACGCAGCTCGGCCAATTGCGCAGTACTGTCTCCTAGTGCCTGTGTGTCCACTACAGTCGATTTGAACTCTCCGTTCACCATAGTACCTGCAACAATAGCACACGCTGCTGAATAAGCATGCTTGGAACCCGTGGCCGGTTGTGCCAAACCATCGGTGTAAATAATACATTCGTACTCCTCAAGCGGTAGCAAAGACAGAGGAGGAGGATGAACAAATTCATACTGTAAGAACTCCTGTGTCTGAAGTGAGAAATCAAAGATAAAAGTGACATCCGGGGATGTCAGAGATGTAGCCCATTGTATCCAACGGGAGTGCAAAGCCTTAGAGTTTGGTACACTTGCCTTCGTCACTGCCTCAAGGGCAGGATAAGGTGTTACCACCAAAATGCGTTTTCCCTGTGCCAGTGCGCGTTCCTTTAGAATCGCCATTTGCACTGCAGTCAAAACTTTCTCCACAGAGGAAAATCGCAACTCCGCTGAAGTGTAAAGATGTGACTTGTATGCGATCGGGACTGTGTCACCTTCGTTAAAGGTCAAGTACGTGAAACCCACTGTCCCTGGTACGATTCTAATCACCAGGTTCGTGTGGTTATCACAAGTCAACAAGAATTTAGATTCAAGTATATCAGACTGCAAAGACTGCAGTATAGCTGAATGCTCAGGAAGCCAGCATGACTTCGAAAAGGTAGGTTGTATCAAGGCATAAAGAGGCTTGATACGCTGGGCATATTCGGGAATGTAAGTACGCCCGAAGTTTAGGAAACCCAGTAATGACTGAAGCTTCTTCAGTGTGGATGGAGGGCGCAAAAGTGCGCACTTCTCCAAGAAATGGGGTGCTAAGCCCTTACCTTCATTGTTGAGCTCATAGCCCAAGAACAAAACGGTAAATTCAGCAATATGAGATTTGGCAAAATTAAATTTGTATCCTAAGACCGCAAATTCAAGAATAATGCGGTCCACTCGGGAAAGATGCGGCCATAACTCGTCGTCTGTCAGATAGATTTAGTCGACGTACGAACACGCATCGGGGTCTATGCTGTCTAACAATGAGACAACACGTGCGGCGAAGACACCCGGGCTGTTCTTGTAGCCCATGGGCAGACGCCGAAATTTGACTAGTTTACCACCGGAAGTGAAAGCGCTCCATTGGCTGCACTCCGGGGACAAGTTGTGCATGTAAAATCCATTGGATAGGTCAAGTGTCGTTTTATATTTTTTACGAACAAGACTGTCTACAAGCGCAGAACTGTGTGTATTTTGTACCGCAAAGGTCCGACAATGAGAGTTCAAATGTCGGTAATCGAAAACTAAACGGTACGATCCATCGGGTTTAGAAACCGCAAAAAGGGGATTATTCATTGGTGATACGCATGCTTCAATTACTCCTTGATATTCCAACTGTGTCAGAATATCGGAAACGGGACCTTTAGCTTCCCGCCCGATGGGATATTGGGGTTGTGGCTGTGGCAGCGACCGCAATGGTATTTCATGGGATGGAGAATCCTCATCCCAGCCCATGTGATTACGGTATAACGCCGGAGCTAGGGCCCCAGCCCATTCAGCTGCGAGAGCCTCCGCTTTGTCCTTGGGGACATGACGAGAAAAGCTCGGAAGGATTACCTCCTCCCCTCTACGAGCAGCAAGTACGAATGGGGGCGGCCAATCCACCTCTGCTAACAAAATGTCATATGAAGAGGTCAGATTTTCCCAAAAAATCCCTTTAATAACACGCTCAATGTCACCTTCAATTTGAATGACAATATTAAATAGTCTGTCAGGAGGTGCCACTCGGGTGTCAGCTGTTTCGACAGTAATGAATGTTTCAGTTGCTGTCGCCTCCACATGAGGACGCAGTGCCTCCCGCACTATGGTAACTTCCGCGGCGCTGTCTAGCAGCGTTTCTGCCCACGTCCAATTCAGGAGTCTCGTTCTCACAGTCTGTGGCATACCTCGCTGTTACAGCTGCAACTTTTTTCTTCTGAAACTGTGGGCGAGGACGTAGAAATTCTTCTGGTTTCCCTCGGACTGGTTGTCGAGGTTGGTCTCGTCCCTGTGGGGCTTCACGACCCCTGCCTCTATCCTGGCAATCTCCTCCACCAGTCTGGGAGGTCGATGGTGCCTGTGAAGAACGAGGAGAACGCGGATCAGGGACTTGAAATCTCTCTGGAGATTTAATTCTCGCTCTGTCGCGCAAATCATAAGTGCGTTCAGAAGATACGGAAACCGGGGACTCAGTACGCGACCCTGGCTTTTTCTGTTGCTTACCCTGTTTCTTCAACCTCCAGCTCTTTTTAGTAAAGAACGGTTTCTCATCTTTCTCAGATTGAGTTTTTTGTTGTGGTTGTGATTGAGTTTGCGTTTTAGCAAAAGGCTTAACCCCCAGGCTATTGCGGCCAATAGTTTTATAAGCCTGTGCAATAATTTTCGGTAATTCGCGTGGCTTGTCCGGTTCTGGGATCAAATCCAAAGCATTAGCTACTTGAAAGTTAACTGCATCACCCTTGACGTTCGCAAGGATTAGGTCAGCCACTACATCGAACACTCCCACCAGTCTCATCCCTAATTCCACAGCCGCCTCAGGGCCATGTTCATCCTGCACTCGTTTAATTACAGTGGGGAGTACTGTCATGGAAGGGGTGCCGAAACACTTCGCATATACTGCTGCGAATACCTTGCCCCAGTTGTTGCAATCTGCCAACTCGGGAATTAAGTCTTTTGGCAAACTAATCATCAAAGTATTAGGAAAAACTGCCTCCAGCTGGTCAAATTTCTCTGCAAGCCAATAAGGTAAATTATCCATATTTTGTGGACGCTTGCCCATCACCAAATTAACCATGACGGGACTTATAGTTACACCGCCCAGTCCAGCTGGATGCGCCGCAACTCCAGGAGGGGCTCCCTGGACATTGCCAGTAACGTATTGTACCAAAGCTCTGTGAACGCGTATCAAAGACGTATGCAAGACACGCAGTTCATCAACTGCAAGCGTCAAATAACGCGGATGTGGAGTATACCCGGCCAAGACTGGCCAAGTGGCCCCTTCAATCGACAAGGGGCCTAAACGAATCAGGGTAACCGGTTGTGGGAGGGCGCCATTAAACCAAACACAGTGTTGCCATGCCGTGAGCGGTACTTCAAGAGTCCGATAAGGCCTATAAAGATTTGGAAGAGCGGTGGCTGTATATTCATGGAACAGATTATCGGTCCCATCCACCGCCGGGAAGGTGACCCATGAGTAAAACACCTCAAAGTGGTAAGCAGGATCCGCTTGTACCACAAAGATCAGATCGACACCCGCGTCAGGCACTCCATACGCTGTCAAATGAGCTCGGAGCGCTGCGCGACTATGTGCCGCAATGTTGACAGCCATTAAGGCTATGAATGGTCGACAACCTAGTATGAGGCAGCGCTATATAGGGTTTTTATTAACACCTTTTAATAACTTCAAGCTTCAAAGAACCTATAAAAACATCAATGTAGGAGGTACCACTCTCACACACGCTTCCGGAAACGTATGCGAAGGGTGTTGTGGACAAGCACAAGCACTACTCAAGCATCTCGCAGATAAGCAGTCCCACGTTGGGCGCCATTTTGTAGGGATTCTGCACATACACAGAGCTATGCACAGGATAATAGGACATCGGAGTATAGTGGTGAGCCAACCATGCCCCTTAGTACCCACAATCCGACTAGCTTTAGCGTCTCATTCGCAGCGCAGCTACCAATGATTAGACAACCCAGAACACGGTCTCTCTCAGGACTCGCGGGAGCAAGAACACCCTTTCATAACTCACTCATACTTGTCCACAACGCGCGTAAGATACAGTACAGTACACGTGCCAGTACTATGAGCATAATGCATAAGGATAAAATAATAAGCATGGTTACAATTCCATAGAATACAAACGGGGAAAGCATTTTATAAAGACAGTGGATATAGGACTAAATGGCCTTACCACCCTCCCCGTGCTAATAACTAGTGTATTATAAAAATAGAAGACCTCTGGGCTTTGTCTGACGGACCCCCATACCTCAATATCTAGATGCAAGGTTTACATCATCAGACAAGCACAGCTCTTCTCTCTGTAAAGGTCTTTCTCCAAGTGTCATAAACAGCGAGATCATAATATTAAAAGCACACAAAGTTCACCAGTGCAGCTGTATTTTGTGTTATGTCTAAGTGCGAGGGGCTGACCAGATCAGCAAGAACAAGGGACGTTGTTTTTCGACCTTGTACATGTTGTGCAGACGAAACCCACAGGGAACAGGAGAAAAGGTGAAAGGCAAAAAGGCAGACAGTTCTAATATAGCCGGGCACAAACAGAGTCTGAAAAACAAAGTCACAAAGTAACGTGTGCAAAAAAAGGCATCATGGCAGCCAGGCCTAAGCTAACTTAGCAATGTAGACAATGAGGCCACAAAACACACTACAGTACTCCTGAAAAACTCACCATGACATTATTATGGCCAGACAGGGCCGCCCCAGGGACCATGTGTCGGGAAACAGAGCTCTTTGTGGCACCTGTGTCAACCAAAAATTCCTTATTAGGTCCTTGCAGATCCACTTTGACATAAGGGCCGCGCTGATCTACAGGTATGTGAACTGGTCCCTTACACTCTCTCTGGCTGTCCTAGCTGAAAGACATCCCTGTCACGTCATCAACATCATAATCATCGTTGTAGTACTGTCCTTCCCTAGTGTTGTCGAAGTAATTGTCGGAATGGCCTTCAGAGGCAGTAGTATGTTGTTGTCTATTGGTCCCACAACCCCTGTTTCCAGGATGCCTTCCTCTAGTGGACGAAACATTCTGCAAAAGTACAGGGCCCTGGCTGCACCAGTGACCTTCTTCCTTGCAGTAAGCACACTGATTCTGTCCCAAAGGTGTTATGGCTGGCTGTCTAGTGCGTGGAAGTTGTCGTTGGGGTCCCCGTCCTCTAGTGTTACCTCGATATGCCTGTTGCCATAATACCTTTGTCTTCAGATCCTTATTTCTTTTATCAGTTTTGTCTTTTTCTTCATTGTCCCTATGCTCATAATATTGGGACATATTTAAAAACACAGAGGGGGAAGACGTGGACTAGGGGCTTTCAGATGCTTGAAGTTTAGACATTATTTCAGGAAGGAGATTAGTGACAAACCTATCAACAAATAAACGGACTCCCCCTTCTGTAGACATATCCTGCCCAGTATAATCCAAAAACGTCTCTTTAAACCTGGTAAACAAATCAGAAACACTTTCGTCTTTCTTCTGCCGGCAGGCAGTCAGTCTATCCCAACTAACTTTCTTATGAGGAATTAGTGTTTGCATGTATGTTATTATGCAACCAGGTAAAGCAAGCAACTCAGCACCTGGTTTGTCTCCTGGCTTTCTATCTCTGTCCCAACCCCTAATTGCGTCCCACGTTCCACCCAACTCAGCAATGTGGTCTTGGGTATGTACCTGTTGCCAAATATCAACTGGGACTAATAGGCCAAAAAAGATTTCAATATCCGCAAGAGTCATCACACTAGAAGAGGCAGCTTCTGTCAATGCTTTATAGTAAGCAGTAGGATTGTTCCTAGGATCGGGCAAGGTAGCCTTCAGGGCCAGAACTTCCCTTCTTTTCCATGGAGTATAAACCCATTGTTCCTGAAAGCGGGCAGCCACAGCCGGTCTGGTAATCGCCCCATGTTGATCCGTCACTGCAGGAATTTCCAGGTGGTAAATGGGGTGAACTTCTCGCATTGGGAACTGAGTTATGTGAGTGGATTCTTATCATGTAGTCTGCCTCTATATGTAACTAAAGTGGAAATGTTCCTGAACACTTGGGCCTGCTCCAAGTTATTAACATAAGCGCCTTCATTAATATCAAATAGTATTTGGGGTGCCTCCGTTTCAATGTGTGTGCACCAGAGGTCAATTAGTGTGGCGGACATATTTTTAAGGGCATGTTGCTGTATAAAAGGATCGAAGTCTTGCATTAATTGCCATATGTCCTCAAGACTGTAAATTGGGTTGCGAGCCCACCATATTGTCTGTTCCGCTATTACTATTTTGTCTTCATCCCCCACACCAGATCGCATTAAAGGACCCATCCGTACCCTGAATCCAGTTAAATCTCTATCTTCCGGGCCGCGCACTGGTGTGTCAGTAACCAGTGTTAATGAAGGATGAGTGACTGTAACGGGAGTGTGGGAGGGATGGGCAGAAATGAAAACTAGGAGGCTTAAGAGGCTTCTCAATTTTGATGCTTTATTCATTTAGGAATATGTAGGGAACATTTAGCTTCTTAATTTTCTTCTCTTAAGGTCTGGTATTTTTAGTCTTTGGTACTTCTTTTTAGGTCTCGCCTAGGCAGCGCATGCGCTGTCTCTCCGAGACTTCAAGTAATCTGTATGCGTGTCGAAACTCCGCCTATTGCCGGGTAATTTCTCCTGCCGCTTGCCATTCGTTAACTCTGGTATTTATTTTGTTAGCGGGCTTATCGTTGGCTTGCGATCCCATACGTCACTTCCGTTTTGCTTCCGTTTTGCAGGAAGCAGCACCGACCAACTACAGTTTAGTTCCGCTGCTCGGCGTTATCTATTCATTTAGGGACTACTGCCTTGTTTATTTTCCACCGCCGTTCACCACTGCTTGTTATTATCAGCGGTCCCTTTTCTGAGGTAAGCGCCGAAACAGCACTGAATTCCCAACAGTATCGCTTCAGCGCGTACACTGTGCATAGCTTATGAAAAGTGGCGAGGTTGTGGCATTGCGGGCACAGCTGCCGACTTTGGAAGTCTTGGCTTCAACGTAACGTTCCGTGGTTCTGGGCGAATCATTTCATCTGCCGCCGCTAGTCACTGCTTGTTTCAATCAGCTTGTGTGTTGTGGTGCCACACAGTGTTTGGGTTGGCCTTTTAAGCGCTATACAGTTGCTTAACTCATTATGTAGCGCTGAACAGCAGAAAGCGGTGCGCTTACATTCCGTAACATATTGTGCTTTTCCTGCAGCGTGTGGCGTGAGCTTAACCGCTTCCAGGCGCTTTGGCGTTAGTGTTCGTAAGAGGTGATGGCTTAGGGGGATGCAGAAGGGTTGTAGCATAACGACCTCGATGTCAATGCGAAGTTCTTATCAGTGGCGTGGCAAGGCCGTCTTGCGCCCTAAAGCAAGAAATTAAATTATTGTGTAATTTAACTGGTACAGTACTCCTGTAAAGCGCTCCAATACCGTCGATTTCGAGCTAGCTAAAAAAAAAACCCTGTAAAAAAATCAAAAATTGTTAGTGAAAGACAGACACTAATTTAGTTGAAGGGGGCTCCACACACCCCAGGAGCCTGGTGCCACTACACCTGCTGCACGATTGATAGGCAGACCAATGCTTCTTACATTCTGTCCATGTCCCCCAAGCTCTTCAAGCGGTGTGCCCCAAAGTCCTCACGGTGTTTGTGTGACCCGGACTCCTCACAGAGCTTGCGCCCCTGGGGCTCCTCGCGCGGTTGCCTCTGACCCTGAATATCCTCTCATTGCTTGCCTCTCTGCCCCCACTGTCTCATGCTGTCTGTGTGCCTCAGACTCTTCTCACATGCATGTATGTATCTATCACCATTTGTGTATGTAACGGGGATAACATTGTTTATCGTGTGTGCCTCGAGCTCCTCACCTTGTCCGGGTGTCTAACAATTCCCCCCCCTCCTCGCTGTCTGTGTGCCTCGGCTCGTGCTCTCTGTCTCAAACTCCCCGCGCGCACTGCGTGTGTGCCTCAGGTTTTGTATTCGCTCCATGTAGTACCCCACGCTCCTCCCACTGCCGATGTCCCCCAAATTCTTACAGTCTGTCAGCGAAACACAGCTCCACTCTCATAAAGACTCCACTGACCCCGCCGTGGAGAAGGCTGCTGGCGGGTGCAGTCTCTTGCCCTCACTGATCAGCGAGAAAGTAATAGTAGCGGGCATTAGTGAAGGCGGCTCTGCCCTGCCCCTCCCCATCACCAGCACCACAGGGGTCTCTATTTTTCCCATTTTATGTACTGGCCTCGGCTTTCTGGCAGCTCAAGGGTGCGGCTAGACTGACACCCAGGGGCTTATTTACAAGCCCCTTGTGCCACCAGTGAATCACTTATAACCCGGGAGCTGTCATAGGTCAGAGCTGTGCGCCTCACCCTGGGGACACCACACAAGCCCCTTGCGCCGCCCGTATGTCACTTTCCCCCATGTTTAAAGTGGCGTACGGGCAGCGCAAGGGGCTTGTAAATAAGCTTCCCAGTGTGGGGTCCCTCGGGTGAGGCACACAGTTCTGACCTAGTCTGACAGCTCTAGGGTCTTGCTCAAAGCCCTGTGTTGGTGCCCGTGGCATTATGCAGTGACTTGGGGCTACTTTGAAGCTTGGCACAGGGACCCGCGTTTTTGAGGTGTTCCACTGAGAGCTCTTGGGTCTGCTGTTAGCAGCGACAATCCAACGGTCCAGGCCACGTTCTTGTACTTTGACAGGGTGTGCACAGGAAACCGAATATTTCAGTTACAGCCAGGGCACAAGTCCTAAACAAGCATTTGCAATGCAATAGGTCTCGCATGTACGCGAGTTTAAGCTATTGGCATTGTAAATGACAATGCCTTTTATTTATGTTTTAAAAATGAAAACAAAATTAAAGGTATTGTCATCTACAATGTCAATAGCTCAAACTCGTGTAAATGCGAGACCTATTGCATTGCAAATGCTTGTTTTCTTTTCGTCGTCTTAGGCAGGTTATTCTCCCTACATGGATTGGCCTCTGTCGGTTTCTCTTCTTCATGCGGGGGTCCCCAGGAGTCTCAGAGAAAAGGAAATGGCGGTAAGTAACATGTGAGTTTTTTTCTTCCTTTCTGAGAGGTATAGAAATAGAACCTTCACCTCACCCGGTTTGTGAAACAAAAGAAGGGGCATGTGCTTCTGCGTCTTTGGGTAGAGGAAAGAGGGTTGTAATATCTGGGGAGGACTATAAGTCGTCCTTTTCTCTGCCCTTCACGTTTCTCTATTTACCTGGCCAAAATAAACGTGATTACGATTGCCATTCACAGATCACCATTGTGCGGGTTGGAGATGAGAGAGAGTGAGAGCGTTCATGCACGGGAGCCTGAATGGTACAATATTCTACCATTGCCTTTACAAGCCACACATGCTCTTTTCGATGTTCTATGGACCCTGAGTCTCTTGTAGTGAAACTACAAGAGTTCCGACCTGATACTGCTATCCTACGCAGTGGGGAGGAGGAAGAAAAAGAAAACAACAAAAGAAAAACAAAACTGTAACCCCGCCGAAGGCTTCCCGCCCTCTCCGTTCCCTCCCCAGTCACAAATCGCACAGTCCCACCCGATATGCACTCACCGCCACAGCCGCAACTCTCCTGAGTTGCGGCGGCAGTTTACGCCTCTCCAGGGGGAAACCACCAGTTTTTGCACCAGTTGTCGGCCACTTCGCCCGCGTTACGGTCGTCTTCTCCCACTTCTTCTTCTCCATATGGCAATGTTTCGGCTTCCTCCGGTCTTCCCTCAGCTATTGCCGTCCTACGCACCGCCTTCCCCGACTCCTTCTCCCAACACTTCCTGCTCGCGATCTCCTCCTTTTCCGATGGAGGGACGCACTTGCTCCCGCCTACACCTTTTCCGCATTGGTCTTCCTGTGAATCTTCTTCCTGTATTGGGGAGGGTAGGAGGGCGTTTTGACCCTTTCCTCTTCATTCCGGGACTGCGATGGCTGTAACAGTGCTACATTTTGGAGGAGGGAGTCAACAGTTCGTGAGTATACGCTCTCTGGGGTCTTAGGTTCAGAAGTGTATTGCCTCACCACCTCACAGGGAGTAAAGGGAATTGCTGCAGCCATATGTTGGGATGGAAGGGGAGCAGGGGGTACATTAACTGGGGCGGTAGGGGTAGCGGCTTCAGAGACTGCTGCACCTGGTGCGGTTGTTGTTGCTGACGGGGAACAACGGGATATATCCGTTATGGGGCATATGGTGGCTGGGGTAGGGTATCTAACAAGGTCTCCATAAAAGTATCACCATCTTCCTGAGCCATATAGGACTTATCAATGTGCAACCAAAATCTTCTGTCTTCGCGTTCTATTCCTGTCTCCTGCTTGTCTTTATCAAAAGCTACAGCCTTTTGTGTAAGGGTCTGCATATTTCTATTTCTGGTATCTTTCTCCATTTTTAATCGCCTCTGTTTGGCCTCCTTCTGCCAAGTACGAAGGAGTCAAACACAGACTGTCTACTACGTCTTTTAAACAACTGTCCCTGGAGAAATCCTATCTTCTGTTCATCAAAATAGCCTGTCAAAGGCCACTGTAACGCCGCATTGTCCCTCGTATATTTGTGCCATAACGTACTAAACATAATAGGGCCAAGGCCATGTTTCACATACATATCAAAATTAGGACTGCCCTCAGGAGGTGCAGGCTGGGATTCTTCCAACCGTGCATCTTTAGAACAACAATAACAGCACAAACTCCGATTCTTACTGTAACCAGGCATTGTAAAGAAAAGAGAAGCAAAATTCTTACATCACCTGGCAAAGTATTTGCAAACACTTTTCACCAAAACAGTCCTAGTGCTGAAACAAAACCCATTTACAGTGGTACCACATAAACTGAAACAGACTCACCTGGTGTCAGGCGCACCGATAAGCCGATTCTCCACTGCCAACTCTTCGGACCAACCAGTCAGATCACGGGTTCGCCGTTCAGGACTCCAGGTGGGATGACCGCTGGGCGAGGCACCCTCCTGTAGGACAGAGGCAGCAGCTGCGAGAAACGTATCTCTTCGTGCAGGGATCCCTGAGCCGTCAGTCCGAACTGATGGTGTCCTCGTCCTCCCCTCCATCTGTGGAAAATGGATGGGTCATGCCCCGAAGGAGTCCATGTTCGGGCGAAACTGAAGGAAGTGACCCGATTAGGGCCACCCGGGTCACCACTGACCACATTTCAGCCTTCCATGCCAAATAAAGAGTCAGAGAAACAGTGGAGAATATACCTCAATTATCATTTATTGTGCACGCTCAAAGCGGGGCCCTGTCTGCACAGTCTCGAGAGAGTGTTACAGAGGGAACTGAGAGACTGTAAGCATAAAGATACATTATATGCATTGCATGGTCAACTAATAACACGCCCACAATGGAATTTTCCAAACAGATGTGGATGAACACCGTAAAGACAAAAAAAAACCTCGATTTTCGTATCTTGCACAACTCAGAACATTTTCAAGGTCATTCTACCCTGGACTGCGATCAAACTGCCAGACAGGTGGGAGAGGGCCTTGGCCGAGAGGGAAAGCTATGCGTTGACACTAACAGTTCTTTGTTGCAGAAACGAAACTTAGCAAGGATCATTTCTCGGAATCCGACAGGATTAGTTTTGAACGGTGAACAAAATGGCATCTAAAAGAGAAAATGGCGTAGTGAATGCTAACTGATACATGGCATTAAAAGATATCAGCAAGCATAATCCAACAATCTGAGGCAAATTTCTTCAGCCAACATTTGAAATCTGGGATTGTATCAGCTTTGCCTAAAGAGTCTCGCCATGGAATCCCTACCTAAATGTGTGTATCCATGATAATACGGTGTCATTGGAAACAACAAGCTATCGGGCAACACTGGTCTCCCATCAGCAGACATCCAAATGCCATTTGCATTTTTCTCACAACCTGCTTTTATCCAACTGCTCTTTCTTTCTCAGAAACATTTTCCTGCACTCTCTTTAATTCATCCCAAGTATCAGTGACTTTCATCAACATTGTGAATGAACTTTCTTCCTCGGACTCACGTGTGAAATTTCCATTAGATGTGCTGGCCAAGAAAGCAGAATACCGTACAACGAATCTGTCACCCATGGCAACGTAACCATTACCACTTTGATGAGCACCTCATTTAACCATTGCAATTTCCCTGGGCAACTGCAAAGCCTCCGACAAATTCTCGACGTGGATTCCATTCTGGATCGTTGTACCTGAAGAAGTCAAAAAACCTCGTTATGACCACAATTGCCCAAAGTCATGGACAACACCAAACCCATACTGGCTATCTGTAAAAATGGTGACTCTCATTTGTGCAGTTTAACTGCATGCTCTGGTAATGACAATCAATTGGGCAACTTGTGCTGAGGTAACTCTTTGAAGCCATGAAGCTTTGATAACATCATTTATTGTGCACACTGCATATGCTGCTCTTAAATTGGCATCGTTACTTCTTAAATATGAGCCTTCTACAAAAAGTACATGATAGGGCTTAATTAGGGGTTCATCCTTAAAATATGGTCATGGTTTGGTTCATAAATTCATGACATGTAGGCATTTGTGTTCAAATCCATCACAATCAGCATTATTTACAGGTAACAAAGTTGAAGGATTAAGCACATAACATCTCTTGAGAACTACATTGTCACAGGACAGAATAGTCTGCTCATACTGGTTCAAACGATTATGTGTTAGGGACTGTGTTTTAGGTGTTGTCAATAAAAGCTCCACAGAGTGTGGGACCATAACAGAAAAGGGGTAACCCCTCAGTATGTTTTTGCGCTTTTCCAGACTAGTACTCACTGCGGCAACCACTTTTAGGCAACCGGGAGATCTGCAGCTATGGGATCAAGTGTAGTAGGTAAGTATGCCACAGGCTTTCAGGCATCTCTGTGCATCTGTGTCAGCACTGGGAGAGTGCACCCATTTTTCTCACTGCAAAATAGTGTGAATTCTTTTGAATAATCAGGTATGACACAATTTGTCTTTCTTTTTCTTTTTTTTTTTTAACTCTTTTTCTTTATTTGGATGTTAACACATGTCATGACAAGCACCATATACAAAAATACAGCAAGAAAAAGAAAAAAAACAGGAAAAAATACAATAACCAAGAAAGCCATGATACAAAAACCTGACCAGAATAAACAAAATATACACTTGTAAATCAGTTGTATAGCCTAGTAAACAAGGCAAATACAGCAGTAACAAACAACATTTGACACCCGTCTATAGAACCATGCAAGCTACAATTATTCCAACTGAGCTATATCCGTCAACCCTTAGACCACTCCTTGATAGGGGCCCATGTTCTAGTGCCCATATCCCGCCTCTTCTTCCCCCTTAAAAGATAAACAGAGGACTCCAAATTATACAGTGCGAGCATCCTAGCTCTCCAATTAAAAAATGTAGGAGCTTCTGGACTGATCCATTGAGACGTGATGCACAGCCGAATCATTGCCATCGCTACAAACAGGAAGGCTACAGTGTGTCTAGATCGACCAGCCGTCCCACGCTCACATCCCATTATCACCAGCTCTGGGGAGATTGTGACCGGAATTTTTAGCACTGCGTTAATAAAGTACTCAACTTCATGAAGAAATTCCCCCAAACTTGGGCACAGATAGAACATATGTACTGCATCAGCGGCTTGAAACCCACACCTGCCACACCTATCACCCTTCCGCCCCCCCCCACTTTGCAATGTTTGCAGGTGTATAGTGCAAATCAAACATCGCCATATAGCATTGCATCTGTAGACTACCGGAAACTAAAATCTGGCTTGCCAGTTCTAAAGCAAACCTAATATCTACCCCCGTCTTGCCAAGTTTTCCCTCCCACTTAGTATTCTGCACATCAACATCATCCGGAAAGCAGGATAACAGATACTGATATACTGTTCCTATCCTTGCTTTCCTCCGAGCTAATTCAATTATAGTTACCTTTTCAAACATCGCCGCCACCTCATTTTGATATTTAACAAGAAAGCTTCTAATCTGAAGATATTTAAAGAAATCATGAGCATATAAATTGAACTTCTCCCTAAGAAAAGAAAAAGAAACCATTTGCCCCTCCGCCAATAACCTTCAAGCCCAATAGCTGCCATCTAAAGATAACCTGGTCCTGGAAAATCAATGGCAAAATTCCAGCGGCCGTAAAAGGCGTGTAGGAATTAATATTTGAAATTTCACACTTGTGGCGAATCTTCCGCCAAATCGAGAGCACGGCCCCAATTACTTTGAACCTTGTCTTTTTAAAATAGCTCGGTTCGAGTATCCTCACTAAGATGCCCTTAGCAGAGTCTTCCAAGCCTATTTCATAGATAGTAGGTTTATTGGCTAGCGGGACCTCAGCCCTGTCTCCTACTAAAAGTATTCCAAAGTTTTGCAGCATAGCTGACCAATAATACAATAAAATATTAGGAGCCGCCCAGCCCCCACGATCTCTAGAGAGACACATCCATTTAGCCACCCTGCGTGACCGACGATACCCCCAGAGAAATCTAGAGCAGACCCTCTCGGCCCTACTCAGAGAGACTTGAGAAAATTCTAGCGGGATGGTTCTAAACAAATACATTAATTTGGGAAGGACCAACATTTTAAGTATGTTGCAGCGGCCATACAGCGAGAGATGCAAGTGATCCAGTCTTTCAAGTTTGGTATTAATAGATTCGATCGCTGGCAGAATATTCCGGTCAGGGATATTAGCCACTGAGGCAGTGAGTTTAATCCCCAAATATGTTGCTTCAGTGACAAGAGGGACATTGGAAGGACACATAAAGGCTGAATGTAGAATCTGTGTCTTATCGATGTTCAATTTGTAACCTGATGGTACACCAAACTGCTCTGCAAGCGTCTTTAAGGTCGCAAAAGCCGAAGCAACATCCCTGGTTAAAACCACAATGTCGTCCGCATAAGCCAGCGTCTTATAATCTGTACCATTGACCCTGACCGGCAGAATATTTTGATCCCCTTCGATTTTACTAAGGAAAGGGTCGATGTACAGAGCAAAGAGCAAAGGCAAACACGGACAACCTTGCCTAGTGCCCCTACCAATGTTAAACAGCCCAGTTTCCTGCCCTGAGATACGGATTGTGGCCGCTGGGGAGATGTACAGTGCTTGTAATGCACGTATAAATTCCATACTAAATCCCTTCCAGCGAAGCACTGCCCACAAAAAGCCCCATGAGACCCTGTCGAACGCCTTCTCGGCGTCCAACAGGATCACCCCAAGGAAAGACTCTGTGACCTGCGCCCAATCCAGCAGGGCAATGACCCGTCTGACATGATCGGCCGTATCCCGTCCGGGTATAAACCCATGTTGCCGTATAGACACTAATGGGGTAATGACTTCGGCAAGTCTAGAGGCTAAGATTTTGGAATATATTTTACTATCTGTATTAATTAATGAAATGGGCCGATAGGATGAAGGGTTTAGCTCAGGCTTATCTTTCTTCTTAAAAAGAACATTAGTTGTTTGCCTCCAAGATTCGGGTATGACACCCCTCTGTGCGTCCCTAAAAACTGATAGAACATCCTGTCGAATTTCTTGAGCGAAAGCCCTATAAAATTCTAAAGGAATGGCATCCGGGCCAGCGGCCTTTCCATTGGCCAAAGATTTTATGGCCAGTTCGAACTCTTCCCAAACAATTGGGGCTGAAAGGACCTCATTCTGGTCTGTTGTAACTTTAGACGTGTCTATATCCTGCAGAACCCCCTCTGCTGCAGACTCAATAAATGACATGGACCTCTCTTCCTTATACAACAGAGTATAATACTTTCCAAAGACATCCATAACCCCCTCCTGCGTGTCCTGAATCCGGCCTAGCTGATCTTGAACTCTAGTAATTCTATTAGCCATACTTCTCTGCTGTAACCGTTTGGCAAGAACTCTACCAGAGTTTTCCCCAAATTCGTACATCATCGTACGATATTTAATATATTTTGTAGCCAGGTCCACCCCAAAAAATTCTAATAATTTAGATTTGACGATAGCCACCCTCTGTTGACTTTGATCAGTGTTATGGCCATCCTTGATGTTCTGCGTCAGCTCCATCTCTAGGACTCGTAGCTGCTCAACACGTCCCTTAATCTGCTCCTGAACAGCCTTCCAACGATAGGCTGCAAAGCTCTTAGTCTCTCCCCGCACTTAAGCTTTAAATGTATCCCATACTATGCAATCAGACGCGGTCTTTCTATTAATACTAAGAAATTCCGATATCCATTTAGTCATGTGGTCCCAATAAGATTGATCCAATAATAGTTTTCTTTCAAATGTCCATGATCTAGGAGCTCTATCCAAGTTCCCCAAGGACATTCCACAATCAACACATTATGGTCAGATATAATTCTCGGGGGAACTTCGACCGAGGCCTCCCCTACCAACTGATCAGACATAAAAAGATAATCCAAACGCACCATTTTATTATGGGGGGCAGAGTAGTACGTAATACCATCGTTGTCCTTTTTATGCCTATACCAGACATCAGCCAATCTGTGCTCAGAGACTAAAGTCTGAAGAGCCTTAAAAACCCTTGGCTTCCTCCCCAAATACTTTTGATCACTTAAAAGATTGAAGTTGCCTGCCAGATGAATATTGAAGTCCCCGCAAATAATCATTGGATGCGGCCACATTGCTAATTCAACATTTAAGCATTTCAGAATTTCTGGATCATCTAAATTTGAGCCGTAAATCGTACAAATAGAAATAGGTCTATTATTAATGATAATTTCAGCTACTGCCCATCTTCCTACTCTGTCCTCTTTCGCTCTTTTACAAATCCCAACTCCGCGCCTTAGCAATATGGCCACACCTCTAATCATTGATGACTGCCTTGTACAGGCTACTAAATCAAAGCCTAAGACTTTCAGACACTCCCGCTTCCCCCATGGTATATGCGTTTCTTGTAAGCACAAGATATCTACTTGCATAATTTCCAGAACTTTGGATAGAAGCGCCCGCTTTTTGCCATCATTTAGGCCACAGATGTTCCATGTACTTATGCGAAGCCTACCCCGCCTCATTTGAGCAAAACATAAATCCTAATCTCAGCTCAATACAAAATACTGCTATGAAAGCACCACCATTTTTATTCATAAGATCTGTCATACCACCACCACTGATATTGTGGTTGTCATGACTGCATTTGAAAACCAAAACCCCACAAACCCCCCACACCCCTCCCCACTTGAGCCCCTCCCTATCCCCGCCGATCCCACCCCAGCCCCTCCCCCACCCCTGCACTACACCCCCCTTACGAGGCAACAGGACCTGAGTCCTTGTGATGGGATAAGATGGCTACCCCGCTCTCCCTGGATCCTTCCTCCCATATTTAGCCAAAAGAAAAAAGGAGGATCTAAAATAGTACACACCAATGAAAATCAAGTCAGGGAGTCATCCCCCACATCTATCTCTAGAAAAATAGTAACCCCTATGATGCAGAGCAGTGAAAGGGCTAGAGTTTATCTACATAAAATTCAGGAATTCCTTTGCCTGAATTTCAGATAAGAAAAATCTTGTCTGACCCTGATAAATTATTTTCAGCTTCGAAGGAAAAAGCAAAAAGGCTTGCGCCTCCTTTGCTTGAAATGCCACTATTAGCTGACGGAGCTGCCACCTCCGCTCAACTGTTACCTGACAAAAATCTGGTTTGACAAAGAACTCACAGTCTTTCCCTACTCTCTTCCTGTCTGGCCTCGCTAGATCGTAAACTCCCTCCCTAGCTAGAAAATTATTTAAACAAATCAGAATCGCCCGAGGCTTATCCATAGCTGAGCCAGACTTCTGCCGTAACTTGAAAGGAAAGCGATGCGCTCGTTGGACCTCCAACTGCCAGTCCCATTGCTTTAAGTCCGGAAATGCTTCAGAGAAAAGTTCCACGACGAATTGCCTGACATCAGACCCCTCTCTGCCTTCCGGAATTCCCAAAATTCTTAAGTTATTCCTCCTAGCTCTGTTTTCCAGGTCCTTCAGCTTCCAAGCCATGTTGTCCCTTTGTGCTTTAATCGTATCCGTAAGACCCTTCTGTATTGCCAAGTCATCCTCCAGCGTAGAAATCCTTTCTTCGGCCTCTACGATTCTAGCAGCTATATCCGAGCATGTTTTGGCCACTGTCCGGATCGAATTCTGCATCTTGCGGCACGCCCCCTGTGTTCGGGAGCTCTCCTGACGCGTCTCTTCACGATGAGCCATAATGATCTGATAAATGGTTGACAATGTTATCTCTGCAGGAGGTCCCTGAGCAGCATCAATGGCATTAGAGACAGCGACGCTCCCGATAGAACCGGGCTGAGTAGAGAAGGAATAATCCCATGCCATTGATCCCATTGATCCCATTAGCCCAGAAGACTTATTAGACATAAGCCCCCCTTGGTTTTTTGGTTTTAAAGATTTGCGAACAGTGCCCTCCCCTCTGGGAGAGACTTCATCTTTTTGCGCCTCACTGAGCTGCCAATCAGCAAGATCACTATCGTCGTCCGTCCACTCCTTACCCGGACCTTCATCCTCTGATGATCCTGTATGGTCTGACATAGAATAGAATTTATCTACCCCTTCAAGTTCCTTGCCGGATCCACTAGTATTTCCAAATTTTGCTGGTCTCCCATGGGGACTACTGAAGAGTGCAAAACTACAGTTCCCATAATTCCACCACCTGGGAGAGGTGCCATGATTTGGAGTTCACTTTTCCCTTCGAGATCAGCTGCAGAGATACTTCCACTGCCCCCAGCAGGAATCATATTACTAGTTGGGCAGACCCCAATTCGAGCCGGTAAGCCACCCCCTAGCTGTTCCAGATGCGGGGATCCATTACATTCGGGGGCAGAAGCACTCAAATTTTCATTAGGCACCCCCACACTAGAAGGTGTACCTGCCTTCGGCTCTGCCGCTTTCAATTCAGCATTACTTGCCACTTCTCCCGTAGCCGCCTGCTCCTGCTTACCGGCGCCCCCGCTCACAGGAGTTTCAGCCTTCTTTATCCTCCCCGCTTGCACCTTGAAGAGCGAGGGGAGCGTCTGCTTCGCTTTGCCAGCACCAACGCCGGACGTCTGAGTATGTCCAGCGGCTCCTGCCGCCATCTCTTCTGTCCCGCGGGTGACTTGCGGCTCTTTCCCCCGCTGAAGCCTTTCCCAGGGCTCACTGTTTGCGCTGTCAACACGCAGGTCTTAGAATTCTTTGCCGGAGCTTTCGGGGCCATTGCACCAAATAAGCGCCGAGATGATCCAGAGAGGCCGAACCAAGTGGGAAGAAATCCCAGCCAAAGTATTTTACTGGGTACTTCTTCCCGTAACTGGATCAAACGCCAGAACATTAGTTAATGCCGCTTTCCTTTTTCCCCGCCTTCCGCTCACTCCATCACAGCGGGAACCTTAGATGGGTGGAATTGTCCAGGAGAGCTCGCAACGCCAGCTCACACAGCCGAGTGACCGGCCGCCATCTTGCCGACACAATTTGTCTTTCAATGCTAGGAATGCTTTTAAGTAGTTGTTGTCCCAGGGAATCGGATCTGACATGTCACTGCGTGTCAACCTTAGTAAAGGTTTTGCCATTAAGGAAACGTTTGGTTACCACTGTCTACAGTTGCCAACCATTCTCAAAAACATCATGTCACTTCCTTTTGAGTTCGTGGTGGATTGATCTCCAAGATTACTTAGACTCTCTTAGGTGACACATTTCTAGCTCCTTTCACAATGATGTGTCCCAGATATTGAACTTCTTTCTGACAGTTCTGCAGCTTTCCTGGAGACACTTTGTCTCTATTCTCAGCCAGGTGTTCAATAAGGCAATGGTGTCTTGTGTACAAGCTTCTCATGTTTCTGATGCTACAAGCAAGTCATCAATATATTGCACAAGGGTCGATTTGCTTGACATTTGTAAGGTCTCTAGATTTCTTTTAAGAATCTGGTTGAAAATGGATGTACTGTCTGTATACCCTTGTGGGACACAACACCATGATAATACTTTCTGTTGGAACACGAAGGAAAAAAGATATTGGGCCAGATGTACGAAGCCATTTAGCATTTCTGATGGGCCGAATCACAATTTTGGCCCGTTAAGAAATTCTAAACGGCCTTTTCATATGCACAAAGGCCGTTGCAATTTGCCATTTCTACCTGGTAGAAATCGCGAATGGTGACCGCGGTTTAGGAATCGCAAATAGGGATTACCTATTTGCGAATCCTAAAGCACATGTAAAAGGATTTCCAAAATGTGAATTGGGCATTTAGGAAATGCTATTACCATCAACTCAAAGATGCATGTGCAAAATTAAAAAATGCATTTAAAAATGCATTTTTTAATGTGACATGAAGCACACATATGCCCATAGGCAAATGCGCATGTGCACTACAAATTTCTGGGTGCCTCCATTAGGAAATCATAATTTAGGAAATGCAAAATCATTCGTACCTATGGGCCATAAGAACAAATGGTTTAGGATTTCCTAATAGCGATTTCCTAAGAGCGAGTCCTACTCTGTAGGAATCGCTATAAGGGAATAACAGGGTATGTAAACACCAATTTGCATGTCCTAAATAGCGATTTCTTGAGAATCACTATTCAAGAAATGCAAAAACGAAACTTGGTAAATCTGGCCCATTGACTTTCTTCATGCAAAGGCACTAAGAAGAAAGCCTGACATAAATCAATGACTGTAAACCACTGTGCAGTACACAGGACCTGAAACATATTGTGACTGCATTTGGTACCACACGACAATAGAGAACAACGATTTCATACATTTTCCTCAGGTCCTGCACTATTCTGTTATTTCCCCTGGCTTCTGCAATCCCATAATTGAAGAGTTACATGGACTTCCAATCTATCAATTCCCACAAAATTCCTTTCTGTAACGTCTTCTATGACTGGTGTTATTCCTGCAATAGCCTCTGGTGTCAAATGGTATGGTGGTGTTCTGGGAAATACTGCGTTTGCCTTTACAGTAATTCAGACTGGTTCTACACCTTTTATAAGTCTGATATCCTTCCCCATGATATCCCAAACTTCGGCATTCACTTTTTCTTTTAAATTATCAGGTAATTCTTCAATCATAAACAAAGGGAACACTCCTGTCTTGTTTTGCTGTCTAATCATTTTAAAACATACATCCTCATCATGGTTCTAAACAGCAACACCATCCGGTTGTGCAGTATATGATGCAATTTAACTTGCACAGCAAATCTCTCCCTAGAACATTTACAGGGATACAGTCACAGGCAATGAACTGGTGTTTTTCTTCAAATGAGCCTATCATTACTGGGACCTTTTCTGAAACGGAATTCATGAACTGTTTATTTGTAACCCCTACAACTTGGATAGTTTTCCCCGAGAGAGGTAGATCTGGAACTTCCATTGATCTAACTGTGGATTTGGTAGAGCCTGTATAAAAAAAAATGATACGGTGTGCCATATACTTCAGCATCTAAATATGGACCACTCTGGTCTACCTCTAAAACTACGTCAACTACACAATCTTCTTCCCCTCCCAGGCACCTTCATTGGGAATTATCAGAATCTGAAATTTCAATTTTGAAAAAGGGATATTGCTGTAAAACATTCAGGTTTGGATTTTGAAATTGTGGCATGGAATTTTTGGAAAGAGGTTGTTTTCATTGTTGCAATTTGATTTAAATTTACCCGAGGGTTTCCCATATTTTGGTAATTCATTTGGAATGGTGGGGCAGGCATCGTTGGGACTTGACCTTGCACAGGCCTTTGCATCTGCTGTCTAGACACATTTTGCATTTGCATTCCTTTCAGCATCTGTACATTTCCACTAACATTATTAGAGTTATATCCACATCCTTTTTTCCAGTGTCCAATTTTATGACAGATGTGACAAGGACTAATCTTTTTCATAGCTGCAACATCTGCTCCGGAACCTGCACCCAGAGGAACACCTCTACCTCTACCTAGAGACACGTTAAATCCTCCCTGATTTCCCTGAAAACCAACCACTGGAACTGCAACTCCTTGCATATTCTATTGATGTCCTGCAAAAGAAGGATTCTGAAAACCTTTCTGAGCCAACCTCCTTTGTGCCAACATAAACTTCCCTTTAATCTTCTTCTGCTTCATGTCTAACTCGTCACTACAGTAATTAGCATATCTCAAGATTTCATCAAGCAACTTCTTCTGCCAACAGATCTCGCTGTGAGTAATATACGTACAGATCTCTGGTTTCAGTCCTAAAACAAACTGTGACACAAAAATCCCCATATCCTTTTCTTCGGAATAATCTCGTCCACTGTGCTGCTGAAACACCTGTAACAATCGTTCATAATATTCATGCACTGTTTCTTTCTGTCATTGGGTAGTTCTTTTAATTTTAATCCAGTCCAAATCTTGCAGTGGCACTCTGCCTTTCAGGAAAGTAATCACTGCCTCGTATTTCTCCATAACTATAGGTGATGGTGCATTTGTCCTAGTGTCCCTCACAGGTTCATCTTTCAGCCATTGAACCACAGTCTTCATCCCATAAATCAGCAGGTACTACAATATCAAAAAACGTATTCAAATCTGTCCACAGCACCTTTGAACTCTTTATGAATCGTTCCACTTGTGCATACCATTGCACCGGTTTGTCTCTCAATTTCAGGAAAATGTTCATAAAGGCAGCCAAATCACCTCTACTCCAAGGAACATGTACATACATTCCTCCTGCTATTTCCCTGAGTGGGTATGCTGTTGTTTCTCCCTCCTCTTCCTCATCTTGCTTCCCGGCTATAGCTACTTCTCTCTTTTTTTCTTTTCATGCTTCTTCGCCCATTTAACTTCTAGTTTCTCAGTCTCACTCCATTTGCGAATGCATTTGACTAATTCCATAATGTGTAGACGCATTCCTGAAACTCTCGTGTTCTCTAGTGCTGGATCATCTAGTTGGACCCTATAGCTTCTTTGCAGATGGAAATTCTTAGCAAGATCAATGATATACTATTGAATGCTCATTGTAGAGATGGATTTACCCTTGTACAAAGCTATCTAACAGCAAAAGGAACATTTGAACGCCTGCACAATTTCAGGATTTTACCTCCCTTGCACCGCACCAATTTGGAAAAGAGGCCCAAAGATTATTATATGCTTTTTACGTGGACTCCCTGTGAGACTCTTGGACCCAGCTGCAGCCTCACCTGAGGACCCGTTTGGTTTTCTAGCTCCTCAAACGTTAAGCCATCTATCTGAGCTTTCAGATAGTTAAAGACAGAAGACCCTTAGCACTCAATGGGGTTAGAAGTGTTCGGAGAAGCCATTCCCTCTCTGCTGATATTGTTTTGAGGTGTTGAAACCAAGACATTCTTGGAAACAAGTGATGCTAATGCTTTTGCTCTCAACCTTCAAGGGAATCAAAACAAAAGCAAAACAGGATGCTCAAAGGTCAATGCTAGATATGAGTACAATGCCACGCATGCTGCTTGATACAGCAGCCACCACACCAGTAGCACTGTGCTAGGAGGGCTCCCAAATGGAGTGCAAGAAGGCCAAAGTTCATAATGTGGAAAAGGGCTGAGGATACAAACAATGGTGTAGAGATGTGGGATAGTATCTGCTGAGAACAAGACCCTGACACAGTTGGCAGAATTTTTCTGGGGCTCCTCATTCCAAGCGGAACGCAGAGAGGGAAATCTCTGCGAATTCTGCCGGCAGAGCAGAATTATTCGCTCACCCCTAGTAGTGACCCTTTCTAAGAAAAGTCGGAAAGTCTTGAATCTCTGCCGAATTTACAAAAGAAACAATACTGTTAGGAGCCAAATGTTGGCTTTCTAGCAAAGTTGAGGAAATCAACCTATTCTGCATGGTCACCCCTGATTTTTACACTTTTCCTAGACCCTATTTTTGGTGGGTGTTAGGACTTTGTGCACTGCTGTTCAGTGGCACAACACCTGTGTTCTGGTCCGATAATGGTATTGGTAAAATTGGTTTTATTCAATTGGTCTATTTAACTTTCCTGTTAGGTCATTGCAGATGGTGCAGAAATTGCACCAGTGGCATGGAAGTTAAATGTCATGTGTGGGCTGCAATGCGTATTTATACAACTACATATATGACAAATTCATATGGCTGTCAGGAGCACCCCTGTGATCTGGCTGGGCTGCAATTTGAAACCACATGGGAATGAAAAGTGTCTTTGCCATGTAAGAAAAACACTTTTATATATTAATAAAGCATCCCTGCAGTGCGCTTGTAGACCCACAAGCAGGATGCCTAACATTTAAGTCCTATAAGCTATTTTCACTGTGGAGGTTTTGGCTAGATTTTTCATAGTCAGTCCTAGCTATGATTAAAATATAGATTTCTCACCTCTGTTTGGGATAATGTTGGAGCAAAACATTCCACTTAGGGCCTGATTTCCATGTCGGTCAGAGTTGCCTCCGACCAACACCGTTTCTGTGAGGGAACCGCCCGACCATAGCACGGCGGTTTCGCACACCTCATTTTGATGCGACTCCCATTTTTCTATGGGAGCTTGTGCCGCAGGCAGAAACTGCCTGCAGCACAAGCTCCCATTGAGAAATGGGGGTTTGTGAAAATCCCTGACTGTGTGACAGACACCTCACGGTACCTGCCACACGGTGCAGGGACTTTTCAGAGGGCACCATAGGTGCCCCCCAGGGCTCTAAGCGGAGGGCCATGGGGGAAGGGGTCCCTGCTAGGGGCCCACAAAGTCGCTTTCCGACAGCCTTTCCATGTCAGAAATGTCGCCATGGAAAGGCTGCCGGAAACCGACATCATAATCTCGGCTCCACCGTCATTGAAGGGATTACTATTCTACTCCTGTTCCGACTGGCACACAGAACCCATCTGAAGAGGAGCGGAATCCCCTTGCGGTTTTTTCCTCCGTCTGCCATAATCAAAATATGGTGGTCAGAGGAAAAGCACAGGATGTTGGGCCCTTAGTTTTTAACATCTGATTAAATGGTGAATTCATATTTTTGACAGCTTGAGTGGAAATGTAACTTTATAAGAATCTACAATTGGCTGACTAAACCTGGCTGGCTTAAAACCAGGTCTGCCACTCCACACCCCCAAACCCCAATACACATTTCTGGCTGGAGGTAGCAACCCTGTCTCTAGCAGGACATTACCCTGGCCTCTGGTCACAGAAAGTCAGGGAAATTGTAAACAAGTGACCCCTTAGCAGGAATTAGCTATAATGGAGGAGGGAGAAACAGTGGGCAGAACAAATGGCAGCCTTCACACTAACCCTTTCTACCTGGAAATTCCTAATAGGGATGATGTTATAAAATCCCAGAACACTTCCAGACCCCCGGGCACCAACCCTCAATGCAGGGAAAACCAGTTTGGACCTTGCTAACTGGGAGCAGACCTCTTCTGAATAGGAGAGGTATTTTGGAGAAAGCTAAAGGCACTCCTGTGGAAAAAGTGTTCAGCCATTTCAGATTAAGGACTTCTGGGAATAATTACAGTAAAGTGAAAAGGAATTTCTGCAAGAGTAAGTGGGCATAGGGTGAGAAAGTAGAGAGGATTGGCTAGGGAAAAGCTCTCAAATCAGTGGATAGTTCACAGGATAAGTGCAGCATCTGACCACCACCTCACATCCACCTTCTCAGAATATTCCAGGATATGGAAAGGACACCCTTATATGAAAAAGGCCCCACTGCAAGAAAGAAGACTCTAGAATATGTACGTCTGTCTGGCACCCATAAACTGGAACTGCTCTCAAAGGGTCAGGTAAGTAACCACATGCGTGCCTGCTCCATGGGCTCAACAAGCCAAAAATGTCCTGTCTCCTACAAGTCACTGCTGACCACCAAGGATGCGTCCCTGCAGGAACCCTTTCTGGAGAGACACCTGGGGCCTAGTAGCTTGCCAATAGAATCTGGGGGCTTGAAAAGGACCCTTCCTAGCAGTTGGAGAAAAGCAGGACTTACAAATTGTTTGTCTCCCAGAGGACAAGGTGCTGAGGAGTACCTGAGTAAGTTGCACCTTAAACAAGCCAGAATATAAGTTCATCCTGCTCAGAACGTTTTGCTGTGCTGAAAACTGATTCAGCAGGACCTCATGGTTAAGGTATCTGGTATTGTAGATCCCTTCTCTGCTACAGCTTCCAGCCTTGCCATGCTTGAGGATTTTGAGAACCCAAAAAGTGACTAAAAGCTTCAAATAAAGTTTGGTAGACAGAGTCCTCTGACTGCCAAACTGGAAGTCCACCGGCTCTTTTTGGAGTCGGCAGAAACCTTAGACCAATGCCCTGATGGAATTCAGGTAATTGGTCTAATTACCTCACACCATCTGCCCGGGGCTTTAGGCAACAAATCCAACACCTCCAGCTACAGTCCGAAGATTACATTTTTGACTTTGAGGGAACCTCACTGGCCTCAGTCTTGGACCTTGTACCACTGAATGACCCTGACTTCTATTTAAGAGCCTGATTTAGAGTTTGGCATTCAGGTATTCTGTACCAAAGATGAAGGAGATACAGCCCACCTTATTACAAGTGCCATAGGATATCATCCACTGGTCATAATGCAAGTAGGATATTAATTACATTTGTGATGGAGTATCCAGCCCCCCTTCCATCGCAGTTGACCTGAAGCTGCACCTATGTTCTGGCAAACAGTAAACTGTTGTTTTCCAATGGCACTTCAATTTTTCTAGGTGCTTTTTGTCCTAAAATGCAACAAATCATATTTATTCCTTCACCTTATCCAATTGTAATGATTTTAGTGTCTTTCTTTTCAATACTTTTTTCTCTATTTTTCTAAATTGATTTGGGATTTTTATTTTATTGCATTTTTCAATTTAAAATTGCTGGGCGGCTTGAACTTCACACACACTTCTCTTGGGAATCGCCTGCTGCTTGCACTATAGCTGCCAGGTGTTCAGCAGAGATTCTTCTAGATTTGTGTTCAGACCTAGCTAGGGTGTGTTCATTAAGTTGGAAAGGGTTCCCTCATTCCAAATTGATAGCCCACTTTCTGACAGTCCTGTCCCTTAAGGTGTGTATGATCCTTGAAAGATTTGGACACCATTTCCTACCCTTGCGGGACAGAGAGGTGCTGTCTAGATAAGGGCAACTTGAACAAAGATGATTTCTAAGCTCCTGCCGCCTTCCAGTTTGTCACTAAAATCTGGCTAGGACCCCTAATTGTTATTCCAGATGAAAATACTGACACTTTGAGATAGTCAAAAAAGACATCAGATAGAAACGTCACTTGTATTTACTTAGCAAACAGAATTCCAATTCACTGCACCCACCATTATGGGTGGGCAATTTTTGGGAAGCTTTTTACTGACTGGGGCATGTAAGTAGCCTATGCCTGAGCACCCATGGCAATGTTCACACCTACCAGGCTCTTCTTTAGGAAACCACCCTGTTCTTGATCCACCAGCCTATGATAGGTCTGTATCACACCCCAGTGGCAATGACTGGCAGTGGCACCTGATAGAACAGTCACCAAATAGTTCTCTTTATTCATCTGCAGCTCCGCATCTGCAACCTCCAGGTGACGCAGTCGAGAAAAGAACCTCAGTACCAATAACTATCAAAGTCTTTCTATTCTCTGTTGCTTAGATCTTTTATCACTGGTGAATGAGTATGTGTCATCCTGATGCAGCTGGTGAAACAACCCCCACTGATTCTAAGAGTAACTGCCTCCATAAATCTTGTCCTATTTTTGTTTGTGTAACCACTTGTGTTTTGATTCATCCAGTGATGACCAGTGCTTAATTTGAGCCTTCAGTAGCAGGTGGTAGACCAACTGCACTTATTTTTGAGGACTGGAACTTATTTTTCCTTAATAAGCTTTGATCCAGAGCAAGACAAAAAAACTGCCAAAATAGAAAAATAAGGGGGAAGAGAAAGCAGAAAAACAGTTACAAAGGGAGAAGGCTGCAATGAAAAGAACCTGAAAAGTGAGATAAAGAGAAATAGAGTGTCTGGTGAAGGACTAAAGAGGCATAAGGTGGAATTAGGACTATGCAGCATTGTTATTCAGAACCCTAACTTTCCATAGCATTCAGCTTCTGAACAGAACTTTGGGCACCTGCACTTATTCTTTTACAAATTAACCACTGGTGATGACTTATCCTTGTCAGATAAGGAAGACTAAGAAGAGGAGGAATTGCCCCAGTCTCTAGTGACTCCAACTCATTTTCATGGAATAAGAAAGTAACTTCTTCATGGTTTCTTTCAAGAGCGGCATGAAAACCACCCCTAAAAGAGCTGTGGGCCTGGGACATTTTGCCCCAGTCATACTCCCCACATGGTCTGTGTAGGAAGCTGGCTTTTTATGTAGTGATGCCAATGTAAGGGCACACCATGCAATAAGTCCAGATGACCCTTATTGGTTTACAGGGCTTACTTTAATAATCCTAAATTCTCTAATTGTGGTAGTGTGGTTAAGCAGTTTAGGCTTATCACAGAGGAGTGTTAAGCATGTGTTGTGCACACACAGTCAATAAGAAATCCGAGAGCAATTTATCAAAATAAAGTAGATTTTATATGTATTTAAACACCAAGATCTTTAGAATAAATTAAGTACTTTCGGAGATATTGATGTTAGTGAAAAACAGTAAAATAACTTGAATAACGGTATTGAGACATGGGCCTCGAACGCTAAAATGTTATCCTAAGGGGGAAACCACACATTAGCAAACAGGTACTTGCTGTTTGATTCAGCTTTCATTGGTGCCCTTTGGGACTTAAGGTGCTAGGGGGCCAAGGTACAAAGTACCATCAGCAGTTTCCTTTTACCTGGCTTGGTGTGTCCGGGTGCAAAGTTGCTGGTCAGGATAGTAGCCTCATACACTGCACCCTAGAAACATAGGGGACTTGGGGAAAGTACGGTTGAACCCAAAGGGGGCTCAAGTCGTTGGGACCCTTAGGTCCAAGGGATGCAGTCAGAGGTTTTGGATCTCACACATATATATTTGACTACAGGACTGAACGTACAAGCCATTTACAGAAAAGACAGATATGCGATGGGTACAAGTGCTTAGCCGCACTTAATTTGCATGACACAATATGGATTTCTGTGTACTTGGAAGTGTACCACGCCGTGCAAGACTTTACTTGAAATATTCACAAAAGTTTGAGCACCACTGTGGGCCTTTACATGTCTAAAATATATCCATAAAAATGATACAATATTAATGGTTGATGAATATATCAATATGCAATTCAAGCATGGGTTTCCACAGATTACCACTAATGAAGATACTTCGAAACAGGACTAAAACACAGGTGCGACTTACTGTCTGCTAGCCACGCACTGCAACTAGTATGTTGTTTTCTATTATATTTTTTAGCCCTGAAGAAGTCGTGGGGTACACCCTTCAAAAAAAAACACGTGTTGGCTAACAAAAAGAAAGAAAATAAAGAAAATAAGAACAAATGCTGTTTTTACTAATTGTTCTCATAATATGATTTATAGTTAAGCGTGTGCTTAGGGGATTGATACAATTGTCTCAAGTGATCCACCTGATCACATCTTATTGGAGGAAGGGTGAATCCCCCTACCCTTGATAGGACCACCACATACACAAGGATCAGTGATAACAGCGTGAGACAGTGGATGAGCGCCAAGGAAATCCCATTTTTATTCAACCCCATGCGGAAATACATAACTAACCTGGTCCAGCAGTCCTCAGATTGAACGGCTTCAAGAGGCCATGTGACACTAAAATACTTGAGAAACAGGACTACAACCCTTTTTTGTAGCCTTTTGCCATGTGATGTGGGTCACAGTGAAGGAGAATAAAATAACAGCATATTCTTATGATGATACCCCATACTTTCCTACCCTTTGCAGCATGCCTTTGACCTTTTTATATTAGAGAGACATTTTTAAAGAAGTAAATTAAGTAATTAAAAAAAAAATAGAAGCATAGTCAAGGGTCATCAGGATGCATGACCAAAAGTGAGAACAGGCAGTTATTGGGATTTAGTAAAGGAAAATGGGGAGAGAAGAGAAATCAAACATGAAAACAACTAGGTGAAGACGTTATTGAAAGTCTCTACAGAAAAGTATATAATAGGCATGTGGGGATAGTGAATGACCCCTGAACTAGTTTTGGCCTGTATCCTTAATAACAAAGTTTCTAATCAACCTTTGCTGTGTGTTATAACCGCCCAAAAATAGTAGCCAATAACAAATTAACAGGCAAAACATTAAATTATAAAAACGAGAACCTTTTCTAACTGGGTTATTAGGGGAGCAAGAAGAGAATTACCAACGGAGGTAAGAGCAGTCTCTGTCATCAAACCTGACATACTAGACATGGGTTAATTCAGTAATTACATATTTCATATCTACTTTACTGTTACTGCCCAAGTAACAGTTAAAATAGAGGGATTTGAGTATGATGTGGTGGATTCTATTATGACTGCTGAATCAAATATGCCTGATACCCCAATGAATGAAGGGATGTGTCAGTGCTTGAAATCTGTATTTGACTTCAGTTCTGATGTATGTAAAGTCTAAAGCCAAATGTGAGGATAGATTGTGTGTGTTTTTTTTTTTACATTTCTTTATTTCAAAGAGAGCATAGTCAATATACATGTTACAGTATTTTCCTGTTATGCTTCATTATAGTTCCATTACCACAGTATGCAAAGGAAAAAGAACCCCCTTTTTACCTTTCTCTACAACAGGAGCGGAAAAATATTTTGATTACAGTTTCTCCTTTCGGAGTTACAATCCTGGAACATAAATTACATTGACTAATGCTCTTGTCAATCCCCAAAAACTCCCCCCCCCTACCGGTCACTGTCAGATTGATACCCCATTTCCATATCTAATTTAGTCTTTTAGGTGTCTACTGTCCTTGTTTCCTGACTATGTGTAGCAGTCATATTGTGGTGTTCCTCATCCAGCGAGTCAGATTGAGTCCGCGAGGCCATCTCTTCTATCTCTTGTACCATTGCCCCCCATGCCATCAGTACTTCCGGGAGCTTATCCTCCTTCCTAGTCTTCCTCATATGGTCTTTCTCTGCCATTGCCCATTCTTTTAAATCTTTTACGGACACTTTCGTGGATCCTTTCCCAGTCTTTTGCCGTTATCTTGTGCTCACTGACCTCTTGCCACTTTTCTTCTACTTTCAGGGGCCTAGTCGTTTTATCCTCTCTCAGTGCACTGTATAAATGGGAAACAAGTTTTCGACCACCCGCCATTGCAATTATAGTGACCAGTGTACGTGTATGCTCCGGGGCATCCGGAAATGTCGGCCAAAGTTGTCGGGCTGTAGCTGCTATCTTGGAATATTGTAGGAATTGTCCCACCCCCAGTTCAAATGTGTCCACCACGTCCTGGTAGGTAATGAACCTATTCTCTGGATATAGGTCTGACATCATCAGACAACCCCCCTCCTTCCATTTTTCGATAGACATTGCTCGTTCTATTTGAGCGAATTGTGGCATGACCCAAATGTCTGCCTCTGGTGCATAGGGCACACCTTTAAGAAGTCTCTTAGTCGTCCTATCCCATGTTTTGGCCATTAATCCAATTAGAGGAGGGTATTTTTCTGGATGCGTCCTATTTGTCCAGAGAAGTGCTCCCAGCTGTTGTCTACCATAGGTACCCTCTAACAGGGATTGCTCCCAAGTGGGATTCGTATCAAGCCATGCTATTGCATGTTGCAATTGGGACGCCCAAAAATATAACTCTAAGTCCGGGATTTCTAGACCTCCCTTGCCCCATTGTCTTTTCATCACCTCCAAGCTTATCCTACATCTATTTCCATTCCACAACAGCTGGGTGAGAAGTACGTCTAGTTCTTTGAATATTCTATGTGGAATTTCATAGAAAGATCTTTGCATTGTGTACAAACATCTGGGTAGTATTACCATTTTAATTAAAGCAATTTTTCCCATCAGGGATAATTTTAGGGTGTTCCAGAACTTTATACTCCCTTGTAGGCCCTTTAATATCCTGCCCATATTGTGTTCATAGAAGGCGTCTTTCTCTCTGGCTACTCGTATCCCAAGATATCGCACCGATTCCAGTTCCCATGGGAGATACAAGCCAAGGGACTGGGACTCTACTCTCCCCTCTATCTTCCCTATCGGATATAATTGTGATTTTTGTTTATTAATGCGTAAGCCTGAGGCCCCAGCAAACTTTTCCAATGCGTGGAGCAATATTGAAACGAATGGGTCGGGCGTCGCAAATAGACCAATGCGTCGTCCACGTACAATGACACTATATGTTCTGTTTGGCCTATCCTAATGCCATGACCTTGCAACTCCGTCCGGAGGTGACATGCCAGTGGCTTTATTGCGAGGGCAAATAGCAAGGGGGAAAGCGGGCATCCTTGTCGCGTGCCCCTTTGTAGCAACATAGCATCCGATACAAACCGTCCCGTTCGGACCCTCGTCATGGGTCTAGCATAAAGTAATTTGACCCAATTTACGAACCCGGAACCCAGTCCCATTTTTAGAAGGACCTGCCAGGGATATTCCCAGCGGACCGAGTCAAACACTTGTTCAATATCTAAAAGCGCCAGTGAGGTTTCCTCTGCTTTTTCCCTAAGAGTCTGCATTATATGTGCACAACGGCGAATATTCCTCAGCGTATTCCTACCAGGTATAAACCCTGACTGATCCACATGTACCAACTGTGGGAGACAAGGGAGCAGCCTACTCGCCAGTACCTGGCTGATAATTTTAAGGTCCTCGTTTAGCATAGAGAGGGGTCTATATGAGTTCGGAATCGAGGGGTCCTTCCCTGGTTTGGGAATCATCACTATTAATGCTTTCCGCATTGAACCTGGCAGTTCACCCCTCTCCTCTGCTTCTTCAATTACCTCTAACAATCTGGGAGTCAACAGCCCGGCATATTCTTTATATAATTCAGCCGTCAGGCCATCCATACCTGGAGATTTTGCCGTTCTCAAATGGGTTATTGCCGCTTTTATTTTCTCTTCTCCAATTGGGCCCCCCAGTGTTTCCTGAGCCTCAGGGTCCAGGCTGGGCATTTCCATACCTGCCAGATATGTTTGTATGGTCTGGGCATGTGTGGGGTTCTGGGACTCCGAGTATATTGTGTTCAAATGGATTGCAAATGCCTTGTTGATCTCATGTTGTGTGTAGACCATTTGTTGCGGGTCATTTCTAATTGCCAGGATCGGTTGTGCTTGTGTCTCCATACTAATTAGACGTGCCAGCAGACAGCCCGTTTTATTTCCTTCCATATACCACCGTCTTCTGCTTTTATTCCTATTATATTTGTCTAGTGTATCCCATAGATCCCCTATCTTTTGTCGTTGCACTGTCCATTTATTAGGTCCCTCTATATCAGTGGGGAGTGCTTTTTCTAAGATGGCCAACTGTTGTTCCTGGCGCTTCAGATCTTGCTCTAGCACTTTTTTAACTCCGGTCTCAGTAGACATACATGCCCCCCTTAGCACTACTTTCATGGCATCCCATTTCATTGCTTTAGTACTGGCGGTATTCCAGTTTACATCAAAATACCCCTGAAACTCCTTGCCAATCGTAGCCTTATATACTGGATCAGTTAATGCTTCGGTATTTATTATCCAAAGCGGAATCTTAGATCTCGACCTGCCCATAGTGTATACTATAAGTAGAGGGGAGTGATCCAATAAATATCGAGCCAGGAATTGTGCCTCCACAATTCTATTAGCTGCCCCTTTCTGTATGAAAAAGTAGTCCAATCTGCTATGTGTATTAGTAGCGGGTGTGTGACATGAGTACACTTTTTGGTGGAGGTTGCGATGCCGCCAGATATCCACCAAGTTGTAATTTATTAACATCTGACGCTTAGCTTCCCTGGTTTTAGGCTTGGCCTCTGGTCTCGGGGGATGTCTGTCTAGTGTACCATCTAAGGCACAGTGATGGTCCCCTGCAACAATCAGTTCTACATCTGGTGCAAGATCTATCTGTCGCATAACTGACCCTCAGAACTCACCATCATCACTATTTGGGGTGTATATATTTATCAGGCAAACCTTCCGCCCATCTAGTGTTCCCTCCACTATCACATATCTTCCCAATGGATTTGGGCTGGGTTTTTCCGCTCCAAATGGGACTCCAGGTGCCACCCATATCAGTGCGCCCCTGGCATATCCTGAGTAGGATGTCACAAAATACTGACCCCTCCACCTTCGTTGGACATATTTAAGGCAATCTGCCCACAGGTGTGTTTCTTGAAAGAAAGCTATGTCCACTTTGTATCGTTTTAGATACGCAGCCTTCCGGATCCTTCTGATCACATTATTTAGCCCTCTAACATTCCATGTTATGAACTTGTAATTCTGTCTATCTTCCTTCTTGTCTGCATTGCATAGTGGTGTAGCTTCTCATTATCTCTTTGGGAGGAAGCAATCCTATCAGCGCGGGCAAACGCCCCTTTTAAACCTATAGATTTTGTGGGATATCTTTTCTGCGCACTTCCAGTATTGAACTTTTTAACAAAACGGTGCAATCTCCAATGTCCCCCCACCCCCTTCCCCAGGCAGTACTAACTGATCCCCATAGCGCAACCTTCGTCTAAGGAGTCGGGACTCCGCCCCATATTGAAGTCCCCTCTCACCCTGCATCCCTTTCCCCAACATTGCAATCAACAATAACAGTAAATGAGTTCAAAGAAAAGTCTAGTTCCTGAATTACGGCCAGACTGCCAGGCACCTTGCCGCCCCACCCAACCCAAGGCATAGCAAGGCAGCTTCAGTGAGCCACAGCTGGAACATCCTAAACTGGATTGTGGCGAAAAAAATAACTAATGACTCTGGGTTTACCTATTTTTCACACCCCCACAGCAAGTATGTGCGTTTAGACTATTTCTTAGTCTCAAATAATATATTGAATGAGGTTGCGATCAAAAAACTTTTCGAAATTCTTCTCGGACCACAACCCACTATTGTTAGAGATTAATAGACAAGGGGGTACTAGAAACGAGAGCAGCTGGACATTTGACAGAAATTTGTTAATAAACAAAGAATTCCTAACACACATTAAGCACTGGGCCACAGAATTCATAGATATGAATAGATACAGAGCCTCACGTAAAATAATTTGGGATACTCTAAAAGCTGGTTTGAGACGGGCGATTATTAGTTCTGTGGGACAGCGACGGAACCATCAGAAGAAGGAGGTCAACTCACTAATAGAAAGCCTAGCTAAACTGGAAATAGAGCACGTGAAGCTGATTAGTAAGGGTGGGCAGGAAGAGTCAATAAAGGAATATACGGTGAAGATAGCTGTAAAAAAAGCAGAGATTAACAGCTATTTTCAGGAAAGAGCGGCCCAAGCCTACCAGGAATATAGGGGTGAGATGTACGAGTATGGAGAGACCGCAGGGAAATTACTAGCGCTGCGTCCAAGACAAAAAAGTGTTAGAAACAATATTGCTAAAATTAAGTGTATCAACGGGCAATATGAGACGAGCCCGGCTAAAATCATTGAAGTTTTTTAACAATCCCATTGGAACCTATACCAAGCCGACACTCTAGAAGCAAACCCAGCGATTCAAGATGACAGATGGCCGGTGCTAGCACAAATAGATGAAATAACACATAGGAAGCCGAAAGAAGAATTCACACTAGAAGAGTTTAGGCAGGCAATCGGCTCCCTCCCCGCAGGGAAAGCAGCCGGTCCAGATAAAATCCTGCTAGAACTTTATAAAGCACTAGTACACGAGATTGCCCCGATCATGCACGACTTGTTTCTAGATGTGGCATCATGGCAGGGAACAGACGTAGTAATATTTCACAAGAAAGGCAAAGCACCAGAACTTCCAGCCTCCTATCACCCCTTCTCGCTTATGAATTCGGATGCTAAAGTTTATTTGAAAATGATAGCAAATCGGCTACAGGGAATTATTGCAACACTGGTATCACCTTGGCAACACGGCTTTGTACCGGGCAGAGGGACCACAGACCACATCAGGCGGGTCATCTCAATATTAGATATAGCGGAAGCAGAGAGCAGCGATGTGGCTGTGGTCCTCCTGGAAGCCTTTGACCGGGTATCATGGCAGTATCTCTGGAGAGCCGTGAAAGAAAGGGGGCTGGGTCCACGTCTAGTGACTGCTATCCGAACCATGTATCACCAGCCGTACGCACAACTGCAGTTGATGGGGAATACATCAAGAAGGATTGAGATAGCCAGAGGGACACGACAGGGATGCCCCTGATCCCCAATTCTATTTGCCATCTATTTGGACCCATTTATCAATCAAATAATGCACAACTCTGCAATTAATCCAGTAACCAGTAAAGGGTATAACACCAAGATTCTAGCATACGCAGATGACATTGCAATAATCACCACAGAACCAGATACGGCAATTAGGGAGGTTGAAACATGGCAGGTGGAATTTGGAAAGAAGGCGGGATATCTCCTGAATAAGGGGAAAACGCAAATAATCTGCTCGCCCCAGTGTCATACACAAGATATCCGCAAAGTTGATACAGCCCCATACTTAGGGATTAATATAACATCCAATATGGATACACTGTGAGCAATTAACATCGACCCAGTGCTGGAGAAAATAAGCTTGGAGCTCAGACGCTCAGATAAACTTAAGCTAACAATAATAGGAAGACCTAATCTACTAAAAATTTGTTTTTTTTCCAAAATACTATATTTGTTTCGCTCAATCCCTCTGGATCTTGGGGAAGCAACTATAAACAAAATGAATGCTATGTTCTCAAACTTCATTTGGAGCTACCAGAAGACGCGTCGCTCTTTGAAAACTATGACGCTTCCGCGCGAAAGAAGGGGGTGGGGAGTCCCAAATTTATTGTTTTATTACTGGGCAACTGTACTGCAGCAAATTGGCACCTTTCTTTCACCCAACCAGACAAATAATGAGGATTTCGGTTTACCCACAATATATCACATACCTATTGGGAAAGAGGCAGAAGGGCTCTTCCTTCGACAACATGAACCAAGTTACTACAAGAAGACGCTGTTCAAGTGTGTTAAGGTGGCCTGGAGGGTCTGGAAAAAGGTCAGCAGATTGCTGAAGATCCCCAGGTATAATAGATACACGCCCCTATGGCGTTCTTCTCTAGTCCCAGAGGCACTATATGATGGCATGGCTAGAAACTGGGAGCAGGCTGGCATAGATAGGATCGCAAGTTTGTTTAACAATATCTAGATTATCCCATTTGTGGGCCTCGTGGAAAGATATGGTGTTAATAATAGAACACAATTCAAGTATATCCAACTCCGAAATCACAGTCTTTATCTCGCAGCCTTTCGGGGATACCCTCCCGTCTTTTACCATTATCGCAGTCCACCCTCCCTTACTGCTAATTCCTGTACTTACAGTTTCATTGTCCATAACGTTCTTCAGCATCACCCCTTTACAGTTTCACTATCCCTCTGGAGTCTTTTTCAGTTTAACTGGGGTTACCCTCCTCCTGTGACTGGGTCTCTTGTACCAGGCAGAGTGGGGAGAACTGGTTGTGCATTGATATCCCCTCCAGTTCGGTCTGCAGGGTGCCGTCCGGGCCCACCAATATACGTCCCAGCTCAGGTGCGTTCTGGGGTGTAGCTCCCTGTTTGCCCGTGTTACGACGCTGGCCTCTCTGTCATCCACTTCTCCTTCGTTGTTCTCGCCAGCCTTGGTTTTGATCTTGCCCAGCGAGGCCTATCGAGTCCATCCAATCTGTGGCCTCCTGCGGTGTAGTGTAAAAGTGAACCCTGCCTTCATGTTGTATTCGAAGCCGGGCCGGAAACATCAGGCTGCATTTAATGTTAAGGTCTCTAAGTCGTCGTTTGACCCCCAGGAAGTCATTTCTAAGATCTTGTACTTTCCTAGTATAGTCAGGGTAAATATGAATGTCTTGGTCTTCAAACTTGGGCGGGCCATGAGCATGTACATATTGCAGTATTATATCTCTATCTCTAAAATTGAATAAGCGGGCAATTATGGCTCTAGGTGGTGCTCCTGGTCTCGGTGGGGGCCCCAGGGAACGGTGGGCCCTTTCTATGGCGAACATTTTGGAGAGTCTGATATTTGTGAAAGCCGACCCTATCCATTGCTTGAGGAAAAGATCCGCCACCGAACCCTCCGCTTTCTCCGGAAATCCGAGAAATCTGAGGTTATTTCTTCTCGACCTCCCCTCTCCGTCTTCTGCTCTATCTTCCAAGCGAGTAGACTGTTCCTGGAGCGAGGTCACCGTCGTGCGTAGCCTTTGGACTTCTTCTCGCAGTGTACCTAATTCTCCTTCTGTGCTTGTGACTCAATCTGCCACTTTTTGCAAGTCTAGGCGCAGGTGGTTAATATCCATTGCCATAGTATTCATTTTTGCTTCAAGCGCTACCCGGGAATCTCTGATGGCGTCTAGAATCTCTGCTTTATCTTGCGCCATAGTACCGTGATGCAGCATTTGCTCAAGTTCTCTTCTATTGTGTTCGGAAGTTGTCGGGCCTGGTACTTTGTATTGCATTATTTTGTTAGTCTTCGCTCCCCTTGTCGGTTTATCTTTGCCCATATTCCGACCGTACAAGACGGTCTCAGACGTGTCTTTTATCTCTTGGCCCTCTCTCTCCGGCCCCGGGACAGGAGCAGGTAGGGCCCCCAGCAGGTAGGTATTATCGACTGGCCTTTTTATTTTCAGTTTTTCTCCACCCTTTTTTTTTTCTTTCCTGGTGCTTCTTACCTCTGCCAGTATTCTTCTGTGACTTCCCCAGAGAGACTCTTCCCTCAAACCTGGCCTCCGTGTAGTGAGCTCACCTGCCTTCTCAGTTCCGGGTATTTTATTGAATAGGTATCTCCCGCTGGGGTCTTTTCTCCCAGGCCCATCGGGAATCCAAACCGGTCTTATCTCCTTATTCCGCTTTGTGGTGCGCACAACGATACTGCCGAAGCCACAGCAGTCTTTAGCGACCCCGAGATGTAGTGCGTGCACTAGGCGCTGCGCAGGCGTCTTAGTATGTCCAGTTACAACCGGGGCCCCCTCCACTTCTCACCAGCGTTATGGGCAGAGGTGGATTCTGTTCCAAGCGGTTCCTGTGTGTATTTCTGTATTCGTGGCCCAGGGGATCACCCCTCCAGCACCTCCGGGCCTTGCGTAGTTTTTATTCTTATTTATTCTATTTTATTTTATTTGGGCCCACAGCGATACGGCCGGGAGTAGATCTGCTCCAGCGGCTCCCGCAGGCAGTTCTTACTGTCGGGGCCCGGGGATCTCCACCCTCAGCTCTTCCGGGCCTCGCTGTACTTTTCAGGGCCTAGGCCGCACACGCTCCGGGTGGGCTCCGGCGCGTCAATTTTTTGGCCTTTTTTAATTAAATTGCTTCTGCGAGCGGGAGCACCACTCCTCACAGGGCCCCCGGTCCAGACTCCCTCGTCTTTTAAGGCCCCCTCAGACTCAGACGCACCTCGAGCTAGAAACAGGCGCCGCCATTTTGGAGTCAGGCAGGCCGTCTCGCTTCAGGATCTGCAGTCGGCTTTTTCTCTGTATCTAGGTTCTGGGGGCCCCCCGAATCTTACTCATTCTGCGCAGGGGGATTCCGTCACTGTTTTTTCCAGAGTTGTTGTCCGTTCCACTAGGATTTAGGGAGGATTACTTCATCTGGGGCAGGAGCTCCGACGATACACAACTAGCCGGCCATGATGTTAGGCCACGCCCCGATGGACTGTGTGTTGTGTGCATCTTTTCTAAATGTGAGTATCATCGAAACTTGAATATGAGCTGACTTGGGCTCTGCAGATTAAAGCAGATAAAGTCAATTGAGTTCCTTCAAGGACTAAACCCAAAGAACTTGGAGAACTTTTGCTTGTGAACTTACCATTACGGTGTAGTATATACCACCCAGTATTGTGCAATTACAAGTTAAACACAATGAAATGGGGAAATTTCATTTGGATTCGATTTTTCCGTTCAGTAGTACTATATGGAATTCCCAATTCCGTAGGGTTTAACACATAACTTTACCACCTTCTTTAAGCAGGTGGTAAATTCAGTTGGTGGAGCATGAGGGGGAGGAGAGATATGGGGGTATTAGGGAAAGGAAGCCAAAGGTTATTTCTGGCAGGGGATCACTGAATACTTGACGCAGTCAGATAAAATAACAGGGAATAGGGCTTGGCTGTATCTGCAGCTAAAGCCTCATTTGATTTTACCATGGAAAATTACGGCACAGTAAAATTGGGTCTCGTTTTTCCTTGCATTTTCAATGCAAGGAAAAACGAGACCCAATTTTACTGGGTGCGAAAAAACAGACTCACTTGTAATCAAGCGGAGTTGAATTCCTTGAATTAATTCAACTCCACCTGAGTTGAAATAAGGGCTTAATCAGTGCTTAATTTGAGCCGGTTGTTTCCGGTGCTCAGGACCGACACTTCTTTCACAGGGTCGAGACTATAGATTTATGAACCCGCTGGTGATTTCCCTATATATATAGTTCAACTTCAAAATAAAATGAATGAGGTAGCTCACTGGGTGGCTTTCTCATATGTCTACACAGGTGGGCCCGCCCTTGTCCAGGCAGGCATGAATGCATGTCATCACATTAGTGATGATGTCATCATGCCTGTTACGATTCCAAGAAGTCAACGTCGAACAATGACTTGCATTCTTATTTCCTTATTCTGCTGCACCCTACCCCTGCCTGAGTCTAAGCCTCCCATTGGATAATCGTAGCTGGGGGCTGGCTCATGGCTGAGTTGGGGCAAGGAGTTGGGGCAAGGCAGGCTGGGAGAGCAGAGGTCGAACTAGGCTTTGAGGGCACATGAGGAAGAATAAATGAAAGTACGGACTTTGCGCTGGCTGCCTAGCCAGCCCAGTATAGCCTGTATTTCTCCATACTACCCACAACGAGCTCGAGGCGGCCAGGGCCCACCTCAGCTTTCATGCACCGTGAGGGACTTCTTGTACACGGTGCTGCCTACCAGCACTCTAATTGCTGAGCATGCGTGAGTCCATTAGGATGCAACAGCCCCACTCACTTACATTGGCAGCATTATGGTTAGGGTAGGGTGACCAGGCGTCCCGGAGTTGCCGGGACAGTCCCGGGTGTTCACCAGCTGTCCTGGCAGATTTCAAGAAATTTAGCACATGTCGCGGTTTTTACAGAGGGTCGACTGAAAACGGTGGAGGTGCCTTTTTATGTTTTCCAAATCAGGGATAGTTATCAGCTGTTATAAGACAGCAATTTAGTTAATAAGACATGCTACTGACTTTAAAAATTGCATTTTATTTATGTTCTTACTGCCCCTTCAATAATTCTCTGCTGAGGAGCACTGTCATTCTGTGCGCTCAGTTGAAGTAAAATTGTAGTCCTTCTATTTTTGTGAAATGCCCCTGTTTTTGGCTTCAAAATTCTCGTCACCCTAGGCTGGGAACAATGCTTGTGCTGGAGCAGGCGGGGGCAGAGCACGCTGAGCAGTGGATGCCGATGCCCTCCTGCCTGGACTGAATGAATTACAGGCAGATGACCTGCTGAGGTAAGTGCTGCTCTCCAGCAGCCACAATGGAGCAAATCGGACCACACCTATCTGTTCCTTCAGCCCATGTGTGCTCTTAGCTTCTTCCCCGTGACGTGTGATAGCTGCAGTTTCTTTCTTCCCAACTGACCATGGTAAGTGAGAGGAGCCTTTCTCACACTTTGGCATTCAGTTAACTTTTATTTTTGAAATAATCAGTCCAGAGAGTTCATGATCCGAGAAGGGTAGTTGTAGGCATTTCCACATAGATCAGTGCAGGGAGCGCTTGCCTTTCAAATACTTGTGATCTGCACATCACACTTTGAAATCCTGGCCAGGCTGATTCAGAATTACGTCCATCAGAAAGTTGGCAGATGAAGTATTATTGTGTAATGTCCATTTTTACAGTGCTATTGTGGTGTGAGCGATTTTTATGCACTTAGAAAAGTGTGCAGAGATTTTAATGCTTACGGTATATCTTGTAAAAAAGTGACACAAGTAACTTTTAAATGTGTCTGTGTTGAATTGGGAGTATCTGCACATCCAGTGCCTGCACCGTGCCACACTATCAGTGTTGGTGCTGTTGTGTTGACAGGTTCCTTTGAGAGACATATTGTGTGCCTTGATAGTTTTGTGCATTTTCTCTCGATAAGGTAACGTAGGCTCTGAACTGTAGTTGCCAAACTATTTAATGCAATAAATCTGGATGTGGGTGAGTTTCAATGGCACCTTAAAAGTGCTTGTGCAATTCTCAGTGGTATAGCCAGTGTGTCATGGGTCCTAGTACAAGGAAGAAAATAGGCCCTCCTGACCGCGGTTTGAGCTGTGCTGTGAAATGCAGCAATAATCAGGGTTCAGTGTGCCCCATGTGCCTCAGCCCTGGTGCCACTGCACCTGCTGCATCAATGGAAGCCCCACCCCCTCCCGCTGGATGATACTTCAGACATGTGAAACTGCTCTTCTTGCCCACGTTTTGTTCAGCACACGAGGAAACTTGAGGATGTCTCTTTCTGGTGGCATTATTAGCAAAACAGTGATTTCTGTCTTTATGAAACTGCCGGCCTTGCAGCGTTCTGGGATTTGTAGTGTCAGAGGCACCGTCTAGGAGAGCTGTCAGCACAAACGAATAATGTGGGGCAAAAACGTTAACATTTCTAGGTGTGTTTTTTGGACACAGGCTTCTCCTCTAGGCTAGCTTACATCAAGTTCAAACAGCATTTGCATCGAGCGACCAGTGCTAAAAAATTGCACTGATCAATATGTGCAAAAAGCGTTTTCACGATGTTGGTTTAGTGTAACTTTTGCCTGTGCACAGGTCTGTTGGTGTAGATAAGGAAGTAAAATGTATGTATGCCCATATTTAAGAATGACAACGAGAAAACACAGAGTTCAAATTAGCAGGGTCAGGGGCAAGCCTGAGGCAGGTGTAAGAGTGGTAGCATAGGTGAGAGACGAGAGAGCAGGAGTAGATAGAAGAAGGAAACAACAGGGTAGGAGAGGTATAAAGGGGAGAAGAGGAGAAGGGAGGGAACAGTGCAGATCAGATGGAAAAAGAAGGCAGACATGGTGTGAAGAAGAGAGCGGCAGGGAGAGAGAAGAGAGAATAAAAGGGTGTAGCGGACAGAGAAAAAAGAGCAGAGAAGGGCTAAAAAAAAAAAGAGAGACTGAGAAGAGAGACATTAAGAGCCAAGATACAAAAGAGAGAGGGATCAGAGCATGGATGAAAGGGGACAGGAAAGGTGGCAGAAGTAGAATGGATGGAAAGAGGGGCACATTAGAAATCGATGGAGAAAGGTCACACACCAAGGGTGACAAAGGAAACAGAAAACGGCTAGAGTGGTGAGAGGATAGACTGTTCGAACAAAGACAGCGGGCAGAGAGCAGGGGTTTAGGATAGAGACTGAGGCAGTGCAAGTGTTAAAAGTGGTCCACAGCAGTGTTAGAAGTGGGCTGTGGCTTCTTTAGAAAAAGGTTTGGGCACCGCCATTTTTTTATTTATTTTTTACAAATTATGCACTGGCCTTAATGGGATGATATTTTTGAAAAACATATTTGTGATACTATATTTTTATCAATGATTTTCTGATATGCAATCCCAGACTACGCCGATCGGGAGCAACACATTTACTTAATCTTCTCACAGACAAACTAGAAGAAATTGAAGTTTTTTCCCAAAAAACATGAAAAAAACACATCTCTTGGCCAACAAATCTCCGAACTTCACAAGAGTCTTGGGACGCATAAGTTGTCCACGGTTTTTCGTGCGTGGGCTGATTTCAGCCAATCAGAAAGGGTCTAACCACAGAAACCTTTTCTGATTGGCTAATGGTGGCTATTCCAAATGTATTAAATAAACACCGGTTATTCCAGTGCCAAGAGAACCAAGACTTGGGTGAACCTGCGATTTACAAATAAACACACACGCATTAGGCATTATTAGTAGCAGGGCTTTAACTTTGGGATGAAAAAACTGGGGTGTCTCTCAAAGCGGCGTGGCCAATGTAATTAAGGGCGTGGCTTAAAACACGTAAGCTAAAAATCTGTGATAGCATAGTGTGCCGCGCGACTTGTATTTTGCTGTTTCTGTCATTGCATCTAGATATATGATACAACAAGTAACATCATACCTACAACAAGTCAGGACTATTGGCTTTGTCAATGGTTGTTAATTGCACAAGATAAATAAGCAGCAACTACGGCCTGAATATTATTGAAAAAGCTTCCACTTAAATCCCTGGTGACCCCACGACAATGTTGCTGCTCCAGAGTTTAAAAAAGAGAAGGGAAATCCAGAGAGAAAATGACTCTCTTTAAAGGATTTCCTTTCCCTTATAACGCTCACCTGGCATGAAGTCAGGCCGTAACTTCTACACTAGTGAGAAGTGAGCAGTGACAGCAGCGCACATCCATGTGCCTGCTGTCACTGCAGTCTGGAAAAAAAAACGGGCCGCTTGTGCCAGGGCACAAAACAGAGCCCGATAGAGACCCGTTTCGAGGCCCCCCTTAAAAAACTGCCGGTGCTCAGACCCGGTGAGACCCGGCCCACTTAAAGCCAGGGACGGATTGGTAATGCGGGCACTCGGGCATTGGCCGAAGGGCCGGTGTCTCAGTGCCCTCTGTGGGCCGCTTTTCCCCCCTTTCCCAGTCCACAGAGAGCACTGGACAGGGAGAAGAAAGCAGCCTCGCTGTGCAGCCGTTCAGCGATGATCAGCTGTGGCCTCTCCTTGACCCCCTGCCCTGTCAAGCAATCACGCTGATGGTGGGCTGGGGAGGGGTGATTGTGTGCCAGAATCGGCCTCCCAGGGGGCCAGGTGTTGGTCAAGCCATTGAGCCATTTTCACCTCGGCCCCCCTGGGGCCCACGCAGCCCTAAAACAGTGTTTGCATTAACACCTCGCCCACCGCCCTTCTCATTCAGGGCATAGTGGGCGAGGAAGAATGGGTCTCTCTGTGGGGGCCAGGTAATGTTGGGAACTGGCATCATCTTCACCTTAGCCTCCCTCCCACCCCCATGGATGGCCCAGCAGCTGTGCTTTATCCCCTCTCCTGCCAGGCCATTGCCCCGAGGCAGTGAAGGGCTGGTGAGGGCTGAGTAATTTACAAATAGCTGGGGCCTCACTGTTTTTAAGGTGCTCCTGCGCTGGAGGGCTGGGGAATAATTTTTGAAGAGAAAGGGGTCTCGCTGCTTTTCAGGTGCTCAGGGCAGGAGAATAATTTTTTAATAGAAAGGGGCCTCGCTGCTTTTCAGGTGCTCCTGCCCTGGAGGGCTGGGGAATAATTTTTGAAGAGAAAGGGGCCTCGCTGCTTTTCAGGTGCTCCTGCCCTGGAGGGCTGGGGAATAATTTTTTAGGAGAAAGGGGCCTCGCTGTTTTTCAGTTGCTCCTGCGCTGGAGGGCTGGGGAATAATTTTGTAATAGAAAGGGGCTTCGCTGTTTTTCAGTTGCTCCTGCGCTGGAGGGCTGGGGAATAATTTTGTAATAGAAAGGGGCTTCGCTGTTTTTTAGGTGCTCCTGCCCTGGAGGGCTGGAGAATAATTTTTTAATAGAAAGGGGCCTCGCTGCTTTTCAGGTGCTCCTGCCCTGGAGGGCTGGGGAATAATTTTTGAAGAGAAAGGGGCCTCGCTGTTTTTCAGTTGCTCCTGCGCTGGAGGGCTGGGGAATAATTTTGTAATAGAAAGGGGCTTCGCTGTTTTTTAGGTGCTCCTGCCCTGGAGGGCTGGGGAATAATTTTGTAATAGAAAGGGGCCTCGCTGTTTTTCAGTTGCTCAGCTTGTAGGACATTGTCACCTTGGCCCTGTGTCCTTCCCAAGAACAATATCCTCCCACTTACATTCCTTGTGTGTTTCATGAAAGGGCACGCCCGCGAATGTGGGCCAAACCTCGCGAATGTGGGCCACGCCCCGCGAATGTGGGCCACTTTTTTCGTCAGTGCCCGAGCCAAATTGTGATCCCAATCCGACCCTGCTTAAAGCCCTGATTAACTCATAAAAGATTTTGGCGATCTTCTCCACAGCTAATTTAAAATTGATGGATATGTCACTTTAGGTCCCTGATGTGTTATATTCCTCCGAAGCATACATACGCGCTTTGTATGCCATGTACCATGCACCAATGTTCTTAAATTCTGACTTATCATGGGGGAGACAAACGGTTGCCACTACGGACATGCAATCCTCTTTCTGCGCACTACCAGGAGATCTATTTCAGTGTCGTTATTGTTACGTTCTGCTTGTAATATTTTTTCTGCATCTCATTATGCGTGCTCAACAGGTTTATAATTTGTTTGTAGAAAAACATTTTATAGTTAGAGGCTAGAGCTCATATTCTGAGTTATCAAGGAAATCGTAATTACAGATATATACCAAACTGACGTAGACGAGAAACTGCATGGCAGTGCTGCGTAATTTCATGAACCCCCTGCCGGTTTTCCCAGCACACAAGAGGTATTACAAGTTCGCTGGAAACTGCTCCGGTAGATGGCTGCGCAGCTGGCGCACTTCATTAATATCACGCTGGGTCTACTCTGCACCGGTGCATGATTTACCTACCCGAGGCCGCACACCCAGGGAGGCTGGCCTACTCGGAACAGTGGGAATTTCGTCATGGCGTTTACAGCCCGTTAGCCACGGAGACCCCCTTTCATCTAGAAGGAACAGGGGTCACAACGTCAAAAGGGAGCTGTCATGCGCGGTCACTGGAAAGGTCAGGTAAATGCCCACAAATCATTCGTACACGAGGAAGGAAATGTTTTGCACCTGGGCCAGATTCCTACCCTGGAAGCATTTCCCGCAATAATTCAACAGACATGTTTTGTGCATCATTTATGGACATACCTGCCGCGCAAAGGTAATTTATGAAGTACAAAGCGGTTTTGCAGATTGCTGAACTAGACAATTAACTCGCCTTATCTTATCAGTGGCAGAAAGACCTGGTGGATTGCAAGAGCATACCGATTATGGACTGTTTAAATGTGCCATCATGCGAAACAGAAGTTAGCGGGAAGCGAAAACAGAAGCCGCTGAGGAGATTTTCAGTAAACAAGAAAACGCGAGGACCACTGTTACACGACACAGCGTCATACGAGGAATACGTTGTTGATAAAGCCATTCACCTGTACTGATTGCATACTGTAATTGTCTACATTCTAAGTTCAGTCTGAGGGTAGAGCTGGGCAGGAAGTAGACGAGGACAAGGAGGCGGGACTTTCTGCATGTGGGCGGCGAGATTGAAAAGCAATTATGATAGATAAAATAATTGGGCGTTAAAATCCAAATTTGCCTATTCCCGTGGTTACAAATATATAAATAATATAATAAAAATATATAATTGATAGGCAAAAGGACATTGCTGAGCTGTTGGTTTTGCAAATATTTGTAAAGTATTGTCTGAAAAAATAAAAGAAAAAACTTTTAAAATAGTGGAGGAAAAACACGCACATATCTTAGGTTATCTCACACATGTACATTGAATTCAATGTTTTCAATCTGTATAAATGTCATGGTTTTTTTTTCAAATACTTTTCATTCAAAAAAACCCTGAACAGAATAAAAAAGAATTGGGAAGTGTCAGAATGTAATGGGAAACAAACATTGGCAAAGCCAATGCGTCTCGGCAATGGATGAAGCTGCGAGATTTTGGCGTTGTCAATGTGAATGTTTTTTAGCCATATGTTTGTGAGGTTGCGGATGTGTTATGTGTGCCTGTGTTGAAATGTGCGTGTTATTACTTTTGAGGGGATGCCTGTTTGCTTTGTGTGCATGTTTGCATAGTAATATTTGCGAACCTTTCTGTGGCACTATGTGAAAGATGATCAGTGCCCTGATGGCAGCTACTGTGATGAGCTATGAATACTGCAGTATGTCGTGGGTCGGGAACATTATCCTCAATAGCAAACCAAAGGTAAAGCAGCCTATTGCCAGACGTAGAATAAATAAATTTGAAAAAAGACATCCTGGGAGATGAAATGCCAAACAACAGGTCTCTTTTCAAGACAGCGCATGCATGCTGTTTAGAGCCGACACCTAAAAAGAAAGAAAACAAGCAGTGTGGTCTGTTTTTGAACAAGGTAGCAACGGAGTATGCAGTTCCTATGGGGCGGGGAGAAAGAGGAAGGAGGCTAGGTTGGTCAACACCCCTATTCTAAAGTAGAGTGTGGGTGTCTCCCAATATGGGAAGTGGGGCCCTCACACACCCAGTTGGGTGTCATGCTTCATCATAGGGCTTGCTCCTCGTCAGGCCGGCGCTGCATTGCCTGACGGGCACCCTATGAGGGGCTCTTTGTCAGAGATCTTTTTCCCAAGCCATATGGGTGAAGTTCGAGTTAGGCCCCTCACTCGCACTTCACCCATACGGCTTGGGAAAAAGATCTCCGACAAAGAGCCCCTCATAGGGTGCCCGTTAGACTTTAAACAAGTGATTCTTCAACTCCAGTGGGATAACCTGGAAAAAATATAAGACCTTAGGTAAAAATACCATTTTCACAGCTTTACTATGATGGACTACAGAGAGATGTAGATTTGTCCAACCTGTATAATCCCATTTTTTGCTTTCCCGAGGACAGGGGCTAAATTAGTTTCTACTATCTGGTCCACTTCAGCAACCATATTAACTGCTAGATACACCTCTTTCTCAGCTACCTGATTATCCCTGAGCTGTGCATACCTGTTATAGACTATTTGTGTTTTATTTTGATTCAGCAATTACCCAGAGAATCTCCCGAATGCCTTGGCCTCCTTCTCTCTTTCCTTTAGTGCGACCCCGGGGCTAGGCGTAACTAACACGACATCATCGGCATAGGCAAGGAATTAAGTGTCCCAGCAATGATATTGCATTGGTACCATCGAGGCGTTAGTATCAAGCTTCCAGATTAGGAGATTGATATATATATATACTGCGAAAAGCAGGGGAGGGGGTGTCTTGTACCCCTTTGAATTAGAATTTCCCCTGACTGCCCCCCATCAGCTGAAGTGTAACAGTGAGCCTATGTTAGACTGCTCTCACTTCGTTGATATAGCCGGACCCAATTCTGAACTGACCATGGCTGTCCAAAAGTACTTCCAGGAAACCCTATCAAACACTTTGTCTGTCTCTAATAAAATCAAAGCCATAGGGTTCCAAGAAACAGCTGAGGCGTCAAAGAGAGAGATGAAATGGCAAGTGTAGTCCGTGGTTCCCCTCCCGGGTATAAAACCATGTTGTCTTGGAGAAACAACCTTGCTTGCAATTTGGCTCAAGCATGTGGCAAATACTTTAGAATATATCTTTGTATCACTATTAATCAAAGCAATCAGCCTGTATGACCCTGGCTTTTGTGGGGGGTTACCTTGTTTTAGAGACACAACTATATTTGCAGAAGACCACGAGTCTTGAGCCGACTGTCCCCCTTGTAGCTGCAAAAATGTGTAAATAAAGGCTGACCCTTGCAGGGAGGAAAACACTTTATAGAACTCTAGGGGGATCTTGTCCATTCCTACTGCTTTCCCTGAGGGCAAGTCTTTTATGGCAGCTTGAATTTCCTACCATGACAGAGGAGCATCCAAGAGATCCCGGTCTACAGCTCTCAACTTCCCAAATGGGACTGACTCCAGATAGTGCATTAAATCCCCATCTTCCTGTCCCTCTTCCTCTCTATAGAGCCTCTAGTAATACACCCGGAAAACCTCTTGTATTCCCTCTGGATCAGTGACCAGGCCACCCTGCGAATCCCTTAGTTCGGTTATCTCGCCTTGTGCCGCTGTTTTCTAGTACGAATGGCTAGCAAGTGTCCCACCCGTTCACTATACTCGCAGCATTCCCTCTTCCAGACAAAATATTTATCCGCTGCTTTTTTTGCTGATATATCAATGATTTTGGCTTTCACCAGTGCCCCCTTGATGTTTTGCCCCTCAGACGCCTCCAGAATTAGTTGTGCTTCGGCTTCTTCCAGGGCCCTATACAGATCCATCAACTGCTGCTTCTCTTTTGTTTGCTGATTCATACTATAACTAAGTGTTTCCTCCCAAACGCAAGCCTTGAAAGCATCCCTCACTACCCAAACTGGGACACTCCCTCTGTTATGCTCCATAAATTCTGGGATCCAGTTACTTATATACCGGATATATTCTTCATCAGTGAGTAATGCCCACTCGAAAGACCAGTTCCGTGTGTTTGAGCTCAGACCCATCACCTCTATCTCTAAAACCAACGGGTTATGAACAGACATGACCCAAGGAACCTGTTCGATTTTACAACCCCGGAGCAGACTATGTGAGATAAAAAAATAATCCAGGCGAGCATGTGATCTGTGTGGGGTGGAAAAATAGGTAAAACCAGGGTCTGATACTTTGATCTTATGCCAAGCATTGACCAGCCCATGATCCCTCCCTAGATAGACCAGAGATCTAAACACTTTGGGTTTCTGAACCGGCGTAGGAGTTTACCACATCTTCTGGCGGCCCTCCCGCTACATTAAATATTAAAGTCACCACAGATTATAATAGGGGTCAGCCAAAGTGCCAGTTTGTTCAACAGATTTTTGAGAGGCAACACAGATATTGTTAATACAGCATGTGCATCAATAGGTTTATCGCATACAATTAATACTCGTGGTTCTTCATTAGTCCAATTCAATCTTGAGCTTTATTTTGTACTTTTCCAAAGGAGCGCAGCCACCGCGTTTCACCTAACAAGGCTTCATCAGGGATGCAAATATTAAAAACAACACATAGAGATGTATTTTAAAAATTGACACGTTACAAAACGTACTACAACACTATCATATGAGAAAAAAGACAAAAGCCACAAACATGACATAACCCAAATTCTTAAACATTAACAAACAAAATCCAGCTTGGTTCAACTAGCAAATTTTTACAAACAGCTCATATTAAAATCATCAGGAGAAGTTTTACAAGCAACTTTTACATACTAATATCTAAGCATAGTTATCTTGAACTATAGTAACAGTCCAGGATCAGCACATATTATAGTAACAAAACCTATCACAAATCCAAGTAAACTAAATGCATCAGATTAAAGGGTTGAGAGAAATGATTCTCTGGTTATAAAGTATATAAGTACCCAGTATTCTTAGACATAATAAGCCCAAAAGTGCTTCAAAAAATTTGAGAAGTTAGTTAATTGCACAAAATCACCAAAGAAAGAGAAGCGCAAGAAAAGAAAATATAAAAGTACCAGTAACAAGTTGAGAAATGAAAGAAATCCGTAAGCAAGCCAAGAAGTATTGTGCCAGGACTGCTCCACGTGAGAACCTAAGAGAAAATACTAAAAGAGAGTGGTGGTGTCTTACCAGAAGAGATATGTCGAACAGGTGCAGTGGGAAGTGTGTTACTTCACGATAAATAGTCGGCAGTGTAGCCATCTGTAGCTTCAGTTCTTTGGTTAATAAACCACTAATCTCTGCTGACAACCACCACCATAGCCATTAAAAAAACACAAGGTTAGAAAAGTAGCTCATGAGAATGAACACCTTCAAGTCTCTCATAGTCGATATCGAAAAATATAGGGAAAGTCGGGTTTATATATTACAAACACACACATTGTCAGAACAAAGTATAATACATTAGGGGGCGACGAGCATTGGTTTGCTATTAGCCTGTACACGGCCATGTTATTTTTAAGATATAACTGAGTGAACTATAAAAACCAACAGTTTAGAGGTCCAACCAATAATTTATATCATCAAGTTCCTCATGGGAAGAGGAGTTTGAATTTCAAGGTACGCGATCGCATGAAGTATTCTTACCCGAGACACAGCTGAAGTACCAGTTGTGTTAATCATCATTGTCCCATTCTGTGAGCCACAGTGAGGTAAAACCTCCGTTAACCATTGCCCAAAAAAATGCTCATATTTCAGATTTAGACTTTACGGGTAACTCATTAAACGCAACGTTATTCTATGCAAGCGATTCCCAAGCCAAATAACCAAAAAACATTAAAAAGTGTTGCTAGGTCGTGTCACGTCTTACCCGGTTACACTGTCAAGCGTCTCCATAAGTTGTAAGCATCTGAATTCGTAGGAACCGAGTATACAATGTTTGATGCCTTAAATAAGCAAGATGTCTTCACTGGCACATCTCAAACGTGTGGCCAACAGGAAATACTAGGATGGCCTTAAGTCCTGTCATGACTCACATCGTGCAGAGCGTGAAATACTAGAGCGTCGCTCAGAGAGCAAACCGGACTACTCTCTTGACGTGCCTATTACACGTCATTGTCCGGAAAAGAACTGTTGTTTTGTCATCTTGTTACGAGTTGTAAGAACCGAAGCGAAAGGCAACGGAATGTCACCCGAACCGGACATACCATAACCACACCATCAAGATAGATCAAACAATGAAGATACGTCAAGCGAGCGACCAAGTAAAGACGTGGCATATTAGAACAGATCAAAAATAAAGATAACACTGTCAGTATCTTAAATTACTTGATGAAAGCCCACCATGAATACACTTCCATGACGGGATAGTTCGTAATATGCATGACCTCAAAACATGTGTATTTTGATATATATTAAGGTTTAGAACATGCGTTTATAGAGTTAAAACAATTTTGAAAATATCATAATAGATTCAACTTAATCTGTCCCAGAAATCAAATTGCATAAATGATATAGTTGGAGCCACCCCTCACTATTGATCTGTGGGCTATTCCCATCCATAAGTACCATACCTCCATTCGGAAGTGGTATAGACACATAGACCTCAAACTAACTGAATTGATTAGAAGCATCAACACAATCCTCAGCCGTTGTGACCATCCAGTTATCCAGAAAGATGTTAGTATAAAAAAGTCAGATAAAGGTGTTAATATGTCAAAGCAGATCGTTAGTATCAAAGCAGAAACATCAAGATAGAGTGATTGTAATTGATGAGACATAAAGCAATTTACTGTACATTTTGATCATTTCAAACATGTTAGGCCAAGATACAGCACAGATTACACATGAGCTACGTGATATACACATGTAGTTGACAACCCTTTTAAAACCAAATCAATGTCCACACTGAGTAGATCATAACAGAAACTATGTCCCGGTCCCCAGCACATGAATCATAAAGTTACACACAAGAAAGATGACAATAAATAAAATGAAGAACTACGTCCAGAATATACGGATGTCCATATTGGTGCTGGTGAGATTATCAGCGGTATTTCATGCACACATTAAATCGAAACATTGATCATTTTTGAATACATATACAGCTAGCAACCCTATAGAAAGTAATGAAATTCATTGTCCGAATTAAGTCCCATTTGGACTGCTCGTAGATTGCAAATCCATTTTGCTTCACACTTCCGCAGCTGCAGTTCTCTATCCCCTCCCCTTAGGTCAGTACCAACTACCTTGATACCATGGAAGTGGAAATTTGCCCTATTGGTCCCCATTTTGCAACCATGTGTTACTAACGTATTTGACATGTCCTGCGTGACACATGATCTACGGTGTTCTTGTATCCGTATCCTCAACTGTCGTGTAGTGCTCCCTACATAAATTTTGGAGCAGCCACAAATGATCACATATACCACAAAGGTGGATTGGCAGTTGATGAATTCCCGAATATGATAGTCATTGCTTGTGTTGTATGTGAAAGTTTTTATCTTATTCAAATCCAAATGACAAATATTGCATTCCCACACATGTGGAAACCTTTTGCGCGTTTTAACCACGTTGTTGAGCTTTGTGGTTTAGTTGCCGTGTAGGTAGGGCATAGGAGTTCTCTAAGAGTTTTACTCTTTTTGAACGTGACAGAGGGTTTATTTGTGATCAATGTTCCTACTCCTGGGACACCTTTCAGGAGTTGCTAAGGCCTTCGTAAGATCTTAAATACCTCATGTTTGGCCTTCGAATGTGTGGATGTGAATGAGAGCCTTTTACCCCTTCCTGATTTAGGTTTAGGCCTCAGCGTGTCACTTCTCTTTATAGTTCTTGCCGTGCTTGCTGCTTTTGTCAGATCTTCCTTATTGTAACCACTAGTTCTCAATCTGTTAATTGTTAGTCCCAAGTATTGTTCAGATTCTTGGTCCTCACTGCAGTTTCTGCACATTCAGATCATTTCCCCATAGGAGATTGCGCATTTTGTGCATGGCGGGTGTGTGCTGTCATGATGTAAGATACGATTAACAGCAGTGTCCTTTCTGAACAGTGTGCTTTGTAGTTTGCCCTCTGAGACATAAAACTTTACGTAAAGAAACTGTATCCTGGACTGTGACATACTCAAGGTAAACCTGACATTAAAAGGATTATTGTTTAGATAGTCAAAATAGGCCTTCATTTGTTCCTCTGTGCCTGTCCATATGACAATAATATCGTCTGTATATCGGCCCCAGTAGTGTATCAATTTGGCAGCATGCCCTTCCACAGAGGCAATCCTATCCCCTATTTCTTCACAGGTTTTGTTAACCTTACTGATAGCCCCTTGCAACTTTTTTTATATCTAGTCGGGCCCACTGTCTATCATTGTGTGTTACCTACTTAAGTTGTTTTATGAAGGTATAGAAGAGCCCAAGCGAAGGCTCTCCTCCCGCAGGGGTCAGGTGATTGCCTTCCTGAGTGCGTGAGATCATTTTCTGAGTGAGACCCTCAGAATCGACTTGTCGAGTTGCAGAATAGTCCCATTATAGAGCCCAGGACACATGAAATTCACTTTCTGATTCGGCCCCCATCTTTTGGCTCTCCCCTCTCGCCTTTTTCCAATGTTTAACTCGCTTAGCTGTGACACAAGGCTCGTTGAGTATGCTGCTCGAACTAACCCCTGAGGCCCCTGATGCAGAGGAGTGCAGGTCGTCATCCAAATAGCTGAGTCTTGGGCTGGAGGATTCTGATCCATTAGTGAGAGAGAAGAATTTATCCCCATGGTCTGGGAAATCCACCAGAGTTTTTAATCCTCCAGTACCATCTCCATAGGGGCATGGGTCTGTATGTGTGGAAGCCATTATCATGGGGCTTAGGGGTGGCGCTCTATAGTCAGTGCTCAGTTTGTCCATGTCAGGTTCAAGCTCTGAGGACTTTGCATGGTTAGTGATGAGTATAGATACTGTATTAGGGGGATACAGACCCCCCTGCACTTTCCCAGAGACACTGTCCCCCATGGTAGCCTTCTCAACTCCATCAGACCAAACTGCATTCAAGCGTGTCATTACAAAGCTTAGGGAACACCCCTCCTCCGCCGAGCACCCCACACTGACCTGTGGGGTGGCTGGCGACTCTTACTCCTGATACCACGTCCAAGCATCTAGGCATATCTTCACTGCCGTTAGAGGAGGGCAACAAAGAGACTCCTTCCAACGCTGTCTGGCTCACAATCATTCTGGGTATGCCCCCACAAGAATCTGTGCACTCAGATACTGATTCCATTCCAGTGACTAAAACCTGCCCTACCACTGGGCGAGAGTCCACAGGCACTGGGACAAAGAACTCTGTGATTGAGGGCTGTGGCTGAGTTGTTAACCCCACTGCCCCCGCTGCTGGACTGATTGAGTAGGAACTGTCTTGAGTGTGGCAGCTTGAGAATAAATATCTCAGTCCTTGTGGACATTTGCCTCAGTTTTCCTTACTCCTGAACTGTTGTGATCCATTTTCAAGTGGGCTTGTCCGGTTACCCATTGCAGAGGCGCCACAGCTTCTGTCCATTCCCGGACCAGTCTAGAGTCTTTGGGCGGCATGCTCCACCCCAAGAGACACCATAACAGGATGCAGCCGAGAGCTCCGACTGCCCAGCCTGCAGTCCGTGACACAGTCGTGTCTGTACCAAGCAGGACCCGGACCTCCGTCTCCCATGTGCTCTGTAGAGTTGCACGGGGTTTCAGAAAGGGGCGAGGTCTCCACCCAGAGCAGCACCGCATCCCTAGCCGCCTGGTGGCCTTTCTTAATTCTTTCGTCCATCTCGGCCGGCGAACAGCTGGAGGTAGGAGGGAGCGATGTTGAGGGCGTGTTACTTGGTTGCTATCTTGCCTCCCCTCATTCCCAGTGCCCATTTCTCGATGCCATGCTCACCTTACTCTTTTTTCATGTTCTTGTTCTAACTGTGTCTTTCACCTGATTAGCCACCATTTCAGCTTTACCTCGGCCCTAGTATCAGCTGCTCTTCTGAGCTGCACCAACCCCCTTCTGGGTGTACAATTGAGGCTTGCACTGGTGCTGGTTTTATAAAGGTTGCTGCTCTGTAGCTCCCCAGTGGACCCATTAGACCATATACTATGGTTGTTTATATAATACCCATTTCTTTAGGCTGATAATCTGCTGCTCCTGGTTGGATGTCTCAAGCATTCATTGTGGGTTTTTGTATAGCCCCTTTTCCCATGGGCTGGTTGTATAATATTGAATCCAATGGGCTTTTCACTGCCACTTCTGAAGTGCACCCTTTAGAGCACTGACTCTTGACCTGTGATCCAAGGACCCCTGGGGGTCCGCAAGACCTACTCAGGGGGTCCGCAACTGTGTTACCAAATTGAGTAATATTAAAAGTAATAAAGTACATACAAATAAGGCAACGACATTTAAAATGTTAAAACATTTTTTATATTTGATTGTGAATTAAACAAAATGTTTCAATATTTGAGTATTTGTTTGGTGTATACTTGTTTTTGTATTATTGTGTATTGTTTTGAAGTTCAAATCATATAAACTGCTTAGGCTTGGAGATGCCAGCTTCCAAAAATAACTTAGTGGGGATCCTCAGATTCCAGTAATGTTTGAGTGGGGGTCTACAGAAGTCAAAAGGTTACAAACTGCTGCTTTAGAGCATATACCATGGTAGATTGTATAGTGACCATTCTTTTGGGTTGTTACTTACCACACCTTAGTGGTCTCTTTAGGCATAAGCTATGCCTGGCCATATAATGATTGGTCCTCTGTCATCATATGGAGAAGGCAACAAACATATATTAGGGCCAGCCGTGAAATGCCCCTAAATATGGGTTGCTCCCTCCTGCTCATGAGTGAACATGCCAAAGAATATACCATGGTTTGTTGCATAATACCCATTCCAATCAATTGCTCCTATGCTGCCCCTGGATAGCCCTCTTGGACCATATTTTATGGTGCAGTGTATAAAACCAATTTCTATGGGTGGCTTGAAGATACGTTTTCATGGGTTGACATAAATGAATTAATTCTTAAAACTCAGTCTGGCTCGCACTACAAACTGACATGCCACCTCTACTCTACGCCTTCATAGATTTTAACATAGCCTTTAATTGAATTAACACATTGTTCTTGGTGCTCAAATTTTAACTTTACCCTAAGTAGTGGGTTTTTAATTAACTAACAGCAAGGATTGGCAGCACAGCAAAATCTATTACTATCCAGGAGTACACCAGGTTTATGTCCTAGCCCTTTACCTCTTTAACATCTTCCAAAGTGACTTGGACCCTTCCTTGGTGCAAGCTTCATATAATCCCCTATTCAGGCAGTCATTGTGTAGGAGCCTGCAATGAGCACAGGGCACACTGGTTCATTATGCAATATCTAAGGATCTTCAGGTGAACCATCGGCATATCACAGATTGTATCCTTTGTAAAACCAAGACTCAAGGGATTTAGCATTTGACAAATATATACCAAAAGCCTATCTCCACATAACACTATTTAGTCATGCTCTTTAACAGTAAGCTTTCTCAAAGCCATTTACTAGAATGCAATAAAAAAACAACTAAGTATTTCATCAAAAGCTTCATTACAATGGTCCCTCTACTTACGTAAGTTTGGAGGGGACTTTCTTACCAGCTTAATATAACACTATTTTGTAAGGTTACAGAACAGTTCACTGAGCAAGCTCTGCTCGCTTTGTGAAGCCAATGCACAAGAAGCATGCTTTTCCTTCGAGAAATGGGAAATGGATTAACGCAGTACCAAACAAAATTAAAGTCAAGAAAACAACATACTAAAGTTCCCAAACACCATGACAATGTTAATAAGCCGCATGACACAAACAAAAAAGGTTAAAATAGTATTAAAGTATTCTGATATATGCATTTGTAATGGAGGTTTAAGGCAAGAAAGCGCCATAGAAACACAAGGCACCAATCAGTGTCAATGTGCGTCCTAGATTGGAGCTTAGTCTTGATGTCAGGCCCTGTGTGGGACACCGTTCAAAAAGTTTATCTTGGCTTTTAATCTTGTAAAAGTCCTATAGTGGTGCAAGGCAGGATGTTGAAGCCAATGAGGGTTCCTTGAAGTCACTTGCATCGTTCTTGATTCAGCAGCATAGCTAGGTTGACATGGGCCCTAGTGCAAGTAAAGTAACATGCCCTTTTCACTAGGGTGACATCCTAGTCTGTCAGCTGCCTTCAACACTCCTCAACCTCCTTCAACATAGTCTGCATCTGCCATATCAAAACTCACTGCCATTCTCATACACTCACTATTGTATTTGCAATCCCTGCACTGCATTTCTTCAAGTCAAAACCATAAACCTGAAAAGCATTACAAAAGCCAATGGGTTGGCCCTTGTAAAGTGCAAGTTCACTAATACATAATATGCAGGGACCTTACACTAACATTGCTACCCTCACATAGGCTGCATTCACACAGGCATATGTCTCACACTGCACTCACACAGCCACATCTTTCAACCTGTAGACCACGTACCCTATACTCACGAAAGACATTATTAATCTTCTATTCACACAGGCACCCCAGAATGCACTCTAAAAATATGGTGGATGTCCTGCACTTACACAAGCATACTGTTCATACACAAGTACACCGCTCACTAGGAAGGAGCAGAGTTGTGACAGATGGTGGCATATGAGATGCAAGTTGAGTATCTGGTGCATCGATCCCCAAGTGCAATTCAAAGCTGTTGAGGTGAGCTACACTGAAGCCTATATGAGTCTGGTTTTTGTGGACTTTTGCAGGGAAGAGTCTTTGCACAAAAAGCCCACTTGCCTTCTAAATAACAAGATGGTGGTTTTCTTTGTAGTGCAAGCATATGCAGGAAGAAAGAAAGAAAGAAAGAAAGAAAGAAAGAAAGAAAGAAAGAAAGAAAAAGAGAAAAAAAGAAATAAAGAAAAACAAAAGAAAAAATATGCCAACTAAATGTGGAGGGCATGTGCCACCTTGGAACAGAAAAGTATGATGTAGTAGGCAGAATACTATTTCAAGATGGGGGCATGGTCTTGAAGCTTGTAGCTAGATGCCTGGCGCTCTGCATAAGAAAGTTGTGGTTCAGTACCTTAGCTGCCGTTATGCTCATTACTCAATTAGCACCAGTCTGCAGTTGCTGGTGAACTGATGGGTGATGAACTAAAGGAAATATCTCCAGAGGTCGGACGCCTCTTGATACACAGAGTAAGCAGGCAAAATACTGTTAATCAGACTACCTGACATCCTAAAGAACAGCAATTATCTACTAGGCATAGCCAAACATTGACAACAAAGCCACTGGCTGAAGATGGCATGTGAATGATACTCTATCTGATGAATGACTGAAGTGGGTTTACCCATTTTCTGTAAGTAACACTATATTATTTTTGAGAAAGCATGATGCTGGAGAGACAGCTAAAACGTCTTGTGGTCAGACCTAAAATACACAGAACTAGATAGAGCACTTGGAGCAGGAGTGCAGCAGGTCCTTGGCTCACATGCATAAGACATACAGTACTGGTCAAGAGCATCACAAACCTCCCAGAAACTTCCTCAAGGCTGGTGCAAACTTGCTTCAAAGACATAGAGCAAGTGTGGTACTACAGGGTCAGCCAGTGCAAACTTCCGTCAAATACATGGAACAAGTGTGGTATTGCAGGGCAAGCCAGTGCAAGCTTCCTTCAAAGACATGGAACACGTGTGGTACTGCAGGCCAGCCAGTGCAAGCTTCCTTCAAAGACATGGAACACGTGAGGCTCTGCAGGGCCACTGCAAGCTTCCTTCAAAGGCATTAAGCAAGTGTGGTACTGGGCAGGACCATTTAATGCCCCCTTAGATACAAAAAATAAGCAGCTTCTCAGATTTGATACAAGACTAAGTAACAGCACTGGGGTGTATGAGTGCAAGGTTGACTCACATATATAGCAAGAGTTCCAAACACAAGGTACCACACCAGGCAGGAGTACACACTTCCCTCACAACCATAGAGCACATACCGATCTGGCAAGAAACAATGCAAGCTTCTCTTACATGCACAGAATATGGACAGCCTCTGCAGTAGCAGTCCAAGCCTGCATGTAAGCACACATACACATTACCTCCTCGTCCAGTCTTCCCGTCCCATTCCTTACAAGTGAGCAGCTAGTCTGCTCCACAGAAACCTATTACCTAGCGAGCTTTTCGCACTTCCCCCAACATGGCGCCACCATCAGGTGACAATAAAGGGGGAAGTGCGTCAGAGAAACATCCTGTTCTTTTTTTTCTGCATTCGCAGTTCCTTCGTGTGCCTAGCGGAGCTGTGGGGTAAGTTTTCACTTATTTTTTTTTCTGTTTGGTCGGCCTGCTTTAGCGGCCGCCTTCTTGTTTTTCTATTTGTGCCCTGGACCCTCCGCTTGTGCTGCTTGCTGTTGCCTTGGTACGAGGTCCGCTCTAGCGGCCGTTTGTGCCTGGGGTACTCACCTGATGGGGGATATCTCCGCGGCCTGCCTTAGCGGCCGTGTTCCTTCCTGCCGGTCCCGCTACGCCCTGCATTAGCGGGCGGGGTTGTGGCGGTGTTTTAATGCAGCGGGAGTGGTCCGCGTTGTTGTTACGATGACTGGGGCGAATTTTGGCGGGCCGGCTGCTTTTTTAAAGCGCCTGCCCCTTTTCCTGGTCCCGCGTGAGCTCTGGACCTCGGGACTTTGTTTGTTTAAATAGGGTCCTTTTCCTCATGCACCCGTCCTCTGAGGGTGCCTGTTCTGGTGGCGTTTTTGCTGTGTTTTCACGTTGCCGATCCCAGAGTTGCTGTCATGGACTCGGGTGCCTCTTCATCCACTCCTCCTCTTGATGCTCTGCGCCTGTTGATTGATGAGGCGGTGGCTGCTGCCTTCCGGGCTCGAGAGGCTGCTGGCCCTCCTGCCAAGGTGCCTCGTGGGTCTGTAGATCCACTGGACGCTCCTGATGGCGAGATGGGTCCTGATGATGAAGAATGTGTCCGGGGTCGATTTGTTCAGGGTGCGGAGCTCTCTGACTTGTTCGCCCATGTGCGGGATAATTTGGGGTTCACTCCTCCTGTGTCCGATGTCCTGGAGGATGACTTCTTTACGCAATATCACCAGCCGACCCCTGAGTCCTTCCCCTTGCATGGTGCCGTGCGCAAGGTGCTGGATCATGAGTGGAAGGAGGTGGATAAATCTGCCTTCCCTCGCTTTCTGTCTAAGCGTTATCCTTTGGAGGGTTTTGCTGCTGAATTTCCACAGGCTGTCAAGGTTGACAATTTGGTGGCTGGTCTTTCCTCTCAGGGTTTGGTTCTGTCGGATGACGCCCTTCCTGTGGACGCAGTGGATAAGCGTGTTGAGAGGGCGGTGAAGCGTTCCTATGCTGCTTCCAATTTTTCTGTCAGGGCAACTGCCTGTTCTAATTACATGGTCCAGTCCCTCCTCAAGGATTTTCAGGCACTGTCTCTCCTTTTGCAGGATGGGGAGGATGCCTCCTCTCTCTTGTCCCTCATGGAGTTGCAGGTGCGTTATTTGTCAGATATTTCCTTTGACAATTTGAGTGCCGCTGCAGCTGCTTCTGGTGCTTCAATTGCTGCGAGGCGTCATATCTGGATGCGTTCCTGGAAGGCTGAGTCTTCTCAGAAGTCGGTCCTGCTTAAGTTGCCATTTGTGGGTTCCAGGGTGTTCGGGCCTCAACTTGAAGAGATGGTAAAACAGTCGGCGGAGAACCGCAAGCTTGTGGCTCCGGTCCGCCCTCCTTCTCGGGGCGCGGTTTTGGATACCGGCGTGCCTTTGGGCCTTCTGCCCGGGGTGCTTCGCAGCCCTTTCGTGGCAGGGGTCGTGGCCGGGGGCCCCTGGAGGTGCCAAGCCCCGGACCCCTGCCAGTGTTGCTGCCGCCGCTTCTTCCTCTTCGCAATGACTGTCTGCCTTTGCCGGTTGGGGGTCGCCTTCAATATTTCCTGCAACAGTGGTTGACGGTTCCGAATGCCTGGGCGGTTCAGACAGTGTCGGAGGGTTATCGGATCGAGTTCTCCTCTCCTCCCCCTCCAGTCTTCCTTGTGACTCCCCTACCCCGTCTTCCTCTGCGACGGGAGGCCTTGCTGGAAGGTGTGCGCCTTCTGTTGGAGAAGGCGGCTATCGTGGAGGTTCCTCCTTTGGAAAGGGGCGAGGGTTGTTATTCCGTCCTCTTTCTGGTCTCCAAGAAGGATACTTCAGATTTGCGCCCTGTTTTGAATCTGAAAAGAGTCAATCGCTTCATCCCTCGTCGTACATTCAAGATGGTGACTTTGTTGTCCATCCTGCATCTATTGCTTCCTGGGAGCTTCCTGGCATCCCTGGATCTGATGGATGCTTATCTACACGTCCCGATCCATCCTGCGGATCAGAGGTTTCTTCGGTTTGCTGTGGGTTCCCGGCACTTCCAATTCCGGGTGCTTCCCTTCGGCCTTTCGTCGGCGCCAAGGGTTTACACGAAGCTCTTGGCCCCTCTGGTGGGTATTCTTCATTCCAGGGGTCTGCTGGTTTTTCCCTATCTGGACGATTGGTTGATTGTTTCTCCTTCTTTTTCTCAGGCTCTATCGGATGTGGATCAGGTGTGTCATCTGCTGGGGTCCTTTGGGTTCCTCATCAATCACCGGAAGTCTTCCCTGGTGCCCTCCCAGACCCTGAAGTTCCTGGGGGCTCTCTTCCGCATGGATCTCGGGATGGTGTTCCTCTCCCAGGAGCGCCAGTTGACTTTGTTTCGTCTCCTTTCTTGGGTTCTGTCCCAATCCCAGGTGTCTGCCCGTCTCTGGCTGAGAAGTCAGGGAGAGATGGCGTCCACTTTGCATCTCCTCCCTTGGGCCCGGCTGCATTTGTATCCCCTCTTGCATCATATCCTGTCGCACTGGGATCCTGCCTCCCTGGACTACGAGGCCCTGATTCCCGTCTCTCCTGGGATTCGGGTGGATCTCCAGTGGTGGTTGTCCCCTCTGTCTCTTTCCCAGGGGTTCGATCTTCTTCCTCCTCGGGATGTGGTTGTGTTGTCCACGGATGCCTGTGCCGTGGGTTGGGGTGCTGTGATGGGTGCCTCCAAGGCTCAGGGTCGGTGGTCCCATTTCGAGTCTCTCCAGTCCTCGAACTGGAAGGAGTTGCGAGCGGTTTGGTTGGCTCTTCAGTGGTTTGCTCCTCTCCTTCTGGGCCATGCTGTCTCGGTGCAGACCGACAACCAGGTTGTTCGGGCTTATGTCAATCGTCAGGGGGGCATGTGTCGGTCTCTGTTTCTCCTCTCCAGGATGATCGGGCTTTGGGCCGGGCAGAATCTCTTGTCTCTGACGGCGGTCTATCTTCCGGGGAAGGAGAATGGGCCTGCGGGCTCTTTGAGCAGGGTGTTCCCCTCCTCGGTGACTATGTGTCTGTCCAAGGATCTGTTCGATCTGATTGTCCTCCGGTTCCGCCTTCCTTGGCTGGATCTTTTTGCCTCGGAGGATTCTGCCCTCCTTCCTCGGTTTTGCAGCCTCGTTCCCTCCCGGTTGGCGTGAGCGATAGACGCTTTCTCCATTCCGTGGTCACTGGGGCTCCTGTTTGCCTTCCCTCCGTTTGCTTTGATTCCTCGGGTCCTCAGGAAGATACGGTTGGACCGGGCGGAAGTTCTTCTGGTTGTGCCGGAGTGGTCTCGTCAGTCTTGGTTTCCCCTGCTTCTGACCTTGTCTGTGTGCCCCCATTGGAGGTTTCCCCTGTGTCCCTCCCCTCTACGGGCTCCTCTTCTCAGGGTTGCCTCCCTGCGCCGCCTCCGGCTGGGGTTTGGCACTTGAGAGGTTGAGTTTGTTGGGTCAGGGTTGCTCGGTTGAGGTTGCCCAGTGCCTCCAGTTGTCTCGGCGCCCTTCCACCTTGAAGTCCTATGACCGTCATTGGAAGAACTTCTCCTCCTGGTGCCTTGGGAAGGGTCTCTCTTCTTCCTCCTGTGAGGCTGTGAGGGTGTTGGACTTCTTGCGGGATGGGTTCGTCTTGGGGCTCGCTGTCTCTTCCCTACGTGCGCAGTGGGCTGCCATTCTTGCCTTCCGGGGTTCCTCTGTGTCCTCTGTCTCCCCGTTGGTGGCTCGCCTTTTGCGGAGCTTTTGCTTCAGCGTCCTGTCTCTCGCTCTCCTGTACCGGCCTGGGATCTTCCCCTGGTTCTCCAGGCCTTGACGGGTCCACCTTTCGAGCCTTTGGTCTCGGTGGACCTTAAGTTCCTTTCAGCTAAGGTTCTGTTCCTGGTGGCCATTACTTCTGGGCGGAGGGTTGGTGAGATTGGGGCTTTGATGGCTTCGCCCCCCTTTTTGCGTTTTTGCGCTGACAAGGTCATTCTCCGTCCCAGTCAGTTTTTTCTGCCCAAAGTGTTGTCATCTTTCCACTGTCAGGAGGATATTGTTCTCCCTGTTTTTGTTCTGGATCCTGCCTCTCCGGAGGAGCTGGTCCCTCCATTCTTTGGATGTGCTGAGGGCTCTCCGCATCTACTTGGATCGGTCCTCTGGTTTCCGTAAGGTTGATTCCTTATTTGTCACCTACGGCCTCTCTGGGCGGGGTCTTCGTCCTTCCTTGTCCACTTTGACTCGTTGGGTGAAGGGTGCTGTGGTTTCGGCCTACGATTCCGCCCGCTGTCCTCTCCCCTCTTCTGTTCAGGGTAGATCGACCAGGGGCGTCTCCTCCTCCTGGGCCATGTTCAAGGGGCCTCCTTGAGAGACATTTGTAATGCTGCCACATGGGCTTCTCCCCATACGTTTGTTTCCCATTATCGTCTTCAGTTGGGGATGGCGGCCTCGGCTGCCTTTGGCTCACATGTTTTGTCTGCTGTACATGGTTTATGATTTGTACTGCTTTCTGTTGATTAAATGGACCTGTTTTCTTGCATTTTCTGGTCTGTTTTATTACAATCACCGTGTGCTTGGGTATAGGCTCACTTGTAAGGAATGGGACGGGAAGACTGGACGAGGAGGTAATGCCCGGTTACTCACCGGTAATATTCAATACTCCGAGTCCTGGTCTTCCCGTCCCATTCCTGAGCCCTTCCCTCCCTCCCTGTTTTTGGTTTTTGTTTGGGTGATTGTTTTCCTTTCTGGGTTTTTTTCTTTGGTATTCTCAGGATGTTTCTCTGACGCACTTCCCCCTTTATTGTCACCTGATGGTGGCGCCATGTTGGGGGAAGTGCGAAAAGCTCGCTAGGTAATAGGTTTCTGTGGAGCAGACTAGCTGCTCACTTGTAAGGAATGGGACGGGAAGACCAGGACTCGGAGTAAAGAATATTACCGGTGAGTAACCGGGCAATGTGCAGCATTTGACAGCTGTGTAAGTTCCCCTCACACACAGCACAGGTACAAGATGGTCAGCAGCAGTACAAGCTAAGATATTTCACATACAAAACAAGTATCTCACTGGCAGCAGCATCTAAGCTTATTTCAGGCACATAATAAACAGAGTAAAGTACAGAGGTGGGTGAGCCACTAAAAGCTTGAGCCAGATGCCAGCCTCTTGTACAGCTCGAGGTTCGCTTGAGCCTTCTAACTCAAAATGAGCTGAGCTTTCATGTTGCTTCTGCCTGCTACCCATGCTCTAACCTCATGCACCAAGAACGAAAGACAAAGCATTAAACTTCGTTATCCCTTTCTCGATCCTGTTTGACATCAATCTAGTGCCTGAATTACACGATGTGAAACCTGAAAACCTGGGATCAATGACGTCTTGACCATTTGACCAAATTGTTTGATCCTAAGCAAATATTTTATTTTGTCATGCCTCCTATTCTTTTAATATTTGCTTATGAGAAAATATTGAAATACGTGAAGATATGTGCTGTACAGTGTTTGACTTAATGGACTGTAATGCATAGCCCACATATAGGGTGCACAGGACAACTGACTTGCCTCTTAGTTTACTAATGTTATTGTCGTCGGGGTGGGGAGTAGGGACATGAATGTTCTAAGTTCATGTTTAAAAACGTTTAGTAAATGCCTGATAATAAATGTTGTGATGTAATTGATTGTACTGAGGTGAAACACATGTTAAAGAAATACATACTTTTTTGAATTGTAAAGACACTTCATCATATTTTTACATAATATTTGTTACACGATTTCCTTGCGAAATGTTCTCATGGCTTTGCTTGTGCCGTGGCTCTTAGAGCCAACACAGGCTATTAGAGCTAAGACTGACCCTTGGCTCGGCTCTCCCTGTTAATCTGTTGACTTGCCTACCTCTACTACAGTACGGTGTCTAACAGTTACTCTAATACCCCTTTCTCAGGATCTTGATCTGGGGAGCAACATCTAGTTTTCCGAGAATCTGGCCAGTTTCCACAGGTCTCAGAAGGATAACTATTCCTACTTCTGGTTTTAATAAGGAAGAATTATGTATTAGTGACCCCAAGAAAATGTTTAGAGTTACCAGTGAATTTGTTTCCATAAAATGAAACACATAATGAATTTCCCCAGTTCCAGCACTCTGAATCAAGTATGTCTATGTTCTTTTAAAAACCGCCATCGTCTGCCCTCCACCCATCAGGCTGAATGTAATGATTACTGTGACTGTCTTGTAGCATGGGCATAACTACTTCGTTGACCTTTGCTGGCAGCAGGCAGCCAGTGCCGAGTGGCTTACTATGCATTTATAAAAGTGAGTATGCATACTGCTCAGCCACTTAGTGCACGCACAAGGGTTTCAATGGATTCTGCTGCACAAAGTCTCACTCCTGCAGCTGAGGGAAATCGGATGGAGCTAGCAACAAGTTTCCAGTGATGTAAGAGCTCATATGGCCCTAGTAGGCAGTGGTGCTGGAACAATTTTCAGACTGGGGGTGATGCCATCAATGTTACATCACTGAACTCATAGGGATTCTGAAAAATCCAAGCATCAGTCATAGAACAAATGTCGCAAATGAGCCACACCCATTCAACAGGAGACTGGAACACACTGGCACAAGTATATCACTAAAGCATGGTTTGGTAGCATACTGTCATCTACAAACAGCAATTCTTTCATTCAAATGACCCCTAGATTTGCACAGACATACAGTTTTACTGATATATAGTGCACAAACGATAATTTGTGTAAATTGGGTTTTAGACAATATTTGCCATTGGCGCATCACCAAGTAAAGTGCCTTGATTTGTTTTGATTCCATTAAAATGTTCCATCACACTTTAGTATTAAGAAAAAAGTGCTTCATTTGTCTTTTCCTAACTATTTATGTATTTTGAAAGATTTGCACAGTTCATTTATAGGTATTTACATTTTGTGTTAGGAGAAAACAACATCCTTAGCCTTTCCTTTCACACCACACAGACTGTCTCTTTATAAAATCCTCACACTTTACAGTAAGAGAAAGAAAAGTAAATACCAGATTCCAGGCTAAAAGAATAGACTGACGTTTTACCTCTGTCTTTAAACACAAAGCAAATGTGACAAGTTAAAAGCACATTTTAAACTCATTTTTAATTGTATTTACCTTCGGAACTCTAGCATGGGTATTTTGGGGTCAAGGGCTCAAAGGTCTGCTGCAGTTGAGTTGAGGCCTCTCCTACATCTGGACCCCGGTGCTCTGCACCGGCTGCACCACCGGTAGCCACGCTCCTGTCCTGAGCTCTCGTAAAACCTTCAGGTGGAGCCAAACTCAGGCAATGAGGAACTACTCGCTCGCCCTGATCTGGAAACAGGCTTCCCTTCTCCTGGGAGCACAGAGGGCTCCCTTGATAAAAGGCTTCTTCCCTATCAGGCTTTCTTTGGCATCTTTATGTCAAAAGCCAGACCCCGGCCTGGGCCGGTTGTGATACCATTTGTTCCTGTCCAGTCTCAAACAGCAGATCTCAAATAAGTAATCAGTGACTGATTACTTTTCAGTCTTCCTGATTTTAGATATTAGTCTATTGGATCCTGACAATGCCCCATTTAATACCTCACTGTGATGTTAATTGGTGCTACCCTGGGGAAGGGAAAACAGTAGAACAAGTTGATGATTGTCAAGGTTCTAGACGGCACAAAATATGACTTTTAAAGGCTTCCTTCAAATATCAAAATTATACCTTAATCACTAAACTATATTTTGGATAAAAAGAAAAAACAAAAATAATTTTAAAGCAAGTTATGTAATGTTCATAGTAGAAATTGGAAAAAGAAACCTATATTCTCAACCAGGCTTCACCATAAAAAATGCCACTTTACTTACACAGTGAAAACTTACTTTTATAGCTGTCCTTTTATACCTTAAGCTCTTGCCCCTTAGGCTACAGTGTACATGTGGGGGTTGACTTATTTAATGTAAAAAAATAGGACCTTATTTATGGGCTTTTGCCGTAGGGCAGCACCGCAGGCCTCCCTGCTGCGCTGCACTATGGCAAAAGGAAAGGGCAGGAATGCGCTGTATCTGTATGATACAGCGCTTTCCTGTCCTTTTCCCCTGCGCCGGTGGACAATGGGCTGCTGTGCGCCAATGCAGGCACCTTTGCACCATGGTGCAAGGGTGCCTGCATTGCGGGGATGATTGATTTTGTGCAGAAAGGGACCCTTCCTGCACAAAATCAATCCATTCAGGTGCTTTCCTTTTTCTATGTGTGCTGCAGAATGCAGCATACTCAGAAAAATGAAAGCACGAGGAGCAATGTTTTCATTTCTCTTTGTTGCGCCTCCCTAACGCCACCCCTGGGGTGGTGTTAGGTTCTGACGCATTTTCAGGTTTACGATGCCTCGTAAATTGTTATATTCCTTATAGGTACCCCAATATAGGCTCGGGTAACATCCCAACCTTTCACCTATATTCATCCCTACATTACATACATTACGGGCTGCTAGGACTGACCCTTTACCTAGTTATGGTACTGCTTACAGAACGTGGGGTTTACCCTGAACTAATAGCCGCATACATTATGCTTGAGGATCCTTGGATTCTTGGAATCTCAGCAGGACTACCATCTCCTGCATGATAACTATGTACAAGGTTCATTCCCGACGTCATCCTTTGTCCGACAGTGGCACAGCAAGGTAGAATCCCTGGGGATACCTTCGGGTATATAAGCATCACATCTTGCTGAGATAGGGAGAGGAGATCAGGACTTCCATGCCGACACACTGACGCGAGACGCTGAAGCCCAGATACTCCATGCAGATACTCCAGCTCGCAGTTGTCTGTCATCCCTTGCGGGGTGTCCAACCCAAACCAGGACGGGGTCCCACAGTCTCTCACTTCAGGTAATGGGGGTTGACTATCCTAGAGGGATTCTTGGCTTAACACCTACATACATGCTAGGTACACTCAGGTACAACTAGTTAGGGTAGCATCGTAGAAGTACGCATTTTTATTATCATGTATTTTATGTACTCACCTATATTCATGATTATAGCAAAATGGTAGAACTCTACGATCCTTTTACATTCCTAGTGCTTCTAATCATCTATATCTGTTACTGTCTAATGATTGTTTCAGCACACATATTTTACACTAGAATAACGACTTCAATAAATACTTATTGAAAACGGCCCTACTGTTTATTCTGTGTATCTCTCTGAGACAAAGTGAGCATGAGTGACTGAGCGAAACATGGTACACTGTTTCCACGATCCTGAGGGATCAGGGTTGTCATGTTCGATAGTTGCCAAGAACTATTCTCTCCTTGGTAAGAGGGGTTTCTAGTGGCACTGTGAGCTAGCTGGTACACAGGTCAACATACCCGGTGGGGGTTTCTAGAATCAGTCTGACACCAATCCTGCAGTATAGGTTGTCCAAACGTGCAGATCCTGTATAGGTTTTATAGGAACTACACAACATGGCACCGCCAAAGTTGGTTGGGTACTTATTTAACAGTCAAATCTGAGTAGTTCAGTCATGCTATTCTCAGAGACCCCTACTCACATTTCCCCAGAGACGTCTGGAGTGGGAGGGTACAAACTCCGCCACAGCTGAGTAGGCAAAATCCTATGTATTGGCTGGTGGTTAATCAAGCTTGAAGGACACATTGTTCCTATTTTGTGCTAACACCTTATCAAAATGTAAATGGCATCATGGAAGTCCACCAGTACACTTGGTGCCCTCATCTATAAATATTTCGCTTCATAATTTTATGTGAACCCTGATTTCCTGCATTTCTAGACAAGTGAAGAATTATCATAGAAATGTAAAAACCTTTTCCATGCCTTCCTTCATTTTCGCGGGCACTTATGTAAAAATTGCGGCATTTTTACAAAAGTGACGATTTTGCGGGCACTTTTGTAAAAATCGTGGCATTTTTACAAAGGTGCCGATTTCGCAGCAAACCGCGAAATCACGAAATCCTGGAGGGTCTGATTAACAAAGACATTTCATTACTACACAGAAGATGAAATACCTAACAAATATTGTCCGTATGAGGACATTGAAATTCCACTCACTTACCACGAACATTTATACTGGTTTAAAGGCGCTCTACCCCATACAAGAAATAGGTAAGACTCGGTCAGCTCGGAATAGACGGAGCAACATGGTCAGTACTAGCGGCCTACACACCACACCCTGACATTGATGCAATGCCAGGAGGAGACTTGCTTACACAACATAAAGAATTAATAAAACTTTACAGAAACATGACACAGTCTGTGATGAGAACACTCACAATTCAGCCGACACTGGCTACACAAGCAGGACCAGTCCAAGCTTGTACAACAAAAATTACACCACAAACATTACACGCAGTGATGGCTAAATTGCCCACTAAAAGTGAACAAATGCCTTTCTGGATAGCTCAAAAAATAACACAGCTAGAGGCGGTATTTCCACACACTGGTCCACATGAAAAGCATAGAATGTGAACAATTTGCTTGCCATTGGGGATAGCTCACCCAATAGAGGATTGTACTTCTTGGGGTACAGACTTCGCTGCAATATATACCAGGACTCATGGTATCCCCTCATTAGCAGTAATACCAGACGTATTAAGACAAATACAGAACGAGTATGGAGCAGAACCTGCTCTGAACTTAGGGATGAAGTTATTAATTAACTTCGCCCGGGTATCAGCTATAATATTAGCAAACGTTAAAGGGGAAGCAGCATCAGTGGCATTACGCCAACGCCTGAGAGATTTCACCCCTTTACAACAGGAGACAGAATTACCTAAAATAATTGAAACTGCTTATGCAGAATTAGGTAGAGATAGTTTGGGAGCTAGACCAGTAAAACCTCAACTAATGGGGAATCCTGAAAAGGATACTTTTAAGCAAGCACCTGCTTCTTCAAAGAAGAAATGGGACAATAACAAACAACAAAAGAATAAAGACGATAGATCTCAATCCAGAGGTAGATCTCTTCAACAGGAGCCCTCCCAAAGGAGGTATAACCTTAGGAATAGGGGCAACATTAGAAAACCTGACAGGTATCAGGACACTGTTACACGTTCCTCTCGTTCCTTTCAGGGCTCTTCGAAAAACTCTGAGAGAGAAGGATGGTCGGAACACAGACAGGAGGAGCGTACAAAGTCCAGAGACACGCAACGCGCTGCGGACAACGCACCTAAGAAAGAAGAAAAACAAAAACCTAAACCTCAATTCAAAAAGAAGGAAGTAACAGGTCTCAAGATCAGACATGCCCAGAATTCTGAGGACTCAACTACTGAACGTGGAATTGGCTCTGACGATGCTAGACAGCGCAGCAGAAGTGACAATACCTCGCCAGAACCTGATGGAATTTCTGGTGACAGCGGAGTTGAATGAACATATCACGGTGGAAACACCTGATACTAGGGTAAGCATCCCACATAGGTTACATGAGATAACACTCCGGATGGAGGGGGACAAACCCAGGAAAATTAAAGGTCTCTTTTGGGAGAACCTAACCTTTGGTATTAGCTGAAAAAGATTGGCCACCTGCTATTGTTATGGATTGCCCAAAAGGGGAAACAGTAATTATGCCAGCCTTTTCTGACCAATATTTAAAACATACATATGCACGGGAGTGGGCAGTAGCCCTTGCTCCAGCACTATATCGAAACCATGTTGGATGGGATGAAGAGTCAACCCACCACGTGATACCATTAAAATCTACTCAAACTCCACAGAGACAGTATCCCATAAAGCAAGAAGCTAAAAAAACAGGTCAGGGAGATCTTAGATCAACTTGAATATTAGGGGGTGATTGAAACTTGCACCTCCTTAATGAATAACCCTTTGTTTCCGGTAATGAAACCCGACAATTCATATTGTCTAGGTTTAGATTACAGACATCTAAATTCATGCACAAAGACATTTGCAGTACAAAACGCACATAGTGCCGCATTAATGAATAACATTGTGCAGAAAAAATACAAAATAACACTAGATATCTCAAATGGATTTTTCTGCCCGAATATAGCGCCTGAGAGCAGATACTTGATGGCATTCTCAGTGCTAGGGTCCCAGCGACAATTTTGTCGACTAGCCCAGGGATATAAAAACAGTCCGGGGCTGTTTTCCGACAGAGTAACTGAATTACTTCAAAATCTGGACGAGGAGGCATTGTCCTATGTAGATGATATTTATCTGACGGATGATGACCTGGAGGAACACTTGACGAGGGTGAGCACCATAATTTTGGGATTCGCCTCAGAGGGTTACAAATTTAACTTAAAAAAATCAAAAATAGTCCACCTCAGCGCCCTATTTTTGGCATATGAGCTTTCAAGTGAAGGGAAAAGTGTGGCAGCTAACTTTTTAGAAAAGTGTGCGCTGCTCCAACCTCCAAAATCATTGAAAAATGTACAGTCCATACTGGGATTCCTGAATTCTGGGAGAACATACATTATGGATTACGCAGAAAGGGTTAAACCTTTCTACGACCTCATAAGACCTGATTTTTCAGTTAGGCAATGGACACAAGAACATACAGATATACTTCGTTCCCTCCAGTCTGACATGATAGCGTCAAAACACTTACAGGCACGCGTAAATGTCCGCAACCTGGTGATCCGTATAGTTGCGGGTCAATCTGGGTACACATACCTCACATATAATGAAGGCGAAATGGTACTCACTGCCTACAAATCACACTTGTATACAAACCCTGAGATGCGTTTCGCATCCACAGAAAAAATTCTGACAGCCGAACAGACTGCTGTAGTGAGAGAAAGAGCACTGGCTCAGGGTAAACAAATAATTGTCATGACTCCAGTACCAGCCTTAGAGGCTGCTACAAAGGCAAGCGTTCCTAAGGCTAAAGCGTTACATCCGAGATGGATACAATGGGCTAATTCTCTCACTGCATCAGATGTAGAATACAGATATGATCCAAATCTAAAAACACAAGCATTTCTGCAATATGAACAAGAATATCCTCTCCCGAATGAAATAATGGCTCTAGATCAGTATGAATACATAATTTACACTGACGGATCTGTACAACCGGCCATAGGAAGTAAACAACAACACAGCGCCACCTGTGCGATTGTTAAAGGTCGTATGCGAGATGGTAAGTTCCATCCAAGCTGCACAAAGACTCAGTCTCTAGGAGACTGCACGGCTCAGTTAGCAGAACTAAAAGCTCTTTTACTGGCACTGATTACTACAGATCGAGAATTCCCCACAGTAATTGTGGGCAATTCCTTTTACTGTGTCCGGTCATACAATGAATATCTACACTATTGGGGACACAATGGGTTTAAAGACTCAAAAGGTGGCACAATTAAGCACAAAATGCTATGGGAACAGGTAGCTGAGTTAAAAAACGAACTACCAAGAGCTCACGTGATACACACGCCGAGTCATCAACGTGATGGCGTTCATGTTGAAGGGAATTTATTGGCTGATGAAGCCGCGAAGGGGGCAGTACGAACTGCATCCGTAGCTGCAATCTCTCGTTCGAAAACAAGAATAGACGGACAGATAATGGTAGCTGTCATTGCTTCACGCAAAGACAACAAAGCACTTCCGAAAGGTTTTCCACTCAAGTACTCCAACAACTTAGATGCAAACAACGTTCCATTTGCTCAGATTCCTGGAGTGGGGGATAGAGTAATATCAAACATGGATCGCAGATTAGGCTTAATATTAGCTGCACACGAGGGTTTGGGTTCTGCACATGCAGGAGTTACGGCAACTGTTTCTTTATTGAAACAACGCTATTGGTGGCCAGGGTTAAAAAAACAGACCAAAGACTATGTCTTGAAGTGCGACATCTGTCATCAGATGAAGGGCTTCACCATAACACGCCCAGCGCAGAGACCATTGTTATTATCAGACAGACCTCTCGCGTGTGTCTATTTGGACCACTGCGGCCCCTTACAATCTGATGGGGCCTACAAGTACATAATGGTTGCAGTGGATTCCTGCTCGAGATTCCTATGGGTATGGCCTCAGCGCTCGGCTGACGCTCAAGCTGTTATCAAAGATTTGGGAGTCTTTAAAGGGACATACGCAGTTGGCACATTACATTCTGACCATGGCCCCGCGTTTAGCTCTAGGGTTTACAAGGAGGCCATGGGAGGTTTGGGTGTAGCATTGCGGTACTCCTCTCCGTACCATCTCGAGGGAAATTAAGTAGTGGAGAGGAAAAACCGGGACTTAAAGCAATCATTAACAGCTAGAGTATTAGGCACGGGTGGTAGTTGGGTCAATCACTTATATGGGGTTCAGAGGGCATTAAATAACATGCCAAGAAGCTCTCCCTGGGGTGTCACTCCTTATGAGGTCCTATTTGGGACGAGAATGTGGGTACCTGATCTTGATTGTGCAGGCACAGTGGCGGATGAAAAACCTTTTGACATCCATAAACGTTTGGCTGTTTTACAGGATCTGAATGAATCACGGGCACTACAAAGCAATGTCCAAGTAAAAAGGTTTGCCACTGGGGAAGTCAAGTCAGTCACAGCAAGACCTGTCTTGGTCCCTAAGGTTGGGGATCTGGTCAGAGAGAACATAACGGACAAAAAAGAATTTGGGCCATCATACAGAAAGCCTGTACCTGTCCTGGCCGTTGAAGGAACAAGAACTTTACTTCTGCCACCTCTTGCCGGGAAAAAGGAGAAAAGATTTGTCTTCATTGATCTGATAAAACCACACTATGTGGCCAATACTGAATAGTAGGCCTCTGGGCTCCTGGGTAGCCGACGCCCTCCTCTCGCTACCATACAGGAAGTTCAGACGGAAAGGCTCATCACCTTCGAAGAGCCACCCATACGGAATGATGGGCTAAGCAACAATGCAATGGAACTCGTTCCCCTTGAACAAGGAATACAAAATCAAGAAGAATGACAACTTTCAATTCGACCTAACTCAGATGTCTACATAAATATGCCTCAACAAGCAACATCTACAAGTTCAACAAAACCTGTTGCGCTACCTAAAATAGATCGAACTGCATCTGGCTATTTCATCAACTTTGATACCTTTTCTTTGGATCCAAGTGAACCTGAGACAACGCCAGCCCCAATTTCTCGTAAACAACAAATCAAAGACTTCTACATTTTTAAAAAAAAGGCTTACCTGGTGTCACCTTGGATTGAACTATGGATAAGCACCGGGATACTTTTCTTTCTCTTCTGAATAGGCTTAGTAGCTGTCTTCTGCCTACTTGTTAACGGAACTTACCTTCGCCAAAGCTCTGCAGCATCAAAAGTGAACTTTCTCCTGAAACCTCATGTTTCCTCACATCGTGAACAAAGAGACTTGTCATCAGTGAACATTACAGCAGTTCCGCTATCCGATGGTATAGTATGGGACAAGGTTGATTATGATATATTTGGACCGACAGAACTTTTAAAAATACCACATTTATTTAAAGTTTCATTGAATGATATCATTACCTCCAGTACATTTTCCGATGATTGGGATTTTGAAACTGTGAATAATATGTTGTCTGATTTAGAGCAATCTGCCGCATTTTCTAGCTATGAAATGTTAGAAATCACATCAGACTTTAACACAATGTATTGTTATCAACATTATGGTCATCATTTTTTACACAAATCAAGTAACCCTAGATATGTTTTCACATATCACCAATCGAATCCATGCAGATTCCAGAACTTTCCCACACAGAAATTTGAGAAAAATTTGATTTTTTCAGCTAAATTTGAGGTTTGCAGAGGATTCTGGGGAGGAAAACGTGAGGTGGTCCAAACAAGCAATACCTCGCTGGACTCCCCCAGGTGTCTAGTTTTCACAAATGTGTGGGTTTGGTAGGTTTCCCAAGATGGCCACCGAGCCCAGGGTCAAAAACCCAGGTGACCCCCCTTTCAAAACCAGGTTGTTTTGTGATAGGTAATTTTGATGTCTCCTCAATACTTTTTGGGCCCTTACCTGTCGCAGGTACTTGACCCACCCACGCAAATGAGGTACCATTTTTATCGGAAGACCTGGGGGAACGCTGGGTTGTAGGAAATTTGTGTGAGCCCAGTGATCCCACAACTTTCCCACACAGAAATTTGAGAAAAATTTGATTTTTTCATCAAAATTTGAGGTTTGCAGGGGAATCTGGGTAGGGAAACGTTGGGTAATCCATGCAAGCCATACCTCCCTGGACTCACCTGGGTCTCTAGTTTTCAGAAATGTGTGAGTTTGGTAGGTTTCCCTAGATGGCCGCCAAGCCCGGGACCAAAAACTCATGTGGATCCACGCAGATTCCAGAACTTTCCACCACAATAATGAGAGGAAAATGTGTTTTTATTTTTACAAAGTTTGAGGTTTGCAAGGGAATCTGGGTAATAGAACCTGGTTAGAGCCAGACAAGTCACCCCATCCTGGATTCCCCTGGGTGTCTAGTTTTCAAAAATGTATATGTTTGCTAGGTTTCCCTAGGTGCCGGCAGAGCTTGGGTTGAAAATCTACATCTAGGCACTTTGCAAAAAAGGGTCAGTTTTCACTGTGAAAATGTGGTGCGTCCACGTTGTGTTTTGGGCCGTTTCCTGTTGCGGGCACTAGGCCTACCCACATAAGTGAGGTACTATTTCTCTCGGACGACTTTGAGGAATGCGGGTTGGGTGGAATTTTGTGGATCCATGCAGATTCCAGAACTTTCCACCACAGAAATATGAGGAAAATGTGTTTTTTTTTACAAAGTTTGAGGTTTGCAAGGCATTCTGGGTAACAGAACCTGGTGCGAGCCAGACAAGTCACCACATCCTGTATTCCCCTGGGTGTCTAGTTTTCAAAAATTTATAGGCTTGCTAGGTGTCCCTAGGTGCCGGCAGAGCTAGGGTTCAAAATCTACAGCTAGGCACTTTGCAAAAAAGGGGTCAGTTTTCACTGTGAAAATGTGGTGTGTCCACGTTGCGTTTTGGGCCGTTTCCTGTCGCGGGCACTAGGCCTACCCACACAAGTGAGGTACCATTTTTAACGGGAGACTTAGGGTAACACAGAATTGTAGAGCAACTGTTATTACCTATTGACTTTCGATGCATTTCTGCCTTCCAAATGAAAGAAAATGTGTAAAAAAGAAGTCACTTTGAAAAATGTCCTATAATTCTCATGCTAGTATGGGTACTCACAATTTCGGAAATGTGCAAATAGCTACTGTTTCTAAACTCTATATTTTGTTCCAATTTCAGAAATACATAGGTGTCTTTCATCCCGATTTTTCACTGAATATATTTTCCCAAATTAATTGCTATATACCCGGTACATAATAAAAAACCATTGCAAGACACTGCTCAGTTATTGGCTCTGGGTTCGTCGGGTTCTTGGTGAACCTACAAGTCCTATATATCCCCACAACCAGAAAGGTCCAGCAAATGTAACAGTATTTTGCTTTCAAACATCTGTCATAATTAGAAGTTACAGGTGAAAACGTTGGCACAAATGGCTGTTATTTTCAACTAATTTTCAATTTTTCCTGTTTTCAACTGTTAGTTTCGATAAAGAAACCTTGAAGGATCTACACAAATGACCCCTTGCTGAATTCAGAATTTTGTCTACTTTTCTAAAATGTATAGCATTCCAGGATCCATTATTGCTTTCATACCCATTTCTACCATTAACTGGAAGAAGGTTGAAAGCACAAAAATAGCAAAAATAGGCTATGTCCCAGTAAAAATGCCAAAACTGTGTAGAAAATGTTGGTTTTCTGACAAAAGTCTTTCAGTCCCTGAAAGCTGGCAAAAGTGGTGATTTCAGCCCCACAAACCCTTTATTGATATCATTTGCAGGGAAAAAACCAGATGCTTTCATTTGCAGCACTTTTTTCCAATTTTTCCCCCCCAAAAAATGATTTAGCTGCATTTTGGCTAATATCTGGGTCCCCTCCAGGGGAATCCACAAACCCTGGGTACCTTTAGAATCCCCATGGGGTTGGAAGAAAACGACGCAAATTTGGCGTGGATACCTTATGTGGTCAAAAAGTTACAGGGGCCTAAGCGCAAACTACCCCAAATAGGCAAAAAAAGGCTTAGCATAGGGGGGGAAAAGGCCTAGCAGCGAAAGGGTTAATATTTCAGACCCAACCTCATATTACTATAAGGTTGCATCTACACCTGCACCAAAAAATATGTTGACTAACACAAAACAGATTTACTCTGCTTTTTTTATTACCCAACTGTCTGAACAGGGTTTCGACTTATGGAAAGACACTATAGACTTAAAATCAGTCTGGGGTTCTAGAGACTGGCAAGTCCAGGGAACAGAGGCGTTATTTAGAGCATGCCTCATTCCTCAGCAGATGATATTTCTAAATGAGACTGTGCAACAGACTTCCTGCCTTGGAATAGCCAAGAACAAGGATTTAAATGCACCTCGAATTCCAACACCATCACAGGCCAAGGGCAATTTTACATCACTAAAAGGGGCTACATTAGATGACATCTTACAATACAATAGATCAGACCCCAATTGGAAGGGATGGTTGGTTTGGCCCACAGACACTAATAGGGGTCAAGAAAGATTCAGGGGTACCACCGAAGGGTTCAGTATTCATAGGCCAGACCCACGCTACGTACAAAGAGAACATCTGGGGGTAGTAACATCATACAGTGTTGGGAAGTTATGCCTCGATTGGCTAAGAACCTCAACACTAACACAGGTGAAACAACACTTATCCTTACTAACAGACGATGTGGACCTAAGGGATTTTTTACTAGGTCCCAGAAAGCCATGTCAGAAACGTTTCTATTATGCTGTCTATAATGAAATTTGGAAAATCTCCCAACAAGAAGCAGCGGAGAGACTACGAGAAATAGATAGGATCAAATTGGCAAAGGCATTAGCCGTAGTTGACAATGGTATGACTACGTTGACATCCAGGATTTATTCACTGGGCAACATTGTATCTTCTGCTATTGATGTAATAGAACAAGATTTCTCCATACTACAGCACGGAGAGTCACAATTACGTTCTATTATGTTATTGAGCTGGACGCTGCAAACATTGTGCGCAGGCTATGTGCCTTGGCGTTTCATCAACAGTACGTCACTGTTTTCCGCATACAATCTAACGGAAAAAAAGATGAAAATGGCACAGCGAGGAGCGAAATATACAATGCTGCGTATTGAAAAACTGGATAGATTACCTTTTACTGTGGCAGAATCACTGTCCACAGAGTGGTTGATCCATGGCCATTTACCATTACCGGTCACAACGTTCCAGTTTCAGTACTGCCTAGAACAAAAACAGGCAGGCAGGTATGAAGAAATGGGTAGGGAATATATCAAGGAATCTTGGGAATTACTGTACAGATTTCGATGCAGGAGTGGGGATCGAGAAGTGTTTCTAAGCGGTACAAACTGCGAGAGCGCTTTGAGTGCATCTCTCATATGCCAGGATATTATGTTGCACGGGGCCTGCAATGGTTCAGTAGCAAACCTGTCCTGCCACTTGAGGGGTACCCCAGCAGCTGTGATTACTCCGGTATTCAAGCTACTTTCGAATGGTAGTTACTTGATGCTGAACGATCAAGGTTGTTGTGTCATGCTTCCAGGCATCGCATATCTGGTAACCGTGAGCTCCAGGGTTACTTGATGTATGCAAGTATTGTTTCCACCGACACATGCAGTCAGGGAGGCGCCGTTATGGCCTTCACTAATATGGTTTGATACTGTAAGCAGAATGAAAGCCATGCTTTTACAGAAGACCGTGCCCTTAACCTCCGCCCGGGAGACTTTTGATCTCCAGATCGCAAGGTCCTCGGCCAAGATACAGGTACTCATACGTACGAACTGCCCCTCCATTTAGCAGAAATGGTGAATCGTATCTTTAACATGTCTGATACAATGGGTATAGTACACCTATTTAAGAACATAGGTTCGGGTCTGTTAAGGAACTTTCAGACGGTCCTCGGACTTATACCAAACTTTATACACTCCATATTCAGAGGCATTTTTGGAGGACTTCTGCTGATCCTGTTTCTAATAGCAGGTATCCTGATTGTAATTTTTCTGCTACGCAATGGACACCCCAGTCACAAAAGAGATGGAAACAGTGCTCCTGGAGCGCAAATACCGTGATCGCATGGTACAACATCTGGGCACACCTCGCCTACGGGAACTGAGTGCATCTTGGTTCCTGTCATTTAGACCAGTCTGGATGGACTGCATCTTACCTGTTCTCCGATGCCTGTACTGCAGAGAAGAATGCGTGTTGGATCTCTGTCTGACACCTCCATCGATTGCGCAACCGGACGTGGATGCACTACTGGACCCGATAACGGTCATGTTCTGCAGTGTCCCCAGCGTATTCCAATGTTGATGGCGGCATTCTTAGAGCCTCCACAGGAAGTTTCTGCTCCTGTAGGAATGGAAACCGTCTCCTCCTTTGACATCAAGGCCTTGGATGGAGCACATGCTGCCCCAGCATCGGATACAGGCAGTACCGAAGATCATCTGTGCTCGATTGACGTACTCTGCGAGAGGTTACAGGGTTCGTCGTCTGCGGTGGCAGGCAACACCAATGTTGCGTCTACCAGCCAGGACACATAAACATTTGGCTCATTGTGTGCTGGGAAAAAAATTCGTTTTTTTAAAACAAGAACTAAATTTGGAACTCCAAAACAAATTGACACTTTTATGAACTGCATGGCTTTCCGATGCTTGTAGTTGTTCGAACTATATATACGGACATATTAGATCTATGCCTTGAGTGACAATTTTTCTGTTTAGCACTTTTTAGAGTTTTTAAACATTTTTTTAATTTTTTAGCGGAACTATGGTTTTTACTAAATATGTTTGCGTACCAGTACCTAGACAGGTAGTACGTTGGAGTTAGATTATGTCGTCCAGTCGGATGAGGAGTGGGTGTTATATTCCATATAGGTACCCCAATATAGGCTCGGGTAACATCCCAACCTTTCACCTATATTCATCCCTACACTACATACATAACGGGCTGCTAGGACTGACCCTTTACCTAGTTATGGTACTGCTTACAGAACGTGGGGTTTTCCTAGAACTTATAGCCTCATACATTATGCATGAGGATCCTTGGATTCTTGGAATCTCAGCAGGGCTACCATCTCCTGCATAACAACTATGTACAAGGTTCATTCCCGACGTCATCCTTAGTCCAACAGTGGCTCAGCAAGGTAGAACCCCTGGGAATGTGTCAGGTTTCATGGGTGTTGCGTGGGAACACCCACAGCAATACCCATGGAACGCTCCTTTCACGCAGTTTTCTGCGTGAAAGGGGCACAGATTTATAAGGCCATGAAAAGCCACATAAAGTGGCTTTATGTGGCCTTATAAATAAGCGGTGGCACATTGTGCCACAGGAACGTCAAAAAAGTGACGTTCCGGGGGCGCAAAAGTGCCAATAGGGCCTCATAAATGAGGCCTGTAGTATTTTCTACAAGAAGAGCAATGTTCTCTGACGTGTTCTTGCAGGCTTTTAAACTTCAGTCAGCCAGGCCACAGTGGTATGCCTGGAGGCATACTTTTTCATTTGGACACGTGGGTGGCGTAAATATGCACTGAAGTCACATGTGACATTTAACTTCCACACCATTGGCGCATTTCCTGCTTCAACTTACAAGGGCCTTAACCCTAAGCCTGGGCGGTGAACTACGCTACGCTCGCGGAGCTTGCGAAGTTGCGGTAACTTCGCGATTCGCGTAGAACGCGAAGTTACCGTGCACTACGCAATTTGCGGCGTAGCGTAGCTGTTTTTCTTCTTCGCGCGCTCAATATACGTTCTCGCGCGCGCGGTAACGACCTACCGTGATTCTGCGTTCGCCGACGCGACTTCCTATCCGTTCGCGGGCGCCACGAGATTTGGAATCCGGCCGCACGATCCCGCGAGAGTGTGCGAACGCGAACACGTCATTCGGACGTGCGATCTGACTTCCGGCGGCAGTGTTGGTAAGATCGCGATCCCGAACACGAAGAAACTACAATTTGGCGAAGAATATATCTCGAGCATCATAAAACCTTCTCAAAAATGATGAATTAGTTCATTTTGCACAAAAAACTCCTCAGGTTGTCATTTAGAGATGTAGTTTGGTGAGCAAGGAGTCCTTTTTCTTTTTTTCCAAGAGGAAGGAAGTGCCCCTGATTCTCAAACTTCCTGTTCCTGTCCAGCAGGCTCCTCCCAGTGTTTTGTCCATGTGCTGTTCACTTTCATTTGGATTTGGAGCTGGAAGGATCACTTTTTGTGTCTGTCTGCTGCATCATATCATTGGATTGGATTTGAGGACTCTTGGATTTGAGATTTTACAAGTAAGTTGGAGAATTGGTGTACTTGTTTGTTTGATTGGGGCTTGTTTGTACCTACATTTTTTGGGGGATTTCCATATTTTTTAAATGTATTGTTGTGGCCTGTAGTTTCGGCAGGGGCCTAGTTGTTTTTCTTTGATTGGAATTTCAGCCAGTAGGCCCAGACTAGAGCCAGAGGTACCCATGGGTGCATGTTTCTGTGGTGTCTGTTGAATTTAAAGTTTAAACATCATGTAGGCCGGGCATCCATGGATGGCATTGTTTTGAATTGGTAAAAGTGGTTTTTGGGGCGTATTTTATTTTTTGGGGTGTTTGTTAAATAAATAGGCCTTTTCAGCAGTAGGTAACCCTGGGCGTTCAGCTCGCGGACTTTGGGCAAGTCCGCACTGCGCGACAACGCGGACTTACACTTTTTATCTTCTTCGCGCGCTCAATGTACGTTTTGCGCGCGCGATAACGACAATTTGTGACGATCGCGATGCCGAACACGCAGAATTTACAATCTGGCGAACAATATCTCTCGAGCATCATTAAACCTTCTCGAAAATGTTGATTTAGTTCATTTTGCACAAAAAACTCCTCAGGTTGTCATTTAGATGTAGTTTGGTGATCAAGGAGTCATTTTTTTTTGTTTTACAATTTTTTCCAAGAGGTAGCAAGTTTCCCAGAGTCTCCAACTGCCTGGTCCTGTCCTTTGTCTTCACTTTTTGTTATTTTGGGTGGCCTGGCCATGTGGGTGGCGGCCATTTTGTAAAGCCAGGCATTGTGCTTTTGCCATAGGCCTGCATTGTCTGTCTTGTGTTCCTTTTCTTGTTGTTCTGGGTGGCCTGTCCATGTGTTGGCGGCCATTTTGTGTGAACAGCCACTGTGCTTTTGCCATAGGCCTCAAAGCTTGCGGCCTAGTGTGCCAGTAGGCCCAGCGGTAGTCATCCTCATGGGTGCATAAAAACTGTTTCTGTGTTGTCTGTTGAATTGTAACATAATTTAGGCCATGGATGGCATTGGATTGATTTGCAAAATGTGGCTTTTGGGGCGTATTTTATTTTTTTGGGTGTTTGTTAAATAAATATGCCTTTTCAGCCAGTAAGTAACCCTGGGCGTTCAGCTCGCGGACTTTGGGCAAGTCCGCACTGCGCGACAACGCGGACTTACACTTTTTATCTTCTTCGCGCTCAAAGTACGTTTTCGCGCGCGCGATAACGACATTTTGTGACGATCGCGATGCCGAACACGCAGAATTTACAATCTGGCGAACAATATCTCTCGAGCATTATTAAACCTTCTCGAAAATGTTGATTTAGTTCATTTTGCACAAAAAACTCCTCAGGTTGTCATTTAGATGTAGTTTGGTGAGCAAGGAGTCATTTTTTTTTGTTTTACAATTTTTTCCAAGAGGTAGCAAGTTGCCCAGAGTCTCCAACTGCCTGGTCCTGTCCTTTGTCTTCACTTTTTGTTATTTTTGGTGGCCTGGCCATGTGGGCGGCGGCCATTTTGTTAAACCAGCCACTGTGCTTTTGCCATAGGCCTCCAAGCTTGCGGCCCAGTATGCCAGTAGGCCCAGAGGTAGTCACCATGGGTGCATAAAACTGTTTCTGTGTAGTCTGTGGAATTTTGGCATCATTTAGGCCATGGATGGCATTGAATTAATTCAATTGAATTGCGAAATGTGGTTTTTTTTGGAGGGTCTGACTATTTCACTTTTTTGGTGTGTTAAATAAATGCCTTTTTGCGTGTGTACTGTGTAATTATAATTGTGTTGTTGTAGTGGTTGTCTAACTTTCCAAAGTGTTTTTAGCCATGTGGATTTTAGTTTTTGCATTAAAGCTGTGTGTGTTTTATAAGGCATCCTTTGTCTGCCCATATATAGGCCTGCTTGAGTTCATTGTTTGCCGTGCCTTGTGCCTGTGAGTCACCATGTTTCTGGGGGCCATTTTGTTGTGGTAGTTATTAGTGTGCTGTTTTTGCCACATAGGCCTGCGTGTCTTTCCATTTTTCCTCTTGTCTTACTGCTTCCAAATCCATCCCCATTGCCAGCTGCAGCTCCCTGATGCTGCTATATAATACATCCCACGTGATGCACAAATTTAGGCCAAACATGCTCCAGTACATTTTAGTTTTTGTTCTTTACTATTCTTATTCTTCCAGAGTGTACACTAGCACTACACAGTAGCCAGGAAAGCCCTGGCCTTGTTGTCAACGTCTCATAAATGGCTACACTGTGTGTTGTTGTTGACAGAGTTTCTGAAATTTAATAATTGAGGCCACCACACACTAAGTTCTATATTCTATTTGTTTGATTTGTGCTATGTTTGACTGATGTTCTGGCTTTTTTGCTTTTAGGTGCACAAAGACTGAGGAGGAGGTGTGTCTCTCATCATTGCCTGTTGCACTTCCAGACAGACATCCTGCTGCTGTACACACAACGTGACGTGTGACCTGACCAGACATCTCTGCAACTGAGTGCTGCTGACATCTGAAGAAGATGGGCCCAAAGAAAGCAGGTACCAGGTCCTCCAGTACCAAGAAAGTTGCTATTGAGAAGAAGAAGGAACAGAAGAAGCAAGTGACACTGAAGTCTGGTGTGCCGGCCAATACCTTTTGGGAAAAAAAATTGCGCCTGCAGCAGCGGTGTCCGGGGGGCAAGCTGGGGGCAGCACCTCCGCATCAGTGGACCCAACCCACCAACCCAGGCCCAAGCACATGAGTGGGGAAGAGGTAGCCAGCCTAATGGTGGAAAGCAGTGATGCTGAGCCGGAGATAAACTTATCGCTATCTCAAAGTAGTACCCAATCAACGCAGGAGGAAACACAGCAGATAAGTGGTCAACAACAACAGCCGCAACCACCGCCCGCAATAGTAGTTGTTGTTCCTCCTGAAGTAGGGGCAGTTCAGGAAATTGAGCCTCATGCAGAGGTAGAAGAAGAAGCCACTCATTCAGAAGATCCATTGTCTTCCAAATCCCCAGCAAGGAAAAGGACGGGTAGTCCATCAAGTTCTTCGCCAAGCCCCCTTCTGATGATCTAGATGCCACTTGGAAGCCACAAACTGAGTCTGAGAGGGAGCCACGTTCCAAGACCAAGCTAGGGAAAAGGAAGGTTCCAGAAAGCCTTACACTTATGGAGGTCGATGTAGAACAGCAAGATGATGATGATGATGACGACGAGCCAGTCATCACGAACATCACTCCCAGCCCCGAGGAGATGGAGACCAACATTCTTACTCTATCCAAAATCGCTGCGAGGGATGTAGCACGCATACCTCCACAGGTAACACCAACACGACCTACAGCTTCCATATTTGCATTAGCAAAGGCCCGGCAGCGACCTACATCCAGCACAACCACCACCTCTGTAGGAGTAGGTAGTGGTACAGCAGCACAGAGTCAAATTCAACACACACCCTACAGATCATCCGGCATTGGAAGTGGCACCTCCAGCAGGAGGCCAAAGTTAAGCTCCCTAGTTTGGGACTTCTTTACGGTTAGCGAAAAGGAGGAGAACATTGCTATATGCTCCATTTGTAATACCTCTGTTAGTCGTGGTAAGCTTGGTACAAACTATGGTACCGGAGGCCAAATGACCCATCTGAAAAAACACCACTTGATCAGCTGGGAGGACCACCTTCGCGACAGAAAAAAACTGCAACCATTGGTGTTGGTGGGGATAAAGGAGTAGAAGAATAAGATCAGATCACGGTGGAAGAGGAAGGACAGGGAGACATTCTCTCTGGTAGTGGTACACAAGGTGTCCCTGACCCCAGCAGTGCAGTCTTAACGTTGCACACATCTTCAGCAACATCTCAGTGGCACAAGAGTAAGAGTCAGCCGGAGACACCAAGAAGTACCAGGTCCGCACTACCAAAAAGTGCGTTGAGCCTAAGAGAAAGGAAAACCATGCAGCCTACCATTATCAGCATGTTTGGGGGTGAGGGGCAGTACGAACGCAACCACCCAATAGCACGTTTGTACAATGCGAAGCTGGCTAAAATGTTAGCACTGGACCTTCTCCCTTTTTCTTTTGTTGAAGGGTTGGGTTTTGTGGAATTTGTGTCAACCATCTGCCCAAAATGGCATGTTCCCAGCCGCTACTATTTTGCCAGAGTTGCAGTTCCAGCACTACATCACGACGTGCTGGAATTGCTAGGAAAGGCCTTGAAGCAGAGTGCTGTTCACAGTATCCACCTGACTACAGACATGTGGACCAGTTGCCAAGCCACAGATTACATGTGCATCACTGCACACTGGATCAGCTTTGTGGGTGTTAGAGAACAGCTATCTGCTGGTGTTGATACTGCAGAGATTTTTCATGCCACTCGCAAACATGCAACTGTAGCCATGTTTGCCATGGAGAAATCTCATACTGCTGCAAACATTTTGGAAGAGTTTAACACCAAGGTCTTTGAGTGGCTGCGCCCAAGAGGGCTTACGATTGGTTTTGTTGCCACGGACAACGGCAGTAATGTAGTTTTGGCCATGCGCAATGGTGGCTATTTCAGGGTCCCGTGTTTGGCACACTGCATTAACATTGTTGTTCAAGACTTTTGAAAAATGAATCAAAAGTCAGCAACTTACTGGTCACCTGCAGAAGAATATGCACACATTTCAGCCATTCTTTTAAAGCCCGGAAGCAGCTGAGGGTCATTCAACGTGAGCATAAACAGCCAGTCAAAGCGCTCATCCAGGAGGTGCCAACACGTTGGAACTCAACTTATTACATGCTTGATCGTCTGTTTGAACTGTACATACCACTCAATGCGTATGTCATGCAAAGATTAGGGGAACCTACTGTGAGAGGCATGACCGTTGAGATGGCTCAATGGGACCTCATTAAATGCCTGACTGAGATGCTACTTCCTTTTGAGATCTTCACACGTGAAGTCAGCAGGGAGGACTGTACTATGGGCCAAGCTATCCCATTGTTGCACATGCTAGAGCAACAGCTGAAGGATGTGTCTGAAACGTACGCAGGTGTGGATGACAAACAAGACGCATATCATTTGGCGGAGACCTTAGCCGCTCGCTTATCGGAAAATACAAGGATTAAAAATAAAATTTTGTCACAACCACATTACATTAGTGCCACAATTTTGGATCCACGGTACAAAGTATTTCTGAACAGCAAGGCAGTAATTCCTTTTCGGAAGTGGATGTTGCCAACTACAAAACTTTGATAGCTAAGGAAGCAACTATTTTCGAAAGCGAACGGCTGTTAATTAAAGGCCCCCACCCCAGGCCATAACCAGTACTACAGGGCATCCAGAGTCAAGTTCTACTTCGGAGCCTGAGGGCAGTGCATTTGCCTCCCAGCAGTCACCTACACCAACAATAACATCAAGAACAGGATCATCCACAGCACAATATGCAACTGATTGGTTTCTACAGCAGGGGTATGGTAAGTCCAGTGCTGATGCAAAGGCAAAACCGGCCGAGCACATCCGAACACCCCTTAACATTGAGCGGATGGTCCAGGCCTATCTGGATGACCCAACAGAGGTCTTCATGGATGGAAACCCATTGGTGTATTGGTATGGGAAAAGAAGCCAATGGACAGTGCTCAGCAGGCTGGCGATAAAGTATCTCGCTTCACCTGTCACAAGTGTCTCTTCTGAGCGTGTTTTCAGTGCTGCTGGTGCCATTGTAACTTCGAAAAGGACCAGTCTCTCGGCCCAAAGCGTGGAGAGGTTAACCATGATCAAAATGAATCAGCACTTTATACCACCGGATTACAAAATACGTGAATCACAGCAGGAAGAGGAGAGCGACTTGGATGACGTAAATAGTGCGTTACAGGACCTACTTCTGTCCGAACCACCAGAGTTTGAGGACGAGCTCCTCTTCCCTGACAACTAGGCTTTCAAATTGTTGCTTTCTTCCTTCCTTTATGTGTCTGTGTATCTGTCTTTCTGGTTCAAATCAAATCACAACAAAACCATCACCACCGTCTTCTTTTTATTTCCCTATTGGAGTTGCACGTCTGTGCATTTAACTGTCCACTCTTCAGAGTCCTGCTTCATCTTCCTGTCTCGCACAAGTACATTTCCATCAAGCCAGACATTAGTACAAGAAATGTTGCCTTTACCAGTCCCGCCTCCATTAGAAGTGAAACGTGACTACTATTTTTTAGCAAATGCTACTGCCAGTGTCTACTCTACTACTACCACCACAACCATGGCATCTTCTACATTCTCTATGGAAACCATGCAGCCATCGCTGTGCCGAACGTAGTCATCATCAATCACAGGTAAGATAAGTTTGGTGGGAGGTAGAATACTAGTAGGACAAATAACTCAGTGAGGGGTACCGCATCTATCTGTTTGTTATACATCATCAGCAGATTATTTAAATCAAACACTGGCTGCGGCCCTGCAGCAGCAAGGAAACCAATGTGACGTTAATTCGTAAAACAGTAACCCCCACAAAACATTAACATTGTATGTTTAAGTATAAATATAATTTATTACCCTAACAAAAATAAACTATCCCACACCTGACCCACCCCTCTCCCTAACCCCAACCAATGTCCAAAACGAAAAAAGTCCAAAGAATGTCCCGAAACCCCAACGCCCAATTCCCACCCACCAAAACAAGGAATAAAAAGGGGCAAAGCAACAGGGTCCTCGATGTTATAATCGGCGGGCTTTGAGGTGTTTGTCCACCAGGATTTTCACCCGCTCCTCCATTTGCTCCTCTTGCCGTGCCATCCGGAGGAGAATCTTCCAGCGGAATGCCCTGCAGTGGCATCCACAATGGGGGACAGCAGTGCTGGCTGCTAATGAATTGCGGCGGGTGGCTATCAGACCGCGGCGCCGTACCGCTGGAGTTGGGGCCTGGCTGGGGCCCGGGGAATCGGACGAGGCTGCAGCTGCTGCCGCCTCCTCCTCCTCCTCCGCCTGAGCCACCAGCCGCCGGTACTCCCGGCATATGGCCTCCAGTTTCCGGCGCCGGGCCCTGACTGCCAACTCCTTCCGCGATGGTTTGTCTTGGGAAAATCAATCAATCAATCAATCACGGCATTTATAGAGCGCGCTACTCACCCGGGAGGGTCTCAAGGCGCTGGGGGAGGGGGTAAGTTACTGCTCGAACAGCCAGGTCTTGAGCTGCTTCCTGAAGGAGAGATGGTCCTGGGTTCGCCGAAGGTGAGTGGGGAGGGAGTTCCAGGTCTTGGCTGCCAGGTAGGAGAAGGATCTTCCTCCGGCGGTGGTTCTGCGGATGCGTGGTACGGTGGCGAGGGCGTGGCTGGTTGATCGTAGCTGGCGGGTGGGCGTGTAGAAGGTCATGCGGTCGTTGAGGTACTTTGGGCCCAGGTCGTGGAGGGCCTTGTGTGCGTGGATGAGGAGTCTGAACGTGATTCTCTTGCTGACGGGGAGCCAGTGCAGGTCTTTCAGGTGTCCGGTGATGTGGCTGTGTCGGGGGATGTCCAGGATGAGTCGTGCGGAGGCGTTCTGGATGCGCTGGAGTCTTTTTGAAGTTTGGCTGTGGTTCCGGCGTAGAGGGTGTTCCCATAGTCCAGTCGGCTGGTGACGAGTGCCTGGGTGACGGTCTTCCTGGTTTCAGTGGGGATCCATCTGAAGATCTTGCGGAGCATGCGCAGGGTGTTGAAGCACGAAGATGAGACGGCGTTGACTTGTCTGGTCATCGACAGGGAGGAGTCCAGGATGAAGCCCAGGTTTCGTGCGTGGTCCGTTGGCTTGGGCGCGGTGCCCAGGGCCGGGGGCCACCAGGAGTCGTCCCAGGCGGAGGGTGATGAGCCCAAGATGAGGACTTCCGTCTTGTCTGAGTTCAGTTTAAGGCGGCTGATCCTCATCCAGTCGGCGACGTCTTTCATCCCGTCGTGTAGGTTGGCTCTGGCGGTGGTGGGGTCGTTGGTGAGGGAGAGGATCAGCTGGGTGTCGTCGGCGTAGGAGATGATGTTGAGGTTGTGTTGGCGTGCGATGGCTGCGAGGGGGCTCATGTAGACGTTGAAGAGGGTTGGACTGAGTGAAGATCCTTGTGGAACGCCGCAGATGACTTCGGTGGCCTCGGATCTGAACGGGGGAGGCGGACTCTCTGGGTTCTTCCGGCGAGGAACGAGATGATCCATTCCAGTGCTTTCTCTCGGATTCCGATGTTGCTGAGGCGCTTCACTAGGGTGCGGTGGCAGACGGTGTCGAACGCCGCGGAGAGGTCCAAGAGGATGAGGGCTGCTGTTTCCCCGTTGTCGCTTAGGGTTCTGATGTCGTCGGTGGCTGCGATGAGGGCGGTCTCGGTGCTGTGGTTGGCCCGAAACCCGGACTGCGAGGGGTCGAGGGATCCATTCGTCTCGAGGAAGGCGGCAAGCTGTCTGTTGACGGTCTTCTCGATGACTTTGGCCGGAAACGGAAGGAGCGAGATGGGACGGTAGTTCTTGAGGTCGGTGGGGTCCGCCGTTGGTTTCTTCAGGAGGGCGGTAAGCTCGGCGTGCTTCCAGCTCTCCGGGAAGGTGGCGGTGTGGAAGGAGGAGTTGATGATGTCCCGGAGATGGGGTGCGATGGTGGCGTCGGCTTTGTTGAAGACGTGGTGTGGGCAGGGGTCGGTTGGTGATCCGGAGTGGATGGAGTTCATCGTGCGGGTGGTGTCTTCGGTGCTGATCGGGGTCCAGTTGCAGAGGGTGGTGGTGGCGGGCATTGGTTCGGCGGTAGGGTGCGTGGTTTGTGCGTCGAAGCTGTTATGTATGTCGGTGATCTTGCGGTGGAAGAACGCGGCGAGTGAGTTGCAGAGGTCTTGCGAGGGGTGATGTCGTTGTTTCCGGCGCTGGGGTTGGAGAACTCTTGACGATGCTGAAAAGTTCCTTGCTGTCGTGGGCGTTGTTGTCCAGTCGTTCTTTGAGTGCCGACTTCTTGGTGGCACGGATCAGCTGGTGGTGTTTGCAGGTGGCGTGCTTGAGGGCGGTCCTGTTGTCTGTGGTCTGGTCGAGTCGCCAGGTTTTCTCGAGAGTGCGGCAGTTCTTCTTGGATTCCTTGAGTTCGTTGGTGAACCAAGGGGTTTTCTTGCTTCCGGGTCTGCTGGGAGGGTTTTTTAGTGGTGCGAGGTCGTCGGCGCAGGCGGTCAGCCACTTGGCGAGGTTGCTGGCTGCTTCGTTTGGGTCCGTTGTGTTGGTGGGTGTGTTCTGGCTGAGGGAGGCGGTGAGCTGCTCGGCGGTGATCTTGCTCCAACTCCGGCGGGGAGCCTGTTGCGGGTGGTGGTGGGTCGCAGTCTTTCTGAAGCAAGAAGAAAGAAAAAAAATATTGTTGTAACCAGTACTCTTACCTAAACAGTAACACAAAATTAATTCAACACATAATGGCACAGTAGCACTAGCAAGAAGCACAGTACATAACATTTGTGGTAATAATCTATCTATCCTCCCACTTCCTCGGCCTCTAACATTTGTGGGAGTTTCAGGCATTATACTAGCACTATGGACTCCAACCAGTACACAGTACACCAGTGTTCTTCTTATCTCTAGTTTAGCGAAATGACATAACCTGGTTGTAGCCGGCATTGCCAGCTCGGTCATCTATGCTTGAACCCAAGACAAACATACGAGTCATGACGCAGAGTCACATTAGTTTGATTTACTACTGTTTGCAGGTGGGGAAGCTCGTATTTTTCTATTACGGGTGGCACTGGCCATACTCTCTCTGTTACATGGAGGGCAATTGCTCAATTTCACAGTGCCTTGGCTACTACAAAAGGCAGATTATATATCTGATCCAATGATCGTTGCTTTTATATGGGACAACGACATAAGGTCAGTAGCGGTCGGTGGTGGGACTCGGGGAGTTTGGCCGGGCGGTGATGTGGGTAGGGGCAGGATGGGGGTAGTAAACTATGGATTACGGCCAATTACAGGTAAGTAAACATATAAATAAATGAAACTAATTTTGTTGAGCACACTGCATCGCATTTGGCGGTGCAGTGCGCACAATGAAATTCACTTTATTTATTTGTATGTTACAGTAAAGTTACCTGTATTTGCCCTCGTAATACATTGTTTACTACTACCCCCACCCTGCCCCTCCCCACATCGGCTTTGGTACGCTGGCGCGGTTTCTTTAACATTCCCTAAAACTGTGCATCCCGTGACAGTCTCCACCTATGCTGTCTATGATGAATACATACAGGCATCCATCCATTCTAAGTAAATGTCAATCATTCTTCTTAATCTCTCCACAAACGTTACTTTGTTTCACCAACAACAACGCATGCGTCCACTCACTCCGTTGCTTGCCTTGGCTTTGAGTTTCACCCAAACACCGCTGATGATTCTTGCTATCCACAGTATCCACCCATACTGTGTCTTCCACCCAGGCAGGCATCCATTCTTCTTTCACCTCCCACCCATCCTTCAACAACACATGCATCTGATTCCTATCAGCCACCTATCCATGCTTCCAACGTATCCTTCTCTGCCAGTCGTCATATTAAATCTCGCCCGCCCTTCCTCCTTCCACCCTTCTTTCCCTTTTTGTTCAACACATCCATCAAGGTCATCTGATCTGACTTTTAGTCTCCTCCATAAAACTTTCACAGCTGAGTTGGAGTCAGATATAAGAGGCCATTGGTTAATGAAGTCACGCTGGTAATGCTATTGCTACTGCATTGCTCATGCTAAGTAAAGGGTGTCTTCTTTATTAACCGTTGTATAATGTTCACTACAACTTCAAACCTAATAAGTCTCAACAACAGTACAGTGAGTGAAGTCCACTCCACACACCCTTCCAGCTAGTGCAATGACAATAAGTCATGAATATAACTTACCACCACCCGCCACTGCTGCTGGCTCACCCCCTGTATCTCCTGCAGGTGCTGCATCTCCTGCCCCATCCGGAATGGCCGCAACGCCATCGCCGCTGGCCCCACCGGCACTGGTGGTCGGTAGTACGCCTAGAAAAAACATGACACATTTTTAGATGCCTGTACACCTCCCCCTATTTATTCTTTTTCACTAGCAAGATTGAAAAAAAGTTAATACATACATATTATTATTATAAATCACATTCAATAGTCCAAATCGGGTACTAGAGTACAGTCAGTAGACAGACACTAGTAGTGTTATTATGGTCCCTAGGGTCATTATTATACTATACTCTACTCTTTGCAAAGTTAGCCTGAGCCATGCAACCATTTTTCGCTTCATGTCTTTTGCGCATGTTACCTCGCAGCTTGTTGTGCAGTAACAGTAAGACGCCTTTTGAGCCCACATGAGCACATACAGCTACTGTCTGAGCGTTGCGTACAAGAGGTCGAAAAACAAGCCACTTTGTTATGGAGTTCCGTTAGTCCGTATTACTTAGCCATAGGTAACATGTTACAGTTTTTTGGCAGGACTGACAAATGCTTGCATTAACACGCACCATTTTTCTCAGGCAGAGGATTCCCTTCTACGAACCAGAGATTTGCAGAGCTTATGAATGATGCATGTAACCAGTAATTCTACGTTCTACGGTGAGGAGTCGCCCAGAATTCACACAGATCTTTTGTCTTATATCATCATGCACTTGTTGCAACAATTTTTATTGTTTTAATCTTATGCATTTTGCTGTTGGAGCTGGCTGGAGTACACTGAATTTTATAGAACAACAACATACAGAGGTTGTTATTTGAAAATAAACCTTTTGAACTTACACATAGACTCTGTGGTATTTGGTGTGGTGGTGGTGGTGGACATACACGAATGAGTGAGCGAAAGTGTGTTATGTTCTGGGTTGTGGAATCATAATCATTGGGTATCTTCGGGTGGGGGTTCGGGGACCTAATGAGACACTAGCTAGTCGTTCAGGGGATTGTGGGTTCACTTCTGACTGAGGTGTGAGGAACGTCCAAGTTCCAAACTCGCATCACCAACATCCTATTTCATTGTGCATAGTTCTGCATGGGGCTGTGCAGAATCCAAGTAGTATGTACTATATCCTATCAAAAATAGTCAAATATCTGGTTGTGCATTTTGTTTGTGGTAATTGTCAAAGCCTCAAGATTAAGAAGCCTAGAAGAGGACAACCGAAAGGACTGGACTCAGTGGCTAGAGCTATTAGTATTGGTCAATCTGAGTTTTATTCAAAACCGTACAATAAAGAGTGGCAATGCAAACTGGGCAAGCTTAGCGACAGACTAATAGTAGTAGTACAGAGTACAGACATTCATAGCAGAGGCAGTTACAACTTAGAGGCAGGGATAACCAGAATTTAGAAACAGATAGTCAAGTCAAGATCAAAGAATCTTTTGTAAAAAATATAATTAGGGAGTGGAGCCAGAATTAATAGTTCTGAAAAATAAGGTCCAGTAAAAGTTAGGGCAATATAATTGTTAATATAACCACTGGAGGACTTACTGGGACCAGCAGCAGGGCCCTCGGTAGAGGAGCGGTCCTCTGGTGGTTGTCCCGCCGACTCGGACCCCGTCTTCTTACCCCTGGGTGCTGCAGATCAGTGATCATGTAAGATATAATAAAGAAAAAGAAAGACACAAACATTAATGATTGCTGTGAAACAAATAAATTATCTAAAAAAACGCTCAAAAAACGTTTTAGGAAACAAAAATTGCAATAAAATTGACCTATCTAATCCGATCGACTACTGGCTTGCGGGATTCACGGACAGTCTACTTATTTGGGAACACTAATTCAGTGTTCCATTCTGATTGATTCAAATAAAATCCAGAACACTAACTAAGCCTAAGTAACACCTGACCTAGCCCACCTATTCCAGGCGGGCCAATTGTTCATTAAGCCTGCATTTCCATTTTTTTTTCCATCAAAAATGCATAGATGAGAAGGAGGACACATGCATAAAGTCAGTGCATAATGCATACACCAAATTGTTGGTTGGTTGCGTCTGATGTTCTGCAGCTGACTGACACTGCTAAGCTAAGCTTACCAGTACCACTCACTAAACAAACTACAAAAGGTTCTACTAAGGACTGGGGTAAGCAGCACTCAGTGACAGAGGATGCGTCACGCAGACCGCTCAAAAATTATCAACTAATAGTAACTAAACCTAGTATCAAATCCATCCACCACTATTTGACAGGAGGACAAAGGAAGGACTACAGTCTCTCTAGCAATAGCATTACCTAACTGAAGTTCTCTAACGTAAACTCTTACATAATAATGACAAGCGAGCGCAAAGTTGCAAAAAGTAAGAGTACCGCCCAGCACCTGTGTCCTACAATCACAGAAGATTTTGAAACGTAATTTACCTGCAATGTAAGCAGCATTATTCTTGTTATTTGTAAAAAATGTATACACAAATCACAATACTTATACTACTATATATATTGGCTACTCACCAAGCCCCACGACCTCGACACCTAGCAGGTCCAACAGGTCCTGCTCCCGGTCAAGAATGTCTGACCACCGGTGGGCCAGCTGGTTATGGGTGCGCTGGACCGCGGAGCAGCGAAACACTGCCCGACGCACCTTCGCCCACCGGCGGTGACGCTCCTGGGTCGGGTAACCGGAGCCTGGCCTGCCGCCTGCTGCCAAGGTCAAGGGAGGTGGCGCTGAATAAAAAAAACAAGGGCGGCCACCTCCTCGTCCGTAAACAGCTGGCGGGCTTGCACCCTGCGGGGCGCAGTCTGCCGCAAGGTAGGCGGCGATTGGGCGCACGCGCCTTGCCCTTTGACCCGCTGCTGCTACCCTTCGCCATGGTTCTGGGGTGGGAGGAGGTGAAAAAGAAAAGTTAGAAGGGAAAAATAAAGTTAGGGGAAGAAGTAGGAGCTTAAAGAAGAAAGTTATATAAAACAGTTGAAAAGTAAAAAAAACACAGTAAAAAGTAGAAAAAAATGCAAAATATAGACTTAGGCAGAGAGAGAGATAGGTAAGAAATAAAGAAAAATTGAAAAACAGTGTAAAAGCTAAGGATTGCAAAGATTGAGGGAGGATAGAAAAGCAGGCCCAGAACCATAGCATAGAGTGGTAAAACAAGATGGCCGCGCCCGTCGCGACCGCATGGGTAAGTTCGCGCGATATTTCTCCCCGAGCACGCAAAAAACGTCGCGAACACGTACAACGCGTTCCCGAACATGGAATGCGCATCGCGAGCACGCTATACGCGACCCGGAACAGGAAATAAGCGATCGCGAATGGGCGGGACAAGTGAAAACCAAAATGGCCGCGCCCATAGGCGACCGCATGGGTAAGTTCGCGCCCCCGAGCACGCAAACAGCGTCCCGAACACGAACAACGCGTTTCCGAGCAAGAAAAACGCATCGCGAACGGGCGCGCCAAGCAGCTACGCATGCTTGCGAAGCTACGCGAAGCTCGCGTAGCGCTCCGACGTCTTCGCGTAGCTTCGCGTAGCGCGACTACGCGAACTACGCCCAGGGTTACTTAACCCTCAAGTAGCTTAGCACAAAAGCCGTCAGGCTTGACTTAGAGCCAAGGTGCAAAGAATTAATGCAGCATGCAAACAGTAATAAAGTGAAAACACAACACAAGACAAATCCCAAACCAATTTGGAGAAATAGAATAAAAATGAACACGTTTTTGAGGCAAAAACAGCAAAAATCCAATCAGTTCAACTGGAGATAGGCAATATTAAAGATTTAAGTGAAAATAGGGCGAAAAAGGACAAAGCGCCACAATGGGTTGTGCCGGACGAAGACAAAGTCACAAGTTCAAACCGACTGCGATGGGGCGCAGGCTGGATACAGGGACCAAGTTAGGCCTGCTGAACAAAGTACCTTAAATCTGGGTTGCAGAGCTTTGTGATCTTGCGAGGAGGATGTATCATGCAAGGACAGTTCCGATAGGCTGTGGGCTACAATTCAAGGTCCTGAGTCGAGGATGCATCACGCAGCAGCAATTCCGGGGAGCTGCAGTGCTGCGATGTGAAGGCCTGTGTTGAGGATGTGTTGCACAGTGGTGGTTCCGAGGAGGTGTGGTTCTGTGTCGAGGAGACATTGCGCAGAGGCGTTTCCAAAGAGCTGAGGGTCCTGCATTGGGGGAATGTGTCATGTAGTGGTGGTTCCAATGAAGAACTGCGAGGGAATGTGTCACGCTGCGTCTGTTCTGCTTGGACCACAGTCGGGCTGGCAGAGCACCTTCAGGCTCACTTTCAAGGGTCCAGGGCTGGGGTGGCACCACTTAGAGGGAAAGACTCATAGCAGACAAAGTTCAGGTGCTGGGTTGTAGGCGGTTGGAGCCTTTTCTGTCCCCAAGGCTCTGAGCAGGAGGCCAGCCAATTAGCCCTTGAAGTCACTCTGGTGGTCCTGGGTTCAAAATGTAGATCAAATCCATTTCATTCAGGCAGCAAAGCAGCAGAGTAGCACTCCTTCTTACAGCAGAGCAGCACAGCAGTCCTTCTGAGTCTTCCACAGGTCTATAGGTGTACTGAAGAGTTGTGTTTGAGGGCCTAATATTTATACTTGGTTGTCTCCCTGTCTTGGTCCCAGCTTGACAGGGGCCACAAAAGACTAGTGTGGTAGATGACAGCTCCTCCCCCTCAACAAGTTAGAGATGGCCCATCCTGCCAACACCTAGTCCCCCTTTGTCTCACTGTCTGGGAGCAATACACAAAGACCAACTGCCAGCTACACCTAGTCATATGACCCATGATACAGGCTGCAGGAATCAAATGGTTAGGACAAAAAAGTTACAACTTTCTAAAAGTGGCATTTTCAGAATTGTGAATTAAAAAATTTTATAATCCGATTTTACCAATAAAGAGGGTTCTAAATTACAATTCTTCAGACACCACACTCAACATTCCTACTTGCTCCTGATTGAAAGTTAGCACTTATTAAATGTAATGGTTAACCCAATGTTATCCTTTGAGCGAGGTAGGTCTTGCAGTAGTGAAAAACACATTTAGGAGTTTTTCACTACCATTACATTTAAAACTTAAAAGTATATGTCCAACTGTTTAAATACACTGCACCTTGCCCTCTGGGCTGTGTAGGGCCTACCCTAGGGGTAATGTACCTGTATTTGAAAAGAAAGGTTTAGGCATGGCAAAAGGTCTATTTTGCCATGTCTAAATGCCAGTTTAAACTGCATACACAGGCTCCAATGGCAGGCCTGAGACATGTTTGAAATAGCTACTTAAGTGGGTGGCACAATCAGTGCTGCAGGCCCACTAATAGCATTTAATTTACAGGCCCTTGGTACATGCAGTACTACTTTACTAGGGACTTATAAGTAAATCAAATGTGAAAATTGGATGTAAGACAATGTTATCATGTTTTAGGAAGTGAGCACGCACATTTTAGTACTGGTTAACAGCAGCTAAGTGCACTGAGTACTAAGGCCAACAAAAATAAGATCTGCCAAAATGGAGGAGTACACTAAGGCTGACAGGTCTAACAAAGAAGATGATTTGATCAAACAATGGAATTAGCATTTATAGCACATTAATTGTGGAATCACTAATCTCCCACAGATTATCAGTCCCAAATACTACAATACTGCATTCCACAACCTTATTTTGACAATCTACCTTCTCATTTTACAGCAGTAACAGTATTAAATTTGACGTAAAAAAAGGTTGAAGACAGTGTTCTCATAGTTTACTGTAGTACAAATAATGAATGATGCGTCTAAATCCTATTTGGTCGGTTTATCACACAATGTATGCAATAAAATTGTCCAGTTTTATGAAATAATGTTGAAATAGTAAAATAAATATGAAATTATGGGCATCTGTGAACTCAATATGCTTTTATATGACTGTCTTTTTTATTGTAGTTGTGTAATTTAAGTAGAAAGCAAATCCACTGATCTATTGCCATAAACACCCTGGTATGTTCTTACAAATGTGGACTGAGAACAATATGAAGCAGAGGCAGGAAATGTCGAAGTCTGAGAAGAGGATATATGGATGAATGTATATGGATGAATGTCAACCACAAGGCACATCTCACTGCTCAGCTCACTTAAAAGGGTATTTGCGCAACTGCACTCACAGAGTTGGCTTAAGGTGAAGACCATTTGTAGGTCTGGTTTGACAGTGCAGCTGACTGCAAGGCCATTTGTTTTTAGTCCATAGAGTAAACATTGCCCCCTCCCCCCCCCCTTATGCCATCAGCTTCTTTATGTGAATCCTTTCATTAAAATTTGAAACATTGTCAATTTCGTCTTGGATCAGCTCAGAGGAGTTTTTCTCTCTTGGCATGGTGCTATTGCCTATTGCACATATCATTCCACCACCTAGGAAGAAGCTCCATTGCACTTCAGGAGGGCATATTTTACATCGGTAAAGTGCACTCAGTCATGAAACATTCCTTTTATTCTCATACATGCATTATATATACACAATGCAATCATTTTGTGTAAAGTTTATCAGTTCAGTAGTATTTTTTTTTTAGCTTTTGTCAGAACTTAAGTGTGGACGTGAACTTGAACTGGTGGCCGAATTGCTTTTTTGTGTTTACGCAGAGGGACAAATGGACCCCATAATGACCAGTCCAACATCTTGTGACATTTTGGCTCCAGCTCTATCTCACCACTCGTGGTTTTGGAGCCCATGGCTGGCCCAGCTTCTCCTCTACCCTGCCCTTCTTGTCACTGCTTCATTGCGGCTGAGAGATACCTGCTCTGCCATACCCTATTTCTCACTATGGCTCATGGCATACCTTTCTTCTACTCCGTCCCACCCTTCTTGTGAGCCCTTTGCTGCAGATCACAGTGTTCGGCTCTGCCCCCCACACACAGGAAGAGGCTTTGATGCAAATACCAGCAGTATCAGCTTTTGTTCAGCCCTGGCTGTGTCCACCAGCTCCAGCAACATTCTCCCGGCATTTCTTTTCAATACTCAGTGTTGGGTAGCTCCAGTCATATATGCTTGTCGTGCCACTCACTTCCTTTCAATGCTGAGTGCACAACAAGCCCTATATTGTGCTTGTCACGCTGTTCATTTGTAATGCAGAATGCCCGGCAGCCACCCTGCATGGTGATGTTCATCAAACAGTAATAAAGGGCCACATATGCCTTTCGGTATCTTGACAATGTAGTGATTCACTACTGTCACCATTACCATCACCACCAACATTACCGTAGCTTCATCACAGCCATTCAGACCACACTATCACCCACACCCTTACCACCGGCATTACCACCACTAACACTACCATCATAACCACCACCATCACCTCTATTGCCTCCACCACCACCATGTTCTCGTACGTGAAATGAATGGGTTTTGTGGGCATGTGAGTGAAAGAAATTGCACATGTGCTATCACTAATAAAGCAAGCATTGCCAAAGCGAGTAGTTCTAGATTAATTTTAATGAACTCACAAAAAAAGCATCTATGCATGCCTGAAGTTGCATGCCTTAGCATGTTAAAGCCAGACCTACTGGCCTGTCCAATGCTATTTATGAGTAGAATACTCCAGATCCCCATAATGCAACAGCAACTTGGGGCGCTACTCCCTGAACATCCCTATCCTAAACATTGCATTGGATATTTGTAGACAAAACAGGTAGGGAATTTGTGTCTAGGGAGTGGAATAGCTGTTCACCAATATGCTGTACCATTCTGTGCCACAATTTCTGGAACAATTGAACCCCTTAGTGAAAATATTTGTCTTTGTCCTCTGCATTTAGATTCTAGATTCACGACTAAACCTTCCAAATCACATTGTTCTCAGAATTAAACCCTGATGTCATCAGGCTACTAATGCTCAAGTCTTCTGTCTCTGCTATTCTTGATACTGGAAAAATATCAAACCGATTAATTTGTCAACAGTCTTTGTAACTTTATAATGATCACTAAATAATTGTTGGAAAGTCTAGAGACTGGACTAAAAACTGCATAAATGTGTCAGTATCTTAATTTGAAAGAGAGGAAAATGATGAGATGCTCTGAGTGCTTGAAAGTATATTCTCATTTTTCAAACAAGCAGTGGCAAAGCCAGTAGATCTTGTCTTGGCAAGCTGGTGTGATGACAGTATTTCTTTTTTATTGCAAGCATGTGCCACAAAACTACAAAGAAAAAATAAAACATACTGTTACCTAAATATGACAGCAATATGTAATTTTAATAAAACACTACAGATATTTCATATCAAGCAAATGTACTTAGAACATGCATAAAATCATTTTTAGTTTTAATGCACCTCATAAGAAAATGTTTCTTATTGGTGCAAAGAAAAGGTTTTCAATTACTGTAACATGGAGGCATTGCTAGAATACAAGGATAGCTTCAAGCTAAAGATTGAATAGAAAAAAAGCATTGGCAAAGCACATTATTGGGCCCTCGGGCCTGGTACTAAAAGGCACTTCTTTCTGGATAGAGGTGCAGATGTGATGAGGAAAATGCTGTACTCACAATACAACAGAGCCAATGGCTGAAGTGGGCTGACTACTGCCCCATGCAGCTTGTTGTGGTAGGCAAAAGCAAAATATGAATGCCAGTTGAACACAGCCCCTCTGTATGTTTTTTTTTTATCTATGATTGTTTTTATTACACGAGTCTTTTGAGACACCTAAATCTGTCTACAGGCCAGACCTACAAATGTCTAGCTGAGCATTTTCACTGCACAAGTTTTCAAAGCTTGTTTGCCCAAATTTTAGATAATGCCTTTTAGGCCCAGCAGGATATTGCACCAAACTGAAGAAAATGGGTACATTAATTCACAACCACTTTTCGAAAAAGCCAATGCAGATTTGCTATGAAACATATTCAGGTTATGTCTTTTGTGTCCTCTGTGGGATTGGTGTAAGCCATCTCATGCCAGGCGTACACAGTTGGGTATAATGGAATGGTTATTCTCAGGACCAAATGTGGCAGAAATTTAGTAAAAAAATGAAGAAGTATCTGAAACAAATTATGTCCCCTGATTTGCTCACAGGAGTCCTTGCAAACTGCCATTTATTTAGGTTTCACATGCTTGCATAGCCAAGGACAAGGGAACTATACTGAACCTTGTATTTAATATCAAAGGCATATGTTAGATACCAACATTGTGAAAAAGTACATTCCAATAACATTTGCCGGAAGGTATATGATTATCTTCAGAGATAGCCATCTACTTGCACTGTGAGTATCATCGAAGAGACCTGGCATTCTTCAGAATGCAAAATCAGGGCTGTGCTAAAGAACCATGTCAGGAGATTCATCGGAGCGCCACTACTGGGATTTTAATGTGCCTCATGAATCCAACAAAGAAATCTTTCAGTGACAGGGATGGGAAAAGACCAAATGAACACTAACCATGACAAGGGTCACAGAAAATTTGACGATTTTGAGGGGTTCATAATTTAGTACTTCCTAGGGTTGCCCTTCCTGTACTCTAGGACAAGAGAGACAATAAGCTAGTTATTTTAATCTAAAGAGAAAACACCACTCAAACCCTCTGCTAAGGCCCTGGTTGGTAGCAGTCTTTCTGTGTTTTTTGGGTTTTGGAGCTGCACCCAGGGTGTGATGCGTCCTGGACACACCATGTGAGTCAGGTCAACTGACGCCTAGTTAATGGGGCTCCTTGTATGTTAGTTTAACGCATGTGTATAACCCCTCCCAGGGGCGGGTCCTCCCCCCCTCTCAGCACCCGAACTGCGTCCCTTTTCCCCTTAATCATTCCAGTGACAACATGGTATGGTGCATAGAAAAAGGCCACAGTTTATTAAAAACATGGTTGTACATCTCGCAATTTTCATTGGTCATTCATAAACATCCATGTCGTTGTACCTCCTGCATTGTCTCTTAACATTTAGTTGTTGCCCCTTTTATGATAGCACTGTCTTTGTTCGATATGCCCTTTTTTGCCAGGCCTCTGTGTTTGCGGTTCCAGGCTTCCCTTGCTACCGATTCAGTGGGCGTCCGTTAGGACCGGCCCGGGCTGCAGGTGCTGTTCCGCTTGCCCTGGACCCTTGCTGGCCACTCGCCTGCTCCTCAGTGCCCCTGCCATGTGGCATCCCAAGGACCCTGCACGAGCATCTCATCTACTTTGCCTGTGTCTGTGTGCTGTCATTCGCTCCCTCAGTGCCCCTGCCGTGAGGCATCCCAAGGACACTGTTGAGCAGCTCATCTACCTCTAGTAATTTCCTCTTTTTGGGTACTCTTTATGTGTTTCTTCCGCCACGCTACCTACAGTTCGACGATTGGGAGCTCCCCCTCTGCCCCCTCGCCTGCCCTTGCTTTAAGAGAAACCCAGCTGTTCTAGGACTCCCACAATGTTAAGTATGAACCCGTCCACGCCCATCCCCGTCAGGTGTACCCCATCTTCCAAGTGATAACCCAGGGATATCAAGTTAATGAAGCCGTGCCTCATGAAACCCCAGCTATTGGCCCTGCATACCTTTGCCATGGTAATGTTCAACTTGCGTCTGGATTTTTCAACTGCTCCCTGGTCTAGGGCCCCCCTCTAAGCCCTGCGCACTATTATTTACGACCATACTACCACGGCCTGGCTGATTAACTTTGGTAGAGATGCAAGGCCTATGATAATTTTTACCAAGAGGCCTCTCCTCCCCATGGCCGCTAGGTCATTCCCCCCCAGATGAACCACTATTGCTTCTGGTCCGTCACCTTGCCGAAGGGCCCCTTGCACTGCGGGGAGTAGCTGGTCCCACCTCATCCCCGATTGTCCCAGCCAGGTCACTTCCGTGTTCCGGTGCCAGATTCCTCAGATTTCGCGCCTTGCCACCGCCCACCACTGTGCACACATTATCAATGAGTGCCCCATGATCCATACTTTTTTGCAACGCTCCGAAGGACCTAGAAGGTGGCAGGGTAAAAACCAGACTCAGTAAACTGAGGGGCGTATGTAACGTTTGAAGGCGTTCGATGCCCAGCGCCCCATTGCCTTAATCCACTCCGCGCCCAACCCCAGGTCTGCCACCGTGGTTGCTGCCCCTATGCGGAACGAGTGTGACCCGAATTCCCTTGGTGGGAAGCTAGCCCTTTCCAGGGTCCTTTGCATTATCGCTATGAACTGAAACCGGCTTAGGCACGACCCGTTCTTATGTGTAAATAACGGCCCAGTCGCAGGCCCTTCCTGCCTCATATAATCTCGGACAAGGCACACTGGACAGCATGTCTTGTCCCTGATACATTCGATCCTAGTAAACTTCCCTTTGCCCGCCTGCTCCGTTTTTGACCGGCGTAAGCAGATTGCCATATGCCCTGTCCCCATGTTCACGTCCGCTCTGCGTATGCAAGCATTCCCCGAGTTCCTCTTCGCAGGGGCTACTATCTCGATGATCCTATAAGCCCCGAAGAACGCCAGTGCGAAAGCTGCCCTGAATAGCTTTATCTCCTGGTCCCCATTGCACACCTCATCTAATGCGCAGATTGCCTGTTTTAGGACCGCAAAATCAATGGGCCTACCCCAGCCTTTCATGGCCATTCTGCATAAAAAGGACCTTGTGGGATCCTTCCCTGACATCAGTTTGGTGTAGTAAGCCACTGCGCTCAGGTGCGCTTGGGCCCACAATTCGGTCTTCCGTTCTGGAAAGCCCATTCTAGGAAAGCTGTCACCTCCTCCTGTCCTACCCTCTGCTCCCCCCCCATTGTCTGTAATGTCAGCAAAAGTTGCCCAGCACTTACGATAGCGGTTCTCTGTCTTGGGGGCCAGTGCGTTGTCCAACAATTTTCTTACTCCCGGTCCACCAACTCCCATAGTTCTTCCGGTTCTTGTGTCATAACCTGGTCCGCATCCGAGGCAAACTCCCTGAACTTGCCCCACTGAAAACAAGAAATGGCATCCGCTATTGAGTTGTCTACTCCCGCAATGTGCCTTGCCCTAATAGCTATGTTTGCTTTCAGTTGGCAGTTGACTAGTTTACGCAGTAGGTTGACCACAGCTGGGCATTTTGCTGTCCCTAAGTTGATCGCTTGCACCATTGCGTGATTATCTGACCACAGGATTATCTGTCTGTTAACCAGCTTCTGATGATGGTGAATGCTACTACAATGGGGAATAGCTCAAGCAAGGTGACGTTGCCCGTGGTCCCGTTCTGTTGCCAGCTGTTTGGCCACGCTGCAGCTGCCCATGCTGACCCCAGGATGGCCCCAAAGCCGTAGCCCCCTGCTGAGTCAGTTCAAGTTCTAGTTGGTCAGCATTCACCCATGGTTCACGCCACATGAGGGTGCTGTTAAATTTGGCCAAAAAAGTGTCCCATTGCCCCAGGTCCTCTCGCACTCCTTGTGTGAGGCGAACCCTATGGTGTTTCTGTGACATGCCGCTTGTCAGCCAGGCCAGGCATCTGGCAAAGGGGCGCCCTGCAGGGACCACCCTCGTGGTGTAGTTCAGTTTCCCCAGCAGCTGCTGTATCTAGCCTAGCGTTGCCTTCTTTTGCTGCCCTAGGCGCCAAATGATTTGGCGTAGCTCATCCACCTTCTCTGGTGGTAGTTTACACGTCCCGCACACCGGGTCTAGTTCTATCCCGAGGAAGGACAGCTTGGTGGTTGGCCCCTCAGTTTTATCTTGTGCGAGCGGGATACCTAGCTCCTGTGCCAGGCCCACAAACAGGCGGAGAAGGTTAGCGCACTCCCCTGTTTTTCTCGCCCTACCAATGAACAGGAAGTCATCTAAGTAGTGGACCCTTCTCCCTGCGGGGTGGCGTGTCCCAAGCTCCCATTCCAAAAAAACTACTAAAGGACTCAAAATACGAGCAGGATATGGAACAGCCCATGGGCAAGCATTTGTCATAATAATATTCCCCGTCTAGCTGAAAGCCGAGGAGGTGGTAACTGTCCGGGTGCACCGGCAGTAAGCAGAAAGCTGACTCTATGTCTGTTTTAGCCAACATTGCCCCTTTCCCTGCTTGTCTGATCAGTTCTACCACATTGTTCACAGAGGCGTGTACTACTGAGCAGCTGCCCTGATCCAACCAGTCATTGACGGAGTCCCCGTGTGGGTGTGACAGGTGGTGTATCAACCTGAATTTGAGTGCTTCCTTCTTAGGTACCACACCCAACGGAGAAACCATCATGTCTGGTAGTGGGGGGGGACAGGAAAGGGCCGGCTACTCTACCCAGCTGGACCTCTTTGCCAACCTTATGTCTAGCCGCCTCTGGGTTATCCTGTATGGATTTCAAGTTGCGGCTCTCCCGCAAGGCCACCGGTCATTTGTAAGGGATGGGAAAACCCGCTGTGAACCCTTCTGCCAATTGCTGTCTGTCTGCCTTTCTGGGATAATGAATTAGTAATGAAATCAGTCTACTTTTTTTTAGGGGAGTGGGCAGTGGGGGTCCCCTGGCTGCCCCTCCCCCCCTTTTTTGGTGATACACCTTGGTAGTTACTTCTTTGTGTTCCCTTTGTCTCTGTCGCCCCTTGCGACTGTCTGCATTGCACAGCAGGGTGGTTCCCTCCGCAGGTCCCACAGCTGTGCTTAAACCTGCAGGCACTCCCCCATTTTCACTAACCTTTGTCATACTTCCAACATGTTGCCACTCGGGTTTTTCCCGTCTTGCCGCCATATTGGCCTTTGCCCTTGAAACCTGTCCTTGGCCTTCGTATTTCCCTTTGAACCCTGGGGGACGAAAATTGGGTTCCCGCGAGTTGAGACCTTCCCTTGCTGCCACCATGTGGGTCGTGAAGCCCTCTATGTCCTGGCAGTCCCACTCCATTACTGGCCACGTCTGCATCTTTTCCCTAAACTAAAGCCTTCATCGTTTCTCAACCATGGGTCACCTTGATATTTCTGCTGCGCTTCATGTACCTTCTGTTTTTACAAGATTAGTGCTGCTGCGCTCTGGGGGAACTTCTCTATGAACACGCATGCCAGCGTCCTGAAAGCCCTTAACCAGTTTTCTAAGGTTCTCTCAACCCTGGGCTTGCGCCTATCCCTCCTGTCCTCATCTTTTTTGTCTTGAGTTGTGAGATCTAAGCCTGCTTGGCGCACCTCCAGCAATGAGAAAATATCTATATACTCCTTTCTCAAAATCCTTTCCTTCACTGGTAGCGGGATAAGCTTTGCTAATCCCAGGAGCATTGTGGTGGTGGGTGGGTCCCCCGGGAGGGGCGTATGTACTCGCTTGCCGGTTTCCCCCTGGATCCTGGCCCTCCCCTGCGACGGCCTTTGTCGGGTTGCTTCCCTCTGGCGCTGCCTTGCCACCCTGTGTAGCCTCCTCAGGCACCGCACCTTCTTTCCTCTTCTCCCCTTGGAGGCTTTCCTGCCTATTGCCTGCTTTACCATTGGGTCCCTTTTATTTCCTGCTCTTTGCTCTGACCCCTGGCTTTCCCCGCTGTGCCCTGTATTCGTTTGGGGTCCCCCCCCGAGTGGGGATCCCGGCCCAGCCCATTGCCACCAAGGCATCCATACTGCCGGGTGTGGCTGCATCTGCCCCCATGCCTCGCCCTGGAATTCCTGTTGATCCCCTCCAGGGTTTGCTAACCAGGGGGGCTGAAGGGGCCATGGCCCGTGCATTGCCAAGTTGCTTACCCCTAATTGTGTCCCAAAATTCACTATTTGCCCTGGTCTCCCTGTAGCTGGACCAGCTGGCTTTTTTACCATGCCGCCGGCCCCCTTCGCTTGGTGCATGGTGCTTACCATTTCCGTTGTCCGCCGTGAACCTCCCCCATTGCGTGACTCCCGAGGGGCCACCGTGCTGGCCACAGACCCCTCATCACTGCTGCTGCTCCCTTCAGTGTCCGAGACAGACAACACCTCCGGTGGTGTGGATGCCCTACCCCTGCCCTGGACTCCATTCCTTGACCTGGTGCTTCTCGCCCTTTGCCCTTGTGCTGCAGCGGGCTGCCATGATGTTTTCTTTGCCCCTCTGTTGCCTTGTTTCTCAGGGGCCGCCGTGTTGGCTGCAGCCCCCTTTTTGCCTGGCCGTTTGGAGGGTGTGGGTGTAGCCGCCTGCGTTGGTTTCAATCTCTTCTTGTTGGGTCCCCCTGTAATGTGCACATCCATCCAGGCTTTTCCTTTCAGGGCCACCAAGGCCCTATCTTTCTCAAGTAATGCTTCTAAATCCCTGTCCAGCTCTGGCCCAGAGTCCTTCCGGGGCCAGAACCTTTCTGGGGGGCTCGCTGCCCCCAGGTGTCTCCCTAAAATGTGCTAGCATCCTCTTGTTCCTCGCGGCTCCCCCGGGTTTCCCTGCCATTGCTTCTGGCAGTTTTTCCTCCTTTAAGGGGGGGGCTGCTCCGCCCCACGTGGAGATCACCACTGACGGTCCCGTAATCTCCGAAGTGCCCTGCCGGTCCCTTCTGTGTAAGGGCTTCTTACTATTCCCTGAATACTCCCAGCTTGAAAACAAACAAATGTCCCCAGTGCTCAGACCCAAAATTCCGGCGTGCCTCCCAGCCGGTGACTCAGGACTCAGGCCGCGGGCACAGTTCGACCTATACCGTGACCCGCTAACTGTCTCCGAGTCATGTGCGCTGCTGTGGGTGACCCCACCCTTTTCCTTGATTCCGGCAGGCAGGGGAGAGGGATTCCGGAGCGCGGCAGACCTCCCTTGCCCCCAGCGAGGCTCTGAGATCCGCTGTTACCGGTTGACTTCACCCTTGATTCCGGCAGGCAGGGGAGAGGTATTCCGAAGACGGCAGACCTCCCGGGCCCCCAGCGAGGCTCCGAGATCCCCTCTTGCCGGTTGACTTCCCTGCTGCAGCCCGAAGCTCAGCTGCCGCTCCCTATGCCGCGTCGATGGAGACACGAGATCCAGCTGCAGCCGGTTCCAGCTGGGCCCACGTTGCACGCTTCCCCTCGCCGATCACGCTGCTCCTCAGGTTCCCGGATGGCCGCTTCCGCTTCATGAACCTGCTCTGCTGGAGCCACAGCTGCTCCCCGGAAGATCCTTGATTCCGAAGGCGAGCTTCTCCCGACGAGCCTCTCCTGACGTCCTTCACAGGCTCCAGCGCTGACCTCTGCACCAGGTATGACCAGCGGCTACAGCGATTCCTTCTCGACCGGGGGGTTTGTGTGCTCAACAAGGGGACCTACACCCCTTTTTAACCTCCCCGGCTGCTCACCGCCTCCCACCCTGATTGGGAGGCTAGCGGCTGCCTAGGGGGTGACCAATCCGGTGTGTGCCCCTTTTCGCGGGCTTGCTGAGGAAGGGGGGAGGGCTCCCGCCTCCGGGCGGCGTTTGGCACGGGCCCTCATCGGGCCCGGCTTCGCCTCCCCCGGCCCATGTTTCATTCGCAATCTTTGCATTCACAAAAATTATTGTAAACATTCGAACATGTCCAATGAGAAACTAGTCATGATCACCTTCACCTGTTGTTAGAGTAACCCATGGTGTTTGTGCATATCTTTTTATTTGAAGGCAAATGTTACTTGCAGAATGGCTACAGAGAAAAAACACAGTAACAGCCCACTCCTTCATGTCTTCTATCTCACCGTTGCTTCTTTGTCTTCAGGGAAAGTCTGAAGGTTAATCCCAGTATTCCCTACCAGAGCAGGACTTTGGGGAATGAACTGCACAGTGTCACATATAAACCAACCCGGATCCAAGGCAAGGTCTGCTCTACCAAGCATGTTCGCTCAGTATGTGAACTTTTCTTCATGCTAACTGGTTGTTTTTCTTTAAAGTTTGAAAATCCACTCGCACAGTTTAACAGTACTGCTGCTTTCAAGGGCAGACCATACTCACGCCAGCAAAAATAAGATCTCCATTGGCACAGACCTGTGTGTGGACCCTGCTGCAGGGATACCCGAGTGCGAAGGTGCATAAAGCTAGGACTAAGCTGTACTGCCTGCATGTGAAACCACACCCAGTTCAAGGAAACCCTCTGTACCCATCACTCTGCACCCTGAGAGGGCTACCCAAGATCCATCTAGATGTGCAGGTGAGCTGCTAGTGGAGCAGTGGCTCTGCGTGTGCTAATATTTTCTTTGTTCATCTTTGTGCCCCCCATAAACCCATCTCTAATACTCGAGTGCCTCCTCCAAGTGAGGCATGAGCACAGGCGCATCAGCACACTCGTGTTTGGGGGGTTCTTATGGCGCCGCCTTTCTGATTAAAGGTCCAGCCCTAGGTTTACTTGTGCGGTAGTCAGGTGTGAAAGGTCAGTGAGGTCCTCAGTGAACCTTGAGTCTGCATGATCTGTCTGAGCTGCGTGTACAGCCATTGATGCAGGGTAGCTACCACCTTTGGGTTGTGAGAAGTTAACTTTTCACAATATTGGCAAATAGTAGATAACCTTTATCCATGAACCTGAGACTCTTGCTTATACCATGACAGAATATTGTTTACCTTCCCCAAAGGTTTCATTGTTGATACTGTCTTATTAGTGTCATTTTTGACTGACTGAGCACCGTCCATCCGATAAGCCTTATGTAACGTTCCTGATATGATGCATTGGTGCATGCAGAATAAGTTATGCACACAAAAGCATGGTGGTACAGCAGTGACTCTCCAGGTGGATGCAGTGACCAGGAGTGGAACTTCTGTATACCAATGCTGCTGTCCATCTATTTCCTATTCTTGATGAGTGACAAGTTGTTTTAACTTTCTGTGGTGATTTTAGGGATCTAAACTGCTGCATGGGTGTCAAATGCGCAGACTCTGTGGTATCTGCAGCTAGGGGTTTACTGTGCGACTTTCTTAAAGGCTATAGTGTGTATGTATCTCCTACTGGCAAACATCGTGCCCAGGTGTACATGCTCCAATTCCTATCCTATCCCTTCTCCAGCTAATTAAGTTCATACAGTGCACTGCTACATGCAACTTTAAACATGGGCCATGTTGTTTATGCTGATAAGGATCACATGCCGGTTGCCTACGTGGTATCTTTGTGTTTATGTGACTTTGTTTACATTCTGCATGCAAGAGTGTCTGCATGAGGTAGGTGCCTGCATGCGGTGCATGTCTCCCTATACCTTGACTTCTGTGTATGACGTTCGTCTGCACAACCATTATGCATCTTAAGGCCTCAAACTCCAATCTGAATTTGAGCAGAGTGACCATTGTGCATAAAATGACAAGAACCCACCTTTCACTTAAACATATTAAGGTAAATAAACTTGTCGTGAATGGCAATCACAGTATAAGCAACGAAATCTCCTTCAAATAGGAATAGAAAAAAAAGTTTGTACGTAATATACATGACCTATACATATATATATTATGGATACGTATACATACGTATACGTAAAAAAAAATCTCTCAGTAAACAGAGGCACACATTATTGTGTTCTTACTACCAATAAACAGAGTATGACATTTATGCCTTCTTGGAAGATTTTCTTAGCACCAGGGATGGGGGGATTGAGGAGACATAACCAGTTTTCAAGCCCAAGCTTCATAAATTCATAAACTCTGCTTATATAGGAGATTTGAAAAAGGTCTTCCTGATTATAGATCTGTGTGTTGATTGCTTCAGAATCCTATCCAGCACACCATGGCTATTCATTGACAAGACCTGTTATCTTACCGGGTCTAATAAATGCTGGAGCATTTCAGATGATGTAAGATATTGGAAATTAAATTGCATGACTTAGCCAGAATGCAGCTCCAGTTACCTTGCTTCCGTGATAAGCCTTGAAAATTGGCTTTGTATAGCAGCCTCTATAAGAGCCAATGCACATTAGCAGGCAACCTTTTGCCTCTACAAGGGGTGGGCTGGCTTTATTGACCTGTGAATCCACTGGGGCGTTTGTTCAATTTTAGGTCTATGTATTCTGACGTCTACACTATTTAGGGGTGAGTATCTGGTTCCGAAATCCTGGTTGACATAGGACACCCATGTTTTGATGTAGCTGAACTGTTGACTCTGAAACCAGGAGCCTGTGGTTCAAAACCGACCCCCTGCACTTGATTTAAGCATTTGATTTCTGGCAACTATGTACGTAAGTCCCTTTCTCAATAAAAACTCAGTGCATTCTGAAACAAGATAAAGGCTAGTTTGCGTTACTCCATATATGTAAGGACATCGTACATATGCCATAAATCTCTTCTTTTGCTCCACACTGTTGATGCAGAATGCATGCCGTACTAATGTGCACCGTTGCCCGTCACTTGCCTAATGACGGAAGAGGTAAACATGAGGATGGGCATTGTTAGTTTTAAGGCTGGTGGAACTGATAATGGATTGTTGATCACCCCTCTGTGTTTTGGGTGTTTTCCTCTTCTGTCTCTCCCAGGAAATCCACGATGATGCCTGGCATGAACCAGTAAAAAGTGCACACCTCTCTCCAGCCCCTCTCAGGAACGTTGACTTTGTACCCTAGGAATCCCATTATACCTCTGTCTCTTGCATTTTGGCCATACTCGCCACAAGCCGCTCACTTCTCTCCAGTGCAGAAACCTAGCCCACACCAAAAGCATCAGCATTTCATGTGCTTTTCGCCCTTTTTAAGACCAGACCATAGTTGGTCTTAATTCCAGTTCACATTGGATCCATTTTATGATAAATCTGACAGCTGTGTTCCAATTACCATCGATAATATTGCTGACAGCTCGTCCTAATACCATTAAGCACTATGTCCTGTCAATATGTGGTTGCTAGAGTGGTTGGAGTTGATGGTGAATTATAGCTATTTTCCCTAAGGGACTGTGATAGGTGGGATCCCAAGAGTTACAAGATCATTCGATAGGCTTGAGCATTGTGTGGTCAGTGAGACGTTGGATGAATTCTGTTTTATTCACATTAAGCATAAGGGAGAATGCATTCATCCATGATTCGAGTGTCAACGTTAAGACATGTTCTTTTGAGGTATTGTTGGAGTTGGACAATGTCAGATAGAGGTGTGTGTCTTCCCTGTCTTAATGGTCAATTGGCACTCTGCAATGGCACATGCAACGGTTGAATAGAATCGAGGGTAGGATGCCTCCATGGGGTCCGTGCCATGGACGCTCTTGTGCCTCTGGTCTTGATAATTCGATTCTTAATGGACGGAAATTCAAGAGGAAAGACCTGGACCTTTTTAGAAACCAAAATTGAAAAAATGCCAACCTTCAAATGGCAAAGAGTTCTTACCAAATCTCAGTGATGGACGGACGTCATAACTGCATCTATTTGTATTGCTGGTATATTTGTATTGCTGGTATTGGTAGCAAAGCAGGCTCTACTGCTTTTCAATTAAAGCCCAAAAGGACCCCAGCTACTCAACGACAGCACTGGGCTACTGAATACATTCGGGATTTTAAATATTTTAATTCTGTTTCCTTCACTTTCATAAATTTGCAGTGTCGATCACGTTTCCGTTCTTGTTTGCTTTCTCATAAATAGCTCACAATTTAGCTCCAGTTTGTTTGTTACTTTGAAAAAAGGTCAAGGCCTTCTTGCAGATGCCATACAATCTACTGCCGACATCAAAATAGTCGAGAACAAAATGTTGCTTGAAATAACTACATGTTGTCAGGAATAGCTACCATACTATACATATCCCACATTTTAAACAATGGACTTTAATATAATATGGAATGAATCATAACATCTCTTGCATCAGAAACTGCTGTACATCTGTCTATATTTAGAATACTCTTTCTGTGAATCACAGCTTCCCACTTAACAACGTGTGTGATCATTCCTTGGCTGCATTTCAAGGCTGCACAACCACTAGTGTTTCAACTTTGCAGAACTTATTTCAAATAAAATGCAAACACTGTTCCTTGAATATACATTTTTAACCATCAGACCCTGACTGACAACCTCTTTTTAATCAAAAGTGAATTTTCACATTTGTCTACAGTCCTCACAATGGACAGTTGCAGAGTATTTAGCTTACTGTTTATAGTATAGAATCTGTCAAATTCACGCACCATAAATAATCTGGAAGACAACCCTCAAGTGTAAGTGTACTCTTGCAGCGGCGGCTCCTCCACTAAGGCGGCGGAACATCGCCTCACTACTTCAACTGCAAGCTCAATGCAAAAAATAAAATGATAATAATGTTCTGTTATTATTATTTAATTTTTTGTATTGAGCTTGCAGGGAGCCCGTTTTCCTTGCACCAGGGCCTGGGGAGACCACAAGCCCCAGAAGCCAACGCAGCCGGCATGCCGCCACCAACGCCGTTCCTTTGCGCCCGGAGGCGCTTTTAACATCTTTGGGCCTCCCGCAGCGCGGGACGCGCGCGGGCGTGCCACGGCCAAGCCTGGGCCAAGGGCGGGCCCTTCTGCGCCCGTCAGCGGCCGGTTGATGCCGGGCTGGGCTCACTCCCTTGGCTGGCGGATCTGCTGGACCCTCAGGACTTGGTTATTCTACTATCTTCGCCTCCCCTGAAAGGACCAGCCCAAGTGGACGTTGTCTGATTTCTTGCAGCCTTAAGGTACTTTGGTTGATTGATTCTAATCGAGTGGGGGTTAGGACATCACTATGGGTAAAAGGAAAGCTGCAGAGGGAGGGTTGGGGGAAGTCCATAAAAGGAAACTGAAAAAGAACGCTGTGAGAGGCAGCCCAGTTGGTAAAAAAGGGTATTTGAGCGTGTTGATAGCCTAATATCAGATTGTGTGGGCTTACTTGACCCAGTAGGCTCGAGTAAGCCGTCCACACCTACTGTCCAGTCTGATACTTGTAATTACGCCAAGTCCAGGCGCATTCCCACTATGTTCAAGAAGGCCATAAGCTCAAATCCAGGTTCACAACAGTTAACTATACCAGTGCCTCCTTCTAACCAAATCCCTTGTGACAATACTGCCCTGTCACTTTTAAAAGACTTCCCATGCAATAATAGGTTCACGGTGCTACAGGCTCAGATTTACCCCGTCCCAGACGCCCCCCCTAATAGTTTGGTCAGCTGTGTAACAAAGGAAAGCAGGTTGACTTGCCTACCTACCGAGAGTCAAGTGTATAGCTTAGATACTCTACTTACTACCCCAGTGGTCTCCTTGTCTCAAGGCAGGTCTCCTAGTCCAATGATTGGTGCCGTCTCTGGTGTGGACTCGTCCTGCAAGCCTCCTGAGATCCAGATATTGGACCTGGCCCAGGTAGTAAAAGATCTAAAAGCCCTTGTCAGTAGTCTCTCTGACTCCTTGTCCATGGCCCTTTTTAAAATACATCTTATGAAAAAACAGATGAGCCTTCCTCCCACTAGTCCAGCAGTAGTCTCGCGGGGGGGGTAGACAGTGCAAGACCGGCTAGAGTGTTGCATGAAGGGCCGTCAGAGGGGGCCGCTGGACTTGGCAGGGAGGGAGGGGGGAGTTTTCATCCACTACCATGTCACCAAATTGGGCAGTCGAAAACTGTGCACATGAGAGGAGCCGTGAACAGGGGAGCTGGCCTGCAATATCGACCCAACTTTGACATAGCCATTGCACCCCAATGCGCACCCTCTGTCTCATGGGTAAAAACACCTAATCCTATAAGAAATACAGCTACGGCCACTAAAAAGGCAAAGGCAAGGGTGGTATATCTAACAGGTGTCCCTAAACTTTTATCCAACATCGAGAGAGAAGATGAGACCTCCCTAATTAACAAGAGTATCCAATGGATCCGGCATGTAAGAGGGTGCCGGTCAATCATCAGGCAGGATATTAAAGGGGCATACAGATGCCTAACCAAGGGAGGTTCTATGAATGCCATAGCACTTACATTTTTTCACCAAGAATTAGCTGAAAACTTGGTGCATTCGATCTATGCACTCACTTTTTAACTAATTCTAACATCCGCATTAAACATTCACTCCCTGGGGCAATTCCATCAGCTTCCCCGCTTTCTGCCAATCTACCTGACATTAGATCATCTCCTCTTCGGGAAATTGACTGACTACTGCACTCTATCTCTTGTGTAGGGAAGCAAGTACCCCCTTCGGCTCAGGAAATGAACTTCATTCCCCAACCAGTAAGCATAGTTCTTGATGATGAGCACGCATTTAATTCACCAGCACATAGCCCTAGTGGACACCTAGGGGAGAGACCCTCAATAGAGAAGTTAATTAATGGGGTTGGTATTCAATGTGCACCCCCACTTGTATCACATCAAACATCCTTTATGTCATGGAACATCGCAGGGCTCAGGTCCAAAACTGTCTCTGAGATCTGGATCTGGAACAATTTTACAGAGCAGTATGACATCTGTTTGTTTCAGGAAACGCGGTCTGTTGCTCCGGTCTTCTGTCCAGGATATTTTAATTTTTACACTCCTGCTATTACTGGAAGCAAGAGGCGCCCTTCAGGGGGGCTAACGACATGGATGCGCCAAGGTATTGGCTTCTCGATTCAGGAGCTCCCCTCAGGTAATCTTGATATTCTTGCCATTCGACTGTTGTGCAGTCCCCTAGCATACTTGACATTTATAACATATACGCAAGAGGGGCTAGAGGTGGGAGGAAGTCCAACACTGTAGAGGTCCTAGATGAGCTCCTAGGCACAAGATCAGGCAAATCCTCGGTGATAATAGCAGGTGGTTTTAATACCACCTTTGAGCCGTTGAACAGGGATGATAGTGACGTCTCAGAGGATGAGGATGCCATCTGGGGTATTCCTTAATTGGAGTTAGTCCCAAAAAAACATTGGACAGAAGCAGGATTACAACTAAAGGCACTCTGTTTAGAAAGAGGCCTTAGGGCGGCTAATGGTAGAACCACTTCGGACAGAAAAGGGGCCAACACATTTAATAATGTGCTCTATACTAGTCGAATTGACTATCTCCTCATAGATTTAACCTTATGGCATACTCTAACTGATATGGCCGTCCTAGAACGAGATGAGAGTGACCATAATCCACTCTCGTCAACGTTTTCTCTTCTGCCATTGGATGAATCTGCTCGTCCAGCTAATTTAGCGTCCACTAGAGACTTAGGGCCATATGTAGGTAGCTAAATACTGGTCGGTAACGGCCGAAATTCGGTAAATCTCCCGTTACCGACCGGTATTTAGGCAATTGAGATGTAGGAGGCTAAAAAAAAGGATTCGGTAATTATGAATCGGTAAATACCGATTCATCATTACCGAATTCAAAATTACCGATTCGGAATTACCGATTCCTTATTTACCGAATCGGTAAATAAGAAACGGTAAAAACGAAAAAGAGATGTAGGTAAATTCGGTAATACCGAATTACATGAAATTCGGTATTTAAGAGTCGGTAATTAACACTGACTGAAAGCAGGTGGTAATCATCTACAGCGTATATAAGCAATCCCAAAATGCAACAGTGTGATCACTATGGCGGCTTTCTATGTGATTGCAAGGCGGTTACGTCTACAGGCAGCAGGAGTGAGGATCTGGAGACGGGAGGAGCGCATTTACAGACAGCGCATCACACTCTTCCAACAGACTGAGGCTGAGATCCATGAAAGGTACAGGCTACACCCCTACACCATCATGGACTTGATAAGGGACTTGCACCCACTCCTGGAGCACCCAACACCAAGAGCGCACGCCATACCACCACATGTGCAGGTGCTCTGTAGCCTACATCTACTCGCATCTGGCAGTTACCAGGGGGTGATAGCTGCGGTAGGCGGGGTGTCTCAGAGTTGCCTGTCCCGTTTCTTCAGAAAGTTCCTGGATGCCATGATGCAGAGAATGCATCACTACATTAGCTTCCCAAACACACAGGCGGAACTGCTGAAAACCAAGACAGACTTTTACCAGATGGCACAGTTCCCGCATGTCATAGGCTGTATTGATGGCACACACATTCCAATCTGCCCACCAGCAGCCACTGAGTATATCTACAGGAACAGAAAGTCCACCCACTCCATAAATGTGCAGGTAATCTGCGATGCTGCCAACATAATCACTGACATCGTGGCCAAATTTCCTGGGAGCACCCACGACTCATACATCTTCCAGAACAGTGGGATCTACACACCCCTGGCTGCGGGAGAATTTGGAGAAGGATACCTGCTAGGTAAATCACTGTGACACTCACTCATACTTACTGCAGATGAATGTGTATTGGTGTATGTGACTAATGGCACTCTCTTCCTCACCTAGGCGATAGTGCATATGCTGTGCGGTCATTTATCCTCACTCCGTACCTAAACCCATCAACCCTGAGTGAGAGACGATACAATGTGGCACACAAATCAACACGCAACGTTGTGGAGCACACGTTTGGACTATTGAAAAGCAGGTTCCGCTGCCTCCACAAAAGCGGAGGCGCACGTCAGTACACACCCATCATCTGCTGCAAAATCATTGCAACTTGTGCAATGCTGCACAACCTTGCCACAAAGAAAGGCACAGAAGTGGAATTAACTGATTTTGAGGACAACGATGATGAATTAGCACAGCCAGAGCCCAATGCAGCAGGAGTGCCACCAGCAACAGATGGAAGACAGAGACGGGCAGAGATCACATGCAACTATTTTTAAGTAAGTAAGGAGACACAGCCAGTTGTTGAATGTAATGACGTAGTTTTAATTTCTGGGCACTACGCCACAACACAAACGGCCAAACTTGGCATTCCAATTTGTGACATCCATAGTAGGAAATCATGGGTTACTTCACCCAATTCTGTCCTGAAAGTGTGGGCTGCATCAGCGTCTGCGGCCACGCACAACAGTACTGGATGCCATTAACTGACTGTCCTCACTGGCTGTGGAACCAGTGGCAGCCCCATGCCGTCTGCTGCTCCTCCGGGTGTCTGTTACAGGGGGTAATGCTGCTCCGACTGGTCGTGTCCTCGCTGTCCCCAACTTCCACAGCACCAGTAGTGGCAGACTGACTTGTAAGCAGCACTTCAAGAGTAGTGGTCACCTTTACCAGCCCCCTAGAGACATCAGTGCTGCAGTGCGCCAGCCCCTCCTGCATGGCCATGGAGCGCCTGCAGAGCAGAGATGTGGCAGTTGCTAGGCGGTTCACTGCCCTCGTATGGTGCTCCATTTTCTGCCTCTCCCTGCGCCGTGTTACTCTGTCCTCATCCATTTTGCTGCACAGCAGCATCACAGACTGGGACATGTCCCGCATGCCCGCAGCCATCTCCTTCATGCCCTCAACCATTGAGCTTATGCCCTTGTCAATGTTGGTCATGTTGTCATTGAGGCGCCTCATTTGTCGCTGGACTGACTGAATTGCCTTGCCTTGTAGGCGCTGCACCTTCACCATGGTTGCCTCCAGCCCTCCGAAGACACCATGGCTCTCATCCTGTGGAGGTGGACTGCTCACACGAGCCCTGCGGCGGCGTCTGGCACCTGTGTGTGCTCCCTCAGAAGTGGACAGCAAACCAGCATTGCTACCATCCAGTGGCACAGTAGATGTCCCCCCCTCGAGTCTTCTGAGGAGGACTCAAACTCCAGCAGTCTGGCAACAGCACGCCTCCTAGGTCTAAGCACTGCAGGTGGTGTTGATGCTGGTGAGGCTAGCAGTAGTGGCGAGGCTAGCTGTGGTGGCGAGGCTAGCAGTAGTGGACAGGCTGGCTGTGGTGGTGAGGCTGGCTGTGGTGGTGAGGCTGGCTGTGGTGGTGAGGCTGGCTGTGGTGGTGTTGTGTGCCCTGCACTCGTACTGGCCTTCTCTCTGATGTCCTTCTGGGGTGCCCTCTCTCCCTTGTCCTGAGCAGTCCTGCGCGATGTCTCGCCTGTGGACAGAAATTGTACATTAGCTCAGTGTACCTGCAGCCCTGCATTGCAAGAATAAATATACATTTCTGCCACACTATCTCATTGTCTTCTGCCTGCTTATCGCTGATGTGTGTCACATGCCTTGTTGTTCAGTGCGATTCCTGTCATGATAGGGGTTTCACTGACAACATCTCCCATAATGCATTGCTGGTTTGAACAAAAATCTGCACTGGAGTGGGATTCACATAGCCCAATTGGGGATTTGGGATAGGGGAAGGGGGGGCACAATGCTGTGCATGCTTCTTACCTTGTTTGTAAGCAGCCCTGGCAGAGCTGTCTGCATCCCCGATCCCACAGACACTTTCTGGCTCTATCGTGGACTCCACGAGCCGCTCGAGTTCAGTCAGGGCAGGTGCCCTGTTCCTTCCTCCTCCTGTCAGCCTGGCTTGTTTATTAAGATCAGCCATCTTCCTCTTGGTGATGATCCTGATGTCATACCACCGCTTCTTGAGCACATCAATGTCCCGGGGGTCACTCCAATGGCATTCACCTGAGACTGGATTTCAAGCCAGATGTTCCTTTTACTGACTCTGCAACTTGCAGGGACTGCTTTCCAAACAGCTTTGTGTGCTGCTTCACTACCTCCTCCACAAGGACCTGCAGTTCCCTCTGACTGAATTTCAGTTTCCTCTTCCTTTCCCCTCCTTCTCTTTCTGTGTCCTGGCTGGCCATTGTGCAAGTTTTGCAGACGAGGTTCAGGCAGTGGCTCTGTTGCTCTCCTCTGCACTCCCAGCCTCTCCAGAAGGTTCTGCTTGTTTTTCACCTGCCTGGGTGTGGCCACTTCCTGGTTGGGAGGGGTGGTGGTTGCACAGGATTGGCTGATTCCTCAATTGCTGTGTTTTTGAATTACCACCGATTCGGTATTTACCGATTCGGAAAAACCGATCGGTATTGTGGATTCGGTAAATATTTACCGATTTTTACCGATTCGGTATTATTTACCGAATTATTACGTACATCGGGAATACCGATTGCTAAATACCGATTCGGTAAAATTCGGTAATTAGGAATCAGTATTTCCAGATTACCTACATATGGCCCATAATGGTCAGTAATGACATGAGGAGACTCAAATGGTCTAAAATAATTAGTGATCCGGATGCATTGTCCATTATCAGTAGGGATGTTGATGAGGCTATTGCTGCACTAGAGGCCCTTTGTGCTAGTGCTCAACCAATAGGCCTCACTACTACCATCCATGCCTCACTATTTGACAAAGTAGGGACCCATTTTCTGAAACCCTGTAGTAACAAAGGCCAGTTCAAACAAAATCGACAAACTTGGTATAACAAAGAATGCAGTATAGCTCGTAAATCCCAAGGGGTAGCTATCAGAACACGAAATCCGAATTCTATTAGGGAAGCTAGGAATGCATATAGAATTGCACAGAGTAAAGCTAAAAGAGAGTGGGAGGAGAGAAGGTGGCAGGAATTGAAGGCAGCATGTACAAGAAGCAACCTGCAACATTTTTGGGCTCTTGTAAAATGGGGCAGTGGGGCACATCCTCCGCCACCGGAAAATCATGTAGCCCCCGAACAATGGGTAAAATATTTTTCTCAACAGTATTCATTAGATGACGTAGGGATCTCTGAACTTCCACTAAAGGTACCTAGTCAGCAAATGAACCTAGTATTTGAACCCTCGGAAGTAATGGTTGCTTTACATGCCATCACGGGTGAAGAGCCCTGGGTATTGATAGTATCCCTGCAGACGTTTTTTTACATGATAGGGAAAAGTGGTGCAGGTATATAACATTGCTAGCAAACAGTCTGGCCCAGGGTGCCCCCATTTCTGATTCATGGAAGGGGGCTGAGATTATACCAGTCTACAAGAAGGGGGATAGATCACAGCCTGCAAACTATCAGCCCATCAGCCTTATCGATTCGATCCAAAAGGTGGTGGCACGCCTTGCCTTGGGAAAGGTTCAGGAATGGGTCGACGATAATAGCATCTTAACTCCTCATCAGGCTGGTTTTCGGGCCCACATAAGCACAATGGATCAAGTTTTTAGATTCATTTTGATATACTGGGGGATAGTGGTGCTCAGAAAAGGCAGTATGTAAGCAGTTTTTGTTGATTTGAAATCGGCTTTTGATTTAGTTTCCCGTAGTAAATTGTGGGAGGTGCTGCGGGAACTTTGCATGCCGGCTAATTTGCTAATTTTCTTAGTGCGCCTTCATGAGAGCAATTTTGCTCATATACGTTGGGGCGCACAGGGGGAAATTATGGACCCATTTTGGGTTGATAAGGGAGTACGCCAAGGGTGCGTCCTGGCACCCACGTTGTTCTCCCTTTTTATTAACGAGGCTGCTAAATTCTTAGCCCAAACACCCACTGACGCCCCAACCCTTTCTGGCTCTAAGGCCAATTCTTATGTTTGCCGATGACACCCTTATTATTTCCAAGACTCCCAGTGGATTACAGCGTGCATTGGCCTTGTTTGAAGATTTCTGTCATATCAGAGGGCTTAAGATCAATGCCAAAAACAAAACTTATGTCTTTTAATAAACACCGATCATACAGGGGGAAAATCACCATGGAGGGTGTGGCATTAGAGGAGGTAGATGCATTTACGTACCTAGGCGTCACCATGGAGAAAAGAATGAAATGGAGTCCCCATAATGGAAAAATGGCACAAAAACACAGACATCCGCATTGGGTGCCCTAAGTACAGATTTTAGTCTGTCTCTGACCAAACCTGTAAGTCCTGTGTCACAGATTTATAATGCCAAGGTGATTAGCTCAGTTTTATATGTTTCGGAGCTGTGGGGGTTCGGAAATCTTGCACAGTTAACCATTGCTGAAAACAAGTTCTTTCGTGCGATCTCCAGCCTCTCCAAAAGCACTCCCTCCATCCCGTTGCTTAATGACATGGGAAGGCATTCTGTGGCAGATATTGCGAGGCTTCGCCCCTTACTATACTGGCTTAGAATTTGGGTTACACCCGAGCTATCCACCTACGCTAGCGGACTAAGGGATGTTCTAGATGCTGATTGCCATAATAAAATAAGCTGGCTCAGAGATATCAAGGGGACATTGACTTCAATGGGCCTGAAAAATGTGTGGGAGAATCCGGCTAATTTAATGTCTATACCTAAAGCTGTATTGAAGAATAAACACTGGGACATGGTGGGTCAAAACAGTAGTAGATTGAGTGATAGTTCTACGTTGACTGGGAGGTTTCTGCTAGTGAACCCTCTCCCCCATCTTGAACCATACTGGGATACCATCTCCAAGCCCCTTGACCGTAAACTCTACTTTCAATTTAGAGTCGGTACCCTGCCCTTAAAAACATACACAGCAAATTGGTCAGAAGCGGGAGATAACAAGTGCCCATATTGTGCTGAAAACGCAGAAACATACCCACATGTTCTCTTTGTATGTCCCGCCTACGCTACCCCACAAAAGATTTGACTAGCGCCTATGTGTAAGAACTTGGGCACCAGGCAAAGCAGCGAAGCCTTAAGAATTCTGAGGGCTGATCCCTCGCTTCGTTATGCTATCCCCCTAGCCAAATATCTAAAGTGGGTTTGGTGCATCAGATCAAAAACTGTACCAACTGAGAACAATCTAGCACCTTTGCTATCAGGTTCTTCCTCCGTTGAAGCACCAATTTGATCTTCCCTTGGTGTTATTGAATCCCACTGTGTGAAACTTTTATTACTTGCATTTTAAAACTGTTTAATAACTTTTTAACTTTTTATCTATATCCATGTATGGAGTTTTATCAAATGTTTGATTGTATTGACTTGATATATTTCATAGGCTACATTCTAATTGGTTAACCTTGTGTCCGAGGTTTGTGCCCCCTGAGTTGTGGTATCTTATTACATTATACATCATGCTAGTATTGTGTAGTGTATGATAAGTGAATTCCGTGGTGATACCATTGATGAAATTGTCTATTTTTAAAATCCTCTAAGATGAAATGATTATTTTTTTTGCTTTTATCACTTGTTCATATTGAATTGTAAGATCAGTCTACTAGCTAAACTATGTATACTGTGTTTGCACTTGCTTTTATAACAATATTGTCGAAATAAAGCTTTTTGAAGTGAAGCCAGGTTCGGTTAGGGTGGGTGGAGCCAGGCTACCGTGACGTCAAGGGAGAAGGAGTGGTGGCTGCACCTTAAGCACGCATGACGGTTTGGCCGGCTGTCTCGGGCCAGCCAAACCGTCACGCGCATTTTGCATGCTCTCCACAGGCTGTATTGTACAGCCGGGGTGGAGAACATGCACAACCTTGCAGTCCCTCTCTGGGTGCTGAACCACGGCTCTCAGACCAATCACAATGCTGCTCTAAGGCAGCGTCGTGATTGGCTAGGAGATTTTGGAAGGCTGTGTGCTTCCTGCTGTGGAGAAGAGAATGGAGGAGAGGCGGCGGCCAGCAGTATTCAGGTAAGTGTTAATTTTTTTATTCCCCCCTCCGCCCCCCGCCCCACCCCACCCCACCCCACCGACATTCAGTAGCAGGCGCTACTGTACTCTTGTGTTCCAGGTTCTTGTGACATTGCCAGAAGGATGATATCCTCAAGAAAATAGTTGTGATTATGTGAGCGATTTAATTTAAGGCATCCAGGGACCAGCAAGCCAGATAATTGGCTAGAATGAAAAATCTGGTAGAAACAAAGCATACTGTTTATTGGCTACAATGATAAGGTAAAGAGGGTCATTGTGCAAGGTTTTTACCAGGAGATCAGTTAATATGATGCATGCTCGTCCAAGGCGAATTCAAAGTGATGACTGAAGCATCTCCATGACTCAGCCCAAGTTCTATGTAGCTTGAAATAATTTAAGAAACATTTAAGAGCCAGACAGCAGGAAAAGTGGTATTCTCACTGAGACTTGGGATGTGATGTCATTAACGAAATGTCCAAATAAAAACAACTGTAACCAGTGTACAGTAAATGGAGACATCATTGATCACACAACATTAAGCTCTTTCATGAAAGGGATGAAATGCCTCCTAGAAAAAGCCATCCATGTCTTCGATGCCCTAAAATAAAACTACAGCACCTGAGCCCTCCAGTGAAATTCTGAGTAAGGTTATTGAATGGACCTATTATACCAGCTCTACTATTTGATTATGAGGTTTGGGACCTCGCCTATCCCCAACGTTCCACCAAAGGATACGCTACTGCAACAGAACGCATTGAAGCTCCCAGGAATGTGACAAAAATAGCCTGTGTCCATGAGTAGGGAGACAACCAACACTACACGATAAAGTAAACCATACTTTTAATTTTGTCTAAACTTTCAGAACAGCAACAAAATTAACTATGATTAAAATATTGGCAAACTCAATAAAGGGGGGGCTAAACCATCCTGGAAGCCACGACAAATCTCTGCAGTCCAGAGGCTGAAACCACAAATTCTTATACAAATAAGAAACATCCACACTCAATAGAAGCTGAACTAAGGGGTATATTTCACTGGGAAACTATAATGCGGACAAAAAGAAAAATCAAACACTACAAAATGCCAAATGAGGTTTACACTCAAGCAGAAGAATCTTGGTTAACCATAAAAAGTTTGTATTTTGCATTTAGATCCAACACCTTTACTTCAAAATAGTTTGGAAAACATGTCAATACTGCTTTTATTCTATATGTCAAAAAGGGTAAGATTGGAATGGATCTTTTGTGTACTTCAAAGTAGGACCAAGTACAGAGTAAATATCACTGGCTTGGACTCTAAACCAACAGTACACACGAAACGGGGAAGCTGAGCAAGTCCGGATTAGGTCAACAATGTGACCTGGAGCTTCCTCATGCAAGAACCCAAATATGAGGCTATCAGAACCTTTATAATTAGTTATTTGTCCAAGGGACACTAGGCTTAAAGGTTAGTGTTACATATGTGTTTTGGTGTTTGGACAAAATATAGATTTAAACATATCAGGAGACACAATTATCTTAAATTAAATGACTCACAAATATTGTGACACACAAATATCGTGATGCACAAATATCATTGACAAGAATATTGTGGTTAAAAAAATCTTTGAAAAATTCTTTTAATGTGTTATAGTTGATATAATAATTTTATGTGTTACTATTGTTTATATAAATGTTATTGTTTTAAATATGACTTCTAAGTTTAAGTGATTTAGAATTTGTTTTATTATTTTTTAATAGTAAGTTATAGTGTTGAATCAGGTTGCTGGGTTTGTAGGGGGATAGGGTGCGCAGTTAATTAGGTAATTAATTAAGGATTATTTAATAAATTGTATTTAATTATCTGATTAACATTTATTATGTAATTTATGTAATACTGATTTATCCTTGTTACAAGTTATTTGAGGCCTGTTAGGTTTGTAGGGCCATAGGGTGGGAAGATAATTATGTAAAAATTAACAATTATTAGGTAATTATATATTTTAGTTTTGGGATGTAAGGTTTGTAGGGGAATCGGACAGGAAGTTAATTAGGTAATCAATAATTAACTATTAATTATTATTTGTATAGTAATTATTTAATTGATTTTTAAATTGGTAAATTCTGGAATACCTATTTATTTTCATTTTGTTTTAGGCGCAAGATGGTAGGTTTGTAGGGGTCTAGGGTGTGAAGTTAATTAAGTAATAATTAATTTACAATTCATTATTAATTGTTAATGAATTAAATTATTTTAAATATGTAAGTTATGGAATTGTTTTCTTTTAGCTTTGTTTTAGGTGAAGGTTGTTAGGTTTATAGGTGTACAGGGTGGGAAGTTAATAATTGAATAACAATTTTTTCTTAATTGATAATTAATGTTTTTATTGATAAGGAATTATGCAATTTGATTAATTGTTTTTAGTTTTTAAAATACATATATATATATATATATATATATATATATATATTACCTACTTGCGGTCGCCAGTAGGTAGTTATAGTTAGGACCTAGTTTCCATAGGAAAAGCATTTTTTGATTTGCCAATATCTTTTGTGCCGTTTGACGAATCTTCGCGAAAGTTTCAAAACGAATGGGGCGCTCTGGTCAGCTCCTGTCTTGAAAGTTTCGGGGTGATTCGTCTAGCGGGGGCCGAGAAAAAAGGGGGTCCCAAAACGCGTTTTCTCCTTGTTAATTTCCATAGGAACGTTTGTTGCGGCTACAGCCCGAACTGCTGAACGGAATTACACCAAATTTGGCAGAGAGGTAGCTCCTGGTCCAGAGTGCACTCTTTGCTTTAAATGGTGTAAATCCGTTCAGTAGTTCCTGAGAAATTTAATAATAAAAAATATCAATATCTGGTGACCGCGGTGGATCCGCAAACCCTCCCAAGCATGAGCTTGACTCTGATTGGCTGCCAACACTCCAAACCAGGAAGTGTTGGCAGCCATCTTGTGACTCGGTAAAACTGAGTCACAAGAAAAAAGGGAACACATTTTTTTTTTTTTAAAAGAATAGGGGGCAGGGTAGAAGCACCCTGACCCCCTAGGTCTGGTCAGGGGGTCCCACAGGAACTCCCAGAGTCAAAAAAAGCATTTTTTTAAAGAACAAATTCGACTGGATAAAAAACAAAGCGCGGGCTCCTGCACTTCATTCTAATGAGCCCCCGTGTGGGCCAGGTCCTGGGGGCAATGCGCATATATATGCGGGGGCTGCGTGGCCCTCCCACACTGCCCCAGGGACCACCACCTCCCCAGGGCACACTTTATTTAAATGCGGGAGTCCGTTGCAGGCCCCGGGGACCACCACCTCCCCGGGGCTATTTTCACGTTGGGAGGGGGGCCGCGTGGCCCACCTCCTGGAGCCCTAGATGGCCCTGGGGGGTGCCGGCTCCTGCAAAGTCCAGGGGTGCCCACCCCGGGGACATTGCCATTTGCTATGGCAGGGCAGGAGCACGGCTCCCGCCCTGCCATAGCAAACACTGCTTTGCTTCTTGGAAGCGAGAGCAGGAAACCTGCTCTCGCTTCCAAGAAGCAAAGCAGAATTGCTTTTGGACAATGGGAGCTGCATATTAGCAGCTCCCCTTGTCCAAAAGCAATGTCGGCTCCCGCAGGAGGCGAGGAGCCGGCTGGGGCATTGGGGCTCCCCCCGCGGTCCCCAACGTGGTCCGGGAGAGGGGCCACTCGGCCCCTCTCCCCTTTAATTATTATTATTATTTTTTTTTTAAACAGAAGGCCAGCCCTGGGGATGGGATCCCTGGGGCCATAATTGGCCTCAGGAGGGGGGCCATGCGGCCCCCCTCTAAAATAAAAAATAAAGGCTGGCCAGGTCCCGTAATTAAAATCTTTTTTTTTTAAAACGAGGCCAGGCCCCAGTGGATGTGGTCCCCGGGGCCAAAAGTGGCCCAGGGAAGGGGGGCCATGCAGCCTCACTTCTGTAATATAATTTAAATTAAAAAAGAGGCACTGCCCTGGGGGATGGTGTCCCCGGGGCCGAACTCGGCCTCGGGAGGGAGGCCACTCGGCCCCCTTCCCGTTTTTTTCAAAATATTTTTTTTTTAAATGGCTCAGGCCCTGGGGGAGAAGGGGGGGCCACACAGCCCCCCTTCTAACTAAAAAAAAGAAAAAGAAAAACCGGCATCTCGACAGAGGCCCCGCCCCCTCCCTACACCACTGTGCAAACGCGCCTCCTGGCTCGCTCTGGGTTGGGGGATTAAGTTCCCTTGAATGCTAAGGGTCCTTAGGGGCCAACTAGCCCACCAGGTACCTCCAGTAAGCCCCACACAGTGGGTTTGCTGAGAGGTGGTCTGAGGCCATGCCCCTTTTCACACCACTCTGCAAACGTGCCTCTTGGAGTACTGCTGGTGGGGTGATGAGGTCCTCTTGTGTCCTGAGGACCTCAGGACTGAAGTGGATTTCATCTCCCGAGCAGCAGTGCGCCAGGCGGCACGTTTGCAGAGTGGTGTAAAAAGGGGGTGTGGCCTCGGACCACTCTCAGCAAACCAGCTGTGTGGAACTTACTGGAGGTAACAGGGGGGCTAGTTGGCCCCCAGGGACCCTCAGGAGGCAAGGGGACTTCATCCCAAAACCAAGAGCGCACCAGGAGGCGCGTTTGCAGAGTGGTGGACAAAGGGGGTGTGGCCTGTGCCCACCTCTCAGCAGTCCCACAGTGTGGGGCTTACTGGAGGTAACAGGTAGGCTAGTTGGCCCCTAAGGACCCCCAGCAGCGAAGTGGACTTTAATCCACATCCAAGAGCACGCCAGAGAGCGCGTTTGAAGAGTGGTGGGGAAAGGGGGCATGGCCTGCTATGAGAACTTAGCAATTCTTCTGTGTGGGACTTACTGGAGGTAATAGGAGGGGTAGTTGGCCCCCAAGGTTGTCCGTGCGAGCCAACTACCCCTCCTGTTACCTCCACTAAGTCCAACACAGTGGGATTGCTAAGAGGTCTTCGGAGGCCACGCCCCCCCTTTCTCCACCACTCTGCAAACGGGCCTCCTGGCACAGTACTGGTTGGGGGATGAAGTCCACTTTACTCCTAAGGGACTTTGGGGGCCAAGAAGCCCTCCTGGTACCTCCTGTAAGTCCTACGCAGCGGAATTCCTGAGCGCTGGTTGGAAGCCCAGCCCCCTTTCTCCACCACTCTGCAAACGCGACTACCAGTTAAAGAAGCATTTGTAACATGATAGGTCTCGCATCTGCAAGAGTTAGAGCTATTGGCGTTGTAAATGTAAAAGTTTTTTACTAATGTATTTTGGAGTGGAGTGGATGTACGTTGTGTGTAGTGGAATTATGTGATATGTTGTGCAGTGAAATTATGTGGCTAGAAAGTATGTGGTATTTAGTGTATAGGAATTATGTAGAGTGGGATTATGTGTTGTGGAGAGCATGGCTAGCCGCCGATCATGGCGGACGTGTTCTGAGCGAGTTCCGTAGCCCGAGCTCAGAAATCCTGTTTTAGACCGCCATTCTGACTCCTCTGCGGAAGGCTGTGAAGACAGAGTGCAGAGGGAAAGGAGCGCTACTCATCTTGGTGTCGGAGCCATATCGGCACACGGAGAAGACCGAGATCCGGGCTTTGGCTTGCGAGGCAGCCGTTCGCTGGGTGCGGCAGTGCGGAGACGCTGATGGCCTGTAAGAGCCTGCGCTGGAAGCTGAGTAACTGCTCGGCCGGCTGTAGAACTGGGGATCAGATGTGCCGGAATATCAGTGGAAACCGGCGAGAAAGAGGTACTGGGTGATACACTCCCCCCGAGGACCGGACATAGCCCGTTCAGGTTACGGGCCGTGATCACTACCACAAACGGCTGAATCTGCGTAGATAAGTGGTGGTGGAGGCCGAAGACCTGTTGGGGTGGGGTGGGGTCGCGGCAGTGATAAGCGGCAGTTACCCGGGTGAGTGCTGCCCCGCAAACTGGAGGTGAGAGGCGGATGGGGCACTTGCCTGGCTCCGTGGATGTTCCTGGTGGCGGCCCTAATGCAGCGATTGTAACTGCGTCATCGTCCCTCCACACCTAAGAGTCCAAAATCAGGGGACGTCAGCGAGCACAGCGACATGTAGAACGGCACTATGGAGGGACCCACCTGAAATTTTGCTGTACTGTGGCGTGGTCAGGGAGAGCGGTTGAGTGCAGCTGATCCCGAGTGCCTGGACGGCGATAATGACCGGAGGCCCGCATGCGCAGGGCCACGACATGGGAGACAGGAACCTACCCGGGTGAGTGCTGCTCTGGGAGTTGGAGAAAGGAGGCTGGTGCGGCGCTCGCCTGGCAACGCTGAATGTAGCGCCTGGGGCCCTGACGCAGTGGTGGTGAGCTGTGCCACTGATTCCTCGTCGACCTGATAGAGTCAAGGGCACCAATTACTGTGTGGCGGACTGTGCTGCAATTAGTTTTGAGACCTGATACACTCACCGTGATCTGGCCTGAGACTGCCTGATACATAGTGCTGAATAGAAGCACTGTGAAATTGCCAAGTGCAGCGATAGGGACCACTGACATTTGCCCTTACTGCAGGCTCTCCACTGCAGAGTTTCCTCCTTGACCTGCTGAAATTATAGACGGAGGGAAGTGTTCCACCAGGAGGCCCTATCCCGTTCTGTCATAGCGTGCATTTCAGAGAGGCCACTGTGGTGAGGATTGTGAAAGACTGGTTTGGGCCTGGATTCTTCCTGTCCCAACAGGGGAGTAGTGCTAATCGAAAGGGTGACCGGTGACGGTCGAATATTGAAGATCATGGGCGCGCCCCAAAGGGAAATGACAAGAGGCAGCTACCCCTGCCTCAAATGACATGGATGATCAGGACTCGAATACCGCTACACAATCGTCTAATTACGTTCCACCCACGAATGACACGGGGACTCAGGACAAGCTGGATTTGATACTCAACGAAGTGAGGGAGTCCAGAAAAGTTATAGAGCAACAAATAGGCACTCTCACCACTAATTTCACTTTACTTAAGGCGGATCACAACAAATTAGCTACCACAGTGAAAGATCACACCCTAACCCTCGATGAGATGCTACCTCAACATAAAGACCATGCAAAACAACTACAATCCCTTCAGCAGCAGGTCACGGGGCTCATGGACAGGGTGGAGGATGCAAAGGGTAGAGCCTGGCGCAATAATATGCGTGTCATTGGAATGCCGGAACGCAGTGAGGGATCAGATGCAGCCACCTACATGGAGAAGTGGTTCCGAACACACGTGGCCCCTGAGGGCCTCTCAGATTTTTTCTGCGTCGAGAGGGTACATCGTATCCCCACGGGGAGGCCGAGAGCGGGGGCGCCACCGAGCCCATTGATTGTCAGGATCCTCAACTATAGGGACCGTGATATCCTGCTGCAAAAGGTGCAAGAGAAACCAGAGATCCAATTTGAGAATTGTCAGGTGTCGCTGTATCCTTACTATACGTTGCTGGTCCAAAGACGGCGCTCTTCATATCAGGCGGTTAAGAAAAAGCTGCGAACATTGAACCTTAAATATGCTTTACTGTTCCCTGCACGTTTGAAAATAATATATGATCAGAAAACATACTTTTTTGAGTCCCCGGAATGTGGAGCAGTGGATTGAAGTTATGGACCCAACACAGTTATCTGGTCAGCCTCTCCAGAAGCCCCCACATAGCCCCGGGGGCACCCGGGGCCGACGTTCACAACGGACTGCTAGGACCGCAGGCGGATCTGTGTTTCCAGGCCCTACACAGGAGCCAGCACAGCAGAGCAAGGAGTTGGCTCTGGTAGCTGTGACCACTTTCAGAGACATAACTGCACGTCGAGACTCGGAATCATCTGAACATAGTACTGTCCGCTCAGACTCGGAGAATAGCATGACACTTTTTTCCAGTGTGACGCCACAAACGGCGGATAGTTTATAGGACATGCAAATGTCTCATGCTCTTTCTCTTAAATAAGCAGGCACCGTGGCCCGGTGTGGCAATGGCACGAAGACTCCAAGATGATTATATCCTTTTGTTATGATATTTTATGTAATATATTGTCTATTATAATTGTCCTTTTTCTGCTCGGGCTCGGAGGGGCTCTTAAATATGGGATTTTCTTCTATGTCGGTTTTGGCTGCCAGTCCCCCTTTTGCGAATGCTAACGTTTGCTTAGTAACAGTTAAATGTGTGTTATGTTTAGTTTGGCTTTGTTTAGTTCACCGACAAGGCCTGGTATTCAACTTAATAGGGGGGTTTATGGGCTCTGACATGATGCAATTGCTAAGTCTCACTAATTTAGTTGGTCCCCCTCTTGAGACGTATCAGATGCGAATAGAAAACAATGCACAACTTAGACACATATAACTTTATCACATGGAATGTCCGTGGTCTGGGATCAGTATATAAGCGACACAGGGTTTATGCGCAATTGCTGCGATGAAAGGCGCATATAGTTTTCCTCCAGGAGTCGCATCTGACGGATTCGGAAGCCGCAAAGATGCGTAAAAAATGGAGCGGACAGGTAATATCTACTAATTACTCGGCCTTCGCCAGGGGGGTAACAATATGGATAAGAGGAGGGTTTCCGTTTGTCATAACAGATAAGCGGGTGGACACTCAGGGTAGATATATATTTTTAAGGGGTACTCTGGATGGAAGACCTGTCATCTTGGGGAATGTATATGCACCAAATTTTGATCAAAACAAATATTTTTTAGGCCTGAATTCAATATTAGCGGGCTGGGAGGCACTTCCGTGGATAATTGGGGGTGACTGTAATGCTGTCATGGATATCTGTCTTGACCGCTCACACCATCCCCTACATGGTACGGTTGCTAGTAAACAAGCAGATGCTCTGCGTAGCTGGGTAGATGGCTGGTTACTTAATGATGTATGGAGACAGAGGAATCCATTGGGTAAAGAGTACTCCTTCTATTTCCCAGTGCATCAGCTGCATACATGAATAGATAGGATCCTGTGCTCCCGCTCCATAGCTGACCAGGTGACACATACCACCTATCTGGCCAAGACTTTCTCTGATCACAATCCATTAGAGACTGCTATTACCTGGGGTAGAATACCCACACCGGATCCAACATGGAAACTCTGGCCCCAATTACTAGAGGACACAGTGTTTCACAGTACTCTCTCCACAACACTCCAAAACTATTTTTCTGAAAATAAAAACACCGCATCCACTATCCTGGTTGAGTGGGACGCGCTGAAGACAGTTATTAGAGGGATGGCGATTAGCGCCACAGTAGGTGCAAGGCAGGAAGTTCATAAGAACCTAAAGGCAACTGAGGAAAGGATGACAGTGCTTGAACGAGAGGCGGTGCATGATCCCGATAAGCGGAATAGCTTGCAGGAGGCATGCATCACACATGCAGAGCTGCTGGAAACACTCCGACTGATTGATTAAGGCTCCTACACTCAAAACATTCAGACGTGGATAAATCAGGTACCCTATTAGCCAAATTAATTAGGAACGACCCGCCCACTACCATCATCAGCCATATCAACCTGCCTGGAGGGGACACAGTTTGTACACAATATGACATAAACGAGGCCTTTTGTGCATACTATGAGGCGTTATATGAGGCACCACTACCATTGGACGGAACACATATTGATGACTTTCTTGCAGACCTAACATACCCACAGGTCCCGGAGGATATGCGGAACGCACTATCAGGACCCATAACTAGAGGAGAAATTAAGGCAGCTATTTCAGGGCTTTCAAGTAATAAAACGCCAGGCATGGATGGCTTACCAGTGGAATTCTTTGAGGCTTATTCTGATATAATAATACCCCAACTGGAGGAAGTATATAATAAATCTCTTGAATTAGGACACCTACCCCATACTACGGTTCAGGCGCTGGTAGTGTCGTTGCCAATGCCAGGTAGGGACATAGCTGACATGTCGGGCTACCGCCCCTTGTCTTTGCTATCCCAGGAATACAAGATATTAAGTAAAAGTAAAATCCTAGCAAACCGGATCCAACCATATTTAAACAGACTAATCCACATTGATCAATGTGGATTTATACCGGCACGAAGCACATTACTAAACATACGGAGATTACACCATATAATGTCTTCAGATCTAACCCCTTATCAGCAAGCTGGGTGCATCGCATTAGATATGCGGCAGGCATTTGACTAAGCCTGGGCGTAGTTCGCGAAGTAGCGCTACGCGAAGCTACGCAAAGTGCAGTTCGCACAACGCGAGCTACGCGTAGCACTACGCGAACTGCGTAGTGCACTGTTCGCAATGATTGCACAGTGCCGGATGCTTGTCCGCACTGTGCAATCATTGAAAACGGCATCTTGCACAGTGCGAGCTGTCTTTACTGCCGCTCGAGTAGATTTTTACTCGAGCGGCAGCTTTCTCAACGCGGACTGGTAGTTTCTCATCGCAAGCGGTCGCGAGCATACGCGACCACTCGCAATGAGAAACCTGACCTCCCGCGTTGAGAATCTCGCCGGGAGGTTTATTTTCCACGCTCGCGATCGGCAACTTGATGTTGCTGATCGCGAACGAGAAAAAGTCTCGCCGGGATGTCATTTTGCTTGCTCGCGGTCGCCAACTTGACGTTGAGGACCGCGAGCAAGCAAAAAATGACCGCTGCACTACGCTACGCGTGTTTGCACTGTGCTACGTGCAATTCGCGTTGTGCGAAGTAGCGCAAACTTCGCAAACTACGCGACCGTAGCGTAGTGCTTTGCCCAGGGTTACATTTGACACACTGTCCTGGGAATATATGTTTAAGGCCATCGCACGCTTTGGCTTACCCCCGATTATATTAAATGGGTGCGTTTACTATATGAAGCCCCGACGGCCAGGGTCAGGTCCGGAAAACATATCTCGCGAGAATATCGTGTCTATAGAGGCACACGACAGGGCTGTCCCTTGTCCCCAATACTATTTGTATTAGCGCTGGAGCCACTAGCAATGAGGTTGCGAGCAGAGGCGTCCCAGTGCGATATCCCGATTGATACTTCCATACACTTGGTATCGGCATACGCAGACAATTTAATTATTTACGTGACGGACCTCCTGGGAGGATTAGACCCAATGCCAAGAATATTTGCTGACTTTGAGAGGATTTCTGGATTAGCAATTAATGAATCTAAATCAAACGCTTTCTTCTTTCATGATCAGCCCCACCCGGACACTGTACTTTATGGGAGATTACCCTTACAAATGGCTGCACACACTTTCAAATATTTGGGCATTAATATATATCGCTCCTATGAGGACATGGTAGAGGGTAATCTAAGGAAAGCTATTAGAGGGATACGATCTCAGGTGGCGTTTTGGACTACGCTGCCTCTCTCAGTCATGGGTAGAATAGCAATATCTGTGATGGTGGTGCTTCCACGCCTATTATATTACTTTGCGAACCTGCCATTGGCGGTGCCCCCGTCTATTTTTAACACTTTGGATACTATGCTGTTGGACCTTATATGGGGAACAGGACGTCACAGAACAAGCCTTAAGAAACTACAGATAGATACGCGAAGGGGCGGCCTAGGTGCGCCGGACTTTAAAGCCTATTATTATTCCTGCCAGCTGCAGTGGTTATCCTACTGGATGGCAGGGCGTAATTTACAGGAGATTGGCTATACACGGAACACCTCGAACAGGGCCTTCTACATTCTCTATTACTACCGCACAGCAAACCCCCCCCCCGGCCTTACCACCCCTGCTGAAAACAGCACTGGACTGTTGGAAGAAGGCTTTGAAATATACATCCAGCTGCAGTCCTTACACAGGTAACATCCCGCTGGTGGGGATACCGCTAGCGAGTGGCAGATTGACGAAACAGGCGCTCGGTCCGTGGTTGGATGTGGGATGGACATGATTGGGTCGCTCTTCGGAGGCGAGACGCTTATGGACCATGACAATTTTATACAAGAAACTTTGGCTCCCAATACCTTGTACGTTACACATGCTGCGATATTACACTATGTCAAAAAGCAGTGGTCCCCCGATCGGGTGGAGCCCCAGACACATGAACTAGTTAAAGCGCTTTATCTTATGGGTCGGGGAAGCCAGCTTATTAAATGGTTATATTTGAGTATTCGCGTACATGTGAGGCTTCCCCTCGAAGCTCTCCGAGCGCAATGGGTGACGGATATGGGACGGGAGTTCACGGACAGAGAATGGGCAGATATCTTAGACTACCCCAGGAAGATCCCACGAAATGCAAAGTTTAAATTTATACAATGCATGATTATACACCGAGCTTATCTGACACCACACAGATCGCTGCCCTAGATGTCAACTGTTAAAGGCCGACCTACTCCATATTCTATGGGCATGCCCGGGACTGAGAGTCTTTTGGGGAAGAGTGGTACAAACACTTGAGACAGTTACCCACCTTGCTATAGGGGATTCGGTGTTGGTGTGCTTACTTGGTCCCCGTAGACGCAGACCAGCGCAAAAAGTACAGTTGCGTTTTCTAGACTTGGCGTTATCGATAGCCAAAAGATCCATCACCATGCGTTGGAAATCGGCTAAGGCTCCTTCATTACATATATGGCATAACGAATTGGTTAGGTGGGCGGGGGTGGAAAGTGCATCCCTGCGTAGGGAGGAAGCCAGGGGACTCCGGAAAAACCCAATATCATTAGAATGGGATATGGCACCGGAGGCCTTCAAAGGAAATAGCCCAGATGGTATATCAGATGTTCCACACTCGCAGTGAGTGGATACAAATCACAGACAATCAGGAATATAGCACGCTGATTGGGGGAAACCTCTTTATGCGGAATGGGGCTTGCCTCACTCAGGATGCTGGAAGAGACGTAAATATGACATAGGAGTTATTATACTCAGAGACCAGGGGAGGGATGGGTGGGAATAGGGGGAAGGGGGGAAGTTAATTGGTCGCAATTAAAGCACTGTCATTTATGTTATTGATATAATTACATGCAATAATATGTACTATATCTGAGATTTTGTACTAGACTACACAAATGGAACAACACTGTAATATGTATGTAGAAATCATAAGCAGACGCTTCTTGTATAACAACGGAATAATGATGAAGAGTTTTGAAAACTGGAAAAACCCAATAAAGTTTGATTTAAAAAAAATGGAGAGTAATTATGTGTTATGGTAGTCTGTGTTGTGGAGTGGTAACCTCAGGTTCAATGAGACAAAAAAAAGAAGGAATCACTGAGGAGCACTTCTGGACCTAGTCAGAGGTATGAGCAGGGCCACTGGAATTATGCAACTGTTTGGCTGCACCGACTTTCACACAATTATACATTTTCCGCATTAGCCACATAATCCATCATCTGCTACCTAATCTGCAGATTTGAACAAAAGAAGCCTTGTTTCTAGCTCAAACGGCTCAAACATTATCAAAATGCAGCAACAAGTGTTACAGCGTGGTGGAAGGTCCTTTGCAAACCTAGAATGGTCAACTGTTCCTTATTGCTAAACGTGGTTGTTAAATTGGTACTTATGGTGTGCAAGCCACTCTTGCTTCTTTCTGCGCCGCTCTTGCCTCTTTCTGCATTTCTGTTGCTTCTTTCTGCAACTTTCTTTCTTTTTCTGCACTTCTCTTGCCTCTTTCTGCAATTCATATCTACTTTCTGCACCTCTTTTGCCTCTTTCTGCACCTCTGTTGTCTCTTTCTGCACCTCACTTGCTTCTTTGTGCATCCCTCTTGCCTCTTTCTGCACTTCTCTTGCCACTTTCTCCACCCCTCATCCCTCTTTCTGCACCTCTGTTGCTTCATTCTGCACTTCTCTTGCTTCTTTCTGCACCTCTGCCACTTCTTTTGCAACCCTTGTGCCTCTTTCTACACCCCTCTTCCCTCTTTCTGCACCCCTCTTGCCTCTTTCTGCACCTATGTTCCTTCTTTCTGCACTTCTTTTATTTCTTTCTGCAACTCTCTTGCTTCTTTCTGCATGCCTCTTGCTTCTTTGTGCACCCCTCGTGCCTCTTTCACACCCCTCTTCCCTCTTACTGCACCCCTCTTGCATCTTTCTGCACCTCTGTTCCTTCTTCCTGTACTTCTTTTGTTTCTTTCTGCACCTCTCTTGTTTCTTTCTGTATCCCTCTTGACTCTTTCTCCACCCCACTTCCCCCTTTCTGCATCTCTGTTGCTTCTTTATGCATTTCTTCTGCTTCTTTCTGCATCTCTCTTGCTTCTTTCTGCACCCCTCGTGCCTCTTTATGCACCCCTCTTGCCTCTTTCTGCACTCCTCTTCCCTCTTTCTGCACCCCTCCTGCCTCTTTCTGCACCTCTGTTCCTTCTTTCTGCACTTCTTTTGTTTCGCTCTGCACCTCTCTTCCTTCTTTCTGCACCCCTCTTGCCTCTTTCTCCACCCCTCTTCCCCCTTTCTGCATCTCTGTTGCTTCTTTCTGCACTTCTCTTGTCTCTTTCTCCACCCCTCTTCCCTCTTTCTGCACCTCTGTTGCTTTCTGCAACTCTCTTGCTTCTTTCTGCACCCCTAGTGCCTCTTTCACACCCCTCTTCCCGCACCCCTCTTGCCTCTTTCTGCACATCTGTTCCTTCTTTCTGCAGCTCTCTTGCTTCTTTCTGTACCCCTTGTGCCTCTTTATCCACCCTCTTTCTGTACCCCTGTTGCCTCTTTCTGCACCTCTGTTCTTTCTTTCTGCACTTCTTTTGTTTCTTTATGCACATCTCTTGCTTCTTTCTGCACCCCACTTGCCTCTTTCTGTACCCCTGTTCCCTCGTTTTGCACCCTCATGCCTCTTTCTGCACCTCTGTTGCTTCTTTCTGCACTCCTCTTGCTTCTTTCTACACTCCTCGTGCCTCTTTCACACCCCTATTCCCTCCTTGTGCACCCCTCTTACCTCTTTCTGCACCTCTGTTACTTCATTCTGCACTTATTTTCTTTCTTTCTGCACCTCTCACTTCCTTCTGCACCCCTTTTGCCACTTTCTGCACCTTCTTACCTCTTTCTGCACCTCTGTTCCTTCTTTCTGCACTTCTTTTGTTTCTTTCTGCAGCTCTCTTGCTTCTTTCTGCACCCCTTGCCTCTTTCTCCACCCCTCTTCCCTCTTTCTTCACCCCTGTTGCCTCTTTCTGCACCTCTGTTCCTTCTTTCTGCACTTCTTTTGTTTCTTGCTGCACATCTCTTGCTTCTTTCTGTACCCTTCGTGCCTCTTTCTGCACCCCTCTTCCCTCTTTTTGCACCCCTCTTGCCTCTTTATGCACCTCTGTTGCTTCTTTCTACACAACCCTTGCTTCTTTCTGCACCTCTCTTGCTTCTTTCTGCACCACTCGTGCTTCCTTCTACACCCCTCTTCCCTCTTTCTGCACCCCTCTTGCCACTTTCTCCACCCCTGTTCCCCCTTTTTGCAGTTTCGTTGCTTCTTTCTGCACTTCTCTTTCCTCTTCTTCCACCCCTCATCCCTCTTTCTGCACCTCTGTTGCTTCTTTCTGCACTTCTATTGCTTCTTTCTGCACCTCTGTCCCTTCTTTCTGCAACCCTTGTGCCTCGTTCTGCACCCCTCCTGCCTCTTTCTGCACCTCTGTTCCTTCTTTCTGCACCTCTTTTGTTTCTTTCTGCAACTCTCTTGCTTCTTTCTGTATCCCTCTTGCCTCCTTCTCTACCCCACTTCCCCCTTTATGCATCTCTGTTTCTTCTTTATACATTGCTGTTGCTTTTTTCTGCATCTCTCTTGCTTCTTTTTTTACCCCTCGTGCCTCCATCTGCACTACTCATCCCTCTTTCTGCACCCCTCCTGCCTCTTTCTGCACCTCTGTTCCTTCTTTCTGCACTTCTTTTGTTTCTCTCCGCACCTCTCTTGCTTCTTTCTGCACCCCTCTTTCCTCTTTCTCCACCCCTCTTCCCCCTTTCTGCATCTCTGTTGCTTCTTTCTGCACTTCTCTTGTCTCTTTCTCCACCCCTCTTCCCTCTTTCTGCACCTCTGTTGCTTTCTGCACCTCTCTTGCTTCTTTCTGCACCCCTCGTGCCTCTTTCACACCCCTCTTCCTGCACCCCTCTTTCCTCTTTCTGCACCTCTGTTCCTTCTTTCTGCAGCTCTCTTGCTTCTTTCTTTACCCCTTGTGCCTCTTTCTCCACCCATCCACCCTCTTTCTGTACCCCTGTTGCCTCTTTCTGCACCTCTGTTCTTTCTTTCTGCACTTCTTTTCTTTCTTTCTGCACATCTCTTACTTCTTTCTGCACCCCACTTGCCTCTTTCTGTACCCCTGTTCCCTCTTTTTGCACCCCTCATGCCTCTTTCTGCACCTCTGTTGCTTCTTTCTGCACTCTTCTTGCTTCTTTCTGCACTCCTCGTGCCTCTTTCATACCCCTCTTCCCTCTTTGTGCACCCCTCTTGCCTCTTTCTGTACCCCTCTTCCCTCTTACTGCACCTCTCTTGCTTCTTTCTGCACCCCTCTTGCCACTTTCTCCACCCCTGTTCCCCCTTTTTGCAGTTTCGTTGCTTCTTTCTGCACTTCTCTTGCCTCTTTTTCCACCCCTCATCCCTCTTTCTGCACCTCTGTTGCTTCTTTCTGCACTTCTCTTGCTTCTTTCTGCACCTCTGTCCCTTCTTTCTGCAACCCTTGTGCCTATTTCTCCACCCCTCTTCCTGCACCCCTCTTGCCTCTTTCTGCACCTCTGTCCCTTCTTTCTGCACTTCTTTTGTTTCTTTCTGCAACTCTCTTGCTTCTTTCTGCACACCTCTTGCTTCTTTCTGCACCCCTTGTGCCTCTTTCACATCCCTCTTCCCTCTTTCTGTACACCTTTGCCTCTTTCTGCACCTCTGTTCCTTATTTCTGCACTTATTTTGTTTCTTTCTGCACCTCTCTTGTTTCTTTCTGTATCCCTCTTGCCTCTTTCTCCACCCCACTTCCCCCTTTCTGCATCTCTGTTGCTTCTTTCTGCATTTCTCTTGCTTCTTTCTGCATCTCTCTTGCTTCTTTCTGCACCCCTCGTGCCTCTTTCTGCACCCCTCATCCCTCTTTCTGCACTCCTCTTGCCTCTTTCTGCACTCCTCTTCCCTCTTTCTGCACACCTCCTGCCTCTTTCTGCACCTCTGTTCCGTCTTTCTGCACTTCTTTTGTTTCTTTCTGCACCTGTCTTGCTCCTTTCTGCACTTCCTTGCCTCTTTCTCCACCCCTCTTCCCCCTTTCTGCATCTCTGTTGCTTCTTTCTGCACTTCTCTTGTCTCTTTCTCCACCGCTCTTCCGTCTTTCTGCACCTATGTTGCTTTCTGCACCTCTCTTGCTTCTTTCTGCACCCCTCGTGCCTCTTTCACACCTCTCTTCCCGCACCATTCTTGCCTCTTTCTGCACCTCTGTTCCTTCTTTCTGCAGCTCTCTTGCTTCTTTCTGTACCCCCTTGGCTCTTTCTCCACCCATCCACCCTCTTTCTGTACCCCTGTTGCCTCTTTCTGCACCTCTGTTCTTTCTTTCTGCACTTCTTTTATTTCTTTCTGCACATCTCTCGCTTCTTTCTGTACCCCACTTGCCTCTTTCTGTACCCCTGTTCCCTCTTTTTGCACCCCTCATGCCTCTTTCTGCACCTCTGTTGCTTCTTTCTGCAATCCTCTTGCTTCTTTCTGCACTCCTCGTGCCTCTTTCACACCCCTCTTCCCTTTTTGTGCACCCCAATTGCCTCTTTCTGCACCTCTGTTACTTCATTCTGCACTTCTTTTCTTTCTTTCTGCACCTCTCGCTTCTTTCTGCACCCCTTTTTCCTCTTTCTGCACCCTCTTGCCTCCTTCTGCACCTCTGTTCCTTCTTTCTGCACTTCTTTTGTTTCTTTCTGCAGCTAGGACGCAAATGGCCATGGTTAGCTCCTGAAGCTTGGATCACAGATCTTGAGGCGACTGCCCCATCAGAAACTAGTGACTTAGAGCAAGCACAAAAAAATTGGTCAACCTGGATGAACGGAACTGTGGATAGGAACTTTAGGAAACCAGGCCCAATTAAACCTAACAACTCCAACAGGTCCTCCTGGTTCAGCCCTGAGTTGGTTGCCCAAAAGAAAAGCTGTAAAATCTAGAGAGGAACTGGAGGAAGACGTATGCCCCAGAGCTCAAAACAGCATATAAGGCAGCTATCCAGCAATACCATAAGAATATTAGGAAAGCACAAGCAGCGTTTTTTGAAGTAAACATAGAAAGGTCCGCAAACAGCTCGAAGGAGCTGTTCAAAATTGTAAAATCGCTCACAACTGTTGAGTCAGGCACCCACATCTCTCAACATTCAAAAGAAAGATGTAATGAGCTGGCCACGTTTTTCAAGAATAAGGTGGAAAATATTTATAACTCCCTCCATTCAAACCTGAGCCTGATGCCACCAGCAACCATAGTCCCTAGGAGCATACAGGTACTCCCTACTAGCATAGAGCAACCCACTACTCTCTCTCCCCCAACTATGGTTTCATTTCCCAAACTAAGCAAAGAACAGGCTGGTTCCCTTTTACGGAACATCAAATCAGGGTCTCCTATAGACCCTGCACTGCCTCACATTCTCGCCCTGGGGGGAAACTTTGTTTTAACTCAACTCGCCAGCCTTATCTCCCTATCTTTTGAAAAAGGGAAAGTACCCAACAAGTGGAAACATGCCATTGTAAAACCATTGTTAAAAAAACCTCAACTAGATCCCACAGTCATGGCAAACTATCGCCCAATCTCATAATTGCCCATTTTGGGAAAGATCGCGGAGAAACATGTGAATAGTGCTATTACACAGTTTCTGGAAAACAATGGCATTTTACACAAGACCCAGATGGGCTTTCGGCCAGAGCATAGCATGGAGTCAGCTCTACTCTGTGTCACCGAAAAATTAAAAAGTATACTAGACCAAGGAAGGGCCGCTGCCATTGTATTATTAGTTCTAAGCGCGGCCTTCGACACAGTAGACCACAAAATCCTTGTCAATAGACTCAAAAAAATTGGGATTAGAGGTACAGCCAACCAATGGGTGGCCTTGTTTCTGAGCGATAGATCTTTTCAGTGTATGGAGGCCGGCATTTTGTCAGACACTTTTTCAGCCCCTTGGGGAGTACCTCAAGGATCCTCCTTGAGTCCATCTCTCTTTAATGTCTATATGATCCCGTTGACCCATATAGTACAGGAGTTTGGACTCTCCATTGTGTCATATGCTGATGACAACCAGTTACTGGTGTCAATTGCCGACTCCCTTAACTCCAACCATAGGCAACTGACCCCGTGTTTGGAAAAAATTGGAACATGGATGGCGGAATGCAGTCTTAAGATGAACGGGGACAAAACTGAGCTTATGATCCTGGCCAGCAATTTTAACCCTCGCTTAGAGATCCCCTGGCCAGCAGATTGGGACCCCCCACCCCTAAATGCTCCATAAAAAACCTGGGTATGTGGCTCGATCAGAATTTAACTATGGAGACGCAAGCCAAAAAACTGGCGGGTACATGCTTTGGTATCCTCCGGATGCTCAGGAAAATTCTTAGCCTACTTCCAGAGAACTCAAGAAGGACAGTGGTACAAGCCCTGGTGGTCTCGAGACTTGAATATGGAAACTCGCTATACCTTGGGTCACCCAAATACTTCACCAATAGGTTACAGGTGGTACAGAACGCGGCAGCTAGACTGCTTCTTAATATTCCCAGGAATCAGTCAGCGAGAGCATCATTGAAAGAGTTACAATGGCTCCCTGTCCAGACCAGGATTAAATTTAAGCCCCTCTGTTTGGCACACAGAGCCATGTATGGGAGAGGCCCAGCCATGCTACGAACTCTGATCTCCCCCTACTCACCCCGCCGCTATCTCAGATCAGGGTCGAATTTTCTGATGACCACTACCAGAATAAAGAGGTCAAGGTGGGGTGGAAGGTCGTTTGCACATTTGGTGCCCAAACTCTGGAACAGCATGGACCCTGAGTTGCGACTGATTGAAAATAAACAGGCCTTTCAAAAAGAAACTTAAAACTTGGCTGTTCCCTTAACTCTCACTCCAGATAGCTGCCCTTACCTGTTATAGCGCTGGGATGCCCGCGGGTAGCCATGCGCTCTATAAATCCCTAAACCTAAACCATCTCTTGCTTCTTTCTGCACCCCTTGCCTCTTTCTCCAACCCTCTTCCCTCTTACTTCACCCCTGTTGCCTCTTTTGCACCTCTGTTCCTTCCTTCTGCACTTCTTTTGTTTCTTGCTGCACATCTCTTGCTTCTTTCTGTACCCCTTGTGCCTCTTTCTGCACCCCTCTTCCCTCTTTTTGTACCCCTTTTGCCTCTTTCTGCACCTCTGTTGCTTCTTTCTGCACTTCTCTTGCTTCTTTCTGCACCTCTCTTGTTTCTTTCTGTATCCCTCTTGCCTCTTTCTCCACCCCACTTCCCCCTTTCTGCATCTCTGTTGCTTCTTTCTGCATCTCTCTTGCTTCTTTCTGCACCCCTCATGCCTCTTTCTGTACCCCTCATCCCTCTTTCTGCACTCCTCTTGCCTCTTTCTGCCCTCCTCTTCCCTCTTTCTGCACCCCTCTTTCCTCTTTCTGCACCTCTGTTCCTTCTTTCTGCACTTCTTTTGTTTCTTTCTGCAGCTCTCTTGCTTCTTTCCTCACCCCTCTTCCCCCTTTCTGCATCTCTGTTGCTTCTGTCTGCACTTCTCTTGTCTCTTTCTCCACCCTTCTTCCCTCTTTCTGCACCTCTGTTGCTTCTTTCTGCACCTCTCTTGCTTCTTTCTGCACTCCTCGTGCCTCTTTCATACCCCTCTTCCCGCACCCCTCTTGCCTCCTTCCGCACCTCTGTTCCTTCTTTCTGCACTTCTTAAGTTTCTTTCTGCAATGCTCTTGCTTCTTTCTGCACCCCCTTGCCTCTTTCTCCACCCACCCACCATCTTTCTACACCTCTGTTCTTTCTTTCTGTACTCCTTTTGTTTCTTTCTGCACATGTTTTGCTTCTTCCTGCACCCCACGTGCCTTTCTGCACCCCTCTTCCCTCTTTTTGCACCCCTCTTGCCTCTTTGTGCACCTCTGTTGCTTCTTTCTGCACTCCTCCTGCTTCTTTCTGCACTCCTCGTGCCTCTTTCACATCCCTCTTCCCTCTCTGTGCACCCCTCCTGCCTCTTTCTGCACTTCTGTTCCTTCTTTTCTTTCTTTCTGCGCCTCTCTTGCTCCTTTCTGTACTTCCTTGCCTCTTTCTCCACCCCTCTTCCCCCTTTCTGCATCTCTGTTGCTTCTTTCTGCACTTCTCTTGTCTCTTTCTCCACCCCTCTTCCCTCTTTCTGCACCTCTGTTGCTTTCTGCACCTCTCTTGCTTCTTTCTGCACCCCTCGTGCCTCTTTCACACCCCTCTTCCCGCACCCCTCTTGCCTCTTTCTGCACCTCTGTTCCTTCTTTCTGCAGCTCTCTTGCTTCTTTCTGTACCCCCTTGGCTCTTTCTCCACCCATCCACCCTCTTTCTGTCCCCCTGTTGCCTCTTTCTGCACCTCTGTTCTTTCTTTCTGCACTTCTTTTGTTTCTTTCTGCAGCTCTCTTGCTTATTTCTGTACCTTCTTGCCTCTTTCTCCACTCCTCTTCCCTCTTTCTGCACCCCTCCTGCTTCTTTCTGCACCTCTGTTCCTTCTTTCTGCACTTCCTTGTTTCTTTCTGCACCTCTCTTGCTCCTTTCTGCACTTCCTTGCCTCTTTCTCCACCCCTCTTCCCCCTTTCTGCATCTCTGTTGCTTCTTTCTGCACTTCTCTTGTCTCTTTCTCTACCCCTCTTCCCTCTTTCTGCACCTCTGTTAATTTCTGCACCTCTCTTGCTTCTTTCTGCACCCCTCGTGCCTCTTTCACACCCCTCTTCCCGCACCCCTCTTGCCTCTTTCTGCACCTCTGTTCCTTCTTTCTGCAGCTCTCTTGCTTCTTTCTGTACCCCCTTGGCTCTTTCTCCACCCATCCACCCTCTTTCTGTACCCCTGTTGTCTCTTTATGCACCTCTGTTCTTTCTTTCTGCACTTCTTTTGTTTCTTTCTGCACATCTCTTGCTTCTTTCTGCACCCCACTTGCCTCTTTCTGTACCCCTGTTCCCTCTTTTTGCACCCCTCATGCCTCTTTCTGCACCTCTGTTGCTTCTTTCTGCACTCCTCTTGCTTCTTTCTGCACTCCTTGTGCCTCTTTCACACCCCTCTTCCCTCTTTGTGCACCCATATTGCTTCTTTCTGCACCTCTGTTACTTCATTCTGCACTTCTTTTCTTTCTTTCTGCACCTCTCCCTTCTTTCTGCACCCCTTTTGCCTCTTTCTGCACCCTCTTGCCTCTTTCTGCACCTCTGTTCCTTCTTTCTTCACTTCTTTTGTTTCTGTCTGCAGCTAGGACGCAAATGGCCAAGGTTGGCCCCTGAAGCTTGGCTCACAGATCTTGAGGCGACTGCCCCATCAGAAACTAGTGACTTAGAGCAAGCACAAAAAAATTAGTCAACCTGGATGAACGGAACTGTGGATAGGAACTTTAGGAAACCAAGCCCAACTAAACCTACCAACTCCAACAGGTCCTCCTGGTTCATCCCTCAGTTGGTTGCCCAAAAGAAAAGCTGTAAAAAGCTAGAGAAGAACTGGAGGAAGACGTATGCCCCAGAGCTCAAAATAGCATATAAGGCAGCTATCCAGCAATACCATAAGAATATTAGGAAAGCACAAGCAGCGTTTTTTGAAGTAAACATAGAAAGTTCCGCAAACAGCTCGAAGGAGCTGATCAAAATTTTAAAATCGCTCACAACTGTTGAGTCAGGCACCAACATCTCTCAACATTCAAAAGAAAGATGTAATGAGCTGGCCACGTTTATCAAGAATAAGGTGGAAAATATCTATAACTCCCTACATTCAAACCTGAGCCTGATGCCACCAGCAACCATAGTCCCTAAGAGCATACAGGTACTCCCTACTAGCATAGAGCAGCCCACTACTCTCTCTCCCCCAACTATGGTCTCGTTTCCCAAACTAAGCGAAGAACAGGCTGGTTCCCTTTTACGGAACATCAAATCAGGGTCTCCTATAGACCCTGCACCGCCTAACATTCTCGCCCAGGGGGGAAACTGTGTTTTGACTCAACTTGCCAGCCTTATCTCCCTAACTTTTGAAAAAGGGAAAGTACCCAACGAGTGGAAACATGCCACTGTAAAACCATTGTTAAAAAAACCTCAACTAGATCCCACGGTCATGGCAAACTATCACCCGATCTCATTATTGCCCATTTTGAGAAAGATCGCGGAGAAACATGTGAATAGTGCTATTTCACAGTTTCTGGAAGACAATGGCATTTTACACAAGACCCAGATGGGCTTTCGGCCAGAGCATAGCACGGAGTCAGCTCTACTCTGTGTCACCGAAAAATTAAAAAGTATACTAGACCAAGGAAGGGCCGCTGCCATTGTATTATTAGTTCTAAGCACGGCCTTCGACACCGTAGACCACAAAATCCTTATCAATAGACTAAAAAAAATTGGGATTAGAGGTACAGCCAACCAATGGGTGACATCGTTTCTGAGCAATATATCCTTTCAGTGTAAGGAGGCCGGCATTTTGTCAGACACTTTTTCAGCCCCTTGGGGAGTACCTCTAGGATCCTCCTTGAGTCCAACTCTCTTTAATGTCTATATGAGCCCATTGGCCCATATAGTACAGGAGTTTGGACTCTCCATTGTGTCATATGCCGATGACACCCAGTTAGTGGTGTCAATTGCCGACTCCCTTAACTCCAATCATAGGCAACTGACCCCGTGTTTGGAAAAAATTGGAACATGGTTGGCGGAATGCAGTCTTAAGCTGAACAGGGACAAAACCGAGCTTATGATCCTGGCCAGCAATTTTAACCCTCGCTTAGAGATCCCCTGGCCAGCAAATAGGGCCCCCCACCCCTAAATGCTCCATAAAAAACCTGGGTATGTGGCTCGATCAGAATTTAACTATGGAGACGCAAGCCAAAAAACTGGCGGGTACATGCTTTGGTATCCTCCGGATGCTCAGGAAAATTCTTAGCCTACTTCCAGAGAACTCAAGAAGGACAGTGGTACAAGCCCTGTTGGTCTCGAGACTTGATTATGGAAACTCGCTATACCTTGGGTCACCCAAATACGTCACTGATAGGTTACAGGTTGTACAGAACGCGGCAGCTAGACTGCTTCTTAATATTCCCAGGAATCAGTCAGCGAGAGCGTCATTGAAAGAGTTACACTGGCTACCTGTCCAGACCAGAATTAAATTTAAGTCCCTCTGTTTGGCACACAGAGCCATGTATGGGAGAGGCCCAGCCATGCTACGAACTCTGATCTCCCCCTACTCACTTCGCCGCTATCACAGATCAGGGTCGAATTTTCTGATGACCACTACCAGAATAAAGAGGTCAAGGTTGGGTGGAAGGTCGTTTGCACATTTGGTGCCCAAACTCTTGAACAGCATGGACCCTGAGTTGCGACTGATTGAAAATGAACAGTCTTTCAAAAAGAAACTTAAAACTTGGCTGTTCCCTTAACTCTCACTCCAGATAGCTGTCCTTACCTGTTATAGCGCTGGGATGCCCGCGGGTAGCCATGCGCTCTATAAATCCCTAAACCTAAACCATCTCTTGCTTCTTTCTGCACCCCTTGCCTCTTTCTCCACCCCTCTTCCCTCTTTCTTCACCCCTGTTGCCTCTTTTGCACCTCTGTTCCTTCTTTCTGCACATCTTTTGTTTCTTGCTGCACATCTCTTGCTTCTTTCTGTACCCCTTGTGCCTCTTTCTGCACCACTCTTCCCTCTTTTTGTACCCCTTTTGCCTCTTTCTGCCCCTCTGTTGCTTCTTTCTGCACTTCTCTTGCCTCTTTTTCCACACCTCACCCCTCTCTTTCTGCACCTCTGTTGCTTCTTTCTGCACTTCTCTTGCTTCTTTCTGCACCTCTGTCCCTTCTTTCTGCAACCCTTGTGCCTCATTCTGCATCCCTCTTCCTGCACCCCTCTTGCCTCTTTCTGCACCTCTGTTCCTTCTTTCTGCAATTCTTTTGTTTCTTTCTGCAACTCCCTTGCTTCTTTCTGCATGCCTCTTGCATCTTTCTGCACCCCCCGTGCCTCTTTCACACCCCTCTTCTCCCTCTTGCCTCTTTCTGCACCTCTGTTCCTTCTTTCTGCACTTCTTTTGTTTATTTCTGCACCTCTCTTGTTTCTTTCTGTATCCCTCTTGCCTCTTTCTCCACCCCATTTCCCCCTTTCTGCATCTCTGTTGCTTCTTTATGCATTTCTCTTGCTTCTTTCTGCATCTCTCTTGCTTCTTTCTGCATCTCTCTTGCTTCTTTCTGCACCGCTCGTGCCTCTTTCTGCACCCCTCATTCCTCTTTCTGCACTCCTCTTCCCTCTTTCTGCACCCCTCCTGCCTCTTTCTGCACCTCTGTTCCTTCTTTCTGCACTTCTTTTGTTTCTTTCTGTACCTCTCTTGCTCCTTTCTGCACTTCCTTGCCTCTTTCTCCACCCCTCTTCCCCCTTTCTGCATCTCTGTTGCTTCTTTCTGCACTTCTCTTGTCTCTTTCTCCACCCCTCTTCCCTTTTTCTGCACCTCTGTTGCTTTCTGCACCTCTCTTGCTTCTTTCTGCCCCCCTCATGCCTCTTTCACACCCCTCTTCCCGCACCCCTCTTGCCTCTTTCTGCACCTCTGTTCCTTCTTTCTGCAGCTCTCTTGCTTCTTTCTGTACCCCCTTGGCTCTTTCTCCACCCATCCACCCTCTTTCTGTCCCCCTGTTGCCTCTTTCTGCACCTCTGTTCTTTCTTTCTGCACTTCTTTTGTTTCTTTCTGCACATCTCTTGCTTCTTTCTGCACCCCACTTGCCTCTTTCTGTATCCCTGTTCCCTCTTTTTGTACCCCTCATGCCTCTTTCTGCACCTCTGTTGCTTCTTTCTGTACTCGTCTTTCTTCTTTCTGCACTCCTTGTGCCTCTTTCATACCCCTCTTCCCTCTTTGTGCACCCCTATTGCCTCTTTCTGCACCTCTGTTACTTCATTCTGCACTTTTCTTTCTTTCTGCACCTCTCGCTTCTTTCTGCACCCCTTTTGCCTCTTTCTGCACCCTCTTGCCTCTTTCTGCACCTCTGTTCCTTCTTTCTGCACTTCTTTTGTTTCTTTCTGCAGCTCTCTTGCTTCCTTCTGCACCCCCTTGCCTCTTTCTCTATCCCCTCTTGCCTCTTTCTTCACCCCTGTTGCCTCTTTCTGCACCTCTGTTCCTTCTTTCTGCACTTCTTTTGTTTCTTGATGCACATCCCTTGCTTCTTTCTGTACCCATTGTGCCTCTTTCTGCACCCCTCTTCCCTCTTTTTGCACCCCCTTGCCTCTTTCTGCACCTCTGTTGCTTCTTTCTGCACTACTCTTGCTTCTTTCTGCACCACTTGTTTCCTTCTGCACCCCTCTTCCCTCTTTCTGCACCCTTCTTGCCTCTTTCTGCACCTCTCTTGCTTCTTTCTGCACCCCTCTTGCTACTTTCTCCACCCCTGTTCCCCCTTTTTGCATCTCTGTTGCTTCTTTCTGCACTTCTCTTGCCTCTTTTTCCACCCCTCATCCCTCTTTCTGCACCTCTGTTGCTTCTTTCTGCACTTCTCTTGCTTCTTTCTGCAACTCTGTCCCTTCTTTCTGCAACCCTTGTGCCTCGTTCTGCACCCCTCTTCCCTCTTTCTGAACCCCTCCTGCCTCTTTGTGCACCTCTATTCTTCTTTCTGCACTTCTTTTGTTTCTTTCTGCAACTCTCTTGCTTCTTTCTGCACGCCCCTTGCTTCTTTCTGCACCCCTCGTGCCTCTTTCACACCCTCGTCCCTCTTTCTGCACCCTTCTTGCCTCATTCTGCACCTCTGTTACTTCTTTCTGCACTTCTTTTCTTTCATTCTGCACCTCTCTTGTTTCTTTCTGTATCCCTCTTGCCTCTTTCTCCACCCCACTTCTCCCTTTCTGCATCTCTGTTGCTTCTTTTTGCATTTCTGTTGCTTTCTTCTGCATCTCTCTTGCTTCCTTTTTAGCCCTCGTGCCTCTTTCTGCACCCCTCATCCCTCTTTCTGCACCCCTCCTGCCTCTTTCTGTACCTCTGTTCCTTCTTTCTGCACTTCTTTTGTTTCTTTCTGCACCTCTCTTGCGCCTTTCTGCACTTCCTTGCCTCTTTCTCCACCCCTGTTCCCCCTTTCTGCATCTCTGTTGCTTCTTTCTGCACTTCTCTTGTCTCTTTCTCCACCCCTCTTCCCTCTTTCTGCACCTCTGTTGCTTTCTGCACCTCTCTTGCTTCTTTCTGCATCCCTCGTGCTTCTTTCACACCCCTCTTCCCGCACCTCTCTTGCCTCTTTCTGCACCTCTGTTCCTTCTTTCTGCAGCTCTCTTGCTTCTTTCTGTACCCCCTTGGCTCTTTCTCTACCCATCCATCCTCTTTCTGTACCCCTATTGCCTCTTTCTGCACCTCTGTTCTTTCTTTCTGCACCTCTTTTGTTTCTTTCTGCATATCTCTTGCTTCTTTCTGCACCCCACTTGCCTCTTTCTGTACCCGTTCCCTCTTTTTGCACCCCTCATGCCTCTTTCTGCCCCTCTGTTGCTTCTTTCTGCACTCTTCTTGCTTCTTTCTGCACTCCTCGTGCCTCTTTCACACCCCTCTTCCCTCTTTGTGCACCCCTATTGCCTCTTTCTGCACCTCTGTTACTTCATTCTGCACTTCTTTTCTTTCTTTCTGAACCTCTCGCTTCTTTCTGCACCCCTTTTGCCTCTTTCTGCACCCTCTTGCCTCTTTCTGCACCTCTGTTCCTTCTTTCTGCACTTCTTTTGTTTCTTGCTGCACATCTCTTGCTTCTTTCTGTACCCCTTGTGCCTCTTTCTGCACCCCTCTTCCCTCTTTTTGCACCCCTCTTGCCTCTTTCTGCACCTCTGTTGCTTCTTTCTGCACTACTCTTGCTTCTTTCTGCACCTCTCTTGCTTCTTTCTGTACCACTTGTGCTTCCTTCTGCACCCCTCTTTCCTCTTTCTGCACCCCTCTTGCCTCTTTCTGCACCTCTCTTGCTTCTTTCTGCACCCCTCTTGCCACTTTCTCCACCCCTGTTCCCAATTTTTGCATCTCTGTTGCTTCTTTCTGCACTTCGCTTGCCTCTTTTTCCACCCCTCATCCCTCTTTCTGCACCTCTGTTGCTTCTGTCTGCAACCCTTGTGCCTCGTTCTGCACCCCTCTTCCCTCTTTCTGCACCCCTCCTGCCTCTTTGTGCACCTCTGTTCCTTCTTTCTGCACTTCTTTTGTTTCTTTCTGCAACTCTCTTGCTTCTTTCTGCATGCCTCTTGCTTCTTTCTGCACCACTCGTGCCTCTTTCATACCCTCTTCCCGCACCCCTCTTGCCTCTTTCTGCACCTCTGTTACTTCTTTCTGCACTTCTTTTGTTTCTTTCTGCACCTCTCTTGTTTCGTTCTGTATCCCTCTTGCCTCTTTCTCCACCACACTTCTCCCTTTCTGCATCTCTGTTGCTTCTTTCTGCATTTCTGTTGCTTTTTCCTGCATCTCTCTTGCTTCCTTTTTTACCCCTCGTGCCTCTTTCTGCACCCCTCATCCCTCTTTCTGCACCTCTGTTGCTTCTGTCTGCAACCCTTGTGCCTCGTTCAGCACCCCTCTTCCCTCTTTCTGCACCCCTCCTGCCTCTTTCTGCACCTCTGTTCCTTCTTTCTGCACTTCTTTTGTTTCTTTCTGCAGCTCTCTTGCTACTTTCCTCACCCCTCTTCCCCCTTTCTGCATCTCTGTTGCTTCTGTCTGCACTTCTCTTTTCTCTTTCTACACCCTTCTTCCCTCTTTCTGGCCCTCTGTTGCTTCTTTCTGCACCTCTCTTGCTTCTTTCTGCACTCCTCGTGCCTCTTTCATACCCCTCTTGCCTCCTTCCGCACCTCTGTTCCTTCTTTCTGCACTTCTTAAGTTTCTTTCTGCAACGCTCTTGCTTCTTTCTGCACCCCCTTGCCTCTTTCTCCACCCACCCACCATCTTTCTACACCTCTGTTCTTTCTTTCTGTACTCCTTTTGTTTCTTTCTGCACATGTTTTGCTTCTTCCTGCACCCCACGTGCCTTTCTGCACCCTCTTCCCTCTTTTGCACCCTCTTGCCTCTTTGTGCACCTCTGTTGCTTCTTTCTGCACTCCTCCTGCTTCTTTCTGCACTCCTCGTGCCTCTTTCACATCACTCTTCCCTCTCTGTGCACCCCTCCTGCCTCTTTCTCCACTTCTGTTCCTTCTTTCTGCACTTCTTTTCTTTCTTTCTGTACCTCTCACTTCTTTCTGCACCCCTTTTGCCTCTTTCTGCACCCCTCTTGCCTTTTTCTGCACTTCTTTTGTTTATTTCTGCAGCTCTCTAGCTTATTTCTGTAGCCCCTTGCCTCTTTCTCCACCCCTCTTCCATCTTTCTTCACTCCTGTTGCCTCTTTCTGCACCTCTGTTCCTTCTTTCTGCACTTTTTTTGTTTCTTTCTGTATTTCTCTTGTTTCTTTCTGTATCCCTCTTGTCTCTTTCTCCACTCCTCTTCCCACTTTCTGCATCTCTGTTGCTTCTTTATGCATTTCTGTTGCTTTTTTCTGCATCTCTTTTGCTTCCTTTTTTCCCCCTCTTCCCGCACCCCTCTTGCCTCCTTCCACATCTCTGTTCCTTCTTTCTGCACTTCTTTTGTTTCTTTCTGCAGATCTCTTGCTTCTTTCTGCACCCCCTTGCCTCTTTCTCCACCCACCCACCCTCTTACTGCACCTCTGTTCTTTCTTTCTGCACTCCTTTTGTTTCTTTCTGTACCTCTCTTGCTCCTTTCTGCACTTCCTTGCCTCTTTCTCCACCCCTGTTCCCCCTTTCTGCATCTCTGTTGCTTCTTTCTGCACTTCTCTTGTCTCTTTCTCCACCCCTCTTCCCTCTTTCTGCACCTCTGTTGCTTTCCGCACCCCTCTTGCCTCTTTCTGCACCTCTTTTCCTTCTTTCTGCAGCTCTCTTGCTTCTTTCTGTACCCCCTTGGCTCTTTCTCTACCCATCCATCCTCTTTCTGTCCCCCTATTGCCTCTTTCTGCACCTCTGTTCTTTCTTTCTGCACCTCTTTTGTTTCTTTCTGCATATCTCTTGCTTCTTTCTGCACCCCACTTGCCTCTTTCTGTACCCGTTCCCTCTTTTTTTGCACCCCTCATGCCTCTTTCTGCACCTCTGTTGCTTCGTTCTGCACTCTTCTTGCTTCTTTCTGCACTCCTCGTGCCTCTTTCACACCCCTCTTCCCTCTTTGTGCACCCCTATTGCCTCTTTCTGCACCTCTGTTTCTTCTTTCTGCACTTCTTTTGTTTCTTTCTGCAGCTCTCTTGCTTCCTTCTGCACCCCCTTGCCTCTTTCTCCACCCCTCTTCCCTCTTTCTTCACCCATGATGCCTCTTTCTGCACCTCTGTTCCTTCTTTCTGCACTTCTTTTGTTTCTTGCTGCACATCTCTTGCTTCTTTCTGTACCCCTTGTGCCTCTTTCCGCACTCCTCTTCCCTCTTTTTGCACCCCTCTTGCCTCTTTCTGCACCTCTGTTGCTTCTTTCTGCACTACTCTTGCTTCTTTCTGCACCTCTCTTGCTTCTTTCTGTACCACTTGTGCTTCCTTCTGCATCCCTCTTCCCTCTTTCTGCACCCCTCTTGCCTCTTTCTGCACCTCTCTTGCTTCTTTCTGCACCCCTCTTGCCACTTTCTCCACCCCTGTTCCCAATTTTTGCATCTCTGTTGCTTCTTTCTGCACTTCTCTTGCCTCTTTTTCCACCCCTCATCCCTCTTTCTGCACCTCTGTTGCTTCTTTCTGCAACCCTTGTGCCTCGTTCTGCACCCCTCTTCCCTCTTTCTGCACCCCTCCTGCCTCTTTGTGCACCTCTGTTCCTTCTTTCTGCACTTCTTTTGTTTCTTTCTGCAACTCTCTTGCTTCTTTCTGCACGCCTCTTGCTTCTTTCTGCACCACTCGTGCCTCTTTCATACCCTCTTCCCGCACCCCTCTTGCCTCTTTCTGCACCTCTGTTACTTCTTTCTGCACTTCTTTTGTTTCTTTCTGCACCTCTCTTGTTTCTTTCTGTATCCCTCTTGCCTCTTTCTCCACCACACTTCTCCCTTTCTGCATCTCTGTTGCTTCTTTCTGCATTTCGGTTGCTATTTCCTGCATCTCTCTTGCTTCCTTTTTACCCCTCGTGCCTCTTTCTGCACCCCTCATTCCTCTTTCTGCACCCCTCCTGCCTCTTTCTGCACCTCTGTTCCTTCTTTCTGCACTTCTTTTGTTTCTTTCTGCAGCTCTCTTGCTACTTTCCTCACCCCTCTTCCCCCTTTCTGCATCTCTGTTGCTTCTGTCTGCACTTCTCTTGTCTCTTTCTCCACCCTTCCTCCCTCTTTCTGCACCTCTGTTGCTTCTTTCTGCACCTCTCTTGCTTCTTTCTGCACTCCTCGTGCCTCTTTCATACCCCTCTTCCTGCACCCCTCTTGCCTCCTTCCGCACCTCAGTTCCTTCTTTCTGCACTTCTTAAGTTTCTTTCTGCAACGCTCTTGCTTCTTTCTGCACCCCCTTGCCTCTATCTCCACCCACCCACCATCTTTCTACACCTCTGTTCTTTCTTTCTGTACTCCTTTTGTTTCTTTCTGCACATGTTTTGCTTCTTCCTGCACCCCACGTGCCTTTCTGCACCCCTCTTCCCTCTTTTTGCACCCCTCTTGCCTCTTTGTGCACCTCTGTTGCTTCTTTCTGCACTCCTCCTGCTTCTTTCTGCACTCCTCGTGCCTCCTTCACATCACTCTTCCCTCTCTGTGCTCCCCTCCTGCCTCTTTCTGCACTTCTGTTCCTTCTTTCTGCACTTCTTTTCTTTCTTTCTGCACCTCTCACTACTTTCTGCACCCTTTGCCTCTTTCTGCACCCTCTTGCCTTTTTCTGCACTTCTTTTGTTTCTTTCTGCAGCTCTCTAGCTTATTTCTGTAGCCCCTTGCCTCTTTCTCCACCCCTCTTCCATCTTTCTTCACTCCTGTTGCCTCTTTCTGCACCTCTGTTCCTTCTTTCTGCACTTTTTTTCTTTCTTTCTGTATCTCTCTTGTTTCTTTCTGTATCCCTCTTGTCTCTTTCTCCACTCCTCTTCCCCCTTTCTGCATCTCTGTTGCTTCTTTATGCATTTCTGTTGCTTTTTTCTGCATCTCTTTTGCTTCCTTTTTTACCCCTCTTCCCGCACCCCTCTTGCCTCCTTCCACATCTCTGTTCCTTCTTTCTGCACTTCTTTTGTTTCTTTCTGCAGCTCTCTTGCTTCTTTCTGCACCCCCTTGCCTCTTTCTCCACCCACCCACCCTCTTTCTGCACCTCTGTTCTTTCTTTCTGCACTCCTTTTGTTTCTTTCTGCACATGTTTTGCTTCTTCCTGCAACCCACGTGCCTTTCTGCAACCCTCTTCCCTCTTTTTGCACCCTCTTGCCTCTTTGTGCACCTCTGTTCCTTCTTTCTGCACTCCTCCTGCTTCTTTCTGCACTCCGTGTGCCTCTTTCACATCCCTCTTCCCTCTTTGTGCACCCCTCCTGCCTCTTTCTGCACTTCTGTTCCTTCTTTCTGCACTTCTTTTCTTTCTTTTGTACCTCTCACTTCTTTCTGCACCTCTTTTGCCTCTTTCTGCACTTCTTTGTTTTTTTCTGCAGCTCTCTTGCTTATTTCTGTACCCCCTTGCCTCTTTCTCCACCCCTCTTCCCTCTTTTTTCATTCCTGTTGCCTCTTTCTGCACCTCTGTTCCTTCTTTCTGCACTTCTTTTGTTTCTTTCTGTACCTCTCACTTCTTTCTGCACCCCTTTTGCCTCTTTCTGCACTTCTTTTGTTTCTTTCTGTACCTCTCTTGTTTCTTTCTATATCCCTCTTGCCTCTTTCTCCACCCCACTTCCCCCTTTCTGCATCTCGGTTGCTTCTTAATGCACTTCTCTTGTTTCTTTCTGCACCTCTCGTGCTTCTTTCTGCACCCCTCGTGCCTATTTCTGCACCCCTCTTCCCTCTTTCTGCACTCCTCTTGCCTCTTTCTGCACCTCTGTTGCTTCTTTCTGCACTCCTCCTGCTTCTTTCTGCACTCCGTGTGCCTCTTTCACATCCCTCTTCCCTCTTTGTGCACCCCTCCTGCCTCTTTCTGCACTTCTGTTCCTTCTTTCTGCTCTTCTTTTCTTTCTTTCTGTACCTCTCACTTCGTTCTGCACCCCTCTTGCCTTTTTCTGCACTTCTTTTGTTTCTTTCTGCAGCTCTCTAGCTTATTTCTGTAGCCCCTTGCCTCTTTCTCCACCCCTCTTCCATCTTTCTTCACTCCTGTTGCCTCTTTCTGCACCTCTGTTCCTTCTTTCTGCACTTTTTTGTTTCTTTCTGTATCTCTCTTGTTTCTTTCTGTATCCCTCTTGTCTCTTTCTCCACTCCTCTTCCCCCTTTCTGCATCTCTGTTGCTTCTTTATGCATTTCTGTTGCTTGTTTCTGCATCTCTTTTGCTTCCTTTTTCCCCCTCTTCCCGCACCCCTCTTGCCTCCTTCCACATCTCTGTTCCTTCTTTCTGCACTTCTTTTGTTTCTTTCTGCAGCTCTCTTGCTTCTTTCTGCACCCCCTTGCCTCTTTCTCCACCCACCCACCCTCTTTCTGCACCTCTGTTCTTTCTTTCTGCACTCCTTTTGTTTCTTTCTGTACCTCTCTTGCTCCTTTCTGTACTTCCTTGCCTCTTTCTCCACCCCTGTTCCCCCTTTCTGCATCTCTGTTGCTTCTTTCTGCACTTCTCTTGTCTCTTTCTCCACCCCTCTTCCCTCTTTCTGCACCTCTGTTGCTTTCTGCACCTCTCTTGCTTCTTTCTGCATCCCTCGTGCCTCTTTCACACCCCTCTTCCCACACCCCTCTTGCCTCTTTCTCCACCACACTTCTCCCTTTCTGCATCTCTGTTGCTTCTTTCTGCATTTCTGTTGCTATTTCCTGCATCTCTCTTGCTTCCTTTTTACCCCTCGTGCCTCTTTCTGCACCCCTCATCCCTCTTTCTGCACCCCTCCTGCCTCTTTCTGCACCTCTGTTCCTTCTTTCTGCACTTCTTTTGTTTCTTTCTGCAGCTCTCTTGCTACTTTCCTCACCCCTCTTCCCCCTTTCTGCATCTCTGTTGCTTCTGTCTGCACTTCTCTTGTCTCTTTCTCCACCCTTCCTCCCTCTTTCTGCACCTCTGTTGCTTCTTTCTGCACCTCTCTTGCTTCTTTCTGCACTCCTCGTGCCTCTTTCATACCCCTCTTCCCGCACCCCTCTTGCCTCCTTCCGCACCTCAGTTCCTTCTTTCTGCACTTCTTAAGTTTCTTTCTGAAACGCTCTTGCTTCTTTCTGCACCCCCTTGCCTCTATCTCCACCCACCCACCATCTTTCTACACCTCTGTTCTTTCTTTCTGTACTCCTTTTGCTTCTTTCTGCACATGTTTTGCTTCTTCCTGCACCCCACGTGCCTTTCTGCACCCCTCTTCCCTCTTTTTGCACCCCTCTTGCCTCTTTGTGCACCTCTGTTGCTTCTTTCTGCACTCCTCCTGCTTCTTTCTGCACTCCTCGTGCCTCTTTCACATCACTCTTCCCTCTCTGTGCACCCCTCCTGCCTCTTTCTGCACTTCTGTTCCTTCTTTCTGCACTTCTTTTCTTTCTTTCAGCACCTCTCACTACTTTCTGCACCCCTTTTGCCTCTTTCTGCACCCCTCTTGCCTTTTTCTGCACTTCTTTTGTTTCTTTCTGCAGCTCTCTAGCTTATTTCTGTAGCCCCTTGCCTCTTTCTCCACCCCTCTTCCATCTTTCTTCACTCCTGTTGCCTCTTTCTGCACCTCTGTTCCTTCTTTCTGCACTTTTTTTGTTTCTTTCTGTATCTCTCTTGTTTCTTTCTGTATCCCTCTTGTCTCTTTCTCCACTCCTCTTCCCCCTTTCTGCATCTCTGTTGCTTCTTTATGCATTTCTGTTGCTTTTTCTGCATCTCTTTGCTTCCTTTTTACCCCTCTTCCCGCACCCCTCTTGCCTCCTTCCACATCTCTGTTCCTTCTTTCTGCACTTCTTTTGTTTCTTTCTGCAGCTCTCTTGCTTCTTTCTGCACCCCTTGCCTCTTTCTCCACCCACCCACCCTCTTTCTGCACCTCTGTTCTTTCTTTCTGCACTCCTTTTGTTTCTTTCTGCACATGTTTTGCTTCTTCCTGCAACCCACGTGCCTTTCTGCAACCCTCTTCCCTCTTTTTGCACCCCTCTTGCCTCTTTGTGCACCTCTGTTCCTTCTTTCTGCACTCCTCCTGCTTCTTTCTGCACTCCGTGTGCCTCTTTCACATCCCTCTTCCCTCTTTGTGCACCCCTCCTGCCTCTTTCTGCATTTCTGTTCCTTCTTTCTGCACTTCTTTTCTTTCTTTTGTACCTCTCACTTCTTTCTGCACCTCTTTTGCCTCTTTCTGCACTTCTTTGTTTTTTTCTGCAGCTCTCTTGCTTATTTCTGTACCCCCTTGCCTCTTTCTCCACCCCTCTTCCCTCTTTTTTCATTCCTGTTGCCTCTTTCTGCACCTCTGTTCCTTCTTTCTGCACTTCTTTTGTTTCTTTCTGTACCTCTCACTTCTTTCTGCACCCCTTTTGCCTCTTTCTGCACTTCTTTTGTTTCTTTCTGTACCTCTCTTGTTTCTTTCTATATCCCTCTTGCCTCTTTCTCCACCCCACTTCCCCCTTTCTGCATCTCGGTTGCTTCTTTATGCACTTCTCTTGTTTCTTTCTGCACCTCTCGTGCTTCTTTCTGCACCCCTCGTGCCTATTTCTGCACCCCTCTTCCCTCTTTCTGCACTCCTCTTGCCTCTTTCTGCACCTCTGTTGCTTCTTTCTGCACTCCTCCTGCTTCTTTCTGCACTCCGTGTGCCTCTTTCTACATCCCTCTTCCCTCTTTGTGCACCCCTCCTGCCTCTTTCTGCACTTCTGTTCCTTCTTTCTGCACTTCTTTTCTTTCTTTCTGTACCTCTCACTTCGTTCTGCACCCCTCTTGCCTTTTTCTGCACTTCTTTTGTTTCTTTCTGCAGCTCTCTAGCTTATTTCTGTAGCCCCTTGCCTCTTTCTCCACCCTCTTCCATCTTTCTTCACTCCTGTTGCCTCTTTCTGCACCTCTGTTCCTTCTTTCTGCACTTTTTTTGTTTCTTTCTGTATCTCTCTTGTTTCTTTCTGTATCCCTCTTGTCTCTTTCTCCACTCCTCTTCCCCCTTTCTGCATCTCTGTTGCTTCTTTATGCATTTCTGTTGCTTGTTTCTGCATCTCTTTTGCTTCCTTTTTCCCCCTCTTCCCGCACCCCTCTTGCCTCCTTCCACATCTCTGTTCCTTCTTTCTGCACTTCTTTTGTTTCTTTCTGCAGCTCTCTTGCTTCTTTCTGCACCCCCTTGCCTCTTTCTCCACCCACCCACCCTCTTTCTGCACCTCTGTTCTTTCTTTCTGCACTCCTTTTTTTTCTTTCTGTACCTCTCTTGCTCCTTTCTGCACTTCCTTGCCTCTTTCTCCACCCCTGTTCCCCCTTTCTGCATCTCTGTTGCTTCTTTCTGCACTTCTCTTGTCTCTTTCTCCACCCCTCTTCCCTCTTTCTGCACCTCTGTTGCTTTCTGCACCTCTCTTGCTTCTTTCTGCATCCCTCGTGCCTCTTTCACACCCCTCTTCCCACACCCCTCTTGCCTCTTTCTGCACCTCTGTTCCTTCTTTCTGCAGCTCTCTTGCTTCTTTCTGTACTCCCTTGGCTCTTTCTCTACCCATCCATCCTCTTTCTGTCCCCCTATTGCCTCTTTCTGCACCTCTGTTCTTTCTTTCTGCACCTCTTTTGTTTCTTTCTGCATATCTCTTGCTTCTTTCTGCACCCCACTTGCCTCTTTCTGTACCCGTTCCCTCTTTTTGTACCCCTCATGCCTCTTTCTGCACCTCTGTTGCTTCTTTCTGCACTCTTCTTGCTTCTTTCTGCACTCCTCGTGCCTCTTTCACACCCCTCTTCCCTCTTTGTGCACCCCTATTGCCTCTTTCTGCACCTCTGTTACTTCATTCTGCACTTCTTTTCTTTCTTTCTGAACCTCTCGCTTCTTTCTGCACCCTCTTGCCTCTTTCTGCACCTCTGTTTCTTCTTTCTGCACTTCTTTTGTTTCTTTCTGCAGCTCTCTTGCTTCCTTCTGCACCCCCTTGCCTCTTTCTCCACCCCTCTTCCCTCTTTCTTCACCCCTGTTGCCTCTTTCTGCACCTCTGTTCCTTCTTTCTGCACTTCTTTTGTTTCTTGCTGCACATCTCTTGCTTCTTTCTGTACCCCTTGTGCCTCTTTCTGCACCCCTCATCCCTCTTTTTGCACCCTCTTGCCTCTTTCTGCACCTCTGTTGCTTCTTTCTGCACTACTCTTGCTTCTTTCTGCACCTCTCTTGCTTCTTTCTGTACCACTTGTGCTTCCTTCTGCACCCCTCTTCACTCTTTCTGCACCCCTCTTGCCTCTTTCTGCACCTCTCTTGCTTCTTTCTGCACCCCTCTTGCCACTTTCTCCACCCCTGTTCCCAATTTTTGCATCTCTGTTGCTTCTTTCTGCACTTCTCTTGCCTCTTTTTCCACCCCTCATCCCTCTTTCTGCACCTCTGTTGCTTCTTTCTGCAACCCTTGTGCCTCGTTCTGCACCCCTCTTCCCTCTTTCTGCACCCCTCCTGCCTCTTTGTGCACCTCTGTTCCTTCTTTCTGCACTTCTTTTGTTTCTTTCTGCAACTCTCTTGCTTCTTTCTGCACGCCTCTTGCTTCTTTCTGCACCACTCGTGCCTCTTTCATACCTTCTTGCCGCACCCCTCTTGCCTCTTTCTGAACCTCTGTTACTTCTTTCTGCACTTCTTTTGTTTCTTTCTGCACCTCTCTTGTTTCTTTCTGTATCCCTCTTGCCTCTTTCTCCACCACACTTCTCCCTTTCTGCATCTCTGTTGCTTCTTTCTGCATTTCTGTTGCTATTTCCTGCATCTCTCTTGCTTCCTTTTGTACCCCTCGTGCCTCTTTCTGTACCCCTCATCCCTCTTTCTGCACCCCTCCTGCCTCTTTCTGCACCTCTGTTCCTTCTTTCTGCACTTCTTTTGTTTCTTTCTGCAGCTCTCTTGCTACTTTCCTCACCCCTCTTCCCCCTTTCTGCATCTCTGTTGCTTCTGTCTGCACTTCTCTTGTCTCTTTCTCCACCCTTCTTCCCTCTTTCTGCACCTCTGTTGCTTCTTTCTGCACCTCTCTTGCTTCTTTCTGCACTCCTCGTGCCTCTTTCATACCCCTCTTCCCGCACCCCTCTTGCCTCCTTCCGCACCTCAGTTCCTTCTTTCTGCACTTCTTAAGTTTCTTTCTGCAACGCTCTTGCTTCTTTCTGCACCCCCTTGCCTCTATCTCCACCCACCCACCATCTTTCTACACCTCTGTTCTTTCTTTCTGTACTCCTTTTGTTTCTTTCTGCACATGTTTTGCTTCTTCCTGCACCCCACGTGCCTTTCTGCACCCCTCTTCCCTCTTTTTGCACCCCTCTTGCCTCTTTGTGCACCTCTGTTGCTTCTTTCTGCACTCCTCCTGCTTCTTTCTGCACTCCTCGTGCCTCTTTCACATCACTCTTCCCTCTCTGTGCACCCCTCCTGCCTCTTTCTGCACTTCTGTTCCTTCTTTCTCCACTTCTTTTCTTTCTTTCTGCACCTCTCACTTCTTTCTGCACCCCTTTTGCCTCTTTCTGCACCCCTCTTGCCTTTTTCTGCACTTCTTTTGTTTCTTTCTGCAGCTCTCTAGCTTATTTCTGTAGCCCCTTGCCTCTTTCCCCACCCCTCTTCCATCTTTCTTCACTCCTGTTGCCTCTTTCTGCACCTCTGTTCCTTCTTTCTGCACTTTTTTTGTTTCTTTCTGTATCTCTCTTGTTTCTTTCTGTATCCCTCTTGTCTCTTTCTCCACTCCTCTTCCCCCTTTCTGCATCTCTGTTGCTTCTTTATGCATTTCTGTTGCTTTTTTCTGCATCTCTTTTGCTTCCTTTTTTACCCCTCTTCCCGCACCCCTCTTGCCTCCTTCCACATCTCTGTTCCTTCTTTCTGCACTTCTTTTGTTTCTTTCTGCAGCTCTCTTGCTTCTTTCTGCACCCACTTGCCTCTTTCTCCACCCACCCACCCTCTTTCTGCACCTCTGTTCTTTCTTTCTGCACTCCTTTTGTTTCTTTCTGCACATGTTTTGCTTCTTCCTGCAACCCACGTGCCTTTCTGCAACCCTCTTCCCTCTTTTTGCACCCCTCTTGCCTCTTTGTGCACCTCTGTTCCTTCTTTCTGCACTCCTCCTGCTTCTTTCTGCACTCCGTGTGCCTCTTTCACATCCCTCTTCCCTCTTTGTGCACCCCTCCTGCCTCTTTCTGCACTTCTGTTCCTTCTTTCTGCACTTCTTTTCTTTCTTTTTGTACCTCTCACTTCTTTCTGCACCTCTTTTGCCTCTTTCTGCACTTCTTTTGTTTTTTTCTGCAGCTCTCTTGCTTATTTCTGTACCCCCTTGCCTCTTTCTCCACCCCTCTTCCCTCTTTTTTCATTCCTGTTGCCTCTTTCTGCACCTCTGTTCCTTCTTTCTGCACTTCTTTTGTTTCTTTCTGTACCTCTCACTTCTTTCTGCACCCTTTTGCCTCTTTCTGCACTTCTTTTGTTTCTTTCTGTACCTCTCTTGTTTCTTTCTATATCCCTCTTGCCTCTTTCTCCACCCCACTTCCCCCTTTCTGCATCTCGGTTGCTTCTTTATGCACTTCTCTTGTTTCTTTCTGCACCTCTCGTGCTTCTTTCTGCACCCCTCGTGCCTATTTCTGCACCCCTCTTCCCTCTTTCTGCACTCCTCTTGCCTCTTTCTGCACCTCTGTTGCATCTTTCTGCACTCCTCCTGCTTCTTTCTGCACTCTGTGTGCCTCTTTCACATCCCTCTTCCCTCTTTGTGCACCCCTCCTGCCTCTTTCTGCACTTTTGTTCCTTCTTTCTGCACTTCTTTTCTTTCTTTCTGTACCTCTCACCTCTTTCTGCACCCCTTTTGCCTCTTTCTGCACTTCTTTTGGTTTTTTTTTGCAGCTCTCTTGCTTATTTCTGTACCCCCTTGCCTCTTTCTCCACCCCTCTTCCCTCTTTTTTCACTCCTGTTGCCTCTTTCTGCACCTCTGTTCCTTCTTTCTGCACTTCTTTTGTTTCTTTCTGTACCTCTCACTTCTTTCTGCACCCCTTTTGCCTCTTTCTGCACTTCTTTTGTTTCTTTCTGTACCTCTCTTGTTTCTTTCTATATCCCTCTTGCCTCTTTCCCCACCCCACTTCCCCCTTTCTGCATATCGGTTGCTTCTTTATGCACTTCTCTTGTTTCTTTCTGCACCTCTCGTGCTTCTTTCTGCACCCTCGTGCCTATTTCTGCACCCCTCCTCCCTCTATCTGCACTCCTCTTGCCTCTTTCTGCACCTCTGTTGCTTCTTTCTGCACTCCACCTGCTTCTTTCTGCACTCCGTGTGCCTCTTTCACATCCCTCTTCCCTCTTTGTGCACCCCTCCTGCCTCTTTCTGCACTTCTGTTCCTTCTTTCTGCACTTCTTTTCTTTCTTTCTGTACCTCTCACTTCTTTCTGCACCCCTTTTGCCTCTTTCTGCACTTCTTTTGTTTCTTTCTGTACCTCTCTTGTTTCTTTCTGTATCCCTCTTGCCTCTTTCTCCACCCCACTTCCCCCTTTCTGCATCTCGGTTGCTTCTTTATGCACTTCTCTTATTTCTTTCTGCACCTCTCGTGCTTCTTTCTGCACCCCTCGTGCCTCTTTCTGCACCCCTCTTCCCTGTTTCTGCACTCCTCTTGCCTCTTTCTGCACCTCTGTTGCTTCTTATTGCACTTTTTTTGTTTCTTTCTACACCTCCCTTATTTCTATCTGCACCCCTCTTGCCTCCTTCTCCACCCCCTTCCACCTTTTTTAATCTCTGTTGCTTCTTTCTACACTTTGCTTGCCTCTTTCTCCACCCCTCTTCCCTCTTTCTGCACCTCTGTTGCTTCTTTCTGCACCTCTCTTGCTTCTTTCTGCACCCCTCGTGCCTCTTTCATACCCCTCTTCCCGCACCCCTCTTGCCTCCCTCCGCATCTCTGTTCCTTCTTTCTGCACTTCTTTTGTTTCTTTCTGCAACTCTCTTGCTTCTTTCTGCACGCCTCTTGCTTCTTTCTGCACCACTCGTGCCTCTTTCATACCCTCTTCCCGCACCCCTCTTGCCTCTTTCTGCACCTCTGTTACTTCTTTCTGCACTTCTTTTGTTTCTTTCTGCACCTCTCTTGTTTCTTTCTGTACCTCTCTTGTTTCTTTCTGTATCCCTCTTGCCTCTTTCTCCACCACACTTCTCCCTTTCTGCATCTCTGTTGCTTCTTTCTGCATTTCTGTTGCTATTTCCTGCATCTCTCTTGCTTCCTTTTTCACCCCTCGTGCCTCTTTCTGCACCCCTCATCCCTCTTTCTGCACCCCTCCTGCCTCTTTCTGCACCTCTGTTCCTTCTTTCTGCACTTCTTTTGTTTCTTTCTGCAGCTCTCTTGCTACTTTCCTCACCCCTCTTCCCCCTTTCTGCATCTCTGTTGCTTCTGTCTGCACTTCTCTTGTCTCTTTCTCCACCCTTCTTCCCTCTTTCTGCACCTCTGTTGCTTCTTTCTGCACCTCTCTTGCTTCTTTCTGCACTCCTCGTGCCTCTTTCATACCCCTCTTCCCGCACCCCTCTTGCCTCCTTCCGCACCTCAGTTCCTTCTTTCTGCACTTCTTAAGTTTCTTTCTGCAACGCTCTTGCTTCTTTCTGCACCCCCTTGCCTCTATCTCCATCCACCCACCATCTTTCTACACCTCTGTTCTTTCTTTCTGTACTCCTTTTGTTTCTTTCTGCACATGTTTTGCTTCTTACTGCACCCCACGTGCCTTTCTGCACCCCTCTTCCCTCTTTTTGCACCCCTCTTGCCTCTTTGTGCACCTCTTTTGCTTCTTTCTGCACTCCTCCTGCTTCTTTCTGCACTCCTCGTGCCTCTTTCACATCACTCTTCCCTCTCTGTGCACCCCTCCTGCCTCTTTCTGCACTTCTGTTCCTTCTTTCTGCACTTCTTTTCTTTCTTTCTGCACCTCTCACTTCTTTCTGCACCCCTTTTGCCTCTTTCTGCACCCCTCTTGCCTTTTTCTGCACTTCTTTTGTTTCTTTCTGCAGCTCTCTAGCTTATTTCTGTAGCCCCTTGCCTCTTTCTCCACCCCTCTTCCATCTTTCTTCACTCCTGTTGCCTCTTTCTGCACCTCTGTTCCTTCTTTCTGCACTTTTTTGTTTCTTTCTGTATCTCTCTTGTTTCTTTCTGTATCCCTCTTGTCTCTTTCTCCACTCCTCTTCCCCCTTTCTGCATCTCTGTTGCTTCTTTATGCATTTCTGTTGCTTTTTCTGCATCTCTTTTGCTTCCTTTTTAACCCTCTTCCCGCACCCCTCTTGCCTCCTTCCACATCTCTGTTCCTTCTTTCTGCACTTCTTTTGTTTCTTTCTGCAGCTCTCTTGCTTCTTTCTGCACCCACTTTGCTTCTTTCTGCACCCACTTGCCTCTTTCTCCACCCACTCACCCTCTTTCTGCACCTCTGTTCTTTCTTTCTGCACTCCTTTTGTTTCTTTCTGCACATGTTTTGCTTCTTCCTGCAACCCACGTGCCTTTCTGCAACCCTCTTCCCTCTTTTTGCACCCCTCTTGCCTCTTTGTGCACCTCTGTTGCTTCTTTCTGCACTCTTCTTGCTTCTTTCTGCACTCCTCGTGCCTCTTTCACACCCCTCTTCCCTCTTTGTGCACCCCTATTGCCTCTTTCTGCACCTCTGTTACTTCATTCTGCACTTCTTTTCTTTCTTTCTGACCCTCTCGCTTCTTTCTGCACCACTTTTGCCTCTTTCTGCACCCTCTTGCCTCTTTCTGCACCTCTGTTTCTTCTTTCTGCACTTCTTTTGTTTCTTTCTGCAGCTCTCTTGCTTCCTTCTGCACCCCCTTGCCTCTTTCTCCACCCCTCTTCTCTCTTTCTTTACCCCTGTTGCCTCTTTCTGCACCTCTGTTCCTTCTTTCTGCACTTCTTTTGTTTCTTGCTGCACATCTCTTGCTTCTTTCTGTACCCCTTGTGCCTCTTTCTGCACCCCTCTTCCCTCTTTTTGCACCCCTCTTGCCTCTTTCTGCACCTCTGTTGCTTCTTTCTGCACTACTCTTGCTTCTTTCTGCACCTCTCTTGCTTCTTTCTGTACCACTTGTGCTTCCTTCTGCACTCCTCTTCCCTCTTTCTGCACCCCTCTTGCCTCTTTCTGCACCTCTCTTGCTTCTTTCTGCACCCCTCTTGCCACTTTCTCCACCCCTGTTCCCAATTTTTGCATCTCTGTTGCTTCTTTCTGCACTTCTCTTGCCTCTTTTTCCACCCCTCATCCCTCTTTCTGCACCTCTGTTGCTTCTTTCTGCAACCCTTGTGCCTTGTTCTGCACCCCTCTTCCCTCTTTCTGCACCCCTCCTGCCTCTTTGTGCACCTCTGTTCCTTCTTTCTGCACTTCTTTTGTTTCTTTCTGCAACTCTCTTGCTTCTTTCTGCACGCCTCTTGCTTCTTTCTGCACCACTCGTGCCTCTTTCATACCCTCTTCCCGCACCCCTCTTGCCTCTTTCTGCACCTCTGTTACTTCTTTCTGCACTTCTTTTGTTTCTTTCTGCACCTCTCTTGTTTCTTTCTGTATCCCTCTTGCCTCTTTCTCCACCACACTTCTCCCTTTCTGCATCTCTGTTGCTTCTTTCTGCATTTCTGTTGCTATTTCCTGCATCTCTCTTGCTTCCTTTTTTACCCCTCGTGCCTCTTTCTGCACCCCTCATCCCTCTTTCTGCACCCCTCCTGCCTCTTTCTGCACCTCTGTTCCTTCTTTCTGCACTTCTTTTGTTTCTTTCTGCAGCTCTCTTGCTACTTTCCTCACCCCTCTTCCCCCTTTCTGCATCTCTGTTGCTTCTGTCTGCACTTCTCTTGTCTCTTTCTCCACCCTTCTTCCCTCTTTCTGCACCTCTGTTGCTTCTTTCTGCACCTCTCTTGCTTCTTTCTGCACTCCTCGTGCCTCTTTCATACCCCTCTTCCCGCACCCCTCTTGCCTCCTTCCGCACCTCAGTTCCTTCTTTCTGCACTTCTTAAGTTTCTTTCTGCAACGCTCTTGCTTCTTTCTGCACCCCCTTGCCTCTATCTCCACCCACCCACCATCTTTCTACACCTCTGTTCTTTCTTTCTGTACTCCTTTTGTTTCTTTCTGCACATGTTTTGCTTCTTCCTGCACCCCACGTGCCTTTCTGCACCCCTCTTCCCTCTTTTTGCACCCCTCTTGCCTCTTTGTGCACCTCTGTTGCTTCTTTCTGCACTCCTCCTGCTTCTTTCTGCACTCCTCGTGCCTCTTTCACATCACTCTTCCCTCTCTGTGCACCCCTCCTGCCTCTTTCTGCACTTCTGTTCCTTCTTTCAGCACTTCTTTTCTTTCTTTCTGCACCTCTAACTTCTTTCTGCACCCCTTTTGCCTCTTTCTGCACCCCTCTTGCCTTTTTCTGCACTTCTTTTGTTTCTTTCTGCAGCTCTCTAGCTTATTTCTGTAGCCCCTTGCCTCTTTCCCCACCCCTCTTCCATCTTTCTTCACTCCTGTTGCCTCTTTCTGCACCTCTGTTCCTTCTTTCTGCACTTTTTTTGTTTTTTTCTGTATCTCTCTTGTTTCTTTCTGTATCCCTCTTGTCTCTTTCTCCACTCCTCTTCCCCCTTTCTGCATCTCTGTTGCTTCTTTATGCATTTCTGTTGCTTTTTTCTGCATCTCTTTTGCTTCCTTTTTACCCCTCTTCCCGCACCCCTCTTGCCTCCTTCCACATCTCTGTTCCTTCTTTCTGCACTTCTTTTGTTTCTTTCTGCAGCTCTCTTGCTTCTTTCTGCACCACTTGCCTCTTTCTCCACCCACCCACCCTCTTTCTGCACCTCTGTTCTTTCTTTCTGCACTCCTTTTGTTTCTTTCTGCACATGTTTTGCTTCTTCCTGCAACCCACGTGCCTTTCTGCAACCCTCTTCCCTCTTTTTGCACCCCTCTTGCCTCTTTGTGCACCTCTGTTCCTTCTTTCTGCACTCCTCCTGCTTCTTTCTGCACTCCGTGTGCCTCTTTCACATCCCTCTTCCCTCTTTGTGCACCCCTCCTGCCTCTTTCTGCACTTCTGTTCCTTCTTTCTGTACTTCTTTTCTTTCTTTTTGTACCTCTCACTTCATTCTGCACCTCTTTTGCCTCTTTCTGCACTTCTTTTGTTTTTTCTGCAGCTCTCTTGCTTATTTCTGTACCCCCTTGCCTCTTTCTCCACCCCTCTTCCCTCTTTTTTCATTCCTGTTGCCTCTTTCTGCACCTCTGTTCCTTCTTTCTGCACTTCTTTTGTTTCTTTCTGTACCTCTCACTTCTTTCTGTACCCCTTTTTCCTCTTTCTGCACTTCTTTTGTTTCTTTCTGTACCTCTCTTGTTTCTTTCTATATCCCTCTTGCCTCTTTCTCCACCCCACTTCCCCCTTTCTGCATCTCGGTTGCTTCTTTATGCACTTCTCTTGTTTCTTTCTGCACCTCTCATGCTTCTTTCTGCACCCCTCGTGCCTATTTCTGCACCCCTCTTCCCTCTTTCTGCACTCCTCTTGCCTCTTTCTGCACCTCTGTTGCTTCTTTCTGCACTCCTCCTGCTTCTTTCTGCACTCCGTGTGCCTCTTTCACATCCCTCTTCCCTCTTTGTGCACCCCTCCTGCCTCTTTCTGCACTTCTGTTCCTTCTTTCTGCACTTCTTTTCTTTCTTTCTGTACCTCTCACTTCTTTCTGCACCCCTTTTGCCTCTTTCTGCACTTCTTTTGGTTTTTTTTGCAGCTCTCTTGCTTATTTCTGTACCCCCTTGCCTCTTTCTCCACCCCTCTTCCCTCTTTTTCACTCCTGTTGCCTCTTTCTGCACCTCTGTTCCTTCTTTCTGCACTTCTTTTGTTTCTTTCTGTACCTCTCACTTCTTTCTGCACCCCTTTGCCTCTTTCTGCACTTCTTTTGTTTCTTTCTGTACCTCTCTTGTTTCTTTCTATATCCCTCTTGCCTCTTTCCCCACCCCACTTCCCCCTTTCTGCATATCGGTTGCTTCTTTATGCACTTCTCTTGTTTCTTTCTGCACCTCTCGTGCTTCTTTCTGCACCCCTCGTGCCTATTTCTGCACCCCTCCTCCCTCTTTCTGCACTCCTCTTGCCTCTTTCTGCACCTCTGTTGCTTCTTTCTGCACTCCTCCTGCTTCTTTCTGCACTCCGTGTGCCTCTTTCACATCCCTCTTCCCTCTTTGTGCACCCCTCCTGCCTCTTTCTGCACTTCTGTTCCTTCTTTCTGCACTTTTTTTCTTTCTTTCTGTACCTCTCACTTCTTTCTGCACCCCTTTTGCCTCTTTCTGCACTTCTTTTGTTTCTTTCTGTACCTCTCTTGTTTCTTTCTGTATCCCTCTTGCCTCTTTCTCCACCCCACTTCCCCCTTTCTGCATCTCGGTTGCTTCTTTATGCACTTCTCTTGTTTCTTTCTGCACCTCTTGTGCTTCTTTCTGTACCCCTCATGCCTCTTTCTGCACCCCTCTTCCCTCTTTCTGCACTCCTCTTGCCTCTTTCTGCACCTCTGTTGCTTCTTATTGCACTTTTTTTGTTTCTTTCTACACCTCCCTTATTTCTTTCTGCACCTCTCTTGCCTCCTTCTCCACCCCCTTCCACCTTTTTTAATCTCTGTTGCTTCTTTCTACACTTTGCTTGCCTCTTTCTCCACCCCTCTTCCCTCTTTCTGCACCTCTGTTGCTTCTTTCTGCACCTCTCTTGGTTCTTTCTGCACCCCTCGTGCCTCTTTCATACCCCTCTTCCCGCACCCCTCTTGCCTCCTTCCACATCTCTGTTCCTTCTTTCTGCACTTCTTTTGTTTCTTTCTGCAACTCTCTTGCTTCTTTCTGCACGCCTCTTGCTTCTTTCTGCACCACTCGTGCCTCTTTCATACCCTCTTCCCGCACCCCTCTTGCCTCTTTCTGCACCTCAGCTACTTCTTTCTGCACTTCTTTTGTTTCTTTCTGCACCTCTCTTGTTTCTTTCTGTATCCCTCTTGCCTCTTTCTCCACCACACTTCTCCCTTTCTGCATCTCTGTTGCTTCTTTCTGCATTTCTGTTGCTATTTCCTGCATCTCTCTTGCTTCCTTTTTTACCCTCGTGCCTCTTTCTGCACCCCTCATCCCTCTTTCTGCACCCCTCCTGCCTCTTTCTGCACCTCTGTTCCTTCTTTCTGCACTTCTTTTGTTTCTTTCTGCAGCTCTCTTGCTACTTTCCTCACCCCTCTTCCCCCTTTCTGCATCTCTGTTGCTTCTGTCTGCACTTCTCTTGTCTCTTTCTCCACCCTTCTTCCCTCTTTCTGCACCTCTGTTGCTTCTTTCTGCACCTCTCTTGCTTCTTTCTGCACTCCTCGTGCCTCTTTCATACCCCTCTTCCCGCACCCCTCTTGCCTCCTTCCGCACCTCAGTTCCTTCTTTCTGCACTTCTTAAGTTTCTTTCTGCAACGCTCTTGCTTCTTTCTGCACCCCCTTGCCTCTATCTCCACCCACCCACCATCTTTCTACACCTCTGTTCTTTCTTTCTGTACTCCTTTTGTTTCTTTCTGCACATGTTTTGCTTCTTCCTGCACCCCACGTGCCTTTCTGCACCCCTCTTCCCTCTTTTGCACCCCTCTTGCCTCTTTGTGCACCTCTGTTGCTTCTTTCTGCACTCCTCCTGCTTCTTTCTGCACTCCTCGTGCCTCTTTCACATCACTCTTCCCTCTCTGTGCACCCCTCCTGCCTCTTTCTGCACTTCTGTTCCTTCTTTCTGCACTTCTTTTCTTTCTTTCTGCACCTCTCACTTCTTTCTGCACCCCTTTTGCCTCTTTCTGCACCCCTCTTGCCTTTTTCTGCACTTCTTTTGTTTCTTTCTGCAGCTCTCTAGCTTATTTCTGTAGCCCCTTGCCTCTTTCTCCACCCCTCTTCCATCTTTCTTCACTCCTGTTGCCTCTTTCTGCACCTCTGTTCCTTCTTTCTGCACTTTTTTGTTTCTTTCTGTATCTCTCTTGTTTCTTTCTGTATCCCTCTTGTCTCTTTCTCCACTCCTCTTCCCCCTTTCTGCATCTCTAATGCTTCTTTATGCATTTCTGTTGCTTTTTCTGCATCTCTTTTGCTTCCTTTTTACCCCTCTTCCCGCACCCTCTTGCCTCCTTCCACATCTCTGTTCCTTCTTTCTGCACTTCTTTTGTTTCTTTCTGCAGCTCTCTTGCTTCTTTCTGCACCCACTTGCCTCTTTCTCCACCCACCCACTCTCTTTCTGCACCTCTGTTCTTTCTTTCTGCACTCCTTTTGTTTCTTTCTGCACATGTTTTGCTTCTTCCTGCAACCCACGTGCCTTTCTGCAACCCTCTTCCCTCTTTTTGTACCCCTCTTGCCTCTTTGTGCACCTCTCTTCCTTCTTTCTGCACTCCTCCTGCTTCTTTCTGCACTCTGTGTGCCTCTTTCACATCCCTCTTCCCTCTTTGTGCACCCCTCCTGCCTCTTTCTGCACTTCTGTTCCTTCTTTCTGTACTTCTTTTCTTTCTTTTTGTACCTCTCACTTCTTTCTGCACCTCTTTTGCCTCTTTCTGCACTTCTTTTGTTTTTGTCTGCAGCTCTCTTGCTTATTTCTGTACCCCCTTGCCTCTTTCTCCACCCCTCTTCCCTCTTTTTTCACTCCTGTTGCCTCTTTCTGCACCTCTGTTCCTTCTTTCTGCACTTCTTTTGTTTCTTTCTGTACCTCTCTTGTTTCTTTCTATATCCCTCTTGCCTCTTTCTCCACCCCACTTCCCCCTTTCTGCATCTCGGTTGCTTCTTCATGCACTTCTCTTGTTTCTTTCTGCACCTCTCGTGCTTCTTTCTGCACCCCTCGTGCCTATTTCTGCACCCCTCTTCCCTCTTTCTGCACTCCTCTTGCCTCTTTCTGCACCGCTGTTGCTTCTTTCTGCACTCCTCCTGCTTCTTTCTGCACTCCGTGTGCCTCTTTCACATCCCTCTTCCCTCTTTGTGCACCCCTCCTGCCTCTTTCTGCACTTCTGTTCATTCTTTCTGCACTTCTTTTCTTTCTTTCTGTACCTCTCACTTCTTTCTGCACTCCTTTTGCCTCTTTCTGCACTTCTTTTGTTTTTTTTTGCAGCTCTCTTGCTTATTTCTGTACCCCCTTGCCTCTTTCTCCACCCTCTTCCCTCTTTTTCACTCCTGTTGCCTCTTTCTGCACCTCTGTTCCTTCTTTCTGCACTTCTTTTGTTTCTTTCTGTACCTCTCACTTCTTTCTGCACCCCTTTTGCCTCTTTCTGCACTTCTTTTGTTTCTTTCTGTACCTCTCTTGTTTCTTTCTATATCCCTCTTGCCTCTTTCCCCACCCCGCTTCCCCCTTTCTGCATATCGGTTGCTTCTTTATGCACTTCTCTTGTTTCTTTCTGCACCTCTCGTGCTTCTTTCTGCACCCCTCGTGCCTATTTCTGCACCCCTCCTCCCTCTTTCTGCACTCCTCTTGCCTCTTTCTGCACCTCTGTTGCTTCTTTCTGCACTCCTCCTGCTTCTTTCTGCACTCTGTGTGCCTCTTTCACATCCCTCTTCCCTCTTTGTGCACCCCTCCTGCCTCTTTCTGCACTTCTGTTCCTTCTTTCTGCACTTCTTTTCTTTCTTTCTGTACCTCTCACTTCTTTCTGCACCCCTTTTGCCTCTTTCTGCACTTCTTTTGTTTCTTTCTGTACCTCTCTTGTTTCTTTCTGTATCCCTCTTGCCTCTTTCTCCACCCCACTTCCCCCTTTCTGCATCTCGGTTGCTTCTTTATGCACTTCTCTTGTTTCTTTCTGCACCTCTCGTGCTTCTTTCTGCACCCCTCGTGCCTCTTTCTGCACCCCTCTTCCCTCTTTCTGCACTCCTCTTGCCTCTTTCGGCACCTCTGTTGCTTCTTATTGCACTTTTTTTGTTTCTTTCTACACCTCCCTTATTTCTTTCTGCACCCCTCTTGCCTCCTTCTCCCCCCCTTCCCCCTTTTTTAATCTCTGTTGCTTCTTTCTACACTTTGCTTGCCTCTTTCTCCACCCCTCTTCCCTCTTTCTGCACCTCTGTTGCTTCTTTCTGCACCTCTCTTGCTTCTTTCTGCACCCCTCGTGCCTCTTTCATACCCCTCTTCCCGCACCCCTCTTGCCTCCTTCCGCATCTCTGTTCCTTCTTTCTGCACTTCTTTTGTTTCTTTCTGCAGCTCTCTTGCTTCTTTCTGCACCCCATTGCCTCTTTCTCCACCCACCCTCTTTCTGCACCGCTGTTACTTCTTTCTGCACTTCTTTTGTTTCTTTCTGCACCTCTCTTGTTTCTTTCTGTATCCCTCTTGCCTCTTTCTCCACCCCACTTCTCACTTTCTGCATCTCTGTTCCTTCTTTCTGCTCTTCTTTTGTTTCTTTCTGCAGCTCTCTTGCTTCTTTCCTCACCCCTCTTCCCCCTTTCTGCATCTCTGTTGCTTCTGTCTGCACTTCTCTTGTCTCTTTCTCTACCCTTCTTCCCTCTTTCTGCACCTCTGTTGCTTCTTTCTGCACCTCTCTTGCTTCTTTCTGCACTCCTCGTGCCTCTTTCATACCCCTCTTCCCGCACCCCTCTTGCCTCCTTCCGCACCTCTGTTCCTTCTTTCTGCACTTCTTAAGTTTCTTTCTGCAACTCTCTTGCTTCTTTCTGCACCCCCTTGCCTTTCTAAACCCACCCACCATCTTTCTGCACCTCTGTTCTTTCTTTCTGTACTCCTTTTGTTTCTTTCTGTACATGTTTTGCTTCTTCCTGCACCCCACGTGCCTTTCTGCACCCATCTTCCCTCTATTTGCACCCCTCTTGCCTCTTTGTGCACCTCTGTTGCTTCTTTCTGCACTCCTCCTGCTTCTTTCTGCACTCCTCGTGCCTCTTTCACATCCCTCTTCCCTCGCTGTGCACCCCTCCTGCCTCTTTCTGCACTTCTGTTCCTTCTTTCTGCACTTCTTTTCTTTCTTTCTGCACCTCTCACTACTTTCTGCACCTCTTTTGCCTCTTTCTGCACCCCTCTTGCCTTTTTATGCACCTCTTTTGCCTCTTTCTGCACCCCTCTTGCCTTTTTCTGCACTTCTTTTGTTTCTTTCTGCAGCTCTCTGGCTTATTTCTGTACCCCCTTGCCTCTTTCTCCACCCCTCTTCCATCTTTCTTCACTCCTGTTGCCTCTTTCTGCACCTCTGTTCCTTCTTTCTGCACTTCTTTTGTTTCTTTCTGTATCTCTCTTGTTTCTTTCTGTATCCCTCTTGCCTCTTTCTCCACCCCACTTCCCCCTTTCTGCATCTCTGTTGCTTCTTTATGCATTTCTGTTGCTTTTTTCTGCATCTCTCTTGCTTCCTTTTTTACCCCTCGTGCCTCTTTCTGCACCCCTCATCCCTCTTTCTGCTCCCCTCCTGCCTCTTTCTGCACCTCTGTTCCTTCTTTCTGCACTTCTTTTGTTTCTTTCTGCAGCTCTCTTGCTTCTTTCCCCACCCCTTTCCCACTTTCTGCATCTCTGTTTCTTCTTTCTGCACTTCTCTTGTCTCTTTCTCCACTCCTCTTCCCTCTTTCTGCACCTCTGTTGCTTCTTTCTGCACCTCTCTTGCTTCTTTCTGCACCCCTCGTGCCTCTTTCATACCCCTGTTCCCGCACCCCTCTTGCCTCCATCCACATCTCTGTTCCTTCTTTCTGCACTTCTTTTGTTTCTTTCTGCAGCTCTCTTGCTTCTTTCTGCACCCCCTTGCCTCTTTCTCCACCCACCCTCTTTCTGCACCTCTGTTCTTTCTTTCTGCACTCCTTTTGTTTCTTTCCGCACATGTTTTGCTTCTTTCTGCACCCCACGTGCCTTTCTGCAACCCTCTTCCCTCTTTTTGCACCCCTCTTGCCTCTTTGTGCACCTCTGTTCCTTCTTTCTGCACTTCTCCTGCTTCTTTCTGCACTCTGTGTGCCTCTTTCACATTCCTCTTCCCTCTTTGTGCACCCCTCCTGCCTCTTTCTGCACTTCTGTTCCTTCTTTCTGCACTTCTTTTCTTTCTTTCTGTACCTCTCACTTCTTTCTGCACCCCTTTTGCCTCTTTCTGCACTTCTTTAGTTTTTTTCTGCAGCTCTCTTGCTTATTTCTGTACCCCATTGCCTCTTTCTCCACCCCTCTTCCCTCTTTTTTCATTCCTTTTGCCTCTTTCTGCACTTCTGTTCCTTCTTTCTGCACTTCTTTTCTTTCTTTCTGTACCTCTCACTTCTTTCTGCACCCCTTTTGCCTCTTTCTGCACCCCTCTTGCCTTTTTCTGCACTTCTTTTGTTTCTTTCTGCAGCTCTCTAGCTTATTTCTGTAGCCCCTTGCCTCTTTCTCCACCCCTCTTCCATCTTTCTTCACTCCTGTTGCCTCTTTCTGCACCTCTGTTCCTTCTTTCTGCACTTCTTTTGTTTCTTTCTGTATCTCTCTTGTTTCTTTCTGTATCCCTCTTGCCTCTTTCTCCACCCCACTTCCCCCTTTCTGCATCTCTGTTGCTTCTTTATGCATTTCTGTTGCTTTTTTCTGCATCTCTCTTGCTTCCTTTTTTACCCCTCGTGCCTCTTTCTGCACTCCTCATCCCTCTTTCTGCTCCCCTCCTGCCTCTTTCTGCACCTCTGTTCCTTCTTTCTGCACTTCTTTTGTTTCTTTCTGCAGCTCTCTTGCTTCTTTCCCCACCCCTTTCCCCCTTTCTGCATCTCTGTTGCTTCTTTCTGCACTTCTCTTGTCTCTTTCTCCACTCCTCTTCCCTCTTTCTGCACCTGTGTTGCTTCTTTCTGCACCTCTCTTGCTTCTTTCTGCACCCCTCATGCCTCTTTTATACCCCTCTTCCCGCACCCCTCTTGCCTCCTTCCACATCTCTGTTCCTTCTTTCTGCACTTCTTTTGTTTCTTTCTGCAGCTCTCTTGCTTCTTTCTGCACCCCCTTGCCTCTTTCTCCACCCACCCACCCTCTTTCTGCACCTCTGTTCTTTCTTTCTGCACTCCTTTTGTTTCTTTCTGCACATGTTTTGCTTCTTTCTGCACCCCACGTGCCTTTCTGCAACCCTCTTCCCTCTTTTTGCACCCCTCTTGCCTCTTTGTGCACCTCTGTTCCTTCTTTCTGCACTCCTCCTGCTTCTTTCTGCACTCCGTGTGCCTCTTTCACATCCCTCTTCCCTCTTTGTGCACCCCTCCTGCCTCTTTCTGCACTTCTGTTCCTTCTTTCTGCACTTCTTTTCTTTCTTTCTGTATCTCTCACTTCTTTCTGCACCCCTTTTGCCTCTTTCTGCACTTCTTTTGTTTTTTTCTGCAGCTCTCTTGCTTATTTCTGTACCCCATTGCCTCTTTCTCCACCCCTCTTCCCTCTTTTTTCATTCCTGTTGCCTCTTTCTGCACTTCTGTTCCTTCTTTCTGCACTTCTTTTCTTTCTTTCTGCACCTCTCACTTCTTTCTGCACCCCTTTTGCCTCTTTCTGCACTCCTCTTGCCTTTTTCTGCACTTCTTTTGTTTCTTACTGCAGCTCTCTAGCTTATTTCTGTAGCCCCTTGCCTCTTTCTCCACCCCTCTTCCATCTTTCTTCACTCCTGTTGCCTCTTTCTGCACCTCTGTTCCTTCTTTCTGCACTTCTTTTGTTTCTTTCTGTATCTCTCTTGTTTCTTTCTGTATCCCTCTTGCCTCTTTCTCCACCCCACTTCCCCTTTCTGCATCTCTGTTGCTTCTTTATGCATTTCTGTTGCTTTTTTCTGCATCTCTTTTGCTTCCTTTTTTACCCCTCGTGCCTCTTTCTGCACCCCTCATCCCTCTTTCTGCACCCCTCCTGCCTCTTTCTGCACCTCTGTTCCTTCTTTCTGCACTTCTTTTGTTTCTTTCTGCAGCTCTCTTGCTTCTTTCCCCACCCCTCTTCCCCCTTTCTGCATCTCTGTTGCTTCTTTCTGCACTTCTCTTGTCTCTTTCTCCACTCTTCTTCCCTCTTTCTGCACCTCTGTTGCTTCTTTCTGCACCTCTCTTGCTTCTTTCTGCACCCCTCGTGCCTCTTTCATACCCCTGTTCCCGCACCCCTCTTGCCTCCTTCCACATCTCTGTTCCTTCTTTCTGCACTTCTTTTGTTTCTTTCTGCAGCTCTCTTGCTTCTTTCTGCACCCTCTTGCCTCTTTCTCCACCCACCCACCCTCTTTCTGCACCTCTGTTCTTTCTTTCTGCACTCCTTTTGTTTCTTTCTGCATGTTTTGCTTCTTCCTGCACCCCACGTGCCTTTCTGCAACCCTCTTCCCTCTTTTTGCACCCCTCTTGCCTCTTTGTGCACCTCTGTTCCTTCTTTCTGCACTCCTCCTGCTTCTTTCTGCACTCCATGTGCCTCTTTCACATCCCTCTTCCCTCTTTGTGCACCCCTCCTGCCTCTTTCTGCACTTCTGTTCCTTCTTTCTGCACTTCTTTTCTTTCTTTTTGTACCTCTCACTTCTTTCTGCACCTCTTTTGCCTCTTTCTGCACTTCTTTTGTTTTTTTCTGCAGCTCTCTTGCTTATTTCTGTACCCCCTTGCCTCTTTCTCCACCCCTCTTCCCTCTTTTTTCATTCCTGTTGCCTCTTTCTGCACCTCTGTTCCTTCTTTCTGCACTTCTTTTGTTTCTTTCTGTACCTCTCACTTCTTTCTGCACCCCTTTTGCCTCTTTCTGCACTTCTTTTGTTTCTTTCTGTACCTCTCTTGTTTCTTTCTTTATCCCTCTTTCTCCACCCCACTTCCCCCTATCTGCATCTCGGTTGCTTCTTTATGTACTTCTCTTGTTTATTTCTGCACCTCTTGTGCTTCTTTCTGCACCCCTCATGCCTATTTCTGCACCCCTCTTCCCTCTTTCTGCACTCCTCTTGCCTCTTTCTGCACCTCTGTTGCTTCTTTCTGCACTCCTCCTGCTTCTTTCTGCACTCCGTGTGCCTCTTTCACATCCCTCTTCCCTCTTTCTGCACCCCTCCTGCCTCTTTCTGCACTTCTGTTCCTTCTTTCTGCACTTCTTTTCTTTCTTTCTGTACCTCTCACTTCTTTCTGCACCCCTTTTGCCTCTTTCTGCACTTCTTTTGTTTCTTTCTGTACCTCTCTTGTTTCTTTCTGTATCCCTCTTGCCTCTTTCTCCACCCCACTTCCCCCTTTCTGCATCTCGGTTGCTTCTTTATGCACTTCTCTTGTTTCTTTCTGTACCTCTTGTGCTTCTTTCTGCACCCCTCATGCCTCTTTCTGCACCCCTCTTCCCTCTTTCTGCACTCCTCTTGCCTCTTTCTGCACCTCTGTTGCTTCTTATTGCACTTTTTTTGTTTCTTTCTGCACCTCCCTTGTTTCTTTCTGCACCCCTCTTGCCTCTTTCTCCACCCCCTTCCCCCTTTTTTAATCTCTGTTGCTTCTTTCTACACTTTGCTTGCCTCTTTCTCCACCCCTCTTCCCTCTTTCTGTACCTCTGTTGCTTCTTTCTGCACCTCTCTGCTTCTTTCTGCACCCCTCGTGCCTCTTTCATACCCCTCTTCCCGCACCCCTCTTGCCTCCTTCCGCATCTCTGTTCCTTCTTTCTGCACTTCTTTTGTTTCTTTCTGCAGCTCTCTTGCTTCTTTCTGCACCCCCTTGCCTCTTTCTCCACCCACCCTCTTTCTGCACCTCTGTTCTTTCTTTCTGCACTCTTTTGTTTCTTTCTGCACATGTTTTGCTTCTTCCTGCGCCCCACGTGCCTTTCTGCACCCCTCTTCCCCTTTTTTTCATCTCTGTTGCCTCTTTTTGCACTTTGCTTGCCTCTTTCTCCGACCCTCATCCACCTTTCTGCACCTGTTGCTTCTTTCTGCAGTTCTCTTGCTTATTTCTGCACCTCTCTTGCTTCTTTCTGCTCCTCTTGTGCCTCTTTCTGCACCCCTCTTGCTTCTTTCTGCACCCCCTTGCCTCTTTCTCCACCCACCCTCTTTCTGCACCTCTGTTCTTTCTTTCTGCACTCCTTTTGTTTCTTTCTGCACATGTTTTGCTTCTTCCTGCGCCCCACGTGCCTTTCTGCACCCCTCTTCCCTCTTTTTGCACCCCTCTTGCCTCTTTGTGCACCTCTGTTGCTTCTTTCTGCACTCCTCCTGCTTCTTTCTGCACTCCTCGTGCCTCTTTCACATCCCTCTTCCCTCTTTGTGCACCCCTCCTGCCTCTTTCTGCACTTCTGTTACTTCTTTCTGCACTTCTTTTCTTTCTTTCTGCACCTCTCACTTCTTTCTGCACCCCTTTTGCCTCTTACTGCACCCCTCTTGCCTCTTTCTGCACTTCTTTTGATCTTTCTGCAGCTCTCTTGCTTATTTCTGTACCCCTTGCCTCTTTCTCCACCCCTCTTCCCTCTTTCTTCACTCCTGTTGCCTCTTTCTGCACCTCTGTTTTTTCTTTCTGCACTTCTTTTGTTTCTTTCTGTATCTCTCTTGTTTCTTTCTGTATCCCTCTTGCCTCTTTCTCCACCCCACTTCCCCCTTTCTGCATCTCAGTTGCTTCTTTATGTACTTCTCTTGTTTCTTTCTGAACCTCTCTTGCTTCTTTCTGCACCCCTTGTGACTTTCTGCACCCCTCTTCCCTCTTTCTGCACCCCTCTTGCCTCTTTCTGCACCTCTGTTCCTTCTTTCTGTACTTCTTTTGTTTCTTTCAGCACCTCTCTTGCTTCTTTCTGCACCCTTTTACCTCTTTCTGCACCCCTCTTCCCTCTTTCTGCACTCCTCTTTCCTTTTTCTGCACCTCTGCTGCTTCTTTCTGCACTTCTTTTGTCTCTTTCTGCACCTCTCTTGTTTCTTTTGGCACCCTCTTGCCTCTTTCTCCACCCCTCTTCCCCCTTTTTTCGTCTCTGTTGCTTCTTTCTGCACTTCTGTTGCTTATTTCTGTACCTCTCTTGCCTTTTTCTGCACCCCTTGTGCCTCTTTCTGCACCCCTCGTGCCTTTTTCTGCACCTCTGTTCCTTCTTTCTGTACTTCTTTTGTTTCTTTCTGCACCTCTCTTGCTTCTTTCTGCACCCCTTCTACCTCTTTCTGCACCCCTCTTCCCTCTTTCGGCACTCCTCTTGCCTTTTTCTGCACCTCTGCTGCTTCTTTCTGCACTTCTTTTGTTTCTTTCTGCACCTCTCTTGCTTCTTTCTGCACCCCTCTTGCCTCTTTCTCCACCCCTCTTCCCCTTTTTTTCATCTCTGTTGCCTCTTTTTGCACTTTGCTTGCCTCTTTCTCCGCCCCTCATCCACCTTTCTGCACCTCTGTTGCTTCTTTCTGTACTTCTTTTGTTTCTTTCTGCACCTCTCTTGCTTCTTTCTGCACCCCTTTTACCTCTTTCTGCACCCCTCTTCCCTCTTTCGGCACTCTTCTTGCCTTTTTCTGCTCCTCTGCTGCTTCTTTCTGTACTTCTTTTGTTTCTTTCTGCACCTCTCTTGCTTCTTTCTGCACCCCTCTTGCCTCTTTCTCCACCCCTCTGCCCCTTTTTTTCATCTCTGTTGCCTCTTTTTGCACTTTGCTTGCCTCTTTCTCCGACCCTCATCCACCTTTCTGCACCTGTTGCTTCTTTCTGCAGTTCTCTTGCTTATTTCTGCACCTCTCTTGCTTCTTTCTGCTCCTCTTGTGCCTCTTTCTGCACCCCTCTTGCTTCTTTCTGCACCCCCTTGCCTCTTTCTCCACCCACCCTCTTTCTGCACCTCTGTTCTTTCTTTCTGCACTCCTTTTGTTTCTTTCTGCACATGTTTTGCTTCTTCCTGCGCCCCACGTGCCTTTCTGCACCCTCTTCCCTCTTTTTGCACCCCTCTTGCCTCTTTGTGCACCTCTGTTGCTTCTTTCTGCACTCCTCCTGCTTCTTTCTGCACTCCTCGTGCCTCTTTCACATCCCTCTTCCCTCTTTGTGCACCCCTCCTGCCTCTTTCTGCACTTCTGTTACTTCTTTCTGCACTTCTTTTCTTTCTTTCTGCACCTCTCACTTCTTTCTGCACCCCTTTTGCCTCTTACTGCACCCCTCTTGCCTCTTTCTGCACTTCTTTTGTTTCTTTCTGCAGCTCTCTTGCTTATTTCTGTACCCCCTTGCCTCTTTCTCCACCCCTCTTTCCTCTTTCTTCACTCCTGTTGCCTCTTTCTGCACCTCTGTTTTTTCTTTCTGCACTTCTTTTGTTTCTTTCTGTATCTCTCTTGTTTCTTTCTGTATCCCTCTTGCCTCTTTCTCCACCCCACTTCCCCCTTTCTGCATCTCAGTTGCTTCTTTATGTACTTCTCTTGTTTCTTTCTGAACCTCTCTTGCTTCTTTCTGCACCCCTTGTGACTTTCTGCACCCCTCTTCCCTCTTTCTGCACCCCTCTTGCCTCTTTCTGCACCTCTGTTCCTTCTTTCTGTACTTCTTTTGTTTCTTTCTGCACCTCTCTTGCTTCTTTCTGCACCCCTTTTACCTCTTTCTGCACCCCTCTTCCCTCTTTCTGCACTCCTCTTGCCTTTTTCTGCACCTCTGCTGCTTCTTTCTGCACTTCTTTTGTCTCTTTCTGCACCTCTCTTGTTTCTTTTGGCACCCTCTTGCCTCTTTCTCCACCCCTCTTCCCCCTTTTTTCGTCTCTGTTGCTTCTTTCTGCACTTCTGTTGCTTATTTCTGTACCTCTCTTGCCTTTTTCTGCACCCCTTGTGCCTCTTTCTGCACCCCTCGTGCCTTTTTCTGCACCTCTGTTCCTTCTTTCTGTACTTCTTTTGTTTCTTTCTGCACCTCTCTTGCTTCTTTCTGCACCCCTTCGACCTCTTTCTGCACCCCTCTTCCCTCTTTCGGCACTCCTCTTGCCTTTTTCTGCACCTCTGCTGCTTCTTTCTGCACTTCTTTTGTTTCTTTCTGCACCTCTCTTGCTTCTTTCTGCACCCCTCTTGCCTCTTTCTCCACCCCTCTTCCCCTTTTTGTTCATCTCTGTTGCCTCTTTTTGCACTTTGCTTGCCTCTTTCTCCGCCCCTCAACCACCTTTCTGCACCTCTGTTGCTTCTTTCTGTACTTCTTTTGTTTCTTTCTGCACCTCTCTTGCTTCTTTCTGCACCCCTTTTACCTCTTTCTGCACCCCTCTTCCCTCTTTCGGCACTCCTCTTGCCTTTTTCTGCTCCTCTGCTGCTTCTTTCTGTACTTCTTTTGTTTCTTTCTGCACCTCTCTTGCTTCTTTCTGCACCCCTCTTGCCTCTTTCTCCACCCCTCTTCCCCTTTTTTTCATCTCTGTTGCCTCTTTTTGCACTTTGCTTGCCTCTTTCTCCGCCCCTCATCCACCTTTCTGCACCTGTTGCTTCTTTCTGCAGTTCTCTTGCTTATTTCTGCACCTCTCTTGCTTCTTTCTGCTCCTCTTGTGCCTCTTTCTGCACCCCTCTTGACTCTTTCTGCACCCCTCTTGCCTCTTTCTGCACCTCTGTTCCTTCTTTCTGTACTTCTTTTGTTTCTTTCTGCACCTCTCTTGCTTCTTTCTGCACCCCTTTTACCTCTTTCTGCACCCCTCTTCCCTCTTTCGGCACTCCTCTTGCCTTTTTCTGCACCTCTGTTGCTTCTTTCTGTACTTCTTTTGTTTCTTTCTGCACCTCTCTTGCTTCTTTCTCCACCCCTCTTCCCCCTTTTTTCATCTCTGTTGCTTCTTTCTGCACTTCGCTTGCCTCTTTCTCCGCCCCTCATCCATCTTTCTGCACCTCTGTTGCTTCTTTCAGCACTTCTCTTGCTTATTTTTGCACCTCTCTTGCTTCTTTCTGTATCCCTTGTGCCTCTTTCTGCACCCCTCTTCCCTCTTTCTGCACCCCTCTTGCCTCTTTCTGCACCTCTGTTCCTGCTTTCTGTACTTCTTTTGTTTCTTTCTGAACCTTTCTTGCTTCTTTCTGCACCCCTTTTGCCTCTTTCTGCACCCCTCTTCCCTCTTTCTGCACCCCTCTTGCCTCTTTCTGCACCTGTTCCTTCTTTCTGCACTTCTTTTGTTTCTTTCTGCACATCTCTTGCTTCTTTCTGTACTTCTCTCGCCTCTTTCTGTACTCAAATAGGAAGTGCAAGCTGTCATGCTTAAAGGTCTGTGTGCTCTTGTGACTGAGGGATATGTCTACTTGTACATGTATTCTCACATGTGTTATGCATCTGAAGATGGTAGCTTAAAAAGTGGGTGGCTTCTTCTATTGGTGGTTAAATGTTCTCAGTTCTGCTCTGTCATTCAGTTGCATAGGCACACATGTCTTGTGTATATAGGTGTTATAGAGCCCCTCAAATATACTATTGAATACCCATGTGCCCTGTATTATGAGCAGAAAGAAATACATACACATTTTTGTACACATATTTACAGAGTATGCTGTTTGAAACACAGGTATTCAAGTATTTCTATGTTTATTTTTATGTAACATGTCACTCGGTAAAAGCAGAGACACGCATGCATACCTTCACAAACTTGGTCAGACTTACAACAGTGATATGCTTAGGATTGCTGTTTTATATTTGGTAGGTAGGCCTAACATTCTGAGCAGTCGACTAATAGTGAACCTTCAAGAGAAAAGTGAGGTTTAAGACATCTTGGGAGAAGGATTAGAGATTAGGCTACTTTGTATGAGCCTGTTGTAAGGTACAGTCAAAGTAGGCCTCTTTCTGCACCTCTGTTGGTTCTTTCTGCACTTCTCTTGCTTCTTTCTGCACCTTTCTTCCTCTTTCTGGACTTCTGTTGCCTCTTTCTGCACTTCTTTTGCTTCTTTCTGCGCCTTTCTTCATCTTTATGCACATGTCCTACCTATGTAGGCATATTTAGAAAATAGCATTTAAAAAACCTTAGAAATTCACTGATAAAACCAATTCGGTTTTGGATTTTTATTGCTTGGAGTTTTGACTCTATTACTGTTTTGGTACTTGATAATAACTTACAAGTTGCCCTAAATTGAACCTGTCTGATCTGTGCCATAGCCACCGGGAGTTGAGCTCAAGTCAATTTAGTGACTTTAAAGGTTCATTTTTTTTAAGCTGTTTCATATCTGCATGGCAACGTGCCCTTCCCAGAATCATGGTCAATAGCATCATAGTGCCCACATACAAGAAGGGTAAGATGTCAGACTCAAATCATTCAGGCCCATCCACCCAAGAGATGCAGATGCCAGGATTATAAAATATTTAAAAAATATCTCCAGGAATGGAAACACAAAGGATGCCATATATTCAGGTGGATTTAGACCTAGTCTTTCTACTATCGATCAAGCTTTCACCCTTCAGCACCTCTTTGTAATAATATACAAAATTGAAAAAAGATTGCCCATATGCAGCCTTCTTCTATCGTCCTTCAGCATTCAATCAAAAGACTGGAACAAGATGTGGTCAAAGATGGAAAAAACATCCTTGACCCCACACATAATGTGAATGATTAAGAAGCTGTACACAAACACAATTGTGCAAGTGAGATACAGAACAAATGACCAGCTGGCCCAAGATTCCCTTAAAAAGTGGGGTGACACATATTTGCTTATTGGCCACCTTTCTTCTCAAAATTTACATAAATGACCTTCTGACAATCTAATGAAAAATATTTCTGACCAACAAATAGCCTGGTCCACGCTGATGACTCTGTACCCCTGGCAGGTACCCCAAATTACCTACAGAAAACAGTTCTTCTGACAGAATGATACTGTAAAGAGAACAGTATCATGTTAAATAAAGATAAAAGTAAGATCATGGTCAGAGGTGTCCAAGCAAAGCGACCAAGATTCAAGCAGCTCTACTTTGAAAAGAAACAATAGAAAGAGTGCAAACTCTTACTTATTTCAGCATAACATTTGTCACTTCAGTCCCTTGGAAACCACACCTAAAAAGGTCCTCAAGGAAAACTGAAACAATTCCAGAGAGGATCCTAGCTTCAGACACTGTTTTGAATCAGAAATTCTGCTTCACTTCCCATTCATACCTAAAGTAAAAATGGATTAGATTTCCATCTGCGTATCTGAGGTTTAGTCAGCCATGGATGCAAACTCAGGATGGAGATTACTTCAGAGAAAACTGTGGAAATCCTTGCTCCAGGTACCACTATCAACCTCCATGGTAGCTCTCCAAGTGGACCTTGCTTATATCCCAGTAGAACTTAATTGCCATATAAAAGCAATGAGAAGTTGGGTCAAACATATTTAAGAGAGCACATCCCCCCCCTAATCAATTCATGCTGAAATTTATCAACCCTAACAGCAAAGCCATCAAGAAAGTCTAAGTGGCTCAGAAAGGTGGGAAATTGAATTTACTAGTCCATACGTTCTTCACCCATAGATGTTTATTTATTCAAGACACCTATAAATCAACACTGAAAAAAATATAGGATACTTAACTGCCAAGAATGGCAGGAGACTAAATAAATTGTCAAAAGTAAGGTCTGTGTGCTGCAAATACAACAGCAAGCATACTATTTAACTCTGGAACACATGGATAACCTCAGGAACTTCGCCTTGGTAGGATTCAATCTGTTGGGCTCCCATTAATGAAGTCATTGATGGAACCAGGACTCTCAGGCACAGTGCAATTACAATAGAGATTTTCTACAAGTGTGAATGGTACTCTAAAAGCAAAAAAGTTCTTCCCCAAGAAAGTCTTGAGGTCAGCTTATGCTGATGACCACTCCAGCATGTTTTCATTTTTACAGGAAGACCCCTTCCCCTAAATTACACATAAAGTCACAGCCCTCCTTATGGCAGTGAGTAAAATTAGAAGCGCAAACCTTTCCAGCAAGGATTCGACTCTGAAAAGTCCAACAGCAGTTGAAAAAGGTAATCGTACTTATATTGGATGACTGAAGCTAATCACTGAGCGAGAAAATGAGCACTGTCACAAAACAGAGTTCAATACTCCATCTTTTACAGGCACACTTCTCAACTCCCCTCTCCCTCCTAACTGTTTAGTGCATGTATGCTTTGAAGTACTGGGAGCCCTCCACCAATTCTTGGGACACTATGCAATGATTAAAAAACTGGTATGCATCAAGAAAAGATCAGAAAATGTAAAGGGCATGAATATAAAGGCCTGATATTTAATATTTGTCTTTGTAATCATGTTCAGGTGAAGGGTCTAACTCACATATTACCAACTTTCAGATTTCTCATGCTCCAATTCCGAGTACTTGGTGGTAAAGTGCTTTTAATAACTTTTCTGTTTACTTTGCTCTCTAAGTGCTACTTCTAGATGTACTAAGGTAAGGGTCTGCGATTACCAAATAGTGAATTTTTGTGATTTGTTATTTGGTAATCGCAACCAGCAATGCACCAATGTGTGTTTAGCACAATTTGTGATTCCTAGTGGGTCGCAAATAGACCTACCTCATTAACATTCATAAGGTAGGTCTTAGTTTGCGGCCCACTGGGAATTGCAAAAATCACAGGGAAAGTGGCCTGCTGGGGTCAGAAGACCACCATGTCTGTGATTGCTTTTCAATAAAGCAATGTTTTTTTAAAAATACCGCCCATTTTCATTAAAGGAAAATGGGATGCAATTCAAAAATAAAAATGAAAAGTTTTCTTTTCATTTTGTAAGAGTAGTGGGACAACTGCCTGCTCTTAAAAAATGTTTTTACAAACAGTCACAATGTGGAAGTTGCCCCTTGGGGACCCCTTCCCATTTGAAAATGGGTTACTACCTACTTGAAGTAGGTGGTAAAATACAACATGTTTTGCGACCGCATTTCGGTCAGAAAACATTCACACATACCACTGTGATTCGGCAATAGGAAAGGACGTCCTAAACACGCCCCTTCCTAATACTGAATCGCTAACCGAATTTGCGATTCGTTAATATGTTACCGAATGGCAAGTTGGGCCTTTGTATGTTGAAAAATGCCTTTTTTTCGTTCACAAACGGCCGGACTCTGTGAATCAGGCTGTTTGTGAATGAAAAAAAGCTTTGTCCATCTGGCCCATAGTCTTTTAACATCTATTGTTAACCTTTTGTATGCAAAGATCTAATTAAACAAATGCTTAAGGAAAACTAAAGTAAACATTTAAGAGATCTGTTATGATTTGAAACTACAGATTGAATTAATAACATGGAAAAATGCAATCTACATACCTCGACGAGATCAGAAACATTCAGAGAGGGCCCGCTACAAGTTGGCGGAAACATTCTAAAGCATGCTTATTCTCTATTAGACCAAATGCCAACTGAAGCAGTACACTACAAAATAAATTATATTAATTTATCATTAAATTAAATGTTATTGTTAGTTAATTAAAACTATTCAATATAACACGTTCATAGAAAAAGAATCATAAAATGTGCAATGAATTATAAAGTTATAAAAGCGTAAGTTTATAGCTCTCTTAAATTATTATAAATTGTGAGTTTGTCTGTGATTAAATCCATCATTCTCACGAAACCAGTCAATATTTGCCATTCGTTGCTGTTGAAGCACGCTTCTATTGCTTCTTCGCAGGTGCTAATTTGTAGTCTTCTCTAGTGTGGGGGCAGTCAGTTTTTACGTTCATTATAAAACGCTGGGCATGAGCAGAGCACATGTGCCAGAGTTTCAATTTCATGGTTAAACAAGCACTTTTAATGCAATCGGTCTTGCATTTGTGAAAGTTAGAGCTATTAGCCTTGTAAATGACAATGGTTTTTCCTTTTGTTTTTTTGTTTGCAGTGGAGTGATCATATTTGCATAGAGCTATTGCCATTTGTATGACCTCGTGGTGCTGGAGAACCAGAAAATGGGAAATAGGTTATGAGGGAGGGAAGGTGGAAAATAAATGACACAGATGGAAAAAGGATTTAAAAAAATAGGGAAGGAGTTGCTGTAAAGGTTTGGGGATAATGCATGACAGGAGAGAGTGTGATACAGGAGCAGAATATGTGTGTAAGAGACAGAGAGAGCGAAAGAGGATTTAGAGAGAAGTGTGCATGAGTGACAGGGAGAAAGGGATGGTTAGAGAAGAATGGGGCAGGGAGAAGGAATATGAGAGGGAGTGGGAAACAGAGGGCCGTTATGAGTTTGTGAGGAAGTGACTAGAGCAGAATAGACAAAAAAGATAGCTAGGGGATTTGATTTTAGAGCCTGATTACCCAGCTATGGAGGGTCAATAATGGGAAATGTGGCAGGGTTTATGCGCAGAAGAGTAGGGACACCTCCCAACACAGCAACATCTGAACATAACCTCTCTCCAAAAATAGACTCCCAGGAGACACACAGCCTTCAGTTGAGCATACACATTATAGGGAACTAAACAGCTCAACCATGCTTGTTTATTTTGCAGTCGAAGTGCATAAAGTAAACTGGCAACTGTGAGACAGAGTACAATTGAGGGCAGAGTCAGTGATGTGGCAAAAAAGAACAAAATATTCTGCAACTATTTTGCAGGTCTTTCTCCTACAGGCAACTATATATAAAATATAATGCTCACGCCTTGAATCAAAAATAAATGTAGCTAAAATGTATCGTTGGGGAACGTATTTTTCAGTTAAGAAAGGTCAATGGTTAATACGATCAGTTAGAATGTCAGTGGTTGTAACCCAACGGTCTTGGTTGGTGCCCTGGGGAAATAGTGACATATTTCTCGTGCTAAGAAGTCCAAACCAGTGACAGAAAGCACTGTAGAAATGAAAGTCACTAGTTTAAAAAATCTATTACACACACTAAAAGATAGGTTGCACACAGTATAAATAGGCTGTTGGGAAAAGTGCAAAAGGATTGTTTTCAAAGGTTATGTTTTCAATAATACAGTGACAGTACCTTGTGAAAGCCTTTTTTATAGGTTTTGATGAAATGGACAAATTTCAGATTCTTTCAGGTAAATCCTATATTGGCCCTGTAGATTAGCTGATTAAACAATTGCACAGACTTACAATTCTTTCAAAAAGCAGGGAACCTGGAGAGAAGGCATGTTTCTTTTTTAGTTGCCTCCCCCTTCTCTCTTTTGTTTATTTTACTAAAAAGCATAGGAACTGTTCAGATCAAATTAATAAACCTTGAGAACGTTGTTCCCTGCCCACTTCTACCTCTGATCCAAGGTTGAAAAGTGTATAACTTCTTGCTACCACCAGGATGACAATGTAGATGAGCAGTAACAGTACAATGTACACCGAAGTACAGGCAACCGTGGGAGACAATGTCGATGAACTGTGTTCAGCGGTTACTAGGTAACAGCAATCTGCATACCTATCACCCTAGATACCGGAGAATATGGTTTCTTGGGAAGAAGCCAAGCAGATGACCCTTGAAGTTTCCCAGGTCTATGCATATAGTCCAGGTTTGGTTTCTTGTACTTTTGCCCTATCTTTATAAAGGGGCATATAAAACTACAAGTACCAGAATACAATGAGCACAAGACCGACGAGCTACTCACTCAGGGATACTGGAAATGTGAAACTTTGTGACTCTAGCTAAGGAAACCCCTTCGAAATTAGAAGGTAGAGACATACACCATAGTTACTCACCCAGAGCGCCTCCTGCAATGCCCTGCTCCTGTGCTCCGGACAAAGCTGCAGCTGTAGCAGCTGGCTCTGTAGTATAGCTTTGCTGAAGTCGCTCGCATCTCCAACACTACCGTAAGGAACCGCTTGTTGTAGCAGCGCACCCGGGGGCCTCGCTCAGCGGGTGTCTCCGCTTCCTCTCACTGAGGTGCAACCATGACTCCCACTGGCATGTCCTGGAAGGGGCCATGGTTTGCCACCTTTTTCTTCTTTCAAAACAGTTCCACCAAACTGGAAGCTCTGTGGGGTGCGTACCCGTTATGCGCCCCCCTCTACAAGTGAAACACTCTGTGGGGTGACAAAAGTTCCTCAGACAACAGGAATTAATAAGAATACATTTTTTCAAACAAACCAAAGTGTTATATTTGACTTGTGTCTCTCTTTTCTCTGGCCGTGACTTCTCTGCTGCTCAGCTAGTGTGAGTGTCAGAATGCCTGATGACCTCATGGAATGTTGGAGTGCCTGGCTGGTGTATGGAGTGGCAGTTGATGGCAGGCAGGCTGAGCGGCAGGGAGGCTGCTCCTGGTGGGGCTTTGCTTTATTATACTTGAATTACCTGAAACTTAACCTGGAACTAAGCTTTAATAAATATACCTTGTTTTATACACTCGGCCAATGGACTTCAAATTACCACATTTTTGGCGACGATTTAAAACGAACCTACGCTTTGAGGAAGGAAGACTGGAGCTAAGGAACTAAGGACTTTATTAAAGACTGTGAAACTCGTCAACTGAAACTAAAGAAACGCCCTGGTAAGCCCCACCAGTGTCCTATAACACCTGGACAGCCTGCAGCCTGGGCGTTTGGACTTTGAACCTGCATCAGAAGTGTCATGGTCTGACAGCAGGTTTTGTTTTGGCAGTAGAAACTGGTGCTTGGGCACTCAGCTGTCACCTGGAAGACTTCTGGGTTCATACCTACATGCTTATGAGTGAAGAACGGACCCTGTCAAAGATCGGACCCCGTGTTTATTTTATTTTTTTGCCAGTGAAGATTGACACCTTGAATTGAGTGGAAAGGGGGCGAAGGTGACTTTCTGGAAGCTACAGTCTTGCCTTTGCGTGAGCAAGCTTTGTTTGGTGTTTTCTGCTCGGGGTGCCTCTGTGTCGGCGCACGATTTGGGAAGCACAACTTTTGACAGTTTGAGGCTTTGTATGTGCCTCAGCGCTAACGGGACACAGCTGAGTGTGATTTGGGGGGATGGTCTCGCCTCCCTGTCTGCCTCAGGAGAAGGTCGTTTGGGTGAGAAAGTGAATTCGTTTCCATACGTAATTTGTTTAACTTACAGTGAGGTTAAAAGAAACTGTCACGCAGCCATTTAAAACTTTAAATTTGGCACGCGCTCCTCACCTCTTCACACGGATCAGCTGGTGAGTCTCCTATGACGTTCCTCTTCATTGCGTGGTAGCCTCCATTGCTGCCTTTAGATGTTTTGGAGCACGAGTGCGCCTGGAGCCACTCGGCGTGCATCTCCTGAGCGCGCCGCCATCTTGTGTTTGGCGTCCCATCGAGTCTGGTGCAGCTATCTGCATACTACGCCCTCTGCCAACCACGTTGTTCCCTCAATAAAGTTTTGGGAACGTTGCAGTGTCGTATTGGAATCTCGGCCAGGAGGTTGCACCGTGCAGTTCGTCGACTGTCTGTTTCCTCTCCTCACGTCTGTGTGCCACCATCTTCATTATGTTGTGTCTGAAGCACGAGAGTGGCGGTTTACTCAGCGTTGGCACGAAACACCCTGTAGGCTGTGGGAGGTAGAGAAAAGCTGCCGGAGGAGTCGTGCAGTGAGGCAACACATGACTGACATGGAGCGGGTGTCGGAGCTGAAGGGAAAATGAGACGTGCTTTCAACACAGAGGGAAGCCGTAGTGGTAAGGAGAGTACTGCGGGGAGCAAGCGGTGGAAAGTGGAGGTGTTAAGGATGGCGCAGCGGGCAGTGAGCTGCTGTTGAAAGTAGCGCTGTGAGGAAAGCGCTGCGGGGGTAAGAGATGCCGTGGGGAACTGGGAGCTCTTAACTTAAGCCAAGCGTAGAGAGCTGTAAGAGGATCAAACAGGCAAGGCATGCGCTGTTAATGGCAGAATAGTCAAGTACTTTACCGTGTGAGGAGCGCAGCAACATCTCCGATCTTCGTGTGGGAGAGCAGTCTTGTAGTTCACAGTGGATGTGTGGGAGGGCTCTAAAAAAACGAAGATCATTCGTAGCTGTGTGTTGCCCTGTCATTGGTTGAAATACGTTTTTAGAAAAGACATGACGTTTCTGAACATGTTGCATGTTCCATTTGAGAAAAATGGTAGGGCAAACATTTTGAACTGAATTGCAGGACACACTACATCGTCGTTTACTATTCACACTCCATGGGGGACGATAACCAAGAGGATGTCACTGCGCCACCGTGGATCGGGTGGCAACATCAACATGGAGCTCTCCAATAAGAGAACACCTTTGATGCGGACTTCGGGTGGAAGATCATCCACCGGAGTATAAGACTTTCCTTGTGTGTTTCCATTGCTATTTATTGTAATGCTTGACTTCTTGTGTATTGGTGTGTGGGTTTGTCGCTAAATAGTTGTAGAGTCTATTACAATGAGGTTGGGTGATCTGTGCCCAGTTCAGTCTTCTAGTATGGCTAGTACTCTTTTTATGGTGTTGTAGGTGGTTGGTGCCACTGTGCTTCATAGGGATGCGTGTTCCCTGTTGTGTGGAGGTTGTGGGGTGGTGAAGTTGAGTGTCCCAGTATGTGTTTGGGGTGGTGTGTGAAGTTGTGGGCGTTAAGTGCCCCAGTCCAGTTTCCTGGGGCGGATAGTGCCCCAGTTATGTTCTACAGGGTGGTGTGTGTGCTCTGTTACGTGTAGGTTGTGGGGTGGGTGGTTAGTACCCTATTACGTTGAGGTTGTGTGGTGGAGGTCTGGTTTTCAAGGGTGGTGAGTACCCTGTTGTGTTGAGTTTGTGGGGTGGTTAGTGCCCCAGTTCTATTGTTTGCCATTGTCTAGGGTGGTAGGGTGGTCAGTACCCTATTGCGGAATTTTGTTGGGTGGTTAGTGCCCAATACTCTAAATGTTTTTCCTTCCTTCACTTCAGAGTGGAGCAGAGTCGACAGCGTTTCTGAGAGCTGTCCCTGGTGTATGTGTGGAGACTACGAGAAGTTTGGGAGCACTGAAGGTCTGAGAGAGAGTATTTTATGAGCACAATCCGAAGGAGCCCACAAGAACATGGGAGGAGTTGTTTGTGCCCAGCTGTCCCTGCCACAGGCCCTGCTGGTTTGGTTTGGCGGTGCAGAGTGGTGCGAGAGAGTTGCCAGCAGCTAGCTGTTCTGGGAGAGCTGATGGACACCCCGGTGAGATGTTTTGGCAGTGTGAGGAAAGCCTACACATCGCGCTGATTTATAGAGTAGAGGCTGGGGATGACTCTAAAGCCGCGGCCTGTGTGAGGCTGGAGATGTCCCACGATTGAGGTGTTGGGTGACTTGGGGCATATTTGGCAGTGTGAGGAAAGCCTACACATCGCGGCCTGTGTGAGGCTGGAGATGTCCCACGATTGAGGTGTTGGGTGACTTGGGGCATACATTCTCCGTCTACTGAGGTACTGTGTGGCGAATTAATTTTTTATTTTATTTACCTCTTTATTTTGCGCAGCGCTGCAGTGGGCAGTTTAACTGTCAAGTTGTTTTTTAAACAGTGCGCGAGCCGGGTAATGCGTGTATTGCTTACCTGCTTCGTTGTAGGGAGGAGCACCTCAGTGGCCTGTGAATACGTTCTTTCAAGTAAGCACAATGGAATGTGGCATTCTTCTGTTTGAAAGGCAGGAGGACATGGAACTTTGCCTGCAGTTGGGGGGTTCTGCTTAACAACATAGCACATTTTTTTTTATTACCCGCGCCACAGCGATAGCTACATGGAGCTTATGGACAAGTGCTTCACTTTGTGTGAGGATCTCGGGTGAGAGACCGCTCACCGGAGCACAAGACTTTCTTTTAATATATTGCTGGACATCATAATGCATGTCTCTGGTAGTGTGTGTGTGCTTTAGGTCCAGTTCGTGCGTAGGGTTTTTTTTATCAGTTGTAGGGCAGCCACTGTGTACCCATTTTTGGGAGGTCATGGGGGTGCTGTACTGTGTGTGTGGGTGGTTGCCATCTCCCAGTCAGTCTATGGTGTTCTTTCTACCGATTTTTACACATGTTATGGGTGTGGCGCACCTTGTCATGGTGAGGTTGTGGGGGCAGTCAGTAACTTAATTCAAATTTTTTAGTGTGATCTTTACTCTGCTATGCGGTCGAGGCCCTTAATGTTTAAAATGTATTTTTTTTTTGTTCATTTCATCACTGTGTTATTGTTTGGTGGGGGTGGTTGCAGAGTGGTGAAGTTGAGTGCCCCCAGTTATGTTTCACAGGGTGGTGTGTACCTTGTTATGAGAGGTCGTGGGGTGGTGAGTACCCCAGTTATGTTCCACAAGATGGTGTGTACCCTGTTATGAGAGGTCGTGGGGTGGTGAGTACCCCAGTTATGTTCCACAGGGTGGGGTGTACCCTGTTATGTGTAGGTTGAGGGGCGGTATGTGCTCTAGTTATGTTTCACAGGGTGGTGTGTACTCTGCTACGTGAGGTTGTGGGGTGGTGAGTGCCCCAGTTCTGGTTTTCAAGGGTGGTGAGTACCCTGTTGTGTTGAGGTTTCGGGGTGGCGAGTGCCCAGTTTTATGGTCAAGGGTGGTGAGTACCCTGTTGGTTTGTGGTTGTGGGGCGGTGAGTGTCCCAGTTCTAGATTTCAAGGGTGGTGAGTACCCTGTTGTGTTGAGGTTGTGGGGTGGTGAGTGCCCCAGCTCTATTGTTTGCCATTGTCTAGGGTGGTCAGTACCCTATTACGGTAGGTTGTTGGGTGGTTAGTGCCCAATGCTCTTAGTTTTGAGCCTTGCCCTCGCAATGATGGTTTTTCTTTATTTTCCCCAAGGGAGGGGGATAGGGTTAATCTCTATGTCTTTATTTGGGGTTAATCTCAATGTCTTTAAAATGCAATGTAAACGTTTTCCTTCCTTTACTTCAGTTTTTGTTTCCCTAAGGAAGGGGGATATGTTATATTTGACTTGTGTCTCTCTTTTCTCTGGCCGTGACTTCTCTGCTGCTCAGCTAGTGTGAGTGTCAGAATGCCTGATGACCTCATGGAATGTTGGAGTGCCTGGCTGGTGTATGGAGTGGCAGTTGATGGCAGGCAGGCTGAGCGGCAGGGAGGCTGCTCCTGGTGGGGCTTTGCTTTATTATACTTGAATTACATGAAACTTAACCTGGAACTAAGCTTTAATAAATATACCTTGTTTTATACACTTGGCTAATGGACTTCAAATTACCACACAAAGCCTGATGAGAAGCCTCAAAACAAATACACATGCAGAAATCATAAAACAAGGAAAGAAAGGGTCATAAAGGGAGAGAATGGAGGAAACAAACGTATGGAAATGAAGAAAACAAGCAGCGATCTCAGAGGGTTGGTGGGGTGGGCATGTAGTGTTGTGAGGGGGTGAAGGGGTGGGGGAGACGGCACAGAGAGTGGTTCTATGAATGTGTGTGTACACATCCAACGTAGGGATGTGTGAGCCACCAGTGAATATGTAGGGACCCCAGTTAAACTGACGAGCCGTCTCTGGGCACCTGCGACCGGTGGCTCAGTTGTGCGTCAGCTGGTGCCCCGGGAGCAATGCTCATGCAATTCGAGAAAAGCTGCAGACATCTGTAGTGCTGCTCTGATTGGTTGTAAGTGGAGCCTCCATGCACACTGATTAATTCCATAAACAGCGACTAGCTTCTGCCAAAAAAAAAGGGCGCAGAGCGATCGTACCTGGGCGTGTAACGGCTCATAGATTTAAAGTGATAGCACTTTCCGGCAGTGGGCGGAAGCCATTTTAGGCAGGCTGAAATGAACAAAGGAAACTCACGGTTGTAAAATGCAAATGCCATTCAAAACATGAAGCGCGGCTCCGCGAAGCGGGCGGCGTGCTGATATATGAGCTGAGGCAAATAATAAAAAAAATAGTGTGCACAAAGGCACCTAAAAAAAAAGAGGAAGACCATATGTAACAGGGAAAATCTTCTGGGAGGGTCTAAATGAGCATACTGACCAAGCAAAAGTAGGCGTTTATGAAGGGCACAAACAGGAACAAATGGAAAAGATGGGAGGTGCTTCAAGCCCACAGTCTAGATACCACATTCCATGCAGAGCAGCGCATGCACTGTCTAGGCTCGACCTAAAAAGAGGCAGGCTCCCTATTTGTTTCCAGTTTTGATGAAATATGGAACTAATCATAGCCTTAGGTAATTCATCATTAGCTCCAAAGAAATGGTGAGTTTTAAATGTAAGACCACTTGTTTGATGGAGTAAGCATGGGCAACAATGCTGCCAACTAATGTTTTATTAAATAATTTTAAGTCCTTGGCTTTTGAAAGTATCTTAACGTTTTGTGATGTGATTCTTTCAAAATTGAACATGCATCAGTCAGGCACAGGTTTATCTTATGTAGCTTAAACTGCAGCCGTGCTCCTTTGTGAGGGTGGATTCCACAAGTTCAGTGCCTTTTTTAGATGTACTAGTGCATCCATTGTTATTCTGAATTCCATAGACGGAGCTGTCAATTTGTTCATGAGTAGTTGTGAATGAGTTTGCTGGCAGTGCAGTCTATGTCCTCATTTGGGAGTAGTAAAACTGGATATTGCTCTGGGGAAGCTTTGAAAATCGATATACCCCAGTTTACAAATTGTGGTGTCTCCCTGAGTATCTTGTCTGAGTGTCCTTTTGATATTTGTGTCAATTTTGTGCTTTCTAGGTTTTTATAATCTACAGAAGGGACAAAGGCGACATTTAATATTGATGCATTTGTGATCATGCTAGCTCTGGGATAGCTTTGAACAATTTCAGAATATTTCCTCTGTTCAGAATGGCAAATGCTCCTTTTGACTGATATAATGGGGTTACTAATATTGAGGTAGGTGTGGATATGGCTGTATTATAAGTGTTTTTCTATAGCATAGCATACTTGGTTTGATAGTGGTCCCTCCGGGGGCTTTATAGATACTATATGTTTGTTTTCTCTGGTCATTTCCTTGCTACTACGCTTCTGTTTGGCGTGGATGTCAAGAAGAGGCATATTCACACGAGTGTCTAATGTTGGCTTCCCCTAGTTGTGGAAAGTTGGTAATGGGTTAGAGCAGCAGCTGTCTATTTTTCTTTACAGAGACCTGTGTTACTCGTATTGATTAATGGTTTCTCCACTCCTTGGATCAGGGCCCAGATCTCACTTTCAATATTTGGGCCCATTGGTCTCTTAAGTAACGGTGAGGTGGAAGCATCCTGGCTGCTTCAAAATAACTTTGTCGTTGCTGCTCTCTATTCCACTGTTTTAGGGATGATTGTGACTTCTGCAAAGGATAGAATCCTGTGCTTTTCTTTTTCTGACTTATGGTCCTTGTGCTCCACCATCATAATTGGTTGATGGAGGTTAATGGGGTATTTGAATACCTGACAAGGGCTCTAGTCACAAGGAGCTGGTTTTTAAAATGTTCTCGTTTAGAGCCTGTGCTTGTTTCATTGCTATTATATCTGTGATCTTTTAGTGCGTTACTGAAAATGAACCTTTACCTGCCTATTGGATCGTTTTTGATATTGTGACTAAGCATTACCGGATTGGGTTCAGAGCTTTGTTTTGCTTTTATTCATATGCTCTTCTTCACAGACGCAGATTGTAAAATTAATTTTTGCAGCTTCTGTTGTATTATAAAGGCTATATTTTGTTTCTTTAGCTTCCTTAGTCTTTTCTTGTTTTTCTTAGAAAGTTGTACCTGGAAAGGTAATTCTGAGCCCAATGACATTGGTTTATTGCCCTCTTCTCTAGATTAAACATCGACGAGGTCTGTTGACGGGTTTATCAGCCCAACCTGGAAAGAGGTAGTAGAGTGGTCTTGTAATGAACTTAAAGAATTTCTTGAAGGAAGATGTGTCAGCTTCTACCACAGTAGCTTTCTGTGGAGTTAGTCTTTTGAATGCTGGCCGCCCTTTAAATGGACTGTGAACTCAGTCACTATCGACAGTAATATAGTTGGAAGGTAGGACAACCTGTCCAGAAAAACAGCATATGAGTTGTTTGAACTACTTGTTTCAGATTGAGCCCAATTTAAGAAAAGGTTTACGGCGTCCATTTTTTTTCTTGCCCTCTGTTAAAGATTGCTTAATGAGAGCTAGTAAATAGTTTTGTTTCTCTGCAGCTATTGCTTGTTTAGAAAGTGCTGAGATCATTACTTTAAGAGCAGCAATAAACTCATACCATTTGGCTGGATCTTTAAAACAGTCAGAGCACTGGCTTGGCGGAGATTTTGATGAATCTTTGATTGAGGTAGGTGAGTAGTCATCTGGGAATAAGGACAATAAGGCCTCCTCATCAAATGAATGCATTAAATTTGAATCTACAGTTTCATTCAATATGTGTTGAGTTAAGTTATCTGAGTACTTGTTAGATAAGGAGCAACTAAACAAAAAAGTATTCGTTCTGAAAGTGTTATGGTCTTTCGGGTTCGTAAGGGTCAGTGTGTTCGTCGGTGTAAAGTAGCTTTTAGATTGTAATCTCGACCCTAGTAGGCTCTGCCATCTTGAGCTAGTGCCTTCTACAAGAGAAACTGAGGCTGAAGGCCCTTTTAAGGAAGAGTATATAATCTATAGTGGGGCCATCATAATGCACAGATTTCAGGGTTTTTCTTCACATCTGGCCACTTCTAAGGTTTTCATATTTCTGGTCACTGCTCATCTTACATTTTTCGTCACTTGTGAAAAGAGTAGGAAGAATGTGGAATCACTATGGCCATTTTGGTGTCCACAGCATTTGAGGAGACAATAGTGAGTGGAGTGAAGATCCTCATAATGTCGTAACTATATAACAAGCATTGGCATAGCCAATAGGTCTCGCCTTTGGGGCCTTATAAGTGTTTAGCCAGAGCTATTGACTTTGCCAATGTCTTCAAGCTGTGCTGCAGAGAAGTGTGGCTGCTGTGCAGCATGCTGAAAAGTTATAATAAAAAAGTGTCAGAAGCATTTTTGTTACTTTATATATGACCAAGAAGGCATTATGTAAAACTGAACGACCATATTAAAAAAAGTATTTACAATAAAAAATTTCCTCAGTTTTCTTTTGTTCTTGCAATGCTGGCAACTTGTTTCTGCCTATTGCAATGGTTGTTTGTTAAAGCTTTTTTTTTCAGGGGGCATAAACAATCGGAGGGTGAAGGTTGGGAACTAGTACCTGTATTATAACACTAGCAGCGGCCAGACGCTAGGGGAGAATCAACAGATGCCAGATTCCGAGAGCAGGCTGAGGTGGTGCTAAGTGATGCTGAGGTGGTAGTGGTGGTGGTGGTGACTGTTGCGGAGATGATGCTGAGGTGATGCTGAATGATACTCAGGTCTTGCTGAGTGATACTGCTGTGGTGCTGAGTGATGCTGTGGTGGTGCTGAGTGATATTGTCTTGGCGCTGAGTGATGCTGTGGTGGTGCTGAGTGATGCTGTGGTGGTGCTGAGTGATATTGTGGTGGCGCTGAGTGATGCTGTGGTGGCCCTGAGTGATGCTGTGGTGGCCCTGAATGATGCTGTGGTGGTGCTGAATGATGCTGTGGTGGTGCTGAGCGATGCTGTGGTGGTGCTGAGCGATGCTGTGGTGGTGCTGAGCGATGCTGTGGTGGTGCTTAGCGATGCTGTGGTGGCCCTGAATGATGCTGTGGTGGTGCTGAGTGATATTGTTGTGGCACTGAGTGATGCTGTGGTGATGCTGTGGTGGTGCTGAGTGATGCTGTGGTGGCACTGAGTGATGCTGTGGTGGCGCTGAGTGATGCTGTGGTGGTGCTGAGTGATATTGTTGTGGCGCTGAGTGATGCTGTGGTGATGCTGTTGTGGTGCTGAGTGATGCTGTGGTGGCGCTGAGTGATGCTGTGGTGGCGCTGAGTGATGCTGTGGTCGCGCTGAGTGATGCTGTGGTGGTGCTGAGTGATGCTGTGGTGGCCCTGAGCGATGCTGTGGCGGTGCTGAGCGATGCTGTGGCGGTGCTGAGCGATGCAGTGGCGGTGCTGAGCGATGCAGTGGCGGTGCTGAGCAATGCTGTGGCGGCGCTGAGCGATGCTGTGGCGGCGCTGAGTGATGCTGTGGCGGCACTGAGTGATGCTGTGGCGGCCCTGAGTGATGCTGTGGTGGCCCTGAGTGATGCTGTGGTGGCCCTGAGTGATGCTGTCGTGGCCCTGAGTGATGCTGTGGTGGCGCTGAGTGATGCTGTGGTAGCGCTGAGTGATGCTGTGGTGGCGCTGAGTGATGCTGTGGTGGCGCTGAGCGATGCTGTTGTGGTGCTGAGCGATGCTGTGTTGGTGCTGAGCGATGCTGTGGTGGTGCTGAGCGATGCTGTGGTGGTGCTGAGCGATGCTGTGGTGGTGCTGAGCGATGCTGTGGTGGTGCTGAGTCATCCTGTGGTGGTGCTGAGTGATCCTGTGGTGGTGCTGAGTGATGCAGTGTTGGCCCTGAGTGATGATGTGGTGTCGCTGAGTAAAGCTATGGTGGTGCTGAGTGATGCTGTGGTGGCGTGGAGTGATGTTGTGGTGCTGCTGAGTGATGTTGTGGTGCTGCTGAGTGATGTTGTGGTGCTGCTGAGTAATGCTGTGGTGGCGCTAAGTGATGCTGTGGTTGTGCTGAGTAATGCTGTGGTTGCACTGAGTGATGCTGTGGTTGCACTGAGTGATGCTGTGATGGCGTTGAGTGATGCTGTGATGGCGTTGAGAGATGTTGTGTTGGTGCTGAGGGATTCTGTGCTGGCTCTGATTGATGCTGTGCTGGCTCTGATTGATGCTGTGGTTGCGCTGAGTGATGCTGTGGTTGCGCTGAGTGATGCTGAGTGATGCTGTGGTGTTGCCGAGTGAGAGATAGAGTGAAGGTATAATGCCCAATTAGAGAGGGTGGTGAGAGAGAAAGAAAGAGAAAGGGTGTACATAGAACAAAGAGTGGAGCGGGATAGAGAGAGAGAAAGAAGGGGAGAGAGAGTGAATGAAGGAGTTTGAAAGAGAAACAGATAAAGGGGTGAGAGAGAATGAAAGGCTAAAAAAGATAGAGGGGGAGAGTTAATTAAGTAGAGAGAGAATTAGAGAGGGGAGAGAGAGAGAAGGAGAGAGACAATAAGAGTGGGGGGTGTGGAGTTTAAATAGAGTGAAGTGACGCGGAAAAAGTAACCTTAAATATAGCTTTGTGCTTTGCGCGAATAAATATTTAAAAAAAACAGAGTGAGACAAAAATACTGGTAATTAGGCTGTGACTCCCAATATAAAACAAATAGCGATATAAGGGGAAATCAACCCACCGAAGCAATGTTTCTAACTAGACAAAAAAAAGCTTGCATTTCAATGCTAATCGCTGTTGTTTTTCATGTGACTGTAGTCCAGGGCCGTCAGTTGGTAATGTGAGCTGCTGCTGCGATTGAAACATCAGAGTCCAGAGAGTTAATGAGCCATGACGAGGAAATGAGGAAGAGATAGGAAACCCAGATGGCAGCTGCGCGCGTGCACGCCATCGTGAACGCAAGCTGGTCGCCAGCCGAAAGCCAGTGGGTTTGCACTTCCAAAACCCGCTTACTAAAACTCTCGGCCAGACCAGGGCACGCGCTGGTGCAGGCCGAGACCTAAAAACGAATGTATTTGGGACAATTTTGGGATGTAACTACATAAAAACGAATATATTCGGGACAATTTTGGGACTTTGAGCCACAAATGATTTAAAGTAGGTTTTATTTTCTTCTAAAAATTTACAGTTTCTTTGCTAGATATCGATATCCTTTTCTAACATTAATATGACAAGAGTACTGGTGAAGCACCAGTGTTGGACCAAAGATTCAATTATTGATCAATGCTTGCTTCATTAGTATGTTCATAGAAAGTGTTTTAGAATGAATGACCTTAAAAACACATTGTCTATGTTTACAGCTAACAAACAGGTTTTGAAACAACATTGAGATTTGTCTTTGATGAATGGACTGCCTATGCCCCAAATACACTGGATTGATAAGAGTATTCAGAGTCTCAATAAGAAGACAGTAACAAATGGCCTATAAACATATACAAAAGTATAGTTTGAAAGTGTGTTCTAGTTGAAAGTTATAAGATTTCGACAGTCTGAAAGGGCTCGACAGCGAGTGTGGCTGTGATGGTGAAACTGGTACACAGTAATGAGTTGAATGCTTAGCTAACTCCATCCCATACCATGAGCCCTAATATTTCAAAGTCATACCGGATCACCCAACCTCTCTTCAGACTTCAGAAGCTTGGAGGAAGGTCTTTCAGAGGTCAAGGGGGAACACTATAGAACCATCCTAGAGAGCTACCTAGATCCCCTTATAATTATGTAAACTCACCAAAATAGCCTTTAATCATCAAAACCCATTTATGTTTTTGATTTGGGGTTGTCATGTGGGGCACAGAGCCATAGTTACGGTGAAAATATGTAAGAGGCAGGACCGGCCCTAGGCATGGGCAGTGTGGGCAGCTGCCCAGGGTACCGTGTCTCTTAACATGCTAGACGGGCCTCGCAGCAGTGCCTTTTAAGAGACTCTGTTATGATGGTGGTGCAGTGCAGTGAGGCCCAAGGGAGATGCCCACTCTCCTGGGCCTCACAGCCATCGGCCAAAAGGGCATCAGTAATCTAATCGCTGTATCTGCATGAGAACAATGATTAGATGGGTATTTAAAGTGCCCTTGGATGTGAAGTGAGCCCTGCATGAATGAAAAGCAGGGTATCCTGCAGGGCTCACAATAAAAGACAGAAACACTTGCATCACAATGAACATTGCTCGCCTTAGAGTTGCCAGCTTTCCAAGAGAAAACTACCGTGCATTTGTTGTTTTTTAAGAATCTACAAAGGTCCTGGAGTTATACTAAATAGGACTTTAAAATAATAGTTTGTATTCATTTGTAGTATGACATTTGCTGCCTTTTTTACTTTAACTATTAATCAGGTATTGTTAATGCATCTCTAGAACATATTTAAAAGTACTTTCTATTTATACCTGATGTTTGAAGTATGTACAGGTAAGGGTTAAAAATATCAGCTTTAGAAAATTTGCTTCATATTTTTTTAGTGAGAATACCGGTAGATAAGAAGTGGGGGAGAGATTATAGAGTAAAAGTACAGCAGAGAGGTGACAGATGAGCAGAATGGGGGTAGAAGAGCAACAAGAGCAAGAAGCTTAAGGAAACAAAAAGAGGAAGAGCAGCAGTGTTTGTGATGGGGTGAATCAGTGAGAGAAGGCAAGCGTCTGGGCCGTGCTAGTGCTAAGCATGGACAATGTGGGCAGCTGCCCAGGGCCCTACCCTCAGGTTGACAACATGGGGCTCTGCATCTGTTCGAAATGCCACACTATCAGTCAGCCCACCTGCTCCTCCAGTGCCCCCTCCCCAATCTGATCACATCACAAATGTATTTTTCAAGGGAGGTGTCCTGACCTCCCACGTCCAAGGTGGCATTCCTGATGGGTGCAGAGGTGGGAAAAGGAAAACAGCGGGTGGGAAAGTGGGCAACAGTAAAACCAAATTGTGTTGCCTCACAACATCAGGAGCAGGGCAGCACCTTGCTTAATAACCTCCTCTGAAGCCTTGCCTGCTTTTTCTGTTTTGTGTTGCCAAGCAACAAAAGGGTCCCTTTGCTCCAAGGACCAGCTAGACATTATCGGGTGAGGAGAGGTGAGTTGGCAGAGGGGGGAGCAGCCAGAAAAGACTGACATGGCTGGGCAAGGTTTAGCAAAGTCTAGTTACTTGGGCCTTGAAGCGCTGCATCAGTCTGCAAGGTCCAGGCATGGGGCTCCATGCCCTGGGCCTTGCAGCCAGTGCAGCCCTCTCCTTGACCTCAGTGCTTTGAAGACCAGTGGATAAAAGTCCCTCACCTGTGACTCGCAGCACATGGAGTAGTTTAATGGAAGTGGGGAACCAGGTACAGTTCCGGGCATCGGCTCTAAATACCGTGATTCTGGGCAAATCATTAAACCACTTTATGCTTAAAAAACCCTGGCCTTTTGTAATGGGATTGACACTTTTGCAAAGCACTCCAAAGACCGTGGGCGGAGTTTGTGCTATATAAAAGTGCTAAAAAAGGAACCACAACGCCATGTCACAGTCATGCGCAGGTCTGCCAGCAGGCATACATTTTATTTCCTCGTAGCGCTCTAGGTGCATGTTATAGGAGGTGCCTGACTCCTGTTTCCTTCGCCGCCATATTGAAAGGGTCTCTACCCTATTTTTATCTGTTTATGATTTACTAGCGTTTCTCACCTGTTATGTTGCCCTAGTGTTATTTTACCAGTAGCTCTCCCTCACAGGGGAGCCTGAGTGTGGAATGCGGGGGGTTGCTGGACCCCGGGTCGATTTTAATTTCACCCACCACTTTGCTCTTTGATCCTTGCTGTAAAGTGTTCTGATTTGGGCCGCACCTCCCTCGCATGGAGAGATATTTAAATCGGCAGCAAGCGTGTCCGCTCAGCTCTGCCAGCAGGCGTGGCGTACATTTTATTTCCTTGTAGCACTCTAGGTGCATGTTATAGGAGGTGTCTGGCTCCTGTTTCCTATACCGCCTTATTGAATGGGTCTTTACCCTATTTTTATCTGTTTAGGATTTACTAGCGTTCCTCACCTGTTATGTTACCTTAGTGTTATTTTACAAGAGGTTCTCCCTCGCAGGGGAGCCTGCATGTGTTACTGCGGGGGTTGCTGGACCCCAGGTCAATTTTAAATTCACCCACCTCTTTGCTCTTTGATCCCCACTGTAAAGCGTTCTGATTTGGCCACGCCCCCTCGCATGGAGGGATATTTAAATCAGCAGCAAGCGTGCCCGCACTGCGGATGCCCGAAAATGGACCAAAGGCAAGCCCGTCTGAGTCCTGCGCCAGCCACTATACCAGTTTAACTAGTACTCCAGCTTCATATCCTTTCATAATTTATTCAGCAGAGAAGCTCAATCCGAAAGGTAAAAATTCAGCGTCCACGAGGAAGAAGCGGGCTGCACCGCGGGCCGAATCACGGTCCGCGGTGCAACAACTTCTGGACTGGACCCAGTGGCCGCTCTACCCCCTCATTTTGCCATGTTCCAACTTGAGCAAGGCGGTGGATTAAGCATAATATAGAGGGACTCCATTAGCGCCATGTTTGAACACGCCTCCATGTCAGGTTGTGAGGCTTAGAAGTTCAACATAGAAATCACCAAAACTCAATCGTTTAAGGGGCTCCTACTTTATCGTCCCCTGGGTTGCAGAAACACCTTTGTCCCCACGCTAAGCTCACTTTTAGAAGCCTGCTTGCTTGCAGATAATAACGATAATCAATAGGAGCTAGCTATATGTATAAGAACTCTTATGGTGTATGTCAGAAAAAACAACTTTGTTTTATATGAAGGCCCTCACCCACCAACCTAGTTGGTGGAATGCTTCATCATCGGGCCCCACCCGATGGCACCGAATGTGCCTCGGGTGTGCTGCGACGTCTGCTTACAGCGGAGCGGATTGTGTTAAGTGAGTGTGCAGTGATTGGTGTTGTGAATGTGGAATAAAAAACTGTCCAAAGGTTCCCAGGGTCCACAGGGGGATTTTATTCATGGGCTCTTGGCAGTATTTAAAAGCAAGGCTATGGATGTGATATGGAGGTAGTTATGGCCTCCTACATCCAGTGAGGTCAACTAGTTTCAGCCAGGCCTTGTGGTAAAACTGGATTTCATCAGGACCGTTATGTGAGATTGTGAGTTAAAAGAGGAGTCTACAGAGTATGTACAGGCTCCTATGTGACGCACACGCTAAGGTGCGAGAAGTGTAAGAGGATGGTTTCCTCTACAGTTGTACCTGTAAAATAAGAACGAACAGACATAGAAAGACAAACATACATCAAGAGTAAGAAATGCGATAAGGCACTGTAAATTTCAGTGTGACTTAGTATCGTCGTGCCTTTAATCGGAATAACGCGGTACGTGTCGGCATGTGATACTGGGTTGCCGTTTTGTAATTATGCGGTACCGTGCTATCACTACGGAAAAGGCAATGTAGGTAATTGGTGACATTAGTGCACGTGAAACACGGAAAACAGAAAAGCTTACTCTTATATTCTAAGAGGCTGACTCCATGAGTCCCTGGAGGGGGTCCGGCTTACAGTCACACTCTGGTGATGATTAAAAGGTAATGATTAAGGAAGGGAGGGGGGGGAAGGAATGTGACCGCCTGGTAGTCACACGTGCAAGTCCCGCAGGTTTAGGGATTGGCAGCGGTATCCCCCGTTTCCCTACTTACTTCGTCACAGCTCAGGACCCGCAACTGCACCTACTTGGCCATTACAGGAACTCCGTCGGTGTTCGTAATGGTTTTGGCGGGGTTTAAATGTCTTCCTGGCGCTGCAGCTGAAGTAGATTTCCTCTTCAGCGCGAGTAGCGTCTGGGGAAAAGAGTAAAGACAGACAACAGACTGCACATGTGTGTAGTGTCATCGGTGGCTTCTCTATGAAATGTAAAATTGTTCCAATTGGCAGTATATTGAAGAACAGTATATTTAGATATACGTGTATGTCTAGGCCAACTAATGATGGATAATTTGCAAGTGGCTTGTTAATCTTGTCAGCTCAGTTTAAAAAAAGGGAAGACAGACTAAATAAGTGTAATGAGAGGCTGGGGCATTCACTGTTGTACACTGCGTGCGATCTCACGCTAACTAGAAATTACACATTTAGGGGTGCCGATGTCATGTTGCCCACGGGTATCTTGGACATATTGTGTTAGTGGAGGTGGTTTCAGGTCATATCTCCTGGTTGGGCAAATTTGTTTATGTCCATATATAAGGCCACATCAGTGGCCCGAGGCTCCTTATTTACTTCAGGGCTCAAAATGTTTCGTGTGGTTCAATTATTAAGACTGTTCCAGGGGATATTATCATTTAGTCATTGGATGTGGGTCGAAAGGCGATATATCCAGCGCTGCTCTTTGGAGAGGAGGAATTTGTCGTTATTGGTGTTATGGTATGGTATATGTTCTATTACTGTCCATGATATGTCATTAGGGGTGTGCCCTTCTTGTAGGTAGTGATCCATGAGCTTGCTGTTTGTTTTTTTGCACCGAATAGTGCTGCGGTGCTCCACAATTCTTGTCCTTACTTTTCTTGTAGTCATGCCGATATAGCGGAGTTTGCATGGGCATTCAAGCAGGTATATTGCGTTTGTTGAGTTGCAATTTGTGTGTTTCAGTTGGTGCCACTTCTTTCCCGGTTCTAGGTCGAGTGTTTTGCTGGGTTGTGTTAGATGACATACACTACAGTCACCACATGGGTAGTGACCGACCACGTTGGGTAATCCCCACGAGTTCAGAACTGTGTTAGCAGTGGTGTTTGCTTTCTTAGGGCGGGTGGATACCAGTCGGTCTTTTAGGCTACTGGCCTTCTTATAAGCAAATAAGGGTAGTTCCCATTCTCTGGTTCCTGTGTTCAGAATCCTCCAGTTTTTTCGTATTATTTTAGCGACCTTGTTTGATACTTCATTGTACGTGGTGACACAGGTGAGTGGTATTGATGTGTCATTTCGTGCATATTCTTCCAGGAGTGCTTCCCTGTTCTGGTTACGGGCATGTTTCTTCGTGGTTTCAATTATTTTTTTGGGGTAGCCTCGTTCCTGTAGTTTTTGAGCGAGGTCTGTTGATTGTCTATGGAAGTCTGAAGTGGAGCTACAATTTCGTCGTATACGGAGAAACTGCCCAAATGGTAGGTTCTCCCTGAGCGGGCGCGGGTGAAAACTTTCAAATTGTAGCAGGGAGTTTCTTGCCGTGGGTTTATAGTAAGTAGAGGTCTTGAGAGTTCCTGCCTCGGCCTCAATGGTGAGATCCAAAAAGGCTATACTTTGGGCGTTGGCTGTGCTAGTGAACCGTAGGTAGGGGTCACGTTCATTGAGCCAGGCAAGGTAAGTGGTCAGTGACTCTGCAGTGCCGGTCCATATCATCAGAATGTCGTCGATATATTGGCACCAGAAGCATATGTTTTTGATGTAAGGATTCGTGACTGGTAGGATGTGGGTTTTCTCAAATTGGTAAACATATAATCCTGCCACACTGGGGGCTAAAACACTGCCCATCGAAGTGTTGTCTTGAGGTAGAATTCTCCCTCAAATTCAAAATAGTTCTCTTTGAGGGCCAGTGTGGCACATTGAAGGATGAAGTCTCTGGGGGTGGTATATTCCCAGGTTGTCTCCATCAGCATATCGCGTAGGACTCTCAGGGTGGCATCTTGAGGAAGGCTAGTATATAGACTTTCAATGTCTAGCCCTACCAGGAGTTGTGTTGTAGGGTCAAAGTTCCTGTCTTTAATAAGAGACAGCAAGTGTTTGGTGTCTCTGATGTAGGTAGAGGCTTTCTGGACCAGCGGATTCAAGAAAAAGTCACAGTACCTCGAAAGTGGTTCCAGAAGAGAGTTAATACCGGAGACGATCGGTCGTTCGGGTGGCGGTCTTGTCTCTTTATGAATCTTTGGTACTGTGTAAAAGTAGGGAATTTTTGCGTTTTTTGTGCAAAGGTAATCTGCCTCCTGTTTGGAGATGTGTTGGTGACTTTCTGCTGTTTCTACCATTAAGGCGATGGTAGTCTGTAGTGTACTGGTTGGGTCATCTTCGAGGCGTCTTCAGTTTCGTCTGTCACTAAGTAGGCTGCGGCATTCAGTGTTGTAATCCTGTTTGTTCTGGATGACTATTCCGCCCACTTTGTCCGCAGGTTTGATAGTTATGTTGGAATTTTCTTGTAGTCTGCGTACTGCCTCCCTCTCTTTTTTTGAGAGGTTGTTAAAGGTGGTTGGTTGGTTCAGATTTTCAACCTCATTGTAAACTGCCTGTTCAAAGGCACTTATTTCTACCGGGATGCTCGATGGTGGAGGGATGAAAGTCGATTTTAGTCTTAGGCCTGTTTCATTTTTGTTGATGGTAGGGTCCGATGGTGGAGTTTTTTCAAAGAAGGCTTTGAGTTTGAGTTTGCGGAAGAAATCTGCTAACTCTAAGTGGAGATTGAATTTGTCCAGTCGCATGGTTGGGACAAAAGAGAGTCCTTTGTTAAGAACATCTTCTTCAGCAGAGGTGAGGGGAATAGATGATAAGTTGAAAACCAGGGATGCTGGTTTTGGTTGTTCGTGCGGTGTTCCTAGCGGAACCCGCTCGGCCCCGGTTGGGATTCCCTCCCTTTGTTCCTGGTGTTGGCACTGACTGGTCCATCTTCTTCTTCCCAGTGGACTTTTTGTTGGTTCCTTCTGCGGCCCCTTGATCTCCGGCCTCGCCCTAAAAAAGGCGCCCTTTGGTTTTGTGGAAAATAGGTTTGGGGTGCTTGGTGATATAGGGGGGGCCATCCGAAGTAGGGGTTCTGTGGTAGATGCGGGAAAGTTGGTGGTCCAAAATTCTGGCCTTGGTGTTGTAATGTGCCCCATGGTTGTTGCCATTGGGGTGTTCGTCCTCTGCCTTTTTGTTTGTAGGAGCCAGTACTTGAACCACTGGAGATAGAAGTGTTGTCTCCTGAGGTGTCTGATGATCTGTCTTGTTTCTCTAGGGCTGTGTAGTTATCATCGGAATAGGGATATAACTTTGTATAGCTGAATATTTTTAGGTCTTTTTGAAATTTCGTGATTTTGGCCTGTGTTAGGTATTCCTTGTATTCCGCCATCTCTTTGTTGGATCCTTCTAATTTCTTCTTGAAAGAAGTGATGGTGGTTTTGAAGTAGCTCTCTGTGGCCTGGATGTCAATAATCATAGCATCCGAAAGTCACTTGGCTGTCTTAATTATTAGTACCAGCCAATCTCTAGTGCAGTGCCAGGCGATCTGTGCCCAGTCCTTCCTGAAGGAAGCGTCCTCCAGGAAGATCCTGGGCGCATTGGTTACCAATAGGCCTTTGGGTGCAGTGTTGGTTCGTAAATACTCGGTGAGGATAACCCCATGTAGGATTGCGCTTCTTTTCAGTAAATTCATCCCAATCTGTGGTCTGAGCTATGGTTTGTGATATGTTTATGTCTGCCAGGAACGGAGGGTCAGCGAGAAGCTCACTCACATCAGTGTCAGTGAAAGTCAGACCCGAGTTTTCCGTCATGTTGAGCGATGGGTTTATGTGTTAGTTCTCTCACAGCTGTGCGCTGCTACAGTAATTAATATCAAAGGGAGAGAGAGGAACAAGGTATAGACTAGTTCACTTCCCCGAAGAAATAGAACGATAATGAATAGGAGCTAGCTATATGTATAAGAACTCTTATGGTGTATGTCAGAAAAAACAACTTTGTTTTATATGAAGGCCCTCACCCACCAACCTAGTTGATGGCATGCTTCATCATCGGGCCCCACCCGATGGCACCGAATGTGCCTCGGGTGTGCTGCGACGTCTGCTTACAGCGGAGCGGATTGTGTTAAGTGAGTGTGCAGTGATTGGTGTTGTGAATGTGGAATAAAAAACTGTCCAAAGGGTCCCAGGGTTCACAGGGGGATTTTATTCATGGGCTCTTGGCAGTATTTAAAAGCAAGGCTATGGATGTGATATGGAGGTAGTTATGGCCTCCTACATCCAGTGAGGTCAACTAGTTTCAGCCAGGCCTTGTGGTTAAACTGGCTTTCATCAGGACCGTTATGTGAGATTGTGAGTTAAAAGAGGAGTCTACAGAGTATGTACAGGCTCCTATGTGACGCACACGCTAAGGTGCGAGAAGTGTAAGAGGATGGTTTCCTCTACAGTTGTACCTGTAAAATAAGAACGAACAGACATAGAAAGACAAACATACATCAAGAGTAAGAAATGCGATAAGGCACTGTAAACTTCAGTGTGACTTAGTATCGTCGTGCCTTTAATCGGAATAACGCGGTACGTGTCGGCATGTGATACTGGGTTGCCGTTTGTAATTATGCAGTACCGTGCTATCACTACGGAAAAGGCAATGTAGGTAATTGGTGACATTAGTGCACGTGAAATACGGAAAACAGAAAAGCTTACTCTTATATTCTAAGAGGCTGACTCCATGAGTCCCTGGAGGGGGTCCGGCTTACAGTCACACTCTGGTGATGATTAAAAGGTAATGATTAGAGAAGGGAGGGGGGGAAGGAATGTGACCACCTGGTAGTCACACGTGCAAGTCCCGCAGGTTTAGGGATTGGCAGCGGTATCCCCCGTTTCCCTACTTACTTCGTCACGGCTCAGGACCCGCAACTCCACCTACTTGGCCATTACAGGAACTCCGTCGGTGTTCGTAATGGTTTTGGCGGGGTTTAAATATCTTCCTGGCGCCGCAGCTGAAGTCGATTTCCTCTTCAGCGCGAGTAGCGTCTGGGGAAAAGAGTAAAGACAGACAACAGACTGCACATGTGTGTAGTGTCATCGGTGGCTTCTCTATGAAATGTAAAATTGTTCCAATTGGCAGTATATTGAAGAACAGTATATTTAGATATACGTGTATGTCAAGGCCAACTAATGATGGATAATTTGCAAGTGGCTTGTTAATCTTGTCAGCTCAGTTTAAAAAAAGGGAAGACAGACTAAATAAGTGTAATGAGAGGCTGGGGCATTCACTCTTGTACACTGCGTGCGATCTCACGCTAACGAGAACTTACACATTTAGGGGTGCCGATGTCATGTTGCCCATGGGTATCTTGGACATATTGGGTTAGTGGAGGTGGTTTCAGGTCATATCTCCTGGTTGGGCAAATTTGTTTATGTCCATATATAAGGCCACATCAGTGGCCCGAGGCTCCTTATTTACTTCAGGCCTCAAAATGTTTCGTGTGGTTCAATTATTAAGACTGTTCCAGGGGATATTATCATTTAGTCCTTGGATATTTGTCGAAAGGCGATATATCCAGCGCTGCTCTTTGGAGAGGAGGAATTTGTCGTTATTGGTGTTATGGTATGGTATATGTTCTATTACTGTCCATGATATGTTATTAGGGGTGTGCCCTTCTTGTAGGTAGTGATCCATCAGCTTGCTGTTTGTTGTTTTGCACCGAATAGTGCTGCGGTGCTCCACAATTCTTGTCCTTACTTTTCTTGTAGTCATGCCGATATAGCGGAGTTTGCATGGGCATTCAATCAGGTATATTGCGTTTGTTGAGTTGCAATTTGTGTGTTTCAGTTGGTGCCACTTCTTTCCCGGTTCTAGGTTGAGTGTTTTGCTGGGTTGTGTTAGATGACATACACTACAGTCACCACATGGGTAGTGACCGACCACGTTGGGTAATCCCCACGCGTTCAGAACTGTGTTAGCAGTGGTGTTTGCTTTCTTAGGGCAGGTGGATACCAGTCGGTCTTTTAGGCTACTGGCCTTCTTATAAGAAAATAATGGTAGTTCCCATTCTCTGGTTCCTGTGTTGAGAATCCTCCAGTTTTTTCGTATTATTTTAGCGACCTTGTTTGATACTTCATTGTACGTGGTGACACAGGTGAGTGGTATTGATGTGTCATTTCGTGCATAATCTTCCAGGAGTGCTTCCCTGTTCTGGTTACGGGCACGTTTCTTCGTGGTTTTAATGATTTTTTTGGGGTAGCCTCGTTCCTGTAGTTTTTGAGCGAGGTCTGTTGATTGTCTATGGAAGTCTGAAGTGGAGCTACAATTTCGTCGTATATGGAGAAACTGCCCAAATGGTAGGTTCTCCCTGAGCGGGCGCGGGTAAAAACTTTCAAATTGTAGAAGGGAGTTTCTTGCCGTGGGTTTATAGTAAGTTGAGGTCTTGAGAGTTCCTGCCTCGGCCTCAATGGTGGGATCCAAAAAGGCTATACTTTGGGAGTTGGCTGTGCTAGTGAACTGTAGGTACGGGTCACGTTCATTGAGCCAGGCAAGGTAAGTGGTCAGTGACTCTGCAGTGCCGGTCCATATCATCAGAAAGTCGTCGATATATCGGCACCAGAAGCATATGTTGTTGATGTAAGGATTTGTGACTGGTAGGATGTGGGTTTTCTCAAATTTGTAAACATATAATCCTGCCACACTGGGTGCCTAAACACTGCCCATCGAAGTGCCATTTGTCTGGAGGTAGAATTCTCCCTCGAATTCAAAATAGTTCTCTTTGAGGACCAGCGTGGCACATTGAAGGATGAATTCTCTGGGGGTGGTATATTCCCAGGTTGTCTCCATCAGCATATCGCAGAGGACTCTCAGGGTGGCATCTTGAGGAAGGCTAGTATATAGACTTTCAATGTCCAGCCCTACCAGGAGTTGTGTTGTAGGGTCAAAGTTCCTGTCTTTAATAAGAGACAGCAAGTGTTTGGTGTCTCTGATGTAGGTAGAGGCTTTCTGGACCAGCGGATTCAAGAAAAAGTCACAGTACCTCGAAAGTGGTTCCAGAAGAGAGTTAATACCGGAGACGATCGGTCGTCCGGTTGGCGGTCTTGTCTCTTTATGAATCTTTGGTACTGTGTAAAAGTAGGGAATTTTTGCGTTTTTGTGCAAAGGTAATCTGCCTCCTGTTTGGAGATGTGTTGGCGACTTTCTGCTGTTTCTACCATTAAGGCGATGGTAGTCTGTAGTGTACTGGTTGGGTCATCTTCGAGGCGTCTGTAGTTTCGTCCGTCACTAACTAGTCTGCGGCATTCAGTGTTGTAATCCTGTTTGTTCTGGATGACTTTTCCGCCCCCTTTGTCCGCAAGTTTGATAGTTATGTTAGAATTTTCTTGTAGTCTGCGTACTGCCTCCCTCTCTTTTTTTGAGAGGTTGTTAAAGGTGGTTGGTTGGTTCAGATTTTCAACCTCATTGTAAACTGCCTGTTCAAAGGCACTTATTTCTACTGGGATGCTCGATGGTGGAGGGATGAAAGTCGATTTTAGTCTTAGGCCTGTTTCATTTTTGTTGATGGTAGGGTCCAATGGTGGAGTTTTTTCAAAGAAGGCTTTGAGTTTGAGTTTGCGCAAGAAATCTGCTAACTCTAAGTGGAGATTGAATTTGTCCAGTCGCATGGTTGGGACAAAAGAGAGTCCTTTGTTAAGAACATCTTCTTCAGCAGAGGTGAGGGGAATAGATGATAAGTTGAAAACCAGTGATGCTGGTTTTGATTGTTCGTGCGGTGTTACTAGCGGAACCCGCTCGGCCCCGGTTGGGGTTCCCTCCCTTTGTTCCTGGTGTTGGCACTGACTGGTCCGTCTTCTTCTTCCTAGTGGACTTGTTGTTGGTTCCTTCTGCGGCCCCTTGATCTCCGGTCTTGCCCTAAAAAAGGCGGCCTTTGGTTGTGTGGAAAATAGGTTTGGGTTGCTTGGTGATATAGGGGGGGCCATCCGAAGTAGGGGTTCTGTGGTGGATGCGGGAAAGTTGGTGGTCCAAAATTCTGGCCTTGGTGTTGTAATGTGCCCCATGGTTGCCATCGGGGTGTTCGTCCTCTGCCTTTTTGTTTGTAGGACCCAGTACTTGAACCGCTGGAGATAGAAGTGTTGTCTCCTGAGGTGTCTGATGATCTGTCTTGCTTCTCTGGGGCTGTGTAGTTATCATCAGAATTGGGTTATACCTTTGTATAGCTGAATTTTTTAGGTCTTTTTGAAATTTCGTGATTTTGGCCTGTGTTAGGTATTCCTTGTATTCCTTGTACATCTCTTTGTTGGATTCTTCTAATTTCTTCTTGAAAGAAGTGATGGTGGTTTTGAAGTGGCTCTCTGTGGCCTGGATGTCAATAATCATAGCATCCGAAAGTCGCTTGGCTGTCTTAATTATTAGTACCAGCCAATCTCTAGTGCAGTGCGATCTGTGCCCAGTCCTTCCTGAAGGAAGCGTCCTCCAGGAAAATCCTGGGCGCATTGGTTACCAATAGGCCTTTGGGTGCAGTGTTGGTTGGTAAATACTCGGTGAGGATAACCCCATGTAGGATTGCGCTTCTTTTCAGTAAATTCATCCCAATCTGTGGTCTGAGCTATGGTTTGTGATATGTTTATGTCTGCCAGGAACGGAGGGTCAGCGAGAAGCTCACTCACATCAGTGTCAGTGAAAGTCAGACCCGAGTTTTCCGTCATGTTGAGCGATGGGTTTATGTGTTAGTTCTCTCACAGCTGTGCGCTGCTACAGTAATTAATATCAAAGGGAGAGAGAGGAACAAGGTATAGACTAGTTCACTTCCCCGAAGAAATATAACGATAATCAATAGGAGCTAGCTATATGTATAAGAACTCTTATGGTGAATGTCAGAAAAAACAACTTTGTTTTATATGAAGGCCCCCACCCATCAACCTAGTTGGTGGAATGCTTCATCAACGGGCCCCACCCGATGGCACTGAATGTGCCTCGGGTGTGCTGCGACGTCTGCTTACAGAGCAGCGGATTGTGTTAAGTGAGTGTGCAGTGATTGGTGTTGTGAATGTGGAATAAAAAACTGTCCAAAGGGTTCCAGGGTCCACAGGGGGATTTTATTCATGGGCTCTTGGCAGTATTTAAAAGCAAGGCTATGGATGTGATATGGAGGTAGTTATGGCCTCCTACATCCAGTGAGGTCAACTAGTTTCAGCCAGGCCTTGTGGTAAAACTGGCTTTCATCAGGACCGTTATGTGAGATTGTGAGTTAAAAGAGGAGTCTACAGAGTATGTACAGGCTCCTATGTGACGCACACGCTAAGGTGCAAGAAGTGTAAGAGGATGGTTTCCTCTACAGTTGTACCAGTAAAATAAGAACGAACAGACATAGAAAGACAAACATACATCAAGAGTAAGAAATGTGATAAGGCACTGTAAAATTCAGTGTGACTTAGTATCGTCGTGCCTTTAATCGGCATAACACGGTACGTGTCGGCATGTGATACTGGGTTGCCGTTTTGTAATTATGCGGTACCGTGCTATGACTACGGAAAACGCAATGTAGATAATTGGTGACATTAATGCACGTGAAACACGGAAAACAGAAAAGCTTACTCTTATATTCTAAGAGGCTGACTCCATGAGTGCCTGGAGGGGGTCCGGCTTACAGTCACACTCTGGTGATGATTAAAAGGTAATGATTAAGGAAGGGAGGGGGGGAAGGGAGGTGACCACTTGGTAGTCACACGTGCAAGTCCCGCAGGTTTAGGGATTGGCAGCAGTATCCCCCGTTTCCCTACTTACTTCGTCACAGCTCAGGACCCTCAACTCCACCTACTTGGCCATTACAGGAACTCCGTCGGTGTTCGTAATGGTTTTGGTGGGGTTTAAATATCTTCCTGGCGCAGAAGCTGAAGTCGATTTCCTCTTCAGCACGAGTAGCGTCTGGGGAAAAGAGTAAAGACAGACAACAGACTGCACATGTGTGTAGTGTCATCGGTGGCTTCTCTATGAAATGTAAAATTGTTCCAATTGGCAGTATATTGAAGAACAGTATATTTAGATATACGTGTATGTCTAGGCCAACTAATGATGGATAATTTGCAAGTGGCTTGTTAATCTTGTCAGCTCAGTTTAAAAAAAGGGAAGACAGACTAAATAAGTGTAATGAGAGGCTGGGGCATTCACTGTTGTACACTGCGTGCAATCTCACGCTAACTAGAAATTACACATTTAGGGGTGCCGATGTCATGTTTCCCACGGGTATCTTGGACATATTGTGTTAGTGGAGGTGGTTTCAGGTCATATCTCCTGGTTGGGCAAATTTGTTTATGTCCATATATAAGGCCACATCCGTGGCCCGAGGCTCCTTATTTACTTCAGGGCTCAAAATGTTTCGTGTGGTTCAATTATGAAGACTCCGGTATTAACTCTCTTCTGGAACCACTTTCGAGGTACTGTGACTTTTTCTTGAATCCGCTGGTCCAGAAAGCCTCTACCTACATCAGAGACACCAAACACTTGCTGTCTCTTATTAAAGACAGGAACTTTGACCCTACAACACAACTCCTGGTAGGGCTAGACATTGAAAGTCTATATACTAGCCTTCCTCAAGATGCCACCCTGAGAGTCCTCCGCGATATGCTGATGGAGACAACCTGGGAATATACCACCCCCAGAGAATTCATCCTTCAATGTGCCACACTGGCCCTCACAGAGAACTATTTTGAATTCGAGGGAGAATTCTACCTCCAGACAAATGGCACTTCGATGGGCAGTGTTTTTGCCCCCAGTGTGGCAGGATTATATGTTTACCAATTTGAGAAAACCCACATCCTACCAGTCACGAATCCTTACATCAACAACATATGATTCTGGCGCCGATATATCGACGACATTCTGATGATATGGACCGGCACTGCAGAGTCACTGACCACTTACCTTGCCTGGCTCAATGAACGTGACCCCTACCTACGGTTCACTAGCAGAGCCAACGCCCAAAGTATAGCTTTTTTGGATCTCACCATTGAGGCCGAGGCAGGAACTCTCAAGACCTCTACTTACTATAAACCCACGGCAAGAAACTCCCTGCTACAATTTGAAAGTTTTCACCCGCGCCCGCTCAGGGAGAACCTACCATTTGGGTTGTTTCTCCATATACGACGAAATTGTAGCTCCACTTCAGACTGCCATAGACAATGAACTGACCTTGCACAAAAACTACAGGAACGAGCCTACCCCAAAAAAATCATTGAAACCACGAAGAAACGTGCCCGTAACCAGAACAGGGAAGCACTCCTGGAAGATTATGCACGAAATGACACATCAATACCTCTCACCTGTGTCACCACGTACAATGAAGTATCAAACAAGGTCGCTAAAATAATACGAAAAAACTGGAGGATTCTGAACACAGGAACCAGAGAATGGGAACTACCCTTATTTGCTTATAAGAAGGCCAGTAGCCTAAAAGACCGACTGGTATCCACCCGCCCTAAGAAAGCAAACACCACTGCTAACACAGTTCTGAACGCGTGGGGATTACCCAACGTGGTCGGTCACTACCCATGTGGTGACTGTAGTGTATGTCATCTAACACAACCCAGCAAAACACTCGACCTAGAACCGGGAAAGAAGTGGCACCAACTGAAACACACAAATTGCAACATAACAAACGCAATATACCTGATTGAATGCCCATGCAAACTCCGCTATATCGGCATGACTACAAGAAAAGTAAGGACAAGAATTGTGGAGCACCGCAGCACTATTCGGTGCAAAAAAACAAACAGTAAGCTAATGGATCACTACCTACAAGAAGGGCACACCCCTAATGACATATCATGGACAGTAATAGAACATATACCATACCATAACACCAATAACGACAAATTCCTCCTCTCCAAAGAGCAGCGCTGGATATATCGCCTTTCGACCCACATCCAAGGACTAAATGATAATATCCCCTGGAACAGTCTTAATAATTGAACCACACTAAACATTTTGAGCCCTGAAGTAAATAAGGAGCCTCGGGCCACTGATGTGGCCTTATATATGGACATAAACAAATTTGCCCAACCAGGAGATATGACCTGAAACCACCTCCACTAACACAATATGTCCAAGATACCCATGGGCAACATGACATCGGCACCCCTAAATGTGTAATTTCTAGATAGCGTGAGATCGCACGCAGTGTACAAGAGTGAATGCCCCAGCCTCTCATTACACTTATTTAGTCTGTATTCCCTTTTTTTAAACTGAGCTGACAAGATTAACAAGCCACTTGCAAATTATCCATCATTAGTTGGCTTAGACATACACGTATATCTAAATATACTGTTCTTCAATATACTGCCAATTGGAACAATTTTACATTTCATAGAGAAGCCACCGATGACACTACACACATGTGCAGTCTGTTGTCTGTCTTTACTCTTTTCCCCAGACGCTACTCGCGCTGAAGAGGAAATCGACTTCAGCTGCAGCGCCAGGAAGATATTTAAACCCCGCCAAAACCATTACGAACACCGACGGAGTTCCTGTAATGGCCAAGTAGGTGGAGTTGCGGGTCCTGAGCTGTGACGAAGTAAGTAGGGAAACGGGGGATACCGCTGCCAATCCCTAAACCTGCGTGACTTGCACGTGTGACTACCAGGTGGTCACATCCCTTCCCCCCCCTCCCTTCCTTAAGCATTACCTTTGAATCATCACCAGAGTGTGACTGTAAGCCAGACCCCCTCCAGGGACTCATGGTGTCAGCCTCTTAGAATATAAGAGTAAGCTCTTGTGTTTTCCGTGTTTCACGTGCACTAATGTCACCAATTACCTACATTGCCTTTTCCGTAGTGATAGCACGGTACCGCATAATTACAAAACGGCAACCCAGTATCACATGCCGACACGTACCGCGTTATTCCGATTAAAGGCACGACGATACTAATTCACACTGAAATTTACAGTGCCTTATCGCATTTCTTACTCTTGATGTATGTTTGTCTTTCTATGTCTGTTCGTTCTTATTTTACAGGTACAACTGTAGAGGAAACCATCCTCTTACACTTCTCGCACCATAGCGTGTGCATCACATAGGAGCCTGTACATACTCTGTAGACTCCTCTTTTAACTCACAATCTCACATAACGGTCCTGATGAAAGCCAGTTTTACCACAAGGCCTGGCTGAAACTTTTTGACCTCACTGGATGTAGGAGGCCATAACTACCTCCATATCACATCCATAGCCTTGCTTTTAAATACTGCCAAGAGCCCATGAATAAAATCCTCCTGTGGACCCTTGGACCCTTTGGGCAGTTTTTCATTCCACATTCACAACACCAATCACTGCACACTCACTTAACACAATCCGCTCCGCTGTAAGCAGACGTCGCAGCACACCCGAGGCACATTCGGTGCCATCGGATGGGGCCAGATAATGAAGCATGCCACCAACTAGGTTGGTGGGTGAGGGCCTTCATATAAAACAAAGTTGTTTTTTCTGACATACACCATAAGAGTTCTTATACATATAGCTAGCTCCTATTGATTATCGTTATATTTCTTCGGGGATGTGAACTAGTCTATACCTTGTTCCTCTCTCTCCCTTTGATATTAATTACTGTAGCAGCGCACAGCTGTGAGAGAAGTAACACATAAACCCATCGCTCAACATGACGGAAAACTCGGGTCTGACTTTCACTGACACTGATGTGAGTGAGCTTCTCGCTGACCCTCCGTTCCTGGCAGACATAAACATATCACAAACCATAGCTCAGACCACAGATTGGGAAGCATTAACTGAAAAGAAGCGCAATAGAATCCGCGCAATCCTACATGGGGTTATCCTCACCGAGTATTTACGAACCAACACTGCACCCAAAGGCCTATTGGTAACCAATGTGCACAGGATCTTCCTGGAAGACGCTTCCTTCAGGAAGGACTGGGCACAGATCGCCTGGCACTACACTGGAGATTGGCTGGTACTAATAATTAAGACAGCCAAGCGACTTTCGGATGCTATGATTATTGACATCCAGGCCACAGAGAGCCACTTCAAAACCACCATCACTTCTTTCAAGAAGAAATTAGAAGAATCCAACAAAGAGATGGCGGAAAACAAGGAATACCCAACACAGGCCAAAATCACGAAATTTCAAAAAGACCTACAAAAATTCAGCTATACAAAGGTATATCCCTATTCCGATGATAACTACACAGCCCCAGAGAAACAAGACAGATCATCAGACACCTCAGGAGACAACACTTCTATCTCCAGCGGTTCAAGTACTGGCTCCTACAAACAAAAAGGCAGAGGACGAACACCCCGATGGCAACAACCATGGGGCACATTACAACACCAAGGCCAGAATTTTGGACCACCAACTTTCCCGCATCCACCACAGAACCCCTACTTCGGATGGCCCCCCCTATATCACCAAGCACCCCAAACCTCTTTTCCACACAACCAAAGCTTGCCTTTTTTAGCGCAAGGCCGGAGATCAAGGGGCCGCAGAAGGAACCAACAACAAGTCCACTGGGAAGAAGAAGACGGACCAGTCAGTGCCAACACCAGGAATAAAGGGAGGGAACCCCAACCGGGGCCGAGGGGGTTCCGCTAGTATCACCGCACGAACAACCAAAACCAGCATCCCTGGTGTTCAACTTATCATCTATTCCCCTCACCTCTGCTGAAGAAGATGTTCTTAACAAAGGACTCTCTTTTGTCCCAACCACGTGACTGGACAAATTCAAACTCCACTTAGAGTTAGCATATTTCTTCCGCAAACTCAAACTCAAAGCCTTCTTTGAAAAAACTCCACCATCGGACCCTACCATCAACAAAAATGAAACATGCCTAAGACTAAAATTGACTTTCATCCCTCCACCATCGAGCATCCCAGAAGAAATAAGTGCCTTTGAACAGGCAGTTTACAATGAGGTTGAACATCTGAACCAACCAACCACCTTTAACAACCTCTCAAAAAAAGAGAGGGAGGCAGTACGCAGACTACAAGAAAATTCTAACATAACTATCAAACCTGCGGACAAAGGGTGCGGAATAGTCATTCAGAACAAACAGGATTACAACACTGAATGCCGCAGACTACTTAGTGACGGACGAAACTACAGACGCCTCGAAGATGACCCAACCAGTACACTACAGACTACCATCGCCTTAATGGTAGAAACAGCAGAAAGTCGCCAACACATCTCCAAACAGGAGGCAGATTACCTTTGCACAAAAAACGCAAAAATTCCCTACTTTTACACAGTACCAAAGATTCATAAAGAGACAAGACCGCCAACCGGACGACCGATCGTCTCCGGTATTAACTCTCTTCTGGAACCACTTTCGAGGTACTGTGACTTTTTCTTGAATCCGCTGGTCCAGAAAGCCTCTACCTACATCAGAGACACCAAACACTTGCTGTCTCTTATTAAAGACAGGAACTTTGACCCTACAACACAACTCCTGGTAGGGCTAGACATTGAAAGTCTATATACTAGCCTTCCTCAAGATGCCACCCTGAGAGTCCTCCGCGATATGCTGATGGAGACAACCTGGGAATATACCACCCCCAGAGACTTCATCCTTTAATGTGCCACGCTGGCCCTCAAAGAGAACTATTTTGAATTCAAGGGAGAATTCTACCTCCAGACAAATGGCACTTCGATGGGCAGTGTTTTTGCCCCCAGTGTGGCAGAATTATATGTTTACCAATCTGAGAAAACCCACATCCTACCAGTCATGAATCCTTACATCAACAACATATGCTTCTGGCGCCGATATATCAATGACATTCTGATGATATGGCCCGGCACTGCAGAGTCACTGACCACTTACCTTGCCTGGCTCAATGAACGTGACCCCTACCTACGGTTCACTAGCACAGCCAATGCCCAAAGTATAGCCTTTTTGGATCTCACCATTGAGGCTGAGGCAGGAACTCTCAAGACCTCTACTTACTATAAACCCACGGCAAGAAACTCCCTGCTACAATTTGAAAGTTTTCACCCGCGCCCACTCAGGGAGAACCTACCATTTGGGCAGTTTCTCCGTATACGACGAAATTTTAGCTCCACATCAGACTTCCATAGACAATCAACAGACCTCGCACAAAAACTACAGGAACAAGGCTACCCCAAAAAAATCATTGAAACCACGAAGAAACGTGCCCGTAACAGAACAGGGAAGCACTCCTGGAAGATTATGCACGAAATGACACATCAATACCACTGACCTGTGTCACCACGTACAATGAAGTATCAAACAAGGTCGAGGATTCTCAACACAGGAACCAGAGAATGGGAACTACCCTTATTTGCTTATAAGAAGGCCAGTAGCCTAAAAGACCGACTGGTATCCACACGCCCTAAGAAAGCAAACACCACTGCTAACACAGTTCTGAATGCGTGGGGATTACCCAACGTGGTCGGTCACTACCCATGTGGTGACTGTAGAGTATGTCATCTAACACAACCCAGCAAAACACTCTACCTAGAACCGGGAAAGAAGTGGCACCAACTGAAACACACAAATTGCAACTCAACAAACGCAATATACCTGATTTTATGCCCATGCAAACTCCGCTATATCGGCATGACTACAAGAAAAGTAAGGACAAGAATTGTGGAGCACTGCAGCACTATTCGGTGCAAAAACACAAACAGCAAGCTGAAGGATCACTACCTACAAGAAGGGCACACCCCTAATGACATATCATGGACATTAATAGAACATATACCATACCATAACACCAATAACAACAAATTCCTCCTCTCCAAAGAGCAGCGCTGGATATATCGCCTTTCGACCCACATCCAAGGACTAAATGATAATATCCCCTGGAACAGTCTTAATAACTAAACCACACGAAACATTTTGAGCCTTGAAGTAAATAAGGAGCCTCGGGCCACTGATGTGGCCTTATATATGGACATAAACAAATTTGCCCAACCAGGAGATATGACCTGAAACCACCTCCACTAACACAATATGTCCAAGATACCCGTGGGCAACATGACATCGGCACCCATAAATGTGTAATTTCTAGTTAGCGTGAGATCGCACGCAGTGTACAACAGTGAATGCCCCAGCCTCTCATTACACTTATTTAGTCTGTCTTCCCTTTTTTTAAACTGAGCTGACAAGATTAACAAGCCACTTGCAAATTATCCATCATTAGTTGGCCTAGACATACACGTATATCTAAATATATTGTTCTTCAATATACTGCCAATTGGAACAATTTTACATTTCATAGAGAAGCCACCGATGACACTACACACATGTGCAGTCTGTTGTCTGTCTTTACTCTTTTCCCCAGACGCTACTCGCGCTGAAGAGAAAATCGACTTCAGCTGCGGCGCCAGGAAGATATTTAAACCCCGCCAAAACCATTATGAACACCGACGGAGTTCCTGTAATGGCCAAGTAGGTGGAGTTGCGGGTCCTGAGCTGTGACGAAGTAAGTAGGGAAACGGGGGATACCGCTGCCAATCCCTAAACCTGCAGGACTTGCACGTGTGACTACCAGGTGGTCACAACCCTTCCCCCCCCTCCCTTCCTTAATCATTACCTTTTAATCATCACCAGAGTGTGACTGTAAGCCGGACCCCCTCCAGGGACTCATGGAGTCAACCTCTTAGAATATAAGAGTAAGCTTTTCTGTTTTCCGTGTTTCACTTGCACTAATGTCACCAATTACCTACATTGCCTTTTCCGTAGTGATAGCACGGTACCGCATAATTACAAAACGGCAACCCAGTATCACATGCCGACACGTACCGCGTTATTCCGATTAAAGGCACGACGATACTAAGTCACACTGAAATTTACAGTGCCTTATCGCATTTCTTACTCTTGATGTATGTTTGTCTTTCTATGTCTGTTCGTTCTTATTTTACAGGTACAACTGTAGAGGAAACCATCCTCTTACACTTCTTGCACCTTAGCGTGTGCGTCACATAGGAGCCTGTACATACTCTGTAGACTCCTCTTTTAACTCACAATCTCACATAATGGTCCTGTTGAAAGCCAGTTTTACCACAAGGCCTGGCTGAAACTAGTTGACCTCACTGGATGTAGAAGGCCATAACTACCTCCATATCACATCCATAGCCTTGCTTTTAAATACTGCCAAGAGCCCATGAATAAAATACCCCTGTGGACCCTGGGACCCTTTGTACAGTTTTTTATTCCACATTCACAACACCAATCACTGCACACTCACTTAACACAATCCGCTCCGCTGTAAGCAGACGTCGCAGCACACCCCAGGCACATTCGGTGCCATTGGGTGGGGCCCGATGATGAAGCATGCCACCAACTAGGTTGGTGGGTGAGGGCCTTCATATAAAACAAAGTTGTTTTTTCTGACATACACCATAAGAGTTCTTATACATATAGCTAGCTCCTATAGATTATCGTTATATTTCTTCGGGGAAGTGAACTAGTCTATACCTTGTTCCTCTCTCTCCCTTTGATATTAATTGCTTGCAGATAATGTCACCATAATTGGAGATTTCAACTATCACCAGGAAATCACAGATAATAAAGACACAGAGGAACTTAACAGCACACTTACTTCCTTTGGTTTATCCCAGCTTATAGATGGCCCTACACAAGAGGCTGGACACATGCTTGGTGGGCTTTTTTCAACCAATCCCTCTATCGCCATGTTGGAACGTCAACCATTGACATGGACTGAACATCAAGCAGTCTTATTTGAGATCATAGTACAACCCGTTCCTTAACCGGGACAAAATTCCAACAGGATAGTAAAACATCATGCCTGGAAGAAAAGAAATGCCCAAATACTAAATCAAATGCTCCAGGATGGGCATGCAGTCAGCACAGATTACCTTTATTCCACTATTTCCGCTTCTGAGGAGGGGTTATCCTTAACTATAGACCAGGCAGCCCCATTGAGGACTATCCACACAAAAAGGGACAAACCTTCTGCACCCTGGTTTTCGGAAGAACTCAGATTACTGAGGCACACCTGTAGGCAACAAGAACGTAAGTGTAGGAAGGCATATTGTGAGACAGAAAAAAAGAAATATAAAAGGCTCATCAGTCAATACAAATCACTAATGTTTAAAGGAAAATCTACATACCTTATCAGTACTATTGAATCAGCCAAAAACTCAACCAATGAATTATTCAGAGCAGTTAATAAGCTTGTCACAATTTCAGGAAATAAGAAAATTGATAGTAGCCAAAGCTTCTGTAACACATTAGCGAACTTCTTCAAAGAAATTGGAGCAGATCTACGATAAGATTGAGCACAATTACAATGACAATCAGACAGCCAACGCCCAGCTTTCTAAAGAGAACATAAAAGCCGCTTTATCAGAGTTCTCTTCGATGAACACTTCGCAGGTACTGTCTCTAATTGACAGTGCTAAATCGTGCTCTCCTCTGGACCCTTGCCCTCCTGATATAATCAAATTAGCTTCTGGTACCATTGCATCCCAGCTAACTGACATTTTTAACACCATGTTTAAATTAGGCCACTGTTAGACTTGGCATCTTTGGCATGGTGTTCCTGACTTTTTGCCTCTACCTCCTGTATTTTTGATGCTGTGCTGGATTTTGTTTTTGCTGGCTTAGATGCTTTGGGCACTTTGCCACTGATCAGTGTCAAATTGCAAGTGCTCCCTGTGTAAATTGTTATTGTGATTGTTTCTCCCTGATTGGCATATTTGATTTACTGGTCAGTCCCTAGCAGAGTGCACTGAGTGTGCCAGGGCTAGTAAATCAAATACTACTAGTGGGCCTGCAGCACTGATTGTGCCACCCACACGAGTAGTCCTGAAACGGTAACTCAGACTTGCCACCGCAGTGTCTGTGCGCAGTTGTTAACTGCCATGTCGACTTGGCAAGTGCACTCACTTGCCAGGCCCTAACCTTCCCTTTTCTTACATGTCAGTCACCCCTAAGGTAGGCCCAAGGTACCCCTGTGGGCAGGGTGCAGTGTATGTGAAAGGTAGGACATGCCCTGATGTGTATGGCATGTCCTGATAGTGAAATACTGCCAATTTCGTTTTTCACTATTGTAAGGCTATCCGTCCCCATAGGAAAGCATGGGAGTTAATTTATAACATCTTATAAATATAACTTACCATTGGGACCATATAGGAAAATAAAGTTTAGTATGCTTGAACTCAGAATCTAAAGATGCATCTTTTAGGAAAGGTGATTTTTACATTCTGAGTTTGAAAATACCACTTTTAGAAAATGGCTATTTTCTTGTTCAACCATCCTGTGTGCCTCTGCCTGTTTGTGGATCGACTATCTGCCTATGGAGTGACAGGGGCGGGGGAGGTGCAGTGGCTCCAGGAGTCTGGATGAGTCAGCACTCGGTTGGATAGGCCTGATCTGCATTTGAAGTGGTGGGAGAAGTAGCACCTGTACCTGAATAGGGCTGTGCCTGCCTTCCGCAATGCTGGCTCCGCCCCCCTGTGGTGTGTCTGGAGCCAAGGTTCACACTGACAATGGATGTTGTTGTGCACTTGCAGAGTGCCCCCCCAGAACTGGTTTGAACTGGGCTCAGAGCCCCTTGCACAAAGAGAACAAAGACATTTTGGGGTCTAAGTATCAGACCCAAAACCCCTGAACTTTAGACTACTTCTGGAATCAAGAGGAACCTTTGCTGAGGAGAAGAGCTGGAGAAACTGAGGAGAAGTACTGCGCTTGCTGTGTCTGGGGTTGGCCTGCAGTTGCTGTTTCTGCCAAAGAAAGGAGAAGGACTTTGCTGTGTGCTGTGTCCCCTGCTTGAGGAAAGTCTCCAAGGGCTGGAGTAGAGCTTGCCTCCTGTTTTGAAGTCTCAGCAACACAAAGACTTCACCCCCCAGCTCCCCTGAACTTCCTTGCTGGGAGTTCTGACCTGCCAGGAGTGCCTGTGACTGTGTGGGGCCTCTGGAGGTTGTTTCTGCTGCTGGGAGCTGGAAAGCAACTCAACAACAAGGAAATCGACGCATCGCTCTTCTGGCGACAGTTTGTCTGACGCAACGCCGTGGTGCGAGAAGAATCTCCCTGCACCGCCGCGCCGCTGCTGAAACCGACGCAGCGCCTGTTGCCGCTGCAAGAATCGAGGCATCGAGGGATCACGGCTGAAAAGGTTGACGCAGCGCCGCTTGCCGCATCGCTCGCTGCCGCATCCCGGATTTCCACGCATCGTCCCTGTCCGGCAAGTTTTCCCCAACGCATCACCCACGGATCAGAGTCATCTCAGAATCGACGCATCGCTTCTCCCTACAGACCGGACCCGACGCCTCGCTCCCCTGAGTACAGCGGAACTGTCGCATCGCGTCCACGAAGGTCTCAGGAACTACGCATCTCTTTGTTTTTCGACGCTTCTCATCACTGCGGCTGTTTGGCTTGGTGAATTTTGTCGCAACAACAGGAACTTTGCAAGAAATCACGCATCCATAGTTTTCTATGGACTCAGTTGCTAAAGCATTTTGAAAGTCATTTTTCTTAATACTTGGATTTTTGTCGTTTTGGTCTTGTTAAGTTTAGATAAGGATACTTTATTTTTCTAAACTGGTGTGGTGTCCATTTGTGGTGTTATCACTGTGTTACTGTGAGTGTTGGTACAAATACTTTACACATTGCCTTTGGGATAAGCCTGTCTGCTCGTGCCAAGCTACCAAGGGGGTGAGCAGGGGTTATCTAAAGTGTGTATCCCCCTTACCCTGACTAGAAGCAAGGGTCCCTATTTGGACAAAGGTACCTACCTCTGCCAACTAGAGACCCCCATTTCAAACAGCCACTTTCCCAAGCAATGGAAGAGGGCCTCTATCCAGCCTTGTTGAAAAGATCTAATTTAAGCCCCTCTGATCCGGACAATTTTCGACCCATCTCCCGCTTGCCACTCCCAGCCAAATTAATATAAAAGGAAATGAATAGACAACCAGCACATTTCATAAGCAGCAATGAGTCACTGGACAATTCACAATTTGGTTTCAGATCGCGCACAGCACCGAGTCAGCCTTAATAAAAACCAGGATGGCCATAGATCGAGGCGGCAAGGCTGCTCTGATTTTGCTTGACGTATCAGCTGCTTTTGACACGGTTAACCACTGTCTGTTGGCTGACCGGCTTCAGGACATAGGCATCAAAGGACCTGCCCTTGGTCTGCTAAAATCCGTCATTGCAGAACGGACACATACAGTCGTGCTAGATCCTTTTGAGTCAGACATCTTTTCTCTTTCCTATGGGGTTTCACAGGGCTCATCCATCTATGCTATTTAACATTTACGTTATGTCTCTTGCACCATTAATTAAATCATATGGTTTTGCCGTTACATCCTATGCGGATGATATGCAGATAGTAGTGTTGGTGGCAGCTTCTGACACGGGCATAGGAGAAATATTTAGAGTCTGCATGCTCGAAATCAGCAGATGGATGGATACAAACTGTCTAAGGCTCAACTCAGCCAAGACGGAGGTGGTCCTGTTTGGGAATCAGCCTGCATTTTGGGCACCATCCTGGAAGCCGGAGGAACTTGGTTCCCTCCCCATCCCAGTCAATAAGGCCAAAAATGTAGGAGTTGTGGTGAACAACAAACTCACCTTTAAAGAACAGGTGAACTCAGTGGTGTTTTCAGCATTTTACACCTTAAGAACCATCAAGAAAATCCTCCCTTATTTACCTGAAGAAACCAAAAGGACGGTAGTCACCGCTCCAGCATTATAAAAAACTGACTACTGTAATGGTCTCTACCTAAATACACAAAACAAGATTTGCATAAATTGTAAACACTGCAAGATGCAGCGGCTAAGCTACTTTTAAAAATTCCTAAATTTAAGTCAGCCTCAGAGCCAATTCGTCAGCTTCACTGGCTCCCAAACAAACAGCAGACCAAATTCAAGGCTCTTTGTGTTGTTTTCAGGGCCTTGAATGGATTTGGCCCTGCTTTTCTGAAACATAGTTTCAAGAAATATGAGCCACCTAGACACCTGCGATCAGCGGGAGCAAATCATTTGGTTATTCCCAGGGTCTATAAGTCCAACTGGGGAGGCCAAAGTTTTGTATGGGGGGGCACAGCCAAACTTTGGGACAAACTACCCCTGTCTATCCAAGCCTTGCCTAGCATCCGAGCATTCAGAAAGGCACTAAAAGCATGGCTCTTTGCCTAATCTAGCATCCAGCTCCCAGTCCTTATCCTGCTGATAGAGTTAGCGCCTTGACGCCCCCGGGCGTCAAGGCGCTAGCTTAAAAATTTAGTTAACATAACATAACCTCACATCCTAGCACCATCCATCATGCATGACTCTTGAACCCCCTGCTGAATGGATGCATGGATGGAAGAGTGAAAGGGATCATGGATGGATGGAGTGAAAGGGTGGATAGATGGATGAGTGAAATAATGGATGAGTGAATGGATGGTTGAGTAAAAGGGTGGATGTAAGGATGGGTGAGTGCAAGGATTGATGGCTGAAGTGAAAGGGTGGATGGATGGAGTGAAAGAGTGGATGGACGGATGAGCGAAAGGATATGTAAATGTGTGAAATGATGGATGGATGAGTGAAAGGATGGGTGTAAGGGTGGATGAGTGAAAGAATGGATAGATGAGTGACAGTGAGGGTGGAGGGGTGAAAGAAAGGATGAATGGATGAGTGAGTGAAAGTGTAAATGGGTGGACGGATGTGCGGATGGATGGATGAATAAGAGAAAGGATAGGTGTATGGGTGAAAGGGTAATTGGATGGATGAGGAAAAGGATGGAGTGAAAGTGTGGCTGAATGGATGAGCGATAGGATGGATGGGTGATCGAAAGGATAGGCGGATGGATGAGTGAAATGGTTGATGGAGGGATGGATGAGTGAAATGATGGATGGATAGGTTTGGATATGGATGGGAACACAGATGGACGGACATACAGAATCGTAAAAGACTGAATGATGGATGAAAGAATGAATGAATGGATGGCAGAATGTTAAGGGGAAATGGTGGATATCAGCAGGTGGATGGGAGGATGAAAGGATGAAAGGATGAATGGATAGATGCTTAGATGGAAGAGACAAGTGAGCTCTTCAGGGAGGGTTGCAATAACTTGCTTGGTGCAATAAAAGCTTTGGTTCAAAGTGGGTGTATTTTTATTTTCTGGCTATCTCTTGCCTATGTGTGACATTTCTGTATTTGCCCTGTGTTTACTTATGGCATATCTACATCATATGTATGACATTTCATGTGCCACCCAACTGCTACTTGAATAATACACTAGTAATTGTAAATTGTAGCATGTTTTGTTTTAATTGTAAGGTTCTAAGGAGAGCCTTTTAGCGCCATGATCTGTGCTTGAGGTGCATATTGTGCTTGTAACAATAGGCAAGGTGTCAAAAATAAACTGTGTAATAGTGTTTTCTCTGTGCCTTCTTCAAGAGCCCTGCAGGGAAAAGCACCTTTGTGACCCCTGCCGGCCAGTGCTAGCCTCTCGGTATGGCAAACTTATTGCAGCTCTATTGAATGCCCCTATAAACAAATTCTGACTCACTATTTTAAGTCCCACTTGTTGATACACTTATAATGTGCCCCTTATAGTGGTTCCTCCACAGCAGTCCCCCTTTTGTTCACCACCATAGCAAGAGCTCTTTAGTAACATCCCCTCAGCAATGCAATGCAAGAACTGCTTACTGACTCCAAGGGTGTACAAGACCAAGTCTCCGGGGCTGAGTACCGCATCAGCTTCTAGTTTCTAGCTAACAAACAGAGCTGTTTATTTAGTGTTGAGGCAAAACCTAATTGCTGATATTGTTTCTCTGTCCAGATGATACAAAGGCCTAAACTCTCATCTCATAGCAGCAGCAGGAATAAACAGTACTGGTATACTGGTGCCACAAACACACACACCTGCATGAACACAGTCACAGCAAAGCGGTCTACTGCCTTATCCTCACAACTGGCTTCACTAATGGTTCCAAAATAAATGCATCATCAAACTTTTTTCCAGTCACAGTACAAGGGATTGATATGAAAAGTGTAACCCCCGCAAGCAGAGCCGGATTGGCAACCGAAACCGGCCATGGCAAACTGCTCAGCCGGCCCCCTCTGGGGTGAGGGGGGGTGCAGCCGAGCAGTTTGCGAGCGCCGGTTTCGGCTGATTTTGTTACAGGGGGCCGATATTGCTGACCCCCGGTAACAAAAATGGCCCCCCAGGGGCCCAAAACCGGCCCCCACCCTAGCGGCCCACCAGGGAAACGCCCGGTGCCTGCTACGGCCAGTCCGGCCCTGCCCACTAGCATAGACTTTCACCAGAGGAAGTCTCAAGTTGCTTCTTTAAACCACATGTAAGTAGTTCTGCTGTTATTTTCTTGCATTCTGGAACTTGAGTTTTCATTTTTCTGTCATAAATGCAGCAGTACAAGATCCAAGTGAAAGGAATATATCAAATGATGTATAAGTTTGGGAACTGTAAAATCTCACATTTTAAATTTCCTTTTCAACACAGGGGTGATTTTAACCCATCTTTGATGCAGCCTCACATGGAGGCATGGAGCTTGTTTACAATACATGCTTTGCTTTGTTTCTTCAGAACTACTGCCCTTTTAGTTCTGACCTGTGATTGATAAAGCTTTCAAATAAAATTGAAAAGGTAGATGTATTTGAACTCAACTTTATTTCGCTATATCTGGTTGCATAATTTTTACCATAGTGATGCCATTCAAATAATATTCCGCAGTGCTCTGGACCTTTTATCATGCACTAAACTGGAAACAACCAGTTAACATTGAGTAAGGAAATCCATCTTTGTGAGACCTGTGCTTAGCTTACCCATTTAATGTGACTAATGTAATCCACTTAATACAGCTTTAAAATAGACAGACGTATTTCATTTGGGTATTTAGCTTTTTATCCATGTTACTGACATGCCCACACACTGTCCCTTGGTGATACCAAAGAAGATTAAAAATCTTGTGTTGTCACCTTCTGTGATGTCTTTTATTGTGATGTCACATGTAAATTAGAGGGTCCTCACATCTTTCCTTTCGCCCGGAGCCCCAAAAATGCTAGGACCGGCCCTGGTAAGAGGTCAGCATGGGAGCACAAAGCAAAAACAGATCTCTTTGCGATAAATGTATTTTGCATATTTTATGGTGACGTGTTGCTAGAAACATTTGGTTTAGTAGTAGTTTAGTTAATTTTGTCAAGTATCAAGCAACATTATGATCTGACCATGGTAGATTGCTTTCCCTGGCTGCTAAGTGGCCCCATGCCATGTGTGATACCTTCAGCTTCTCCGGGATTCCTAGTCAATATCTTGCCTTTTGGAACTTGTAATGTATTTTTTGCCATTGTATATTTGAGCCCAGGTATTGCAACATGCCAAGCCCTCTGGAATAAAAAGCCATGACCAGCTCAAGACATCAAGCATGAAATAGAAACACAAAGAGGGTGGTTGTAATGCTTTCAAAGGTGTCCGTTACTGGCAACCGCTTGAGCCACATTCTATTTCATCATCATGTCCATGTTATCTGCCCATGGATAATTGTATGTCATAGCACATTATAATATTTCCAAGATTACTGGGATCTTTATATAGCATCTAGCAGCAAAGTGTTTAATAGATCCTTTAACGATTACCAAATAATAAGAGATTTCCCAAACTCATTTGTTCAATGTCCTTTCAAACTCCGCACTGTGGTGTGAAAGCACATTGCTCTAGGTTCTCCACACCGGACAGATGAGAGGGGATATGTACTGTCTAATGCTTTCCCTGCCTTACCACGTCCTATGTTATTTCCTATCATCGTGGGCTGCTTTCGATTTGGGACTCCTTTAATGTCTTTGCTATTGTATCGATCTGTACTATTGCACCACGTCTCTAAAATCTAAATAAGGAATTAAAGAAAAAAGAAAGCACATTGTACTTAAGAAGTAAGTTAACAGAACAAACTTCACCTTCATTTGTCTAGCATGGTTGGACTTCAAGAGCAATTAATCTGCACCAGGAGAATCATGTCTATGTGCGGATACAGATTTACAACTTTTTAGGAATGACCAATATTTCCAGCTGCAAGCTTGGGAATCTGCATGAGTGTGGATTTCTCCGCAGTCTGGATGGAGATCTCTGCACTCATAAATGCACATAAGACTGCTAGGAGTAGCTTTGAGAATTCCTGGTAGGCATGAAAACATACATTTGGGGTCTGATTAAGATGTCGGTCAGAAAGCCTCCGACCGCTAGTCGGAAGCTTCCTGACCTCGGTCAGAGGCTTTCTGACCGACACAGTCGGTTTGCGGTCTGACCGCCGAATTACGATTTCGGCGGTCGGAGCTTGAACTGGTTGGCCATTCCGATGCAGTTACGACCAGCTCTCGGAGTCTACCGGCTGGTCGGAACCGCACCGTAATCCCATATGGACGACGTTTCCTCCGTCGGGATTACGATGTCAGTTTCCCACAGCCTTTCCGTGCCGGCATTTCCGACACTGAAAGGCTGTCGGAAAGTGACTTTGGGGGCCCCCTTGTCTCCGCAGTCTACCGTTAGTGGCCGATGGTGTACCTAGGGTTCCCCCCTGTAAATCCCTTCACTGTGTGGCAGGCATCATAGGGTGCCTGCCACAGGGTGCGGGTTTTTACACACACACCCATTTCTTTATGGGAGCCTGTATTACGGCCGGTTTACTGCCGTAACACATGCTCTCATGGAGAAATGTGAGTATCCGACCGAACAGTGTTCAGTCGCATCATAATCAGGCGGTCGGAACCGCCGACCGGAGGTCGGTCCGTTCCAAGACCAAGACGGTGTCAGTCGGAGGCAACTACGACCGACATCGTAATAAGCCCCCTGGTCTTAAACTTACGTTTACAACTAAATTTACATTTTTTTAACAGTGCCCTTATTGTATATCTCTTTTGAAGTTCTTGTACCCGGTACTCTTTTTCAAGTACTTCAGACTAGTGCCAAGAGAGAATGTTGTTGTAATATACAGCACATAGGTGTGACTTATTGATTATTCTGTCTTTTAAACATTGTAATTCATTTAATGAATAAACTGTAAAACGTTCGGGCTGTCTTCAACAGCAATGGGAATGTTAACACCTTCACAATTTAAGTGAGTAGAATACCACTCCTTCATTGACAATACCAGTATAAACGTACCTCTTTATGGAGATGTGGAGATCAGTCGAACTCCTCTCTTAACACTTGTAAAAATGTGTTTTTTTGTGTCTCTCCAACATACCACTTTGCAACAGGGTTAGTTTTCAGCCAAGTATGTAAAATAATATTTTAATGCCTACACGTTTTGTAAAGTTTCTGCTCTTGGTAGAGTTTTTGAAACAGAAAGTTTCTTGAAAGAACCTTTAAACTGGATGTGTACCACCGCTGCAAGAGCTGTGCCAGGAAGGTTCACCTGTGAAAACAGAAACTTCATAGTAAATATATAGAGCAAGCCTCTTGTGTGACTTTTTTCACTTAAGGGCATACCTTGTGTACAATTTTCATCCAGATGATCACGCAAACATAACTTGCGTAGTAAGCATACATTTTAGTAAATGATACATATTATGTGTGAAAACGTGTGCAATTTAGGCCAGCCCCAATATGAATAAAAATACATTCTCCCATTTGTACACAAACACACACAAATACGAACATGTTTAAATCTTATATTATCACCCTTATGGTGCATACTGGGTTTTAAGGTCCTTACTTTTCACATACATGTTCTACACTATGACCCTTCGGGGAAACAGTTGATAAACTCACCATTCTCTTCAAAGCCCATCCCATTGAACTTGGTTAAATTAAGAAACCTAAGCATTGTCCTGTTTAATGGCCAGCAGCTAACCACCGTAAGGATCACTTTTTGCATAACACTGGCTTTTGTGCTCATGTAGTTTATATAAGATGTAATATTTTGTCCCTCATTGAGTGAGATGTGTTATCATTCTGATCGGGAAGAGACTAGGAGAGGAGTCTTTGGAGGTAGCAGAAGGTCAGAAAACAAGACAAAGAGAAGGAAATAAAAAAACAAGCAAAAAAGAGAGGGAGAGCATGAAACAAAAACAATGAAAATGTTAGGGATGGTGTTGAAGCCTAATTCTATTTAAGTTATATGTGAACTACCCAGAAGCCACTTTAGAACAATCACACGCTTCCTCGATTTCTACCGGGAGACACCAAGACTAGCTGCCTGCTCTGCACAAATTACCTGGAACCACTCTACATCTCAGACCAATGTCTACAAAAAAGCGTCAAATACTACAAACCATGCAGGGAAAGCTGTGAGTGGTATAGTGCGATAGCATATCAAACACCAAAGCAGGTAATAAATAAAGAGCTTAAAGCTCCAAACCATTATAGTTAAATCAACACAAATTTAACTAAGCAAATTAGATCAGACGCTAGGTAAATGTTTAAAATAGGGTAAATTGGATATTTTATATGGATATAATAGAATCACTTAAATAGTTCATTATTTTTCTGGTTTCAAATTCAGTTCAAACATAAAAGTCGATTCAAATCAGTGGGTCAAACACCTCCGACTTAAAGCAGCTCCAAAATCAACGAAGCTTCGATTGGGTGATGTCGAGTGCATGTTGAAACACTGAGGGCTTGCAGTTGGTTGAAGCAAGTTCGAACCAGTGTGCGGGTAGCTCAAAGTCTTGGACTTTTGGTGGTGCAGTGCAGAAGCTTTTGACTGGGTGTAGGTATCTGTGGTGTTGCGGTCTAGCCTTTTTCCCACACGTCATGCACTCGCTGTGCATTGTGGGTAATGTGATACCGGGGCACTTGGGAGCCACTACCGGCTCGAGATGATGTACGCTCTCTCTCTCTAATAAAGACGGATCATCTTCCAGCTCCTGTGTGCGAGTATTGTATTCAGGGTAGAACCATCATTACAAATTGGCGACGAGCTGAACGAACCCTGCAACGTACGCAATTGTAGAAGCTGAAGTGTATCAACCCGTACTACTTTACAGGCACTACGGAAAGCGCGACGTGGAGGAACTGCCGAAAAGCGATACCACTCCTGGTAGGCGGGCATGCCGCAATCTGTGTGAATTGAAGTGCAATTCCAGGACATTCAGGTACTTTGTGAGACATTCACGTGCGCAGAACCTTACTTGGGTCAGTCTGGAGAGGGAGAGCAGAGGCAAGCGCATTTCAATGGTCCCGGCGAATTTCTTAGGGCTCCCCTGCTGCACACGCATCCATTCGGGTGCCGGAGCATCTTAAAGTCAAATATCGCGCCACAACGCTAAGCCATTCAATCTCCACATACCTGAGGAACACAACTGCGCACGACGTCGGCGGCCATTTTAGGTCGAAGGGAGCAGCGGCGGCCATTTTACAGGCGCGCGTGTGTGAGGAGTTCCTCAGACTTAGAGTGGGGCTAACTCATCCTGCATTTAGCGCATCTCTTCATGTGGTGCGCACACCACATTATTGGCATTGGCAAGGCGAAAAGTATACATACGGAAGTCAAGGAGGATCCATCCGATCTGCTCCACCAAGTGCGCGGAATCTCCTCTGGGGCACATACACGGTGATGCGCACACCATACAGAGCATCGTGACACCACCGACGCAACACTCTCACTCCTTATTTTGAGAGCACTTGTGTAACCAACATTAGATGCACTAAACTGCAGTGTGTCTCTCGCCGGTGCATCTTACAGTGACACGCACACTTATGCAATGCTACGAGGATTGTGAATGTTGATGATAATAATTGCTGCAGCGCGATCCATCGTTAATTGAGCAGCAACCCTCTGCTGGTTGAAAGTGTATGAAAGTACTTGTTGCATCATAATTTCCTACTACGGTATTCAACATGTGTGCACAAACATTCTCCTTGACAAACCCTGTTCCTTTTCTTGCAAAGCCAGGGGAGCCAGCAATGAAATGGGCTGACTGGAAATGTTACTTCCTTAATTACTTATCTGCCCTTGAGGAGGAGGGTAGTGAGGAATTCACAAGCAAACGGAAAAAGAAAATCCTGTTGCATGATCTGGGCCCTGAAGGGTTGAGAGTGTACGATGAAATGGTAAAAAAACCCAGAGGTACAAGTGATGAAGATGTCTCCAGCAAGCTAAAGAGGATTTAGACAGTCATTACCAGCCAGGGGTTTGTGCTGCCATAGACAGGTACAATTTCTTTCAAAGAAAACAAAGTAAAACTGAAACGGTAGAAGACTATGTGGCTGCACTGAAAAAACTGGCAGTACATTGTAAATTTGGCCACTTTCACGATTACTTTATTCGCGATCAGATTATAATGCACACAGTCAATACTAATGTACAAGAGAAGTTATGGGTTTGCGGGGAGGCACTCCTTAATGAAATCATAGCGATTGTAAGGAAAGCAGAAATGTCAAAGAGATGTGCAATTGCAGCTAAAAAGCATAACGATAATAGCCCCACTGTGTGCAAAGTGTTAGACAAGAAGGTTGCAAGTGGCAAAAGTGTTCCCAGTGCAGGGAACAAAGGTAATAAGATGCCTATGAAGAGGTATGCCGGGTCTAGCAGAAATCTAAATGAGAAACGGCCTTGCTGTTATAGATGTGGTAGCCAGATGCACAAGGCAAATGACAGGAACTGCCCTGCGTTTCATACAAGATGCTCTTTTTGTGGCATTGTAGGACACTTTGGAAAAGTGTGCAGGAGAAAGCCAAGTAATTCCACAGTAAAATGCGTATTGTATGAGACAGACTCTGAAGAAGGGGAAGATGATGTCAACGATGATTGTGTATTATGCATTGACGAACATGTCCTAGGCATTGATAGCATTGTAAGGAAAAAACCATCCTGCGTAGTGAATATTGGGGGTGTGCACATATCAATGGTGGCGGACTCCAGTTCGCCGTACACTATAATTCAAAAGAATGTATGGGAAAATGATTTTGCCAGAATCATAGGAAATCAACTACACCCAACTGATGTACATCCAGTCACATTCACAGGGGAGAAAATCCCCATGGTGGGGTTTAGAGAACTCAGATTTGAATTCAAGGGAAGAGAAACCACAGGGAAGTTATATGTTGCGGAAAAGGGGCCTTCCGTCTTGGGGTGGGCAGACCAAGGGGCTTTGGGCATCACACTCAACCCCAGTAGCGAAGACCAAGTACTGATGACAAGTAGCCCACCAACATCTGAAGAAGAAAAGTTAAAAGAGGAGTTCCCCGATGTATTTGGCGGAACCATTGGGAAACTTTCAAAGTTTACACATAAGATAATGTTAAAAGAGGGTGCAATACCGGTCAGCCACAAAGTTCGTAATATACCATTCAACACCAGGGAGGCCGTACAACTTGAACTGAACCATCTGGAAGACAATGGCATTATCGAACCTATCGAGAGTGCCGCATGGTTGGCGCCTCTGGTTGTGGCACGGAAACAGAATGGAAAGGTGCGTCTATGTATTGACCTCAGAGAGCTAAACAAGAACATTATCGTAGACAAACTCCTGCTACCTAAAATCAACGAACTATTGGCAGAAACTAAAGGAGTCAAGTGGTTCTCCACGATAGATCTGACAGCGGCTTACCACCAAATATCGCTTCACCCGTTGTGCAGGAAACTGACTTCCTTCATCACTCCCTTCGGATGCCACAGGTTCCTGCGTCTACCATTCGGCCTACCCTCAGCTGCCGCAGTTTTTCATAAATGAATGCACAAACTGTTCAAGGATTTAAGTGGCGTCTTGTATTTCCAAGATGACATACTTGTCATGGGGAAAACAAAGCGGAGCATGATTGCAAATTGAGAGCTGTGTTAAAGAAACTGTCAGAGAACGGGCTCACTGCAGAACTGGGGAATTGCAGATTTGGCCTCCGTGCTGTAACATACTTGGGCCATGAGATCAGTGACAAAGGAATTACTCCAAAGAAAGATATCATCGAGGCCAACAAGTCCGCACCAAAGCCAAGAAGCAAGGATGATGTCAGATCGTTTCTGGGACTAGCGGAGTTTTACAGTAAATTCGTCAGGAACTTTGCCACAAAAACACACAGCTTGCGCCAGATTTTGAAAGAAAAGAACGCTTTCACGTGGGACTCGGAGTCCGACAAAGAATTCGAAAGCATAAAGAAGGACATTTGCGAAGCCATTCCCCTACATGGGTTCGATATGTCAGCTCCTAGCATTTTAACAATGGATGCCAGCGAGAAGGGGTTAGGGGCGGTCCTGTCACAACAGTTGGAGGACGGCACAGAAACCACTATAGGATTCGCTTCACGTTCCCTCACCCCTAACGAAGAAAAGTTCTCAGTCATCGAGAAGGAGATGTTGGCATCCATCTGGGCAATGGAAAAATTTTGGCAGTACTTATGGGAGTCCAGGTTTACCCTCAGGACGGACCATAAACCCTTGATTAAAGTTCTCACGTCCTGCGGTCATGTAAAAGAAAACTCCACGCATTGCTAAGATGTTGCTCAGACTGTTAGACTTTGTCTACGACGTGGAGTATCTGCCTGGGAAAAAGAACAAAGTAGCAGATTACTTGAGCCGCTCTGCCGCCATGGAAGGGGAACAAGCAAACAGTGAATGGGATGAGTACAAGGTAGCATTCACGGAAGAACCGGAAAACATAATTAGCGCGCAGGATTGGAAAGCGGCTTATGACAAGGATCCTGATCTACTGCAAATAAGAAAATTTGTTATGCAGGGGTGGCCGGAGAAGAAGCACCTAAAGGACGGCCTAAAGAAAGTTTGGGAATTGCGTGATGAGTTATCCATCAGTGATGATACCATATTTCTGCTCAGGGAGGACAAAGTAATTCCCCCGAGAGATTTAACGGCCCGCATCCTCAGCATAATACACGAAGGACACCTGGGTATTGTAAAGTCAAAGAGAAGGGTCAAGTCATCATACTGGTGGCCGGGCATCGACAACGAGGTCGAGAAGCACGTGAGAGCGTGTGAACATTGTGCAAACGCTGACAAGCCGCTAACGATGCTAAGGCCTCCTTTGGGAGAGTTCAATACCCCGGACAACCCTTGGGAAGAACTATCTATTGACATACTGGACCCTATTTTAGACTCTTGGGGGATACCCAAATACGTCATAGTCCTCATCGACAGATACTCCAAATGGCCTGAAGTGGAGGTGTGTGAGAAAACGGACACGGAAACAGTCATCTCATTCCTAACCAACGCATTCCTGAGGGAAGGCATTCCGAAAAGTGTGACATGCGACTATGGTTCTCAATTTACATCGGAGAGATGTACAGCCTTCCTCAGAAGAAACGGAATCAAAGCAAAACATACGCCAGTATACCATCCCGCTGGTAATGGATTAGCTGAACGATTCAATCGAGTGATCATGGGCTCAGTTCAAGCAGCAATAAATGCTGGTAAGAATTGGGAAACGGAAATAAAAAACACTGTATGGGCATATCGCATAACAACCACCATTACCGGGCACAGTCCCTTCAAGATTCTACGTGGAAGAGAGCTTTCACAAGAGACAACGATGTGTGTATGAACCTCACACTACAAAGCAAATGGTCACCTGCAGTGGTCAGAAGCAACTTTGAGAAAGCACAGAGGATTTACAAAGAGAACTACGACAAGAAGCACGGGGTGAAAGACGTTTCCCTAGCTAAGGGGGATTGGGTCAGAGTCAGATTTGGCACTGTATGCAAGAAAGGCAACAGCAAGTTTAGTGAGCCCCTACAGGTCAGAGAACATTACTCCCACTCCGCCTTGCTGAGTGACGGAAAAGTGTGGTCGCTAGCGAGGATGGCCAAATGCAACGAAGTCATAAGATGGAGAAAGGACAATGTTCCCACAAAGGATGGATGGCTGTGGACTGAGCTTGAAGGCCACGGACTCGTTGCTGACAACAGGGAACTCAGAACTCAGAACGCACACAGTGCCCTTCACCTCAGGAAGCTAATGACACTGACAGCTCAGACAGCACACAGGGCCTTGCTGTTTCACACCACAGGGAAGTTGAGGGAAGCACAACGGGGTCTAATTCTCTGGTTGAGGAGGCACATGGGTCCCAGGTCCCTCAGAAGCGCACCCGTACTGGCAGGCCTGTGGTGTTACCAAAAAAATATGGTGAATACGATATGCAACCTACTTGAGCCATCACTCATCCTACATGTACGGCTCCTTCTGGTTTGGAGGGTATAGCCATGGAACATACTTCTCTTCCTTCTGTTCTTTCCTCTTGCTTTTCCTTTGTTTTTTCCCCTTCTATCTTTCTTATTCTCTATCTCTCTCTCTCTCTCTTTCTTTCTCATTCTCCTTTTTCGGCCAGTGCCCTCATGTTTCACCTCCGGATAACCTCCAGCTGGTAGCCATTCAGTTCGCTAAGGTACAGTTATTCATAAAACAGTTTTACCTGTTGGCACCCACCTGTGCGGTGTCTAGTTTTTACCATGCTAAATTGTATTTTATACTCGTTTAGTATGTACTCAATGTGCTCTCCCCTCTTCGCCCATTCCTCATCTACTGTTAAAGCACATTGTGTTTCGCTGGTACAATGCCACCACCTTGGGGGACCCTCCTACTGGTCTTGTCTTCTGTGGTTGCAAAGGGGGCAGATGTGTGGTGTTGCGGTCTAGCCTTTTTCTCACATGTCATGCACTCGCTGTGCATTGTGGGTAATGTGATACCGGGGCACTTGGGAGCCACTACCGGCTCGAGATGATGTACGCTCTCTCTCTCTAATAAAGACGGATCATCTTCCAGCTCCTGTGTGCAAGTATTGCATTCAGGGTAGAACCATCATTACAGTATCTCTGGGGGCCATTGCTCAATGTTTGCTCAAGGGGGTTAGCTCAGCTGAACCATCAGCTTGTTTCAGGGGGTCATTATAACACAGTGATTGCATGGATGTTTTGGAAAATCATGATTGAATAAAAAAAACTGAAAGAAAGACTATGAGATAAAGGGAAGAGAAATAGGCAGTGAAAAATTGTGAGAGAAAGTTGCGAAGGAACAAGAGAGAGTGGGAGACAGAGGAATAAAAAGAAAAAGTGGTGGAGAGATGAGAAGTGATAAAGAAGTGAAAGAGTAAAACAAATATATTTAAAAAAAACACTGATAGGTCAACTTAATTTTCGCTAACTTCAAACACTCTAGAAACAGTAAGTGACATCCTTGTAGAATATCCATAACCTTCGCCAGCGATTATGCATGTTATTTATTTCGCGAAATAAAATATACAAACGTAGAAAATTCATATTTTTTCATTCATGTTGATACTCATTGTGGAAGACATACATTATCAATACGGAGACTAAAAATCATAAAAACAGCAGGCCTGACTCACAAAAGGCATTTTAGAGTGCATAAAGTAATACACCAGTAGTACTCCCTGACATATTGCTAATTTCATTTCACAGACCTGTGGCTGGAAATCTCCACATCCGGCTTCCTTTCTTTTCTGTATGGAGATCTCAGCCCCAGTGGAGGTAATCTCGAACACGTTAGTATAGGATTTAGTGGTAAATGTAGGAGGAACAAGGAGGAGTGGTGGAAATATGGAGACTAGTTAGTACAAAATAGGTTTTGTTAAGTGAATTGATGTAGGGGTTTGGGAGAGACAAGCTAATACAAAACACACACCCACATAGAACTAAGATAATTGCTAAAGTAAGAGAGTATAATTCTAATTCAACTACAGCCCTAACAGTGCAAAAACAGGGTAAAACCCTGCACATGGACAATCACGGAACTGCAACAAACTTCCATAGGTAACAATGGATGCTTGCTACATCATTAACACCCCACAGAAAATATAATAACATAGTGATATATATATATATATATATATATATATATATATATAAATATATATATATTATCTACTGGCGGTCGCCAGTAGATAGTTATAGTTAGGACCTATTTTCCATAGGAAATCCGCGACATTCTATTTGAAATAACTCTTGCGTCAGTTGACGAATCTTCGCGAAATTTTCAAACTTTATGGCCCGCTCCGGTCCGCTCCTACCCTGAAAGTCTCAGGGTTATTCGTCAAGCGGGGGCCGAGAAAAAATGGGGGTCCCAAAACGTGTTTTCCCCATTCATTTTCCCATAGGAAACTTTAGACACGGCTACAGTCCGAACTGCTGAACGGAATTACACCAAATTTGGCAAAGAGGTAGTTCTTGGTTCAGAAAGAACCCTTTTGTTAAATAGTGTAAATCCGTTCAGTAGTTGCGGAGAAATTAAAAAATAAGAGTCAAAAAATCAATTTCCCATAGGAAACTTTATGCAAGGCTACAGCCCGAACTGCTGAACGGAATTACACCAAATTTGGCAAAGAGGTAGTTCTTGGTTCAAAAGAACCCTTTTTGTTAAATGGTGTAAATCCGTTCAGTAGTTGCTGAGAAAATCAAAAGTAAAAACACATATATATCTGGGCGGAGCCTAACCACACATGTCATCGTGAGATCTGATTGGCTGTCAGCACTTCATCCTGGAATTGCTGGCAGCCATCTTGGGACCAATATAAATGATAGTACCCCATTGAAATGCATTGTAGTGAATCGAAGATTTTGAGGGTTACCAAAAGGAGAACTATAAAGGGTGATAACAGACTTTAGTTACATTAGAATTCATTTGTTGATGGTACCATACTAATTTCAGGAATTGTGGTGTGTTCTAAGGTGATTTTACCCTGTGAAAAACCTTCTGCTGGGATATCATGAATCATGTTTGAGAGAAAACTATTTTCACATGCTTGTCCCACTACAGTTTTGGAAGGTGCCCCAGAAGCTAAAATGAGAGCATATTTTCTGTAAATTCACATTATCTTTCTCAGTCATGTGAGAATGAAGTCTGACATTCTCAGTAAAACATGTACATCCAACAAGGGCAGAGACTGTCAGTTGATTCCTTTGTGTTCTACTGCAGCTTCCCAGAGTGTTCTAAAGAACAACTAGAGTGCTAACAGCCTTACTTATGACAAAAGTATGGCACACCTGAAGCCATCTTGATTGGAATAAACTGGTAACACTTAAAACATTTAATTTAAAAGGAACAAAATGATGGGGTTCATCTTGTCATAGAAATTATGGTTAGTGCTCTGGAAAGAAAAATTAGGACATGTTTCAAGTGTGATCTCAAATATCTTCCTGTTATATTTCAAAAGGAGCAGCCTGTCAGTTGATGCCTTTGTGTTCTACTGCAGCTTCCCAGAGTGTTCTAAAGAACAACTAGAGCGCTAACAGTCTTACTTATGACAAAAGTATGGCACACCTGAAGCCATCTTGATTGGAATAAACTGGTAACACTTAAAACATTTAATTTAAAAGGTACAAAATGATGGGGTTCATTTTGTCATAGAAATTATGGTTAGTGCTGTAGAAAGAAAAATTAGGACATGTTTCAAGTGTGATCTCAAATATCTTCCTGTTATATTTCAACAGGAGCAGCCTGTCAGTTGATGCCTTTGTGTTCTACTGCAGCTTCCCAGAGTGTTCTAAAGAACAACTAGAGCGCTAACAGTCTTACTTATGACAAAAGTATGGCACACCTGAAGCCATCTTGATAGGAATAAACTGGTAGCACTTAAAACATTTAATTTAAAAAGGAACAAAATGAGGGGTTCATTTTGCCATAGAAATTATGGTTAGTGCTGTAGAAAGAAAAATTAGGACATGTTTTAAGTGAGATCTCAAATATCTTCCTGTTATATTTCAACAGGAGCAGCCTGTCAGTTGATGCCTTTGTGTTCTACTGCAGCTTCCCAGAGTGTTCTAAAGAACAACTAGAGTGCTAACAGCCTTACTTATGACAAAAGTATGGCACACCTGAAGCCATCTTGATTGGAATAAACTGGTAACACTTAAAACATTTAATTTAAAAAGGAACAAAATGAGGGGGTTCATTTTGCCATAGAAATTATGGTTAGTGCTGCAAAAAGAAAATTTAGTGCATGTTTTAAGTGAGATCTCAAATCCTCTTCTATTTCATTAGAAAATTCTGACATGCAGACTGAAACAATCACTTTCAATACCAGCAGTAGACTTCCAGTTAACTCCTTGGTGAGCAGTAGCTTTACTACAGTGATCTAATGAACAACTAGAGTAATAACATTCTGAATTTATGGCAAATGTGTGACACATCTGAATGCCTTCTTGATGGAATCAAAGTAAAAAACTGAAAGCATTTCCTACTGAGGAGACTGCAGTAAATGAGGAAATTAGGAAACTTCATAACAAAGAAGTCTTCCAAGATGGCCACCAGTGAAAAAAGAGCCCAAATGTAGCACAAATATTACCCAGATGTAGCCCACATATAGCCCAATGACAAAAGTGTGCAAAACACTTTTTATTTTTAGTTTTTGCAGTTTTATGTAGTGCAGACTGGTCAGGTATTGGAGCGTTGCATCTTAAAACATGACCCCCTACACTACAAAAACACCACTGCACTACCCTAAACCCTAAAACACTACCCCAGCACGACCCCCTACACTACACAAGCACCACTGCACTATCCTAAACCCTAAAACACTACCCCCAGCATGACCCCCTACACTACACAAACACCACTGCACTACCCTAAACCCTAAAACACTACCCCAACACCACTGCACTAACCTAAATCCTAAAACACTACCCCCAGCACGACCCCCTACACTACCCAAACACCACTGCACTACCCTAAAACATGACCCCCTACACTACAAAAACACCACTGCACTACCCTAAACCCTAAAACACTACCCCAGCACGACCCCTACACTACACAAGCACCACTGCACTATCCTAAACCCTAAAACACTACCCCCAGCACGACCCCTACACTACCCAAACACCACTGCACTACCCTAAAACATGACCCCTACACTACACAAACACCACTGCACTACCCTAAACCCTAAAACACTACCCCCAGCACGACCCCCTACACTACACAAGCACCACTGCACTACCCTAAACCCTAAAACACTACCCCCAGCACGACCCCCTATACGACACCAACACCACTGCACTACCTTAAACCCTAAAACACTACCCCCAGCATGACCCCTACACTACCCAAACCCCACTGCACTAACCTAAATCCTAAAACACTACCCCCAGCACGACCCCTACACTACCCAAACACCACTGCACTACCCTAAAACATGACCCCTACACTACACAAACACCACTGCACTACCCTAAACCCTAAAACACTACCCCCAGCACGACCCCTACACTACACAAGCACCACTGCACTACCCTAAACCCTAAAACACTACCCCCAGCACGACCCCTACACTGCCCGAATACCACTGCACTGCCCTAAACCCTGAAACACCAGCCCCTGCATGACCCCTACACTGCCCGAACACCACTGCACTGCCCTAAACCCTGAAACACATACCCTAGCACGACCCCTACACTGCCCGAACACCACTGCACTGCCCTAAACCCTGAAACACCACCCCCTTCACGACCCCCTACACTGCCCGAACACCACTGCACTGCCCTAAACCCTGAAACACCACCCCCAGCATGACCCCTACACAGCCCGAACACCACTGCACTGCCCTAAACCCTGAAACACTACCCCCAGCAAGACCTCCTACACTGCCCGAACACAACTGCACTGCCCTAAACCCTGAAACATCACCCCCAGCAAGACCCCCTACACTGCCCGGACACCACTGCCCTAAACCCTGAAACACCACCCCCAGCACGACCCCTACACTGCCCGAACACCACTGCACTGCCCTAAACCCTGAAACATCACCCCCAGCACGGCCCCCTACACTGCCCGAACACCACTGCACTGCCCTAAACCCTGAAACACCACCCCCTGCACGACCCCTACACTGCCCGAACACTACTGCACTGCCCTAAACCCTGAAACACCATCCCCAGCACGACCCCCTACACTGCACGAACACCACTGCACTGCCCTAAACCCTGAAACACTACCCCCAGCAAGACCCCCTACACTGCCCGAACACCACTGCACTGCCCTAAACCCTGAAACACCACCCCTAGCAAGACCCCTACACTGCCCGAACACCACTGCCCTAAACCCTGAAACACCACCCCCAGCAAGACCCCCTACACTGCCCGAACACCACTGCACTGCCCTAAACCCTGAAACACCAGCCCCAGCATGACCCCTACACTGCCCGAACACCACTGCACTGCCCTAAACCCTGAAACACCACCCCTGCACGACCCCTACACTGCCCGAACACCACTGCACTGCCCTAAACCCTGAAACACCACCCCCAGCACGACCCCCTACACTGCACGAACACCACTGCACTGCCCTAAACCCTGAAACACCACCCCCTGCACGATCCCCTACACTGCCCGAACACTACTGCACTGCCCTAAACCCTGAAACACCACCCCCAGCACGACCCCCTACACTGCACGAACACCACTGCACTGCCCTAAACCCCAAAACACTACCCCCAGCAAGACCCCCTACACTGCCCGAACACCACTGCCCTAAACCCCAAAACACCACCCCAGCAAGACCCCTACACTGCCCGTACACCACTGCACTGCCCTAAACCCTGAAACACCACCCCCAGCATGACCCACTACACTGCCCGAACACCACTGCACTGCCCTAAACCCTGAAACACCACCCCCAGCACGACCCCCTACACTGCCCGAACACCACTGCACTACCCTAAAACATGACCCCCAGCAAGACCCCCTACACTGCCCGTACACCACTGCACTGCCCTATACCCTGAACCACCACCCCCAGCATGACCCACTACACTGCCCGAACACCACTGCACTGCCCTAAACCCTGAAACACCACCCCTGCACGACCCCCTACACTGCCCGAACACTACTGCACTGCCCTAAACCCTGAAACACCATCCCCAGCACGACCCCTACACTGCACGAACACCACTGCACTGCCCTAAACCCTGAAACACTACCCCCAGCAAGACCCCCTACACTGCCCGAACACCACTGCACTGCCCTAAACCCTGAAACACCACCCCCAGCAAGACCCCCTACACTGCCCGAACACCACTGCCCTAAACCCTGAAACACCACCCCCAGCAAGACCCCCTACACTGCCCGAACACCACTTCACTGCCCTAAACCCTGAAACACCAGCCCCAGCATGACCCCTACACTGCCCGAACACCACTGCACTGCCCTAAACCCTGAAACACCACCCCCTGCAAGACCCCCTACACTGCCCGAACACCACTGCACTGCCCTAAACCCTGAAACACCACCCCCAGCACGACCCCCTACACTGCCCGAACACCACTGCACTGCCCTAAACCCTGAAACACCACCCCCTGCACGATCCCTACACTGACCGAACACTACTGCACTGCCCTAAACCCTGAAACACCACCCCCAGCACGACCCCTACACTGCAGGAACACCACTGCACTGCCCTAAACCCCAAAACACTACCCCAGCAAGAACCTCTACACTGCCCGAACACCACTGCCCTAAACCCCAAAACACCACCCCCAGCAAGACCCCCTACACTGCCCGTACACCACTGCACTGCCCTAAACCCTGAAACACCACCCCCAGCATGACCCACTACACTGCCCGAATACCACTGCACTGCCCTAAACCCTGAAACACCACCCCCAGCACGACCCCCTACACTGCCCGAACACCACTGCACTGCCCTAAACCATGAAACACCAGCCCCAGCACGACCCCTACACTGCCCGAACACCACTGCACTGCCCTAAACCCTGAAACACCACCCCAGCACGACCCCTACACTGCCCAAACACCACTGCACTGCCCTAAACCCTGAAACACCACCCCCAGCACGACCCCCTACACTGCCCAAACACCACTGCACTGCCCTAAACCCTGAAACACCACCCCCAGCACAACCCCGTACACTGCCCGAATACCACTGCACTGCCCTAAACCCTGAAACACCAGCCCCAGCACGACCGCCTACACTGCCCGAAAACCACTGCACTGCCCTAAACCCTGAAACACCAGCCCCAGCACGACCCCTTACTCTGCCCAAACACCACTGCACTACCCTAAACCCTCAAACACCAGCCCCAGCATGACCCCCTACACTGCCCGAACACCACTGCACTGCCCTAAACCCTGAAACACCAGCCCCAGCAAGACCCCTACACTGCCCGAACACCACTGCACTGCCCTAAACCCTGAAACACCACCCCCAGAAAGACCCCCTACACTGCCCGAACACCACTGCACTAAAGCCTGAAACACCACCCCCAGCAAGACCACCTACACTGGCCGAACACCACTGCACTGCCCTAAACCCTGAAACACCACCCCTGCACAACCCCCTACACTGCCCAAACACCACTGCACTGCCCTAAACCCTGAAACACCACCCCTGCACGACCCCTACACTGCCCGAACACCACTGCACTGCCCTAAACCCTGAAACACCACCCCTCAGCACGACACCCTACACTGCCCGAACACCACTGCACTGCCCTAAACCCTAAAACACCACCCCCAGCACGACCCCCTACACTGCCCGAACACCACTGCACTGCCCTAAACCCTGAAACACCACCCCCTGCACGACCTCCTACACTGCCGGAACACCACTGCACTGCCCTAAACCCTGAAACACCATCCCCAGCACGACCCCTACACTGCCCGAACACCACTGCACTGCCCTAAACCCTGAAACATCAACCCCAGCAAGACCCCCTACACTGCCTGAACACCACTGCCCTAAACCCTGAAACACCACCCCCTACACTGCACGAACACCACTGCACTGCCCTAAACCCTGAAACACCACCTCCAGCAAAACCCCTACACTGCCTGAACACCATTGCTCTGCCCTAAATCCTGAAACACTAGCCCCAGCATGACCCCTACACTGCCCAAACACCACTGCACTGCCCTAAACCCTGAAACACCACCCCCAGCACGACCCCCTACACTGCCCGAACACCACTGCACTGCCCTAAACCCTGAAACACCAGCCCCAGCAAAACCCCTACACTGCCCGAACACCACTGCACTGCCCTAGACTCTGAAACACCAGCCCCAGCAAGACCCCTACACTGCCCGAACACCACTGCACTGCCCTAAACCCTGAAACACCACCCCCAGCACGACCGCCTCCACTGCCCGAACACCACTGCACTGCCCTAAACCCTGAAACACCAGCCCCAGCACGACCACCTACACTGCCCGAACACCACTGCACTGCCCTAAACCCTGAAACACCAGCCCCAGCACAACCCCCTACACTGCCCGAACACCACTGCACTGCCCTAAACCCTGAAACACCAGCCCCAGGACGACCCCTACACTGCCCGAACACCACTGTGCTGCCCTAAACCCTGAAACACCAGCCCCAGCACGACCCCCTACACTGCCCGAACACCACTGCACTGCACTAAACCCTGAAACACCACCCCCTGCAGGGCCCCCTACACTGCCCGCACACCACTGCACTGCCCTAAACCCTGAAACACCACCCCCTGCAGCGCCCCCTACACTGCCCGAACACCACTGCACTGCCCTAAACCCTGAAACACCACCACCTGCACCGCCCCCTATACTCCCCGAACACCATTGCACTGCCCTAAACCCTGAAACACCACCCCCAGCACGACCCCTTTACTGCTCGAACACCACTGCACTGCCCCAAACCCTGAAACACCACCCCCAGCACGACCCCCTACACTGCCCGAACACCACTGCCCTAAACCCTGAAACACCACCCCCTGCACGACCCCCTACACTGCCCGAACACCACTGCACTGCCCTAAACCCTGAAACACCACCCCCAGCACGACCCCCTACACTGCCCGAACACCACTGCACTGCCCTAAACCCTAAAACACCACCCCCAGCATTACCCCCTACACGGCCCAAACACCACTGCACTGCCCTAAACCCTAGAACACTACCCCCAGCACGACCCCTACACTACCCGAACACCACTGCACTACCCTAAACCCTAAAATACTACCCCCAGCACAACCCCCTACACTACCCGAACACGACTGCACTGCCCTAAACCCTCAAACACTCCCCCAGCACGACCCCCTACACTACCCGAACACCACTGCACTGCCCTAAACCCTAAAACACTCCCCCAGCACGACCCCTACACTACCCGAACACCACTGCACTGCCCTAATCCCTAAAACACTCCCCCAGCACGACCCCCTACACTACCCAAACACCACTGCACTGCCCTAAACCCTAAAACACTACCCCCCGCATGACCCCCTACACTACCCAAACACCAATGCACTACCCTAATCCCTAAAACACTACCCCCGCATGACCCCCTACACTACCCTAAACCCAAAAACACTACCCCGCACGACTCCCTACACTACCCAAAGACCACTGCACTACCCTAAACCCTAAAACACGACCTCCTACACTACACAAACACCACTGCACTACCCTAAACCCTAAAACACTACCCCCTACACTACACAAACACCACTGCACTACCCTAAACCCTAAAACACTACCCCCAGCAGTACCCCTACACTACCCAAACACCACTGCACTAACCTAAACCCTAAAACACTACCCCCAGCAGTACCCCCTACACTACCCAAACACCACTGCAATACCCTAAATCACTACCCCCAGCACGACCCCCTACACTACCCAAACACCACTGCACTACCCTAAACCCTAAAACACTACCCCCAGCACGACCCCTACACTACCCAAACACCACTGCACTACCCTAAACCCTAAAACACTCCCCCAGCACGACTCCCTACACTACCCAAACACCACTGCACTACCCTAAACCCTAAATCTACCCCCAGCATGACCCCCTACACTACACAAACACCACTGCACTACCCTAAACACTAAAACACTACTCCCAGCACGACCCTCTTCACTACCTAAACACAACTGCACAATTTGTTACAGGCGTTGCAACGCAGGCCTGTGGTGCTTACTGGAAGTACCTAGTGGGCTAGTTGGGCCCCAGGGACCCTCAGGATTCAAGGTGACCTAATCCCCCAACTTAAAACGCACCACGGGGCGCGTTTGCACAGTGGTGAAGGGAGGGGCGGGGCCTCAGGTGACATGTGCGCAAACACGCCCTGTGGTGCGTTTTAAGTTGGGGAATTAATTCCCTTTGAATCCTGAGGGACCCTGAGGGCCAACTAGCCCACCAGGTACCTTCAGTAAGCACAACAGAGTTGCGTTGCAGAGAGGTGAAAAAAGGTGCGTGGCCTCGGAACGCCTCTCTGCAACTCAGCTCTGTGGTCCTAACTGTAGGTACCTGGGGGCTAGTTGGGCCCCAGGGACCCTCAGAATTCAAGGGGACTTAATCCCGCAACCTAAAAGCGCGCCACGGGGTGCGTTTGCACACGTCACCTCAGGCCCCCCTCCCTTCACCACTGTGCAAACACGCCCTGTAGCGCGTTTTAAGAGGTAGTTTTAATCCCCTGCCCTATTATGTACTAGGGACTTGCAGAGGAGGTCATGCTAATCACAGGGGTACCCCAACGCATAGTGTTCCCTAGTGTATGTAGGTGTTTTCACTGTATTCTAAGTGTCTTTTAGCATAGTACTGGCTCTGGTTAGTCAGAGTCAGTTACCACCAGTACCCGTCTGAAAAAGTTGTGGGCACTGGATGATTTTGCAACGAGGCCTCTTTCTGCTCCTCTGTTGGTTCTTTCTGCACATCTTTTGCTTCTTTCTGTGCGTTTTTCTTCTTTCTTCACATGTCCTACCTCTGTAGGCATAGTTAGAAACTAGCATTTAAAAAAACCTTTGAAATTCACTTAGAAAATCATAGGTTTCAGGCACGTTATAGTTAGAAATTAGCATTTAAAAAACCTTTGAAATTCACTGAAAAAACCATAGGTTTCAGACACGTTATAGTTAGAAATTAGCATTTAAAAAACCTTTGAAATTCACTGAAAAAACCATAGGTTTTAGGGACAGTTATAGTTAGTTGGACATTTCACTCGTACAAAACCATAGAAATTCCCCCGTTATAGTTAGTTCAGCTAACTATAACTCGCGCCCCGCAATGCACTGCTGATGACGTCACATATTACATCACTCATGACATGGTCAGTGACATCACTGATGACATCACTGATGACATCTCAAATGACATCACTGATGACATCATCCATGTGATAATTTCATGCATCTTCTCACACCCTAATATAACGTTTGATACACCCACTCTAAATTACAGACTGCCATTCTCAAAACCATAGACACTCCAACACCAAAAACTACATACCCACTCACTGATTCTTAGGTCTACACACACATCCACTCACTCACCCGTACAGTCACTCATACTTAGTCACTCAGTACAGGACTATCATATGCACTCATACACCTATATAAACACTCACACACTGCCACTCATCCATAGAGGTACTCACACACCTAGTCAGTCATGCAAAAACTTAATCACACACCCATTTACTCACCTATACAGTTATACACACACCAGCTCACTTACTCATACAAATACTAGCACATTCTTACGCTCTTATACAATCACTGATACAAGTACACACTCATCCATACAGCCACTCTCACAATCACACACTCTCACTTATAGCCATTTATATACTCCAACACACATATATACTGCCTTTCACATATGTAGTTACTCACACATGTACCACTGAGATATACATTCAATCACTAACACACCCATACACACACTCACCCACCCATACAGTCCATCACAGATGCACTCTTGAAACCATGCACCCAGTGAATCACCAACTCACACATCTATGCACAGAGTCACACACACCCCACCCACACAAACACTCAGGCACCCATACAGATACTCAGACAATCAATCAATAACCCATGTAGACACTCATGTAGCTATTCAGAAAGCCATGCAGCCGCTTACAAACCAACAGACAGACGGATACAGACATTCACACAGTTTAGTCACTAACCCATGCATTCAGTAAGATACATTTAATCACTCACTTGTAGAGTCAGTCACTCACGTACTAAATCATCCATTCAGACACTTATACACCCACTCATTCTTCAATACGCCTTTCCCTATATATATTAAACATATTTAAACTTTACAGAAACACACAGTCACTGGATGATGTCATCAGTGATGTCATCAGTGATGTCATTTGAGATGTCATCAGTGATGTCATCAGTGATGTCACTGACCATGTCATGAGTGATGTAATATGTGACGTCATCAGAAGTGCATTGCGAAGCGCGAGTTATAGTTAGCTGAACTAACTATAACGGGGGAATTTCTATGGTTTTGTACGAGTGAAATGTCCAACTAACTATAACTGTCCCTAAAACCTATGGTTTTTTCAGTGAATTTCAAAGGTTTTTAAATGCTAATTTCTAACTATAACGTGTCTGAAACCTATGGTTTTTTCAGTGAATATATATATATATATATATATACACAAACACACACACATATATATGTTGCAAATCATAAATATATTTAATCATACATTTTATTTTCTAAATTTAATAATACAAAAATGAACCATACTTTAAATGTGGTTAATTAATAACATAACTAAGTTACAAATGTAACAAAATACAAATGTAAGCGAGGGTGGGTAATTGTAATTGAAAAGATTGCTGAAAAAATTAATATTCTAAAAATTAATTCATCTATTTAACTTAATTTACAAATAAATACAAAGTTGGGTGTAGGAAGATGAGTGTGTTCTATATTAAGTTAATTGTATTTATTTTTTTAATATAAAAGAAACTTCCCCTATGTTTGCCTACGGGAAGACGTAAGCTCCAGTGACGGAGATCTCCAAAAACAGGTGAAAAGTTTCTAATAGTCACTTTACACTTGTGAATTCAGTCATAGGAGTCTTCACCACCTCATTTGATAGGATGGAGACTTGTAAATTTACATCTAGCATTAAATCTCCACTTGGAAATAGTGAATACCAAAATAATAGAGAGTTATACTTAGGTGTGGGAGTGGATTTACACTTTAGCAGATCTATACACCCAAAGGGCCCTCTGTGAATTTTGCCCACAATGTTCTACTCTTGCATGCGCCTGAATTTAGAATAGCATCCCCTCTCCAGGTGCCCTGAAAAAAGTGCATTAACTAACTGAGCTGTTTCCTCATCTAATTAATTCTTTTGAAGATGAGCCTATTTCATCTAAAATGAGCTTATATTAGAGCTTAATAAATTGCTAGTGAAAGTGACTAATAGGCCCGTCAATGTTCTCTTGCCTCAGGGCAGCTATCTGCTCTGTTAACCATACAGCTGATACATTAGATGAGCACAGCGGCAGGGTGTAGCCCACAAAGAGCTGGCAAAGTGTTTTAATCTCATATCATTTACATCCCATTGGGATTAGATTTTCTATTATTAACTCCTACTGGGCAGTATTTTTGTAAACAATACTTAGTGCACAATATTTTTTGTCAGGCATTATTATGGTATTTTGGTAAGATACCGAACACGGAATATCACATAAGCAGGTGCCATGGGAACGTCACGCATCAGGAAGATAGTGAAAGTAACAACGCAGGAGGGTTAGGCAGAAATCTGCCAGCCGTCACAAGCATGTACTAAAAACTAGCCACATTACTAAATAAGAGTGATGGGAGAAGAGATACTCACATCAGGCACAATGACAGCAGACTGGCTTTGGATACCTACAACTTCCACCACCTTTGTGAGACCTCCCACCCACCTCCTAAAGTCCACTCTGCATATGTGAGTGCGTGTGTATCAATATATATATATGAATATATATATATATATATATATATATATATATATATATATATAAATTTCGTGAAGATTCGTCAAACGACGCTAAAGTTATTGGGAAAACAAAAATTGCTTTTACTATGGGAAATATGACCTAACTATAACTACCTACTGGCGAACGCCAGTAGGAAATATATATATATATATATATACACGTATGTATGTATATATACATATATATATTTTATTTCACTGAAAAAAACAAAGGTTAATGTATTATAGTTAGGTGAATATGTCAGTGACAACATTAATGTTTTAAAATATATAAAAACCACAGAAATTCCCCCATCACAGTTAGCAGAGCTAACTTTAATTGGCACCCCACAATACACTGCTTATGATCTCACATATTACATCACTCATGACATGTTCTATGACGTCATTTATGACAACACTGATGAGATCTCAAATTACATCACTGATGACATCTTATAAGTTTCTTTTGCACATATTGCATTAAAGGCCTGAAAGTAATTACAAAATTGGCCTTAGGGCCCGTGGACCCCATCTGGGGCCAAATACAAGAAAAGAGGGCCATGTGTCCCCTCCTGCCCAAGCCTTATTAGGCCCTGGGGGCCCCATTCCCCAGGGCTATATATATTTTAAAGGGGAGGTACCTGAGCCTATTATTAAGCCTGGGCGGAGTTCGCGGAGTTCTGCGTAGCAAAAAAACTCTGACGCGCTACGCGGAGCTCCGCGAGCAGCGGAGTGCATTAGATAAATGCCGTTCGCTGTGATTTTCAGTGCCAGGTGCTTGTCCGCACTGTGCAATCTGTCATGGTTCTGGGTCAGGCAACTCACCTGGGGATCCGACAGGCTGAGCGGCTTTGAGGCGTGCTTGTTCCGCTTCCTTGCGGGCATTACGACGAAGCTCCAGGTTTTCCGAGTACCAGAGGTTAGCAGTCTAGCTTCCTCCAACAGGAAGTAATCCAGGAAGCCAGCGCGGGTTGAACTACCGGGTGAGACCGCATTTAAACCCATGGCGTTCAACCCAGCTTGCTTTGGATTTAGCATCCACGCCCCAGCAGGAACCTCCGTTTGTTTTGCAGAGTGTGTGCTCTGCACTTGTGCAAGTATTCAGTTGACCCCTTCGGTATAGGCGCAGGAGCGCTTACACTATCCCGAGCGGTAACACACGCAGGAGCACGTTGTTACCTGGACACCTTGGGCGTAGGTGCAGGAGCGCATATAAAATCCCGAGCCGTAACACGCGCAGGAGCGCGTTGTTACCTGGACACCTTGGGCATAGGCGCAGGAGCGCCTATACAATCCCGAGCGGTAACACACGCAGGAGCACGTTGTTACCTGGACACCTGTGGTATAGGCGCAGGAGCGCTTATACAATCCCGAGCGGTAACACGCGCAGGAGCGCGTTGTTACCTGGACACCTTTGGTTTAAGCGCAGGAGCGCTTGTACAATATTAAGCAGTAAAACGTGCAGGAGCGCGTAGTTGCTGGTCGCCCTTTCGTATGTGCAGGAGCGCTTATATCATTTTTAGTAAACAACATGCGCAGGAGCGCTTTTTCGATTCCTTTGGAACAAACACGAATAGCAGGTTATCTGCTCCCTTTCGTGTGCGCAGGAGCGCTTTCAGGTTTGTTTCCATTTTTCCTTACCTGTGTGTGGATTTCCTGAGTTCTGGCCTGAACCACGTCCCAGGTGAATACGGATGTTCCTCTGGTGTTTCTTCTCCTTCTGTGTGAAAGGTTGTATGAACGTGACCCAAGGGTAATAAGACGTTCTAATACTATGGTTTATCCCTACAGGCGGTTGTTCCGAGATGGGTTCCCTCACCTTTAATGGTCGTACACAACCAGGTCAACACACAGAAGGAAGACCCTCTACACAATTAGGATCTCTTCTACCGGCCCCCATCTTCACCCTGATCAGTATAGTGTCTATCAATAGGGAAAGTGGGAGACGGTGGAGGTTGTTCATGTCATCTCTGCGAGATCCCTCCGCAGGCATAAGGTAAGGTTTGGGGAGCCCTGACAGAATCCGAAGCCCAAGTTTAAAATCTCGCCCAGACAACATGAGCAACCCCGACATCACCCTGCAGGACATAGCAGCTATGCTGACCTGCATACAGGCAGAGAACCAGAGCTTACGTCATGATGTAACGGCCTTACAGGGCCAACTAGCCGCCAGTCATACAGGGGCTTGGGGTCAGACCCCTACTGTTAGAATCAAACCGAAAGAGATACTGCGGCCTCCTTTGTTTAATCCCGCTGGGTCCTCTCCACCCACTCAGAGCTCTGCTCCTCCTATACAGGTGATTCGGTCCAACTAGCCGCCCCGGAACGCTTTTATGGCGATAGCTCGAAGTATAGCGTTTTCCTCAATCAATGCCATCTGCACTTTATGGCGCGTGGCGAGGAGTTCCCAAATGATGCATCCAAGGTCGCTTTTATCCTTTCCTATTTGGGTGGGGACGCTACCCAGTTGTCTATACCTTTGGTTGAAAACGACGATCCTATGCTATACAATGTCCCAGTATTCAAGGAATCCCTACGAAGAATGATTGCCCATCACACATTCATACAAGCTGCCGACAACGAGCTCCTCAATCTTAAACAGGGTAGTACTGATCTGTTGCATTACATCACAACCTTTAACAGGCTAGTGATCGAAGGGAAATGGCCTGAGTCAAAAAAGGTTTCTTTATTTTATCGGGGTTTACGTGACGATATGAAGGATCTTATCTCCCAGATGTCAGAACCTCCAGAGGAGATTGGACCATTCATAGACTTGGTAGTCAAGTTAAACTATAGAATGCAAGAACGGAACGCCGAGAAAACCAATGGCAACAAATCCAAGTTCTTTGCGTTCCGAGAAAAGCCTAGACCAGAAACAAATAAGACCCCTGATGCCCCTGAACCTATGCCAATATGCAGAATCTGTGGTCCCCTGTCCAGGGAAGAGAAAGAAAAAAGGGGAAGGCAGAATCAATGTCTATACTGTGGCAAGAGTGGTCCTTTCATCAAGGAATGCCCAGTTAAGCCAGCTAAAACAAGACAGAACAAACCATATGCCCTTCCGGTAGCCCAAGGAAACTGGGCGGGAAACGATGTAACTCAGTAGAAAACGCAGTCGGTCTACTGAATTAATCGTCTACAAAGACACCGGCCTTTGCCCTCTGCAACAGCCACCAACACGTGGGTATAGCCATAACTTTTCAATCAGGCTGATCATGGCAGGTTATCGACTCAGGAGCCACTGGGAACTTCATTGATACCCAGTATATGGAAGGCTTGGGTATAACCACCGTGTCCAAAGAGAGTCCAGAAACCGTGAAAGCAGTGGACGGCACGGATTTAACCTCCGGTCTAATCCGTTACCAAACCGAAGCCTTGGGAATGACCTGTAGGAACGAGCATGTGGAGACCATTTCCTTTGACATCATTGACGCACCTCAGTTCAGACTCATTTTGGGGATCCCTTGGCTAGTAACTCATAACCCACACATAAATTGGGTATCCTGAGTTATGACAGTGGACTCAGCCTACTGTAACTCCTCGTGCTATCTGCAGAAAGATACATTCTATGACTGGACTATACAAGCCCATGCTTTCCCATTGACCAGTACGGGTGCAATAACACAGGGGGTTGTCCTGGAAGTGTATAACGATTTGGCTAAAGTATTCGATAAACAGGGGCGAACACCTTGCCTCCCCATCGCAGTTTCGATTGCAGGATAGACCTTATTCCAGGTTCCAAACTACCATGTAGCCGTGTATACTCCCTTACTGAGAAGGAGAACAACAATTTACGCATCTATCTTGATGATTACCTAAAGAATGGGTTTATACGTCATTCCAAATCACCCGTTTCTTCTTCCCTCTTTTTCGTGGCAAAGAAAGAGGGGGACCTAAGAACGTGATTCGATTACAGGGCCATAAATTCCATAACTGTAAAGAATCGATACCCATTACCCTTGATATCCAACCTACTGGATCAGGTTAAGAAGACAGTTGTCTACACCAAATTGGATTTGCTTGGGGCCTACCATCTTGTTAGGGTCCGGAAGGGAGACAGGTGGAAGACAGCGTTCCGAACCAAATATGGGCTGTTCGAGTACCAGGTCATGCATTTTAGACTCTGTATAATGCTCCTGCTGCCTTCCAGTATTTTATTGATGAAGTTCTGAGGGAGTACATCGATCTGTATTGCATAGTGTACATTGACAATATTTTGATATACTCCAAAAACATCACAGAACACATCAGACATGTCCGTGCTGTCCGCCAACAGCTACAGCAACACGGCCTGTACGTCAAACTAGAGAAGAGTGTGTTCCATACAACTGAGGTGGAATTCCTGGGTCACATCCTGAGCCCTGCAGGAATAGAAATGGACACAAAAAAGGTCGAATCCATATTGCAGTGGCCATCCCCTAGCTCAGTGAAACACGTCCAAAGATTCCTGGGGTTTGCAAACTACTACCGACGCTTCATAGTAGGGTTTTCAGACATTATCACTCCCATCACCCGTTTGTTACGCAAAGGCGTGAAGTTTCTATGGGATCCCGAGGCTGAGATGGCTTTATAAGTGCTAAAAACCAGGTTCACAACCGCCCCCATTTTCCATACACCCCAATCCTGAACAACCATTCATTGTGGAGGCTGACGCCTCACAGAACACCCTGTGGGGTGTGCTATCGCAAAGAGACACCAAGATAGGCATGTTGCATCCTGTGGCATACTATTCCCGGAAGTTACAGCTCGCAGAACGCAACTACACTATCTCTGATCGAGAGCTCCTGGCTATAAAGGCAGCGTTTGAGGAATGGCGTCATTACTTGAAAGACGCTCGACATCCTGTAACCATATACACCAACCATAGGAACCTGCAATTCCTACGCTCGGCTAGGGCTCTTACCTCTAGGCAACTAAGATGGACCTTGTTCTTTAATGAATATGATTTCCTGATTACGTACCGACCCGGAAAAGGGAACGCTAAGGCAGACGCCCTTTCCAGAATAGATGAAACAGAAGACGAGGCAGCCCAAGCAGAACCTGTATCTATCATTCCCGAACACTGCTTTCAGGGCGTAGTCTTTACATCCTCCTTTTTAACCCAGGTACAACATGACATAGAACAAAAAAACCCTGAGGAATGGATTGGGGACCTCAAAGGGATTACATTTCAAGATGGGTTTTTATGCAAAGGAAAAAGGTACTTTCTCCCTTTGGTAGAACATCAACAACAAGCCCTATACACGTGTTACGATCACCTCTTGTCTATCCACCCTGGGTATCATAAAATTATAGACCTTTTACAAAGGCATTTCTGGTGGTCTTTTATGTCCACCGACACACACGCATACATAGTCCGTTGTTCTGTCTGTGCCCAAGGAAAGACCCTGCCCCGACCCTCTGTTGGCTTACTGAACCCTATTCCAGTGCCTCCTTACCCTTGGCACACCGTGTCAATGGACTTTGTCGTAGAACTGCCCAGAACAAGGACAGGTTACACCACCATCCTCACTATAGTGGACCACTTGACCAAAGTGGCACATTTCGTGCCTCTAAAAAAGATGCTTACGGCTATTGAACTGGCGGTGGTATTCATGAGCAATGTAGTACGTTTGCACGGTGTACCTTCCATGCTGATCACTGACAGAGGGTCCCAGTTCGTATCCCGGTTTTGGGGTGAGCTGTGCAACACTATGAAAATGGAAGTACATCTGTCCTCGGCATATCACCCACAAACCAACGAACAGGCAGAAAGGACTAACCAAACCATGGAACAGTACCTCCGTTGTTTGCTGCTTTCCGTCGAGAATGAATGGTCAGAAGTACTCTGGGTGGTGGAGTATGCCTACAATAACACCAAACACTCTTCCATAGGCATGACACCTTTTTATTGTCTCCAGGGTCGGCATCCACAATCAGTGCCCTGGGAAGAACCACAGACCAGTCATATGCCCACAGTGCAAGAGTACCACACCCTGATACATGAGCTATGGCAACAAGCCCGTTTTGAACTAGCCAAAGCTAAAGAAACATACAAACAAACCACTGATACACCTAGACAGACAGAACCCGACTACGAGATAGGGGATAAGGTGTGGGTATCCATAAAGAACCTTAACGTACACGGTCCTAAACAGCTACTGCCACGTTATATAGGTCCCTACACCATAAACAAAGTCATCAACCGAGTGTCTATGAGACTCACCATATCACCACAAGTGAAGATACACCCTGTGTTCCATGTATCCCTTCTAAAAAGAACACACCCGAGAGCCAGGTCTCACCTCCTGTACTTATGGATGATCATGAGGAATATGAGGTCCGTGCAATTCCTGATTCCCGTAGGACCATGGGTAGGCTTTTCTACCTGGTGGACTGGAAGGGGTATCGCCCAGAAGAACGATCCTGGGAGACCCTGTCACATGTACGTCACCCTTCTCGATTGGTCCGTGCCTTCCATGTATGTCATCCCTGTAAACCACGCCCAGCCGCCCCTGCCTTGGGGGTTCTGTCTGGGGAGGGTGCTGTCATGGTTCTGGGTCAGGGAACTCACCTGGGGGTCCGACAGGCTGAGCGGCTGCGAGGAGTGCTTGTTCCGCTTCCTTGCGGGCATTACGAAGCTCCAGGTTTTCAGAGTACCAGAGGTTAACGGTCTAGCTTCCTCCAACAGGAAGTAATCCAGGAAGTCAGCGCGGGTTGAACTACCGGGTGAGACCGCATTTAAACCCGCGGCGTTCAACCTGGCTTGCTTCGGATTTAGCATCCATGCCCCAGCAGGAACCTCTGTTTGTTTTGCAGAGCATCCGCTCTGCACTTGTGCAAGTATTCAGTGGACCCCTTAGGTATAGGCGCAGGAGCGCTTACACTATCCTGAGCTGTAACACGCGCAGGAGCGCATTGTTACTTGGACACCTTGGGCATAGGCGCAGGAGCGCATATACAATCCCGAGCGGTAACACGCGCAGGAGCGTGTTGTTACCTGGACACCTTGGGCATAGGCGCAGGAGCGCTTATACAATCCCGAGCGGTAACACGCGCAGGAGCGCGTTGTTACCTGGACACCTTGAGCATAGGCGTAGGAGCGCTTATACAATCCTGAGCGGTAACACGCACAGGAGCGCGTTGTTACCTAGACACCTTTGGCATAGGCGCAGGAGCGCTTATACAATCCCGAGCGGTAACACGCACAGGAGCGCGTTGTTACCTGAACACCTTTGGCAAAGGCGCAGGAGCGCCTAAACAATCCCGAGTGGTAAAACGCGCAGGAGCGAGTTGTTTTCTGGACACCAGTGGTATAGGCGCAGGAGCGCTTATACAATCCTGAGCTGTAACACGCGCAGGAGCGTGTTGTTACCTGGACACCTTTGGTATAAGTGCAGGAGTGCTTGTACAATATCAAGCAGTAAAACACACAGGGGCGCGTAGTTGCTGGACGCCCTTTCGTATGTGCAGGAGCGCTTATATCATTTTAGCAAACAGCAGGAGCGCTTTTTCTTTGCCTTTGGAACAACCACGAATAGCAGGATATCTGCTCCCTTTCATATGCGCAGGAGCGCTTTCAGCTTTGTTTCTGTTTTTCCTTACCTGTGTGTGGATTTCCTGAGTTCCGGCCTGAACCACGTCCCAGGTGAATACGGTTGTCCTCTGGTGTTTCTTCTCTTTCTGTGTGAAAGGTTGTATATGTGACCCAGCGGTAATAAGACGTTCTAATACTATGGTTTATCCCTACAGGTGGTTGTTCCTAGAAGGGTTCCCTCACCTTTAACGGTTGTACAGAACCAGGTCAACACACAGAAGGAAGACCCTCTACACAATTAGGATCTCTTCTCCCGACCCCCATCTTCACCCTGGTCAGTATAGTGTTTATCACTAGGGAAAGGTGGGAGACGGTGGAGGTTGTTCATATCATCTCTGCAAGATCCCTCCGCAGGCAGAAGCTAAGGCTTGGGGAGCCCTGACACAATCATCGCGAACGGCACCATGCACAGTGCAAGCAGGCGCTGCTTCCTTTCTGCCACTTGAGTAGATTTTTACTCGAGCTGCAGCTTTCTCAATGCGCACGGACGGTTTCTCAATGCGAGCGGTCGCGAGCATACGCGACCACTCGCACTGAGAAATCTGACCGCCCGCGTTGAGAAATCTCGTCGGGAGGTTGATTATCCACGCTTGCGCTTGCCATCTTGACGTTGATGAACGCGAGTGAGGGAAAAAACTCAGCGAGCTCCGCGTAACGCGGAGTGCGTAAAACTCCGCAAACTCCGCGAGTGGAGCGGAGTTCACTGCCCAGACTTACCTATTATGGCCCTGGAGACCCCACCCCCAGGCCATATATATTTTAAAGCAGAGGGGGCACATGGGCTTCCTCCCCGAGCATATTACGTCCCTTGCAAACGCATCCCACAGGGACTTTTTTTTAAAAGGGGAAGGGGGCCGAGTGGCCCACCTCTCCAAGCCTATTCTGGCTTCGGGGACCGCATCCTCAGGGGCCTGTATTTAATATAGATGGTTGAACTGGTGCCCACTTAGGGCATCCACCATACACTTGTTGGGGGCCATGGAGGGAGTCCCAGGCACCCTGTGGCCCCAGCCGGCTCCCTGCAGGCAGCAGGAACCGACATTGCTCCCTCCTTCAAGGTGCAGCTATTTATGCTGCTCTCTCCTGATGGGAGAAATCGCTTGATCTGTTTCTCTGTTGCATCTGTATGGGCAGGGAAACAGAGCAGAAGTCTGCTTCTAGCTGGCGAGAGCTTTTTCAAAGCAGCTGCTCGCTGTTTGCAGACTTTGTGTTTGCTCCCACATGGCAGGAGATTCAAAAATGATTCCACCAGGTGAGAGCAAGCACAAGATTCCCTGCCCACACCAGTGCGGGCAGGGAAACTACTGTGTCCCGGGGTTGGTCTCCCTGGAATGTGAGCCAGCTCCAGGGGTGGGCTGCACAACCCCCCTCCCTTAAAGTAATCAGCCCAGGGAGATGGGATCCTCTGGGCCTTTGAAGACTCGAGAGGGGGCCACGCAGCCCCCCCCCTCCACTTTTGTGAGCATTTTGAACCCAGGGATGATCTCCCAGGGCCTATAATCACTTGGGAAGGATGGCCGTGCACGCGTCTCCCATTATAAAATACAGCCCTGGGGGTGGGATACCTGGAGCCTAAAACGGCTTGGGGAGGGGGGCTGCGTGCCCCCGCCCCTTTGAAATGCGTCCCCAGGAGGTGGACTCCTGGGGCCTACAATAGCTCAGGTAGGGGGTCACGCATCCCCCTCCCCTCTAGAAATGCAGCCCCGGGGGCTAGTCTCCCCAGGGCCTATAAATGAACAATGTATCCCCGGCCGCCATTTTGGGTTATTTTTGCCATGATCCTATGGGAAAATGGTGATTTAGGGGCATATTAGCAAGACCGGCGATAAAATTATCCAGATGTCCTGCACATCTAACCTGGGCTTCTATTGGAATTCTATAACGCATATTAGCAAGCCCATTATCGCCGTTTTAGCGGCAGTTTCCTGCCGCTAAAACGGCGATAATTTTATCGCTGGTCTTGCTAATATGCCCCTTAATTTTTTTGTTTACGCGTTTTTCCCCGAGGGAGGTTCCTCTGGGTCCCCACCATGGGGCGTAGGGAGGCACGGTATCCCACCCTGCGCTCTTAAGTTATATCTATTTTTTAACTTGAGGATAGGGGACTAACAGGCACATGCATCAACCATTTTTGCGAGTGCAAACGGTGCGATTCGCAAAAATCGGCCGTTTGCGCCCGCAAAAATGGCATTTGCGATGCATCAAGGTTCAAGGCACTCGCAATTTGAGAATTCGCAATTAATTGCGAGTTCTCAAATTGCGATTGCATTTAAGGAATCGCAATTTGCGATTCCTTAAATGCAATGCAAGAACCACTTTAGAATAGCGATTTCGCTATTAGGGGGCGCAAATTACCATGAAGTTGAACTTCATGGTAATTTGCAAAACTGTGAAAAATGCACTTTAGTGCATTTTTCAAAGTTTCATGTTGCGCACACACATGCCCTTGGGGCATGTGTGTGCGCAACATGGGTGCACATCACTTTTTCAGGGGTGCAACAGGGTGTCATTTTGACACCCTTGCACCCTTGAATTGACATGCAGCAATTTGCGAGTACCTATTGGTACTCGCAAATTGCGCATGTAATCTCCCATTCATTCCTATGGGCCTGTAGGCCCATAGGAATGAATGGGAGCCATTCCTTAATTGCGACTTGCAATTTGCGAGTCACAATTAAGGAATTTGTAGGAATTGCTATTTTCTCATTTTGACACCCTTGCACCCTTGAAATTGCATGCACAATTTGCGAGTACCTATTGGTACTCGCAAATTGCGCATGCAATCTCCCATTCATTCTTATGGGCCTGTAGGCCCATAGGAATGAATGGGGAGCCATTCCTTAATTGCGACTTGCAATTTGCGAGTCACAATTAAGGAATTTGTAGGAATTGCTATTTTCTCAGCGATTCCTACATGCATAGGCATTTGCGCTTCCTTATTAGCGAATCCTTATTTTTCGCTAATAAGGAATCACAAATGGCATGTTTGATGCATGTGCCTGAAAGTCCCCGAGTCCTGTGATGGCTGCCACCAAAATGTTTCTCATGTTGCTGGCAGCCAATCAGAGTGCTCGCTTCTGCTGGTGTCTGCCTCCCATTGGAGTGAATTGGCCCATGGGGAAAAAAAGCTCCCCAGGCCAATCAGAACACTCTATTTTAAAAAATTGGGTTTTTGGGACTCTTGCAAGAGTCCCTCGAACCCAATCGTCCAGATATACAAATATTTTTCAACCTTAATTTCTCAAAAACTACTGAACCGATTTACACTAAATCATAAAAAGCATAATCTACTTACCAAGATCTAACTTCCTGCAAAATTTGGGGAATATTCAGTTCAACTGTTTTGCTGTAGCCCTGTCTAAAGTAGTCTATGGAAAATGCATGATGATTCTGCATTTTGGGACCCCCTTTTTTCTCAGCCCCTGCGTGACAGCTCACCCTGAAACATTCCATGCATGAACTAGTCAAAAAGTAGCACCTTTTTGGAAAGTTTCAAGGAGCCAAAGATATTAGCAACATAAAAAACACTTTTTCCATGAAACAGCTGACCTAACTATAATTACCCAGTGGTGACCGATACTAGGTAATATGTATGTGTCTGTGTGTGTGTGGGTGTACATATGTGTGTGTGTATATATATATATATTTTTTTTTTAAATATCTTTATTTGCATTTTGTCAAACAAACAGGTTACAGTGGACATAAATGAAAAGGAAAGGAAGGGGGAAGGGGAAGAGAGGAAAGGGGGGACAGGTAAGTAATCGAGCTCGGATGAGATAATGGACAAGCAATCAGCAGAAGTGCAGGAAAAGGTCAGCAGTCATTTCCGGTACAGTCACAAACTGTGGTGTACATTAAGTCCATGTGGTTAGTGACTGACCACAGATTGTATATTCAGTGTACCGATTATCAGAAGGACCACCTTTTAGTATTCATACAAATCAGAGGAAATTATTCATCCTATCTCAACTTTACACATCCATAGCTGTACCTGACTATACGGCTCCGTGCCAAATTGTTGCAAAATCAGACACAATTTGTTATTTTTGTAACTCTTCAATTAAACATAAAAAACAAACAAACAAAGTATGTGTGCACATATATATATATATTTATATATATATATATATATATTACCCACTGGCAGTCGCCAGTAGGTATTTATAATTAGGACCTAGTTTCCATAGGTAAAGCGTCTTTTCTTATGCCAATATCTTTGGCGCCGGTTGACGAATCTTCGCGAAATTTTCAAAACTAATGGGGCGCTCCGGTCAGCTCCTGTCTTGAAAGGTTCGGGGTGATTCGTCAAGGGGGGGCCGAGAAAAAAGGGGGGATCCCAAAACGTGTTTTCGCCATGTTCATTTCCATAGGAAATTTTAGAGAAGGCTACAGCCTAAACTGCTGAACGGAATTACACCAAATTTGCCAAAAAGGTAGCTCTTGGTTCAGAAAGTGTTCTTTTTGTTAAATGGTGTAAATCTGTTCAGTAGTTCCTGAGAAATTCAAAAAATAAAAAATATCAATATCTGGTGACCGCGGTGGATCCTTGAACCCTCCCGAGCACGAGCTGACTTCTGAATGGCTGCCAACACTCCAAACCAAAAAGTGTTGGCAGCTATCTTGTGACTCGGTTGAACCGAGTCACAAGAAAAAAGGTTAAAAATGAAGAAAAGGGGGCAGGGTAGAAACACCCTGATCCCCTAAGCCTGCTCAGGGGGTCTTGTGGGACCCCCCCGGGCCAAAAAAAGCATTTTTTTAAAAAACAATTCGGCGGGGTTCGCGTACAGTGCGAGAATCCCGCCGAACATTTTTTTTTAAATGAAGCGCGGGCTCCCGCTCTTCATTTTAATAAGCCCCTGGGTGGGCCAGGTCCCGGGGGCAATGAGGAAAATATATGCGGGAGCCTCGGGACTGCCACCTCCCCGGGGCATGATTAATAGTATGCGGGGGGTATGCGGCCCCCCCGCAGACCCGGGACCGCCACCTCCCCGGGTTTTTAAAAAAAAAATGCGTGGGGGGCTCCTGCCCCCCCACGCTGCCCTGGGGACTGCCACCTCCCCGGGGCTTTAATTAATTAGGGTGGGGGGGCCTCGCAGGCCCCCCAAGCCCCGGGGAACGCCACCTCCCCAGGGCCTAATTGAAAAAAAAGTGTGGCCGGGCTCGAGCTCCACCACACTGCCCTAGGGACCACCACCTCCCCGGGGCCCTAATTCTACAAATACGAAGGTCTGTTGCAGACCCCTGGCCCCAGGGACCACCACCTCCCCGGAGCTTCAAACATATGTTGAGTGGGGCCACACGGCCCCCCTCCTGGATCCCTCCATAGCCTTGGGTACCGCCACCCCCCAGGGCCGGCTCCAGCAATGTCCCGGGGTGCCTACCCCCGGGACATTGCAGTTTGCAATGGCAGGGCGGGAGCACTGCTCCCGCCCTTCCATTGCAAACTTCTGCTTTGCTTCATTGAGGCGAGAGCAGGAAACCTGCTCTTGCTTCCATGAAGCGAAGCAGAATTGCTTTTTGGCAAAGGGAGCTGCATGTTTGCAGCTCCCTTTGTCCAAAACCAATGCAAGCTCCCGCAGGAGGCGAGGAGTCGTCAGGGACCGCAGGGTCATTGGGGCTCCCCCTGCGGTCCCCAACGTGAGGCCAGGCCCCGGGGGATGGAGTTCCCGGGGCCAAAAGTGGCCAAGGGAAGGGGGGCCACGAGGCCCCCCTCCTATAATTAAATATAAAAAATAAAAAAAAATGCAAAGCCCCTGGGGAGGGGGTCCCTGGGCCCAAAAATGGCCTCAGGAGAGGGGCCGCACGGCCCTCTTCTTTAAAATGAATTAAAAAAAAAAAGTGGCCATGATCGGGGATGGGGTCCCCGGGGCAGAAATCGGCCCCCTTCCAAATTAAAAAGAAAAATGGTTCAGGCCCTGGGAGATGGGGTCCCCAGGGCCCCAAAAATATTAAGAGAAGGGGGGCCACACAGCCCCCCTTCTAAAAAAAAAATTCAAAAATTGAAGCCGGCATCTCCCCGGAGGCCCCGTCACCTCCCTGCACCACTCTGCAAACACGTCTCCTGGCGCGTTGTGGGTTGGGGGATTAAGTCCCCTTAAATCCTAAGGGTCCTTAGGGGCCAACTAGCCCACCAGGTACCTCCAGTAAGCCTCACACAGTGGGATTGCTGAGAGGTGGTCTGAGGCCACGCCCCTATTTACACCACTCTGCAAACATGCCTCTTGGCGCACTGCTGGTGGGGTGATGCGGTCCTCTTGTGTCCTCCTTTGTCCCTTCCGATAAGGGAGGAAACATAGTAGTCATGGATCAATTGAAATACCAACAAGTAGTAAAAAGACATCTATATAATCCAAAGTACTATGAAAGTGTAAAAGAAGATCCAATAAAAAGAATTATGTCAGATTACCCAAAAGATTATCCAAATGGCATGATCAAGGATTATTGGAAGATGAAGAATTACTATATTTGGAAACAACTCACCCAACAACACCTACAATTTATTTACTACCAAAAGTACATAAAAGTCTGGAAAATCCTCCCAGATGCCCAATTGTTAGCTCATGTGACTCTTTGCTTCAAAACGCCTCCAAATTTGTTGATATATTTTTTTTCCCTTATGTGGTGGATCTCCTGTCATACATCAGAGACTCAATGGACTTTTTAAATTGCATTCAGTTTATTTTAGTGTTTTATAGAGCGCAAACTTGACCCGTGAGGGTATCAGAGCGCTTTACACGGTATACAGGGGTGAACAAACAAAAAGTCTAAAGTACAGAAGTATACAAAAATATACAAAACGGCTGGCAAGGGGCAGGGGTGCTGGGAACATGGGGGAAAAAGGGGATACAAGTTTATGGTTACAGTTATGGTTAGAATCAGTAAAAACAAGAGCCCCACATTTTCTCGGCGGGGTGAATTGGTGGTCTGAGGTAGAAGCGATAGCCTTAGATTCGTCGGGCACATTTTGGTGGTTGAGGGCGGCCTTAGACGAGGAATTTACCCATGAGGAAAGTTTTGGCCTCCTTCTTGAAACGTGCTAGAGAAGGGATTCTTCTGATGGCGGGGGAAAGAGTTCCAAATTCTTGGTGCTGCCCCGGAGAAAGCCCTATTGTAGGTTCTTTTTTATGAAAACGGGCAGGTTGGAGCAAGAGGTTTCTAGCGGACCCGGAGTTCCTGCTTCCTCCAGATACCACTAGTTTCTGTGCCAGATAAGTAGGGGAGTTTGCGTGTAGAGCCTTGTGTGTGATGCATGCCAGTTTCAGCTGTATTCTGGCCTCTAGAGGGAGCCAGTTCAGCTCTTTCATATGTGGAGAGATGTGGTCGAATTTCCTGGTACCGGTGAGTAGTCTGGCGGCCGCGTTGAGGCAGGCTTTTAGAGGTGCCAAGGAGATCTTGGGTAATCCCGTGAGGGTGGAACATCCATATTCCAGTCTAGAGATGACTAGTGCTTGGACTGCCATTTTTAAGTCAGGAGCATCGATGAAAGTTTTCTGCTTCCACAGGTAGTTCAGGTGGAATCTGGCTGATTTAGCCATCGAGTTAATGTGGTCTTGCATGTTCAGGTTACAGTCGAGGATTATGCCCAGAGATTTGGCAAAGTCCACAATGGTCGGCGGGCAGTTTAAGGCTGTGATGGCCTTGATCCACAACTGAATCTCCGAGTTGGCTTTTGAAGGGGAGATTAGGAGAAATTCAGTTTTCTTTGCATTGAGTTTGAGTTGGTTAGCGGCTAGCCATTGGACAGTCAGTTTCAGGGTCTCATTCAGGGAGAGGATCTCCTCGAGTGATGAAATATTGATGTATATTTGGGTGTTGTCCGCGTACATATGGTAGGAGATGTTGGCAGTACGAAGAACTTCGGTGAGTGGCTCTAAGTAAAGATTAAAGAGGGTGGGGGACAGGGTTGAACCTTGGGGGGCATACCATTAATGGCATACCATGGAAAACAGATTATATAATGGCCACAGTAGATGTGGTTTCTCTTCACACATCTATAGCACATGAAGATGGCTTGAAAGCATGGGGATATTTTTTATGATCAAGATCTTTACGTTTATTAGAATATACAAACATGCTTAAATGGAATGTACTGTATAGAGAGTTTTTAAGAGCTAGAAGAAATTGCTTGGAAGAAAATGAATTCATGATACAAATAAATGAAATGTATGAACTATTTCAAAGACGAAGTTATACTATAACTGTTCAAGAGAATGCTAAAAAAAAAGGGTAAAAACATGAATCAGAGAGGATTTACTTGTACCGAAGGCAGCCGAAAGAGACAGAAATGAAGCTATTACTAGGTATATAATGGACTTTAACCTCTCTGATAAACAAGTAAGAAAAGCATTAAGGGAAAATGATAATATATTCAGAAAGGATAAAGATCTAAAGGACTGTATAACAGAACATCCCAAACTGACATACAGAAAAACATCCTTTCTTGGTGATCTCCTTACCCAGAGCTACTTTTTAGCTGAAGAGAGTGACAGAGGAAATTCGCTTAAGAAAACGGGCTTCTATAGATGCCAAAAATGCAAAGCTTACGTTACAAGAAGAAATTTGAATCATTTGATAGAGTAACAAAGAAAATTAAATAACATACTTTGTGAAACCTCCCGAGTTGAATATGATTTAGAGTGTGGTTATGGCAAGAAATATGTTGGAAGTACAGGAACAAACTCAAATTATGTATTTTCCAACATATTAGAGCCAATAACAATACAGATAATTCATATACAATAGCCAAACTTATTTGGGAGGAACACAATGGTCATTTGACTGGTCTTGTTATTACGAAATTCAACTTATTCCAAGAAGACAGAGAGGAGACAGTCACAAATTAGTTTTAAGAAGAGCAGAATCAAGATGGATTATTATCATTGGGACAGAAATACCATGTGGCTTAAATGTGGCTGCAGAGTTATATGTACATCTGTGACTCTATGACCTCTGTTCCCTTTTTCCTCCCTGTTCCCCACATCTTTTCTCTCCTCATTTGTCTCACTCTTTAGTCAAAAACTCGTTTCTCCATAGGATGTTTTGGGCATCTTTGAGACATGGAAATTAATTGACATGCACAAACTAAGTACTTTATCATCCATATACTGTAACTGTGGGTTAAGTGATGCACTTTATTTCTCTCCATGAATTGCACTTTAATATTGAATACTTTATTCAATTATATATATTTTCTTTGTGAGAGAAGTTTGCTAAGATTTGTTTAAGAAATGCACTTTATTACTTTTTGCAATTTAAGAGCTGCACTTTATATGATTATTATTTCTTTATAAAAGGTAGCATTTATTTTCTAGCATTATGCACCTTTGCTAGATTTTATTTAGGAACAAATAATTATAGATGGTTTGTAGTGCAATATAAGAACGGTTATTTATTTATGTATTCTTAATGACACAATTCGAATAGAATTAGGCATTTTTACCCAGTTGGAGAAAGACATGGTCATTTAAATGAATATCTTTAGTTAATGTGCAATGTAATTATTTCTTATGTCGAAGTCAAGTGAAAGCACAATCTTTTCCTTTTTTCCCTCCATTCCTTTATAGAGCAATATATGAGATTAAAGAAATGTACTTTACAGAGATTGAGATTATCCTGCTTGATAACGAAAAAACAATAGGGGAAATCAAAACTAAAGAAATTGTACTTCACAGTAATTGTTCTCTGTTCTCTCTCTGGTAGAACATGAGAGACAGAGGTTAAACAACTGGGAAATAATGAGAAATTGTTTTCTGAAATGTTGTATATAGGTATGACAAATGATGAACTTTTCAGATTAGAAGAATGTTAGCGGTCTAGTTATTTCTAATTCGACCTGATGGTAATTATGGCAAAAGCCTTTTAAATATACACTCTGAGTAGTAACACTCCATGGCCCAGTTGAAGCCTCCAGCCGAAACGCGTAGATCTTTGTTTGTCAGCACCATGCACTTGGCTTAAAAAAAAATATATATATATATACCTGAGAATCCACCTTCGACTGTGCCGCTTTTCCTGTTTGCCCGAGATATATGTATATATATTTTGCATATAGAGTCTGTCACTATCCCTTCTCGTATACGAGCCCGTTCAACTCCAATTTCACTTGGCTCTCACTTCAGGAAACAAACAAGGCGCATCCAAATTAAGATCCAAACCAGTTTATTTTGGCATTTTTTTCTTTTTCATTACACCATGTGCATCTCAGCAACGTAGTGTGGCCTACGCATTTCAGCTGTAGCCTTCCACAGGGCCATAGAGACGTGCTTGTAGAGTGTATATTTAAAGGAGCTCTACGCGCCACACCAACACCACATAAAAAAACTCTCTTTCAATTCCATTAAAGAGATATGACCTATTTTGCAATTACATAGCTCAATTCCCTACTGCTTGTCATTCATCAGGCTGTAATTTAGTTATTTGGTGTTCCACTTCTTAGCAATAGCATATTTAATGTAATACATATTTCTTAGTTCATATTTTTTTTGTATATTATTCAGTTAACATCATAAATAGGTTATGTAGCTTTTCTTTTTGATTGTGCTAAGAATACAGGTATTGGGCATATTTGGTAAAGTACCATGATTTTGACATAATTACTGACCTCCCCCTTACTCTATTGAATCCTATTCTTACTTGTTATGCCTGTGTTGTTTGCCCACAAATCAAGTGACAATTTTCTAACGGTTCAGCACCATTATACTTCACATCAAATAGTTTTTAAGAAACACCAAACTCCACCTTATCATATTTCCTTAGGTTTCTATATGTAATATCATAGACCTAAAGGTGCTAGGTGCTTATCTATAATATTCAATGTGTTTTTTAAATAGCAACCCCCATGGTCCCTCCTAAGTACTGTCAAATTCATATACGGTACAATTGCAAATTTATCAGATGTCCTTATATGCCTGATCTGAAGTGCTCCGTGCTGGTTACTGGTTCCTCACTGGATAGACCAAGTAAACACTTTTTTTCTCACAGTATGTGTTCATCATTCTAGTGAAGTCTATAGAGTTCTGAAACAAATCTAAAGTGCATTGTGCTGGTATATTCTACTAATAGGTTGATAATTTCATTTACCTATATAAGGGTACTCCAAATCCTACAATCTAACTTGTCGAGTTTAAATTGCATAATGCTTATCACTGACTTAGGTCTTTCATGAATTTGAGTTTGACGTAAAAGTGCATTGTGCCAACTAGTAAGGTAGTACTTTCACTTACAAATGAGGGGTACTAAATAATCCCATAATTCTGCATATCCTATTTAAAGTGCATCATGCTTGTCAATAAGTTAGATTTTTTTATAAATTTAGAGCATATTGTGCAAACTAAGCTATTGATGAAGTGCTGATGCTGCTCCAACTTTATAATCAGTTTGGAGTTACCACAATTTGCATAGCAATCACAAAGTGCATCGTGTCAATTCTAGTTTCTAAAAAACATTATGTGAAAGTGCTAGATGCATCCTAAAAAAATATATTGTTACAGTTGCCGTTATTTCACAGTATGTAACCTAATTATGCTTCTAAAAATTTATATTTTTCAAATTCATTCACATTTTTATACTCTATTCCCAATTGGTACAGCACAAAATTCAAGATTTTCAATGTAATTTCCCCTTAATTTTAGGTTATATCAGTATATGATCATTTCTAACCACACCTCTAGATTAATAAGCAGTACTCTTTCCATAGTTCTTAGCCGAAAAACCACTTAGAGGTGTACATACAGTTCAGCATCTGTGTTCACCACAAGGTAGTTATAGTTAGGTTTACTTTTCCATAGACTGAAAGTTTTTTAGTTTGCTAATAACTTTGGCCCTATTAGGTGAATCTTCACAAATCGTTACAAAACAAAAGCACATCCACCTCCGCTTCTTCCTGGAAAGTTTCAGGGTGATCCGTCAAGCGGGGGCAAGGAAAAAGGGGGTTCCCAAAACATAAAATCCCCATGCATTTCCCATAGGCTTCTTTAGACAGCAAATACTGCTGAACTGAATTACACCAAATTCATCAGGAAGATAGATCTTGGTCTGCAGAAGGGGACACTTGTGATCTTAAGCAAGCTTGTCCTGGCCAGACCTGCTTGTCTCCGATGAAAAACTGCTCTGCTTGCACAAGCAGCAAAATAGAGATTTATTCTAAAAAATCGGCTTTATATATACTCACAAAAATAATTAATTTTGTTTAAAAGTTTCACTGAAAAAACTAAAGGTTAAAGTAACGTTATAGTTAGGTGAATTTCTCAGTGACAACGTTAATGTTTTGAAGTGAAAAAACCCACAGAAATTCACCTGTTATAGTTAGCAGCAATAACTACAACTTGCGCCCGGCACTAACTATAACTTGCGCCCCTCATGCACTGCTAATGGCCTCACATATGACATAACTCATGACATGTACTATGACATTATTCATGACATCACTGATGACATCTCAATGACATCAATGATGACATAACTGGTGACATCACTGATAACATCATTCAATGAGTGTGCAAGTTTGTTTTACAGTTTACATAGTGGCTAGTAACTACCATCAATTAATCAATCATTCCGTACTTGTTCAGTGTGGCTTATCACCCGTGAGGGTATCCAGGTGCTGAGTTGCGGGGCTCAGTCAAAGAGCCAGGTCTTGAGTCTCTTCCTCAAGTCCATCAGCAAGGGTGATGTTCAGAGGTGGAGAAGGAGGGCGTTCCAGGACTTCCTCAGGTGTTGGGTGATGTGGGTCAGTTTGGGCAGGTTGAGGATCAATCTGGCTGCTGAATTGTGCATCGTCTGCAGCCATCTCATGAGTTTAGTGGTGGTTCCTACATACAGTGCCTTGCCATATTCCAGATGTCTGGCGATTCTGGCTTGCATGACTGTTTTTCTCGTGCTTATGGGGAGCCATTTAAAGATTCTTTGGAGCATGCAGAAAGTGTGGAAGCAGGCAGCGGAGATTGTATTGATCTGTCGTTTCATGGTGAGTTTGCTGTCCAGGACGATGCCGCGGTTTCAGGAATGGTCTTTTGGTGTGGGGGTGGGTCCGAGTTCAGTGGGCCACCAGGTGTCATTCCAGAGGGAGGCATAGTTGTCAAAGATCAGTACTTCAGTCTTGTCCGTGTTGAGCTTCAGACAGTTGTCCATCATCCAGGCTGCGACATTCTTCATGCAGTTGTGGAAGTTGGTCTTGGTGGTGGTGGGGTCTGCTGAGACTGAGAGAATAAGCTGGGTGGTGTTGGCAAAGGATATGATGTTCATATTGTGGGTTCTGACGATGTTGGCTAGCGGCGTCATGTATGTGTTGAAGAGGGTGGGGCTGAGGGATGAGCCTTGAGGAACTCTGCAGATAGTGCTCGTGGGTGGCGAGGTGAAGGGGGTGGCGGATTCTCTGTGTGCGTCCCGTCCCATCTGAGTGTGTCTCCATTGATTCTGATCTGGTGCAGTCTCTTCATGAGTGTGTGGTGGGACATGTTGTTGAAGGCTGTGGAGAGGTTGAGGAGGATCAGGGCTGCTGAATCTCCTCTGTTGAGTAAGGTGCGGATGTCATCCATGACAGTGATCAGGGCGGTCTCGGCACTGTAGTTGGCCAGGAAAGTGGATTGGGGGCATCAAGCAAGTTGTTTCTCTCCAGGTGTTTGGAGAGCTGTCGGTTAATGGTCTTCTCCAGGACTTTGGTGAGAAATGGGAGCAGCAATATAGGGCGGTAATTCTTGAGTTTACTGGGGTCTGCGGAGGGTTTCTTGAGGAGAGGTCTGACCTCTGCGTGTTTCCATGCATCGAGAAAGGTGGCTGTGGTGATGCTTTGAGGATGGTGGTGAGTTGATGGCTCATGTCGGTGCTTCCTAGGTTGAAGAGGCTCTGGGGGCAGGGGTTGGTGGATGCTCCCGAGTGGATGGAGTTCATGATGGCTGTGGTGTCCGGTGTGGTGAGCTGTTCCCATGCTGTGAGATGTTGGTCGGGGAGGCTTCCGTTGGAGTGAGGAGGCTGCGGAGGTCGGTGGGTTGGGGCTCGAAGTTCCTGTAGATGGTGGATATCTTGTTGTGGAAGTGATTCGTTACAGCGTCACAGAGTTCCTTTGAGGGAGGGATCATGTTCTCGGTGGCGGTTGGGCTGGAGAATTCTTTGACAATGGTGAAAAGTTCATTGGTGTGATTGGCACTGGCCTAGATGAAGTCTGCAAGGGCTTCCATTTTCGCATCTATCAGTCATTGGTGGTATTTTCTGAGGGATGTCTTGAAGGTGGCTCGGTCAATATCGTCTCTGCTGGTGCGTCTTCTTCTCTCCAATTGTTCGCAGCTGCGTTTCATTGTGCTGAGTTCCGGTGTGTACCAGCTGGCTTGTTTGGTGGATCTGCAGGTTTTGGCTGGTTTGATGGGGGCAATTTGGGCGGTGGCGTCCAATCATTGGGTCTCCGTCACTTTGCTACAGCTGAGGAAGGAGGTGCTGGGAGGTTGGGGGTGGTGCAAGGTTATCCTGTGATTGTGAAGTGGACAATGGAGTGGTTGGTCCAGGTGAGTTCCGTGATATGGTTGTATTTGACTATGTTGTTGGACGTGAAGATAGAATCCAGTGTGTGTCCTGCTCTGTGTGTGGGGTCTGTAATCAACCGGGTGAGGCCGATGTTGTCCATTCGTTCTAAGAGTTTGGCAGAGTTTTTTGCCTGTGGGGTCGTACAGGTGGAAGTTGAGGTCTCTGAGGAAGGTGTAGTGCTTGGAAATCATGGCGAGTGGGGTGATGAAGTCTATGAGGAGATGCAAGGAAGCAGTTGTTGCAATGTCCAGGTTTCGGAGATCTGCGATGGAGTACCTGGGGGTGCCCGGAGGCTCAGTCCAGGCATGGAAGGTCACAGATGGGCTTGCATTTGGCGTGCCAGCTGCACACACCCCCGCACGCTTCCGCTGCACGGCTGCGCTGTGGCCGCCATTAAGTAGGTCCTGGAAAGCGCGCTGGGGAGGTGGGTGGCGGTAAGTGTGTGGTGGGAAGCGGATGGCAGGGAATGGGAAACCGGCACCGAGCTCCCAAAAGTGACAAACTAACTCCAGGAATAAATTAAATAAACAGGATGTCCCCAGGAATAAATAAATAAATTGGTAACTGGAAAGAAAAACCCATGGGAATGAAATTAAAAAGCACTAACTGGCTGACGGGGCAGGCTGCCATGGACTGACCTGCACAGGGCAGGAGCAGCCCTAGTAGTAGTGCGACGGAAGGCGGCAACTGACCTCAGCGAGTGTTAGCTTGTGAGGACCTGAACATTAATTCTGTATAATTCTGTACAGCTTGGGTGCAGCTAATGGGTGTAAGTGTTTACAAAACACATGTGCTAATGCACCATTCCTGTGTAGGGATATTGCTTACATTCAAGAGTAACTCTGTGTGCAGGTGACAGTTGACTTGTGTTCATTATGCTCCACAGATCCTGGTTCTGCAGAAAAAGTTTTCAACAGGAGAAAGATTCTACATAGTAGATACTAACTTTTGTAAGCAGCCTTGAGTTATTAGAGGGAATCATGTTAGCATGATAATGTACACTTAACATGGAAGAGTGTGTGCATGGGGTGTTGAACTATGTACGCGTACTTGTTTTGCTTCACAAGAAAGGCTATCTGTAAAGTTTTCACCACAGTAAGAAGGATGCAGGTAGTATGATCTTTAGCACCCTCAGAATGTATTTATGTTTAGCAAATAGCCTGTGGTGTATTTCTCAGGAGAATTTCACTGTTTGCAAACAGTGTAGCATAGATTGAACTCTCTCCATAGAGTAAACATTATGCACAGTACTCAGTTCTCCACTGATATGAACTTCATTTCTTAATGTAGGTTCAGTGTGTGTCAGGGGTTTGATACAGATAAAAGCTGTCCGTAGTAGTATTTGTTGAGGAATTGACATTCACTATATTGGCTTTCTCTGAACAGTGAGGTTTTCCCATATATCTGTGGTTGATTGTTAATAATGTGAACTATGCTACATGTAAAGCCATAGCAATTTCTACAGCAATATGAGTGAAAACGAAGCTTGGATGATATCATCAGAGATGTCATCAGTGATGTCATCAATGAATTCATTTGAGATGTCATCAGTGATGTCATAAATGATATATTTACACATGAACGAGAGCCAACCAAAAAGAAGTGCCAAGCATAATCACTGAGTAGGCCAGTATAAACAACACAAAAACAATCCTCTGCTTGTGTGTGTTCTTTTATTCATGCTTTTTTTTCTTCACAAGTAAGCAGAAAAATGCAGCCAACGCCTTTTGCCAGCACAAAGATTCTTCAGGGCTGCAAACATGTCAAAAACACCCATATAAATACAAACACATGCCTTTGGTGTATTAAAAAACAACATCATTACAAAACATTATGTACATTTATTTTTTTTAAACAGAGAATTTAGAAAATTTTAAACAGTAGGGTACATACTTTTTGCGACTTTTAATACACAACAAGAAACACAATCATAGTGTCACATTATATGAAAAAACATAGGCCTATATACATCCAAGCGAATTTCCACCAAGACCCACAAATAAAAAAATAAAAAATAAAAGAACACACACAAGCAGAGGATTGTTTTTGTGTTGTTTATAATGGCCTACTCTGTGATTACACTTCTTTTTGGTTGCCTCTCATTTATGTGTAAATATATCTAATATTCGACTAAATGGTGGCTAGTCAATGGAGGTGGGCAATCAGTGTGGTTGGGAAGCATCGGGTAGTGCAGAGCATGGTCCCCTGACTGCTGAAATCTGTTCAGATGTTATAAATGGTGTGATAGGAAATGCAATGAGTGATGCCATATAGGAGGTCATAAGCAGTGCATGGCAGGCGCGTAAGTTATAGTTAGTGCTGCAAAGTATTACTGGTGAATTTCTGTGTTTTTTAAGTCCAAAACGTTAACATTGTCAGTGAGAATTTCACCTAACTATAACGTTACTTTAACCTTTGTTTTTTTCAGTGAATATATCTATCTATCTATCTATCTATCTATCTATCTATATATACACACACACACACACACACACACACATACATGCAGCGTGGTCCTTCTCTGGAAAAAAACAAAGGTTAAGGTGATGTTATATTTAGGTGCTGAAATAACACAAAAACTAACGTTTCAAAACTAAACAAACACTGAAATTCACCAGTTATAGTTTACTGAGCTACCTATAACTTGTGTCCCGCCATGCACTACTTATGGCCTTAAACATGACATCACTCATGACATGTTAAATGACATCATTGATGACCTCAAAGATGGCCTTTCAAATGATGTCATGGATGATATCACTGATGGCATCATAAAATGAATGTGATACTGTGAATTAAACACTTTCCTAACTGGTAGGTATTCAGCAAGCTACACCTAAAACAAATTTTCTTTCACTTTGAGGAGCCAATGGGCGTAATCTTTTGCAACATGCAATATCTGTGAAATCGCCCACATTTAGTAGATAGTATGATCTGTTTTTAGTGGTATTCTGGTGCTAAGGAATGTAATGGCATTATAGACATTAAGGCGATCAGCAGCTTAAATCTTAAATACCATTCAAAAAAGTGTTTGGTCAGTATTGACCTTAATGAGATGGTCCTCTTAAATACCTCATTTGACGCAGAATTTTAATTCAACAACTTCACATCTTAAATACCTCATCTCTGGTGCCCAAGCCCCCCCACCTACCCTCCATTGTCAGCTTGCTGCCCCTGCCCCTCCTGCCTACCTTCTATTGTCAGCTTGCTGCCCCTGTGCCTCCCGCCTATCCTCCATTGTCCGTATGCTGGCCTTGCCCCTGCCACCTACTCTTCATTCTCTGTGTGCTGTCCAAACCCTTAAATGCTACCCTCAGTTGTCAGCTTGCTGCCCCTGCCCCTCCCGCCTCACCTCTGTTGTCTGTGTGCTGCCCAAACCCCTTCTGCCTACCCACCATTCTCTGTGTGCTGCCCCTGGCTCTTACCCTCTGTTGTCCGTGTTCTGCCCAAGCCCCTCCCACCTACCCTCTATTATCAGCTTGCTGCCCCTGCCACCTAACCTACCCTTCCTTGTCTGTGTGTTGCCCCCGTCCTTTCCACCTACCCTCTGTTGACCATGTGTATCCCTTGCCACTTCTAACCATGCCCCATTGTTCTTGTGCAACCCCACCCCTTCTGCACACCCTCAATTGTTTGCTTTCAGGCCCGTCACTGAGTATTGTTTTTAAAAAAAAGGATTTACAGTAGTGCAGTACCAACTCCAGTAATGCCGTGCCTCACAGGGGTCCACGCTGGGTACCACAGTACCAGCTGTTTGGTACCATTGTTCCCGGCACTCCAAATATAGTTTTTAATATTTTTAACATAAGGACCCACAAGGACCTTGGGCCAGGGTGTGCCCACCCCACCCCTTATGGGCTTTTGAAAAAAAATAATTCAGTGTTCGGAGACTGAGTTCCCAATACCTGTAATACAGCATTTTGTTTATAGCTGCAGTGAGCCAATCAGATTCCTTGGTACCATGGGACCGGTTTCAGTGTTGCGGTACTGAAAAGACCCAAGGTTGAAAAAGGTCCATGAGCCAATCAGAAGGCCTTATGTTTTACAATTGGGGTCCTTTGGGACTTCTGCTGGACCAACAATCCAGTTAAACCTATTTTTTAACCCTTTCAAGCCCTTACAAGCCTACCCTGAGCACCTCTTTAAATGCGCATTTCTCACAAAAATCACACCAAGCACACATTCTGAGTAAAGTTCTAACTTTTTGGTATTTTTGATGTAATTCTGTTCAGCCTTCTTTGTTTATAGATGTGGCAGACGTTTTCTATGGCAATTAAGCTGGAAAATCAACATTATTCTGGGTACCCTCTTGATGGATCACCCTAAAACATTCTAGGAAAGAGCTGAGGTATATAAGCTTTTTTTGGAAAGTTTTGTTTTGTTAAACATCAAACATCAACATTAAACATCAACATCAAAAAAGTTATTAGTGAAACAAAGAAGCTCTTCTTATGGAAACTCTGATATAACTATAACTACTCAGTGGCGATCACCACTGTGTAACATATATATATATAGAATAACAGAATTCAGAATATGACTGAATGACAGAATAAGCACTGTGTAGGTATTTACCTTTCCATGATAAATTGGGGTCTAAAGGCTAGCAAATTTAGACTAAGTAACAATAATTTTGTTACTCTACACTTATATGCTTTTTTTTTAATAGACAATTTGAAACCTGGCATTTTGCAGGTGGTAAGAACTTTTCCAGTGCGTGAGGAGAATTTTTTTCATCCACATGCATGCAATACATTTGCATCACACATACTGGCTTCATCATTAAGCACTAAATATTGCCCAGCGTGTACCATAAAAATATGTTGCTTCTTTTTCTAAAAACACTTTTCTACAAATCACCATAAACCATAACCATAAACATTTAATGTGTGGCTTTTACAAGTGAATCATTGAAGTTTTAAGCCTTCAATGTAACATGGAAAAGCTTCTGAGTTTCGTCCATATTTTCATACTTCATGTTAACACCATAAGAATAATTTGTTCACCACAGAATCCACCTGCGAACTAGCTCACCAAAAACTATTTACTGAGCTATGATGGATAGTGTTAAATAGTTTTGGGGGTGAAGCACCAAAGGAGACTTCTGGATTCCAGTGCCACTGCTTGTAATGAAGCTATTAGACAGTCTGGCCATAATATCATTGCTTTGCCAGCCACAGAAAGTCACAATTTTTTTCTGTCACTTTACAGCTGTAAGAAATAGGGTTACTGGTTGAGGGGGTGAAACCCCACTCAAGCAGCAACCATAATCCTTGTCAGAGTGAAGCCACAAGCAAACCCCAAACCTGTGCTCAACCCTTTCGTAGCCTGGCACAGAGCAGTCAGGCTTAACGTAGAGGCTATGTGTAAAGTAATAACGTGAAAACACAACACAAGACCAAATTAGAAAAATAGAGTATATTTTAATAAAAGACCAAAATGAAAAAAATCAAATCAATAGAACCAGAGATATGCAAGTTTAAAGATTTCAGTGCCAAAAAGCACAAAGCGCCAACTGCGGATGTCGGGTCACACTGGACCGGGACAAAGTCACAAGTTTAGACCAAGCATAATGGAGCACGGGGATGGCTACAGGGATCCAGTTTGGACCATTGAACAAGAGTACCTTAAATCCTGGTTGAGGAGCGTTGCGAGGTTCCATTTTGAGGATGCTTCGCGCAGCTGAGCTGATGCGCCATCTGGGCCAGAAAAGTATCATGCAATGTCAGTTCCGGGGAGCTGCAACGCTGTGATGCAAGGTACTGCATCGTTATCAAGGAAGCCATTGATGAAGGAGTTTGCAATGTAAAGTCCTGAGTTGAGGTTGCATCACGCAAAGGCTGTTTCTGAAGAAGCTGTGGGGCTTGTGATGTGGAGTCTGCATTGTCATTGAGGATGCCTTCGACGAGGGGCTTGCGATGCAAGGGCTTGCATCAAGGATGAGTTACGAAGCAGTGGTTCTGATGAGGCTGGGGGCTGCAGCAGTGATGAAAAGTCCTTGCAACTGGAAAGTCCAAACAGCAGAGGCAATTGCTCTGTTCTGCTTGGGTTTGCTCCGCACACCAGAGGGGATACATCAGTTCTGCTGGGTCCACAGATGGGCTGGCAGAGAACCTTCAGGCCTACTAGAGTGGCTTCACTTTGTAGGATAGGACTCACCGTTGCAGAGTCCAGGTGCTTGGTAGAAGAAACTAGCCATTGGACTCACTCTGGTGGTCCTGGGTTCAGGTTGCATGTCCAGAACTTCTCACCCAGGCAAGAGGGCAGTAGGTCAGCACAGCGGGGCAGCAGTCCTTCAGGCCAGAATTCCAGCAGCACAACAGTCCTTTCAGCAGCACAGCAATTCTTCTTCCTGGCAGAGTCTTCCTTAGGTCCCGAAGTGTACTGAAGAGTGGGTGTCTGAGGTCCAATATGTATACCTAGTGCCTATTTTGAAGTGGAAGAAGCAATATTTATACCTAGTGCCTATTTTGAAGTGGGAGAAGCTTCTAGAGGTTTGCCTTTAAAGTGCGCAGGGTTCCCGCCTCCCCTGCTTTGGCTCAAGACTAACTAGAGGGGTTATGCAATCCTTTGTGGGAACACAGGACACAGCCTATTCAGGTAAGTGAAGCTGTGTCTAACTCTGCCCTCCCATCCTGCCAGTGATGGCCCATCCAGGCACACCTAAGCTCTCTATTGTGTGTGGCAGTCTAGATGGAATACACAAAGACAAACTGCCAATTACGCCTAGTCATGTGACCCATAGACAGGCTGCAGACAATAAATGGCTAAGGCAGGTAAATGCCAACTTTCAAAAGTGAAAAGAAAAGAAGCTGAGTTGCACTCTAGTGTAATACAAAACGTTATACTGGGTAGATCCTAGGAAACTGATTTGTAAACTTTTGTGTGCACTCTGTGAAGAGGCTCCACCCCAACCCCCCAATTCAAATTGAAAAAAGTAACTAGAACATGTGCTGTAGTCACAGTGTGCACTACCATTACCCACTACGTGAGTGGAACCAATTTTTTTACTCAATAGTTTGTGCCTTTTTTAGATAATTTAAACAACAAGTAAACCATAAATGAAAATAATGTTCAACATAGAATCCTTGAACAATAAATATGCTCGTAGACTTTGTCTTGATCAGGTCGATTTAATTTTCAAAGACATGTTTCTTATATGGAAGTATTCCACTTGAGAGCTAGCAATGTCATTCTTTTTGAAGCTAGCTGTGTGATTCACCCCAATGCATTTCGGGCTGTAACAATAGCCCTTCGTCAGCGGTATCTACAATCAAAAGCATATCCAATAAATTCTAAAGCATATCCAATAAATTCTCTGCCATCATTAAATGTTTACAATACATTCATGCAAAAAACCTCTAGATTTGAGGGACACTCACAGGAAATGTGAAGGCTGAAAGACATAGAACACGATTTGTACACAAGTTCTAAGAAATGCCTCTATGGGTTCCCGACAAGGTGCCAAATGAGTCAATTCCAACAAAGTAGAAAGAAGGAGATGTGATAAAAGCTAAGGGATGCTGTTAGCGATATGAGAAGTGTTGTCAACCACCCAAAGTCATAACCCCAGTGGAAACAGATTGTCTCACAAGAAGTACGACGTACTGCTAATCATGAAGTGGAGTGCTCATGCCTAATCCGTGAAAACATGACTAGCAAATTGTGAACAGCGGTGAAAGGTTGTGAACGATACCATGCATCTTACTAAATATTATCAGACAATACCTTCAAAAAACTGTGCCAAATTAAACAACTGTGCCAAATATCTGAAGAATATCAAAGACAATGAATCCAACTCTGATTAAAAGGGGATTGATCGGAATATCCGCGTAGCGATGAACTGTCAACGAAAAAATAAGCCGCTAAGGAATATATCGAGTGAAAAGTGAACAAAACGTGAACAAACATTGGATAAAAACGGTAGATTTGTCCTACAGACGGTCAGGTTGACCCAACTTACCAGAGTGATCTCAGTGAGTGAACATGCTGCCAAATTGATTTCCTACAAGCTGTGATGTGACTAGGTCGACGGGGAAAACGTAACGAAGAAGTACGTGCTTCAAACAAGACCTGCTCTGAACACAGAAGAAAGACTTCTGTGTAATCCCAATGATGTGCACAATAAAGATTGACGCAACAAAGTTAGAAAAAGGAAATGAAAAAGAGAAACGAAAAAAGGAAACGAAAAAGTGATGAAGACAGTAATAGGAAAACTCATAAGTTTGATAACACTACTCCACGAAAAATGTACAAACAAAAAGTGATGGTTGACTTCCCTTGAATATATACAATTTTCCTAATTAATGGCCCCAAAACTTTCAAAAATACATCAATGCATATACATATGTTAATAGTATGCAAAAGTCTAAATAACACAGGGAAGAAAAGGCAATGGGAAATACATTTCAAGTGACTGCAAAACTGCATAGTAATAGATCCACGATCATTGTCAGTGTGTCATACACAAACTGCCATTATCAACTTTTGGCAACAAATGACATCAAAGAAAGAAAATTACATTACCAAAAGAAAAATTACACCAACGAAAGAAACAATTATAAACATTGTTCCACATGGAAACAATGCGATGTACAAAAAGATAACTGGCAAAAGGAACCACCAGAATGAGAGGTGTAATGTGGCCATCATAGGGAACTGGATTCCAATAGAAACAACATTGGAGAGGCTGTAGTGTAAATGTATGAAATATAGAAATGCTAAAGAAAACAAGAGAATTGTAACTTTTCATTGAGACCTTTGGGAATTAGAGTGTCCATGAATCATATCCAATGGGTTTCACGTTGTGTGAGTAACTTCGTCATGTCTTTGTCTACTTGATGCGTCACTATCTCAAGAATCATGAAGCGAGCCTGAGCGATGGTATGTTTATGCTCATTCCAATGTGCTGCCAAAGGAGCATTCACAGTCATTGTTCTGATACGACTTTTGTGCTCTGTGATCCGTGTGCGAAGTTTCCTCTCAGTCTTACCCACATAAAATAGCCCACAAGAGCACTTGATTGCATAATTTACATTCTGTGCGTTGCAATCTGCTGTGTAGTTTAAGTTGATTTGCTTGCCTGTCCATGGGTGAGAGATGCTGTTGCCTGTCAACACATTGTTACAATGTGTGCAGTTGTGGCATTTCATCATGCCTCTTTGTTCCATGTTCACAGCCTTTCCTGGTTTTGTCAACAGTTCTTTCGGATTTTTGGATCTCTTGTAGGCAAATAGTGGGGGATTAGAAAAAATGCCTTTAAAATCCAGTTCTGATTGTAGTAGCTCCCACCGCTTCAAGATGATACTTTTGATAATGGGAGATTTGGTGCAAATGTAGAAACAAAACTTCTCTTGATTTTACCACTTTCGGTTGTTTCTTCAGTAGATCTGTTCTGTCTAGTGCCTGTACACGTTGTTCTGCTCGATCCACCACCTCTTGTGGATAACCACGTGCTAAGAATATTTGTTTATACTCATGTATCGAGGAAACACAGTGGTTCTCATCTGATGTTATGCGTTTAATCCTAGTGAATTGAGAAAACGGTAAATGTTGTTTGAGTGTTGGCGGATGGAAATTGCTATACACCAAGGAATTATTTCTGTCAGTAGGCTTTTTGTAGACCGAAGTCTGAATCTCAGTCCCCACGATCTCTATGTTCACATCCAGGTAAGTAATGCATTGTCTGTCAATACAATGTATGAAGTGTATTCTAGAGTTGTTGTTGTTCAACGCAGTCAAATGGTCTTCTAGGTCTTGGCGTCTGCCTTGCCAGATGATGAAGATGTCATCTATAGATGAGCTTTTGCGCCCAGCTCTGATTGGATAAGATATGTTCAGTTTCAAATTTCAGCATGAACAAATTGGCATAGCTGGGGGCCCCGGAAAACCCATGGAAGTTCCATTGGCTTGGAGATAGTACATCTGCTTCCACTCAAAGTAGCTGTGATAGAGACAAACATGCAACAACTCTAGTAAAAATATTTTGTTAGCTTGCATCTCACCCTCTTTTAGAAGTGCCCATTCGATTGCCTCTATTCCTCAATGTGAGTGAAGGAAGTGTAGAGAGCTACCACGTCCACTGTGCATATAACCCTGGGCGAAGTTCGCGTAGCCTATTCCGCGACGCTACGCATAGCTACGCGGGCATGCGGAGTTGCTTGCTTCTGCATGCTCGCGTGCGCTCGCGTATGCTCGCGAGATGTTTTTGACGTTCGGCAACGTGGATGACGTGTTCGGAGGAAATATCGCGCGAACTTCACCACGCGGTCGCCAATGGGCGCGGCCATCTTGTTTTCCTATCTTTTGCATGGTTCTGGGGCCTGTTTTTCAATCCCTCTCCAATCTTTTCAATCCTTTGTTTTTTACACTGTTTTTCTGAACTTTTTTATTTATTATCTATCCCTCTCTGTCCCTAAGTCTATATTTTGCATTTTATTTCTACTTTTACTGCGGTTTTTTTACTTTTCTACTGTTTTATATTACTTCCTTCTTTATTCTCCTACTTCTTCCCCTAACTTTATTTTTTCCTGCTAAATTTTCTTTTCCGCCCCCGCCCACCCCAGAACTATGGCTAAGGGAAAGGGTACCGGCTCCAAGGGCAAGGCGCCTGCGCCAAAGAGCCGCCTGCCTTGCGGCAGACTGCGCCTGCCTGGGCTGCAAGCCCGGTCCCTTTTCGGCGAGGCGGAGGTGGCCGCCCTTGTTTTTTTTGTGCAGCGCCACCTCCCCTTGACCTTGGCAGCAGGCGGCAGGCCTGGCTCCGGGTACGCTACCCAGGAGCATCACCGCCGGTGGGCGAGGGTGCGCCGGGCAGTGTTTTGCTGCTCTGGGGTTCGGCGCACCCATAACCAGCTGACCCACCGGTGGTCAGACGTCTTGGACCGGGAGCAGGACCTGCTGGACCTGCTAGGTGTCGAGGTCGTGGGGCTTGCTGAGTAGCTAATACTAGTAGTATTGTGTGTTCTCTATACTGTGTTACTGTTATTGCGAATATAATTTTTTTCCTAATAGCAAGAATGCTGCTGCTTACATTGCAGGAAAATTAAGTTTAAAAATCTTCTGTGATTGTTATTCTTCTAGACACAGGTGCTCGGCGCTACTAATCTTACTTGTTGTTTGCAACTTTGCGCTCGCTTGGGCTGATTATGTAAGAGTTTACTTTAGAGAACTTAAGTTAGGTAATGCTAGAGAGACTCTAGTCCTTCCTTTGTCCTCCTGTCACTAAGATAGTGGTGGATAGGTAGTTTAGTTACTTAGTATTAGTTGGTAATTTTTAAGCGGTCTGCGTGACGCATCCTCTGTCACGTCACGTGCTGTTGAGTGCTGCTTACTCCAGTCCTTAGTAGAACCTTTTGTAGTTTGTTTAGTGAGGAGTAATAGGCTTAGCAGAACATCAGCAGCAAGCAACCAACCAACAATTTGGTGTATGCAAAAATGTATGCATGTGTCCTCCATCTATGCATTTTTGAGGACAAAAATAAATGGAAATGCAGACTTAGTGAACAATTGGCCTGTCTGAATAGGTGGGCTAGGTCAGCTGGTAATTAGGCGTAGTATTCTGGAATCAGAATGGAACACTGGATTAGTGTTCATAAATATAATAACTAGACGGTCCGCGAATTCCGCGATACTACCAATCGATCAGATTAGATAGGTCAATTTTATTGCAATTGTTGTTTCCAAAAATGTTTTTTTGAGTGTTTTTTAAAATATTTTATTTGTTTCACACCAATCATCAATGTTTGTCTCTTTCTTTATTATATCTTACATGGTCAGCACCCAGGGGCAAGAAGACGGGGTCGGAGTCGGCAGGAGCAGCTGGAGAACGCCAGGGCCAGGACCAGGACCGCTCCTCTACTGAGGGCTCTGCTGCTGGCCCCAGTAAGTCTTCCTGTTGTTAATATTAATAATTATATTTCCCTAACTGTTACTGCACCTTATTTTTTCCGAACTATCATTTCCGTTTCCTAATTCTATTTTTTACCAAATCTTCTTCGATCTAGACTATCTGTTTCTAAATTCTTGTTATCCCTGCCTCTAACTGCCTCTGCTATGACTCTCTGTAAAACTACTATTATTAGTCTGTCTGTAGCTAAGCTTGCCCAGTTGGCCACTCTTTATTTAAAAGGTTTTATTAAAACTCAGATTCACCAATAGCTCTAGCCACTGAGTCCAGTCCTTTGGGTTGGCCTCTTCTAGTCTTCTTAATCTTGAGAGGCTTTTCGACAATTCCCACCAACAAAATGCCCAACCAGATATTTTACTATTTTTGATAGGATAGGACATACTACTACTACTAGTAGTGCCTACTCTACTCTAGTACCCGATTTGTAGTGATGTATGTGGTATATGTATGTATTTTAACTTTTTTTTCAATCTTGCTAGTGAAAAATAGGGGGAGGTGTATATGGCATGTAAAAAATGTGTAATGTTTTTTCTAGGCATACCGACCATGACCACCAGTGCGGGGCCAGCGGTGGGGCAGGCGACGCCAGCCAGGAGGGAGCAGTGGATGCGGCAGCTGCCACAGGGGTGGGTGAGCCAGCAGCAGTGGCGGGCGGTGGTAAGTTATACTTATATTCCTTACTTATTGACAATAGTTACACACTCGCTGCAAGGGTGTTGTAAGTTGGTGGTGTAAGTTGAGAGAGACTAAGTTGTTGTGAACAACGGTTGAAGAAGACACCCTTTACTAAGCATTAGAGCAATAGCATTAGCGGCGGGAGTAGTTGAGTAACTAATGGCCTCTTCTATCTGACTTAAACTCAGCTGTCAAAGTTTTATGGAGAAGACTAAGAGTCAGATCAGATGACCTTGATGGATGGGTTGAACGAAAAGGGAAAGAAGGATGGAAGGAGGAAGGACAGGCGAGATGTAATATATATGACTGGCAGAGAAGGATGCGTGGGATGCATGCATAGGTGGCTGATAGGAATCAGATGCATGGGTGGTTGAAGGATGGGTGGAAGGTGAAAGAAAAGAGGCCTGCTGGGTGTGTGAAACTGGATGGGTGGATAGCAAGAATCCTCCGGGGTGTTTCATGGGTCAAACTCAAAGGCAAGCAAGGAAAGAAGGACACATGGGTGGTGGTTTAAAAAAATAAATTGTTTGTTGTTGGTGAAACAAACTAAGGTTTGTTGAGAGATTAAGAAGAATGATAGACATGTTTACTTTGAATGGATGGATGCCTGGTTGGTATTCATCATAGATAGCATAGGTGGAGACTGTCACTGGATGAAGAGTCTTTGAAGAGAATGTAAAAGAAAAAGAAACCGCGCCAGAGTAGCAAAGCCAAGGAGAATAGAAGTTGTATTTTCAGAATACTCCCTTGACTCACAGTAGTTTGCAAGCACAGCATATATATTGTGTATGAGTGTTGTTATCAAGCGCCTCCCTCCGACTCCGAGGCCCACTCCCTACCTATGTTAATTTATTTTTGACTGTGTCAGCCTGCCATGGGAGGCCTATCAGCTGCATGGTTACACAATCAATCAAAACAAAGTACCTCATGTCGTCCCATATATAAGCAATGATCATTTGGATCAGATATCATCTGCCTTGTTGTGGTATAGTAGTCAGGGCAGGGTGAAAGGGAAATTGAGCACTTACCCTTGATGTAACAGAGTATGACCAGTGCCACCCATAATATAAAAATAAGATGATTGTGCAGTAGTCAGCTTCCCCACATGCAGACAGTAGTAAATAAAACTAACGTGAGTCTGCGTCACGATGAGTATGTGTCTTTGGCGCAAGCTGACTGAGCTGGCATGCCGGCTACAACAAGGTTACTTAATTTAGCTAAACAAGAGAGAAGAAGAAGACTGGCGTACTACTCGAGTGAGTCCATAGTGCTAGTATAATGCCTGAAACTCCCACAAATGTTAGAGGCCGAGGAAGTGGGAGGATAGATACCACAAATGTTATGTACTGTGCTTGCTAGTGCTACTGTGCCACTATGTTTAGAATTAATTTGCCTTACTGTTTTGCTAAGAGTATATTGGTTACAATATTCTTTTTTCTTCTTGATATAGCTACTTCTTCCGAACCAAAATCATCTAAACCGGACAGGAAGGAGTTGGCAGCCATGGGCCGGAACCGAAAGCTGGAGGCCATCCGTACAGAATACAGGCGGCTGGTGGTTCTGGCAGAGGAGGAGGTGGAGGCGGCAGCAGCTGCAGCCTCCTCCAATGCCCCGGGCCCCAACCAGGCCCCTCCAGTGGTACGGTGCCGCGGTCTGGCAGCCGCCCACCGCACTTCATTGAAAACTGCTGCCCCCCCCGTGGACGCAATTGTCGATCTTTTAAGCGCTGCATGCTCCTCCAAATGGCGTGCCTAGAGGAGCAGGAAAAGGAACTAATGCAGGAGGTCCTGGCGGTTAACCGGCGACTGCGAGCCCGCCAATAGAGAGATCCCGTTGTATTGCCCCTTTTTTATTTCTTTTTTTGGTGGGTGGGCATTGGGCGCACGTTGGGGAAAAGTTGGGGTTATATGGACAATTTTATTTTTGAACGGACATTGGTTGGACTATTCTTTTTGGACATTGGTTGGGGTTAGGGAGAGGGGTGGGTCAGGTGTTGTGGGATTATTTTTTACATAGTTTCATTTTGTTAGGGGATTAAATTATATTTATACTTAAACTTTACATATGATGCAAATGTTTTGTGGGGGGGTTACTCTTTTACGTCACACGGTTTCCTTTGCTGCTGCAGGGCCGCAGCCAGTGTTTGATTTAAATAATCTGCCGATTTTTTGTAACATACGAACAGATAGATGCGGTACTCTCACTGAGTGACTTGTCCTACTAGTACTGTCAGTCTCTCCTCCTAGTCTATGCATTCTGCAACTGGACTCAAGGGTGTGGGTATGTGAATTAATGAATTAATTTCCATTATTAATTATGCCTCCCCCAAACTTCTTCTCTTACCTGTGATTGATGTTTATTCCATCAATCATCTCCGATCCTACTGACTGACTGCGAAGATATTATGTCACTGTAATCATCATCATGGTGTTGTCCAACTCAGTCTGCAGTGTACCGAGTGAGTCCAGATTCCATATTCAAAAATGCAATGGATCGGCCTGCAGTAGAAGTACAATTTTGTTATTAAACAACAAGAAAGGAAACATTGACTTGAGTCACTTTTAGTGTGTAGATTAAATAATAGTACACAATGAATTCACTTCATGCACAACAAACAACAACAACACAAACACCAATCACTCAGAGTCAGCGTCCAATGCATGCCATCCTTACCTATTCCTTGTTCTCATCTTAAGTTAAGGGGCAGTCTCTCTCGGCTTTGAAAGGAGGATAGCTATAGTATTCATCATGTTCCACTTCTTTTGGGTGGACTCGACGAGGCAACTTTTTTTTTTTAATTTTCTCCATCCAATCATCATCTGGCTTGAAGGAAATAGATTTAGGGCGAGTCAGGAGGATGGAGCAGGACTCGGAGGAGTAGACTTAAGTTAAATGCACAGAGCTACAACTCCAATATGGCAATAAAAAGACTAGAAGACGGTGGTGATGGATTTGTTGTGATTCGAAGTTTTGTACCAGAAAGACAGAGACACACACAAATAAAAGCAAAATAAGGAAGAAAAAAAGTAAGAAGTTCAAAGCCTAGTTGTCAGGGAAGTATAGCTCGTCCTCAAACTCTGGTGGTTCAACCAGAAGTAGATAATCATCTAAGACACTACTTCCGTCACCTAAGTCGCTGTCCTCATCTTCCTGGGTTGATTCACGTATTTTGTAATTCGGTGGTATAAAGTGCTGATTCGTTTTGATCATGGTTAACCTCTCCACGTTTTTGGGCGAGAGACTGGTCCTTTTCACTGTTACAATGGCACCAGCAGCACTGAAAACACGCTCAGAAGTGACACTTGCGACAGGGCTAGCCAGATAGTTTATCGCCAGCCTGCTGAGCACTGGCCATTGGCCCCTTTTCCCATACCAATACAGCAATGGGTTTTGATCAATGTAGATCTCTGTTGGGTCATCCAGATAGGCCTGGACCATCCGCTCAATGTTCAGATGTGCTCCACTATGCTGGGCCTCTTTTGTCTTTGCATCAGCACTGGACCTAGCAAGCCCTTGCTGTAAATACCAATCCCGGGCCGATTTTACTGGGGCTGATGATCCGGTACTTGCTGTTGTCGATAGTGTTGGTGACAGCTCTGAGCCAAAAGCACTGCCCTCAGGCTCTGAAGTTGAACTTGACGCAGGATGCCCTGCTGCAGTACTTGTTGTGGGTTTGAGTAGCAGGCCTTTAATTAACAGCAGTTAATTTTCCAAGTCACTGGCTGCCTCAGCTATCCAAGTTTTGTACTGGGCAACATGCACTTCTGAAAAAGGAATTAATGTCTTAGTGTTCAGTGCCGATTTGTACCGTGGATCCAGAATTGTGGCACAAATGTAATGTTTTTCTGAAACAATGCGAGTTTGCACCCTTGTATTTTCAGCTAAGCGACGGGATAAGCTCTCCACCAACTCATATGCTTCATTTTTTTCCTCCACACCTGTGTGCGTTTCAGACACCTCCTTCAGCTGTTGCTCTAGCATGTGCAACAATGGGATAGCTTGGCCCATAGTACAGTCCTCCTTGCTGACTTCACGTGTGAAGAGCTCAAAAGGAAGAAGCATCTCTGTCAGGCATTTAACTAGGCGGCCCCATTGGTCCATCTGTAGGGTCATGCCTTTCACACTCGCATCCCTTATTCTTTGCATGACATACTCATTGATTGGTCTGTACTGATCAAACAGACAATCAAGCATGTAATAAGTTGAGTTCCAACGTGTTGGCACCTCCTGGATGAGTGCCTTGACTGGCATTCTATGCTCACATTGAATGATCCTCAGCTGCTTCCGGGCTTTAAAAGAATGGCTGAAATGTGTGCATATTCTTCTCCAGGTGGTCAGTAAGTTGTTGACTCGGGCTTCTTTTTTCAGAAAGTCTTGAACAATAATGTTAATGCAGTGCGCCAAACACAGGACCCTGAAATAGCCACCATCCTGCATGGCCTTAACTATATTACTGCCATTATCCGTGGCAACAAAACCAATGTTAAGCCCTCTTGGGTGCAGCCATTCAAAGACCTTGCTGTTAAACTCTTCCAAAATGTTTGCAGCAGTATGAGATTTCTCCATGGCGAACATGGCTACAGTTGCATGTTTCCGAGTAGCATTAAAAATCTCAGCAGTGTCAACAACACCTGCTTCAGATATCTTTTCTCTAACCCCCACAAAAGAGATCCATTGTGCAGTGATGCACATGTAATCAGTGGCTTGGCAACTGGTCCACATGTCTGTTGTCAGGTGGATATTGTGAACAGCACTCTGCTGCAAAGCTTGTCCAAGCAATTCCAGCACATCGTGATGTAGTGCTGGAACAGCAACTCTGGCGAAATAGGACCGGCTGGGAACCTTCCATTTTGGGCAGATGGCTGTCACAAATTCAAGGAAACCCACCCCTTCCACAAAAGAAAAAGGGAGAAGGTCCAGCGCTAACATTTTAGCCAGCTTCGCATTGTACAAATGTGCCGTTGGGTGGTTGCGTTCGTACTGCCCCTCCGACCTAAGCATGCTGACAATAGTAGGCTGGATTTTTTTCCTTTCTGGTGCAGCTGATGCTGGTGAGTTCTTGAACCCAGTTAGGCTCAACGACGCACTTTTGTTTCATTGCAGTACTCTGTTGCCTTGGTGTCTCAGCCTGACTCTTACTACGGTGCCACTGAGATGTTGCTGAGGATGTGGGTGGTACCACTTCACTGCTGGGGACAGGGCTACTTTGTGTACCAGAGAAAATGTCTCCCTCTTGTTCACCTTCTACCGCAATCATATCTTCTTCTACTTCTTCATCCCCACCAACAGCATGGGTGCAGTTTTACCTTTTTGTACGCTAAGTAGGTGCGCCTCCCACTGGATCATGTGGTGTTTTTTCAGATGGGTTGTTTGGCCTCCGGTACCATAGTTTGTACCAAGCTTACCCCGACTAACAGCATGTCGACAAATTGAGGATATAGCAACGTTGTCCTCCTTACTGCTGACTGAAAAGAAGTCCCAAACTGGGGAGGTGAACTTTCTTGTGCTGCTGAAGGTGCCACTTGCAATGCCGGATGAACTGGAGGGTGTGCCTGGAATTTGACTCTGTGCAGTTACAGTACCACTACCTACTGAGGTGGTGGTTAAGCTGGATGTAGGTCCCTGCCGGTCCTTTGCAAATGCAAATATGGAAGCTGGAGGTCGTGTTGGTGTTACCTGTGTTGGTGGTATCCGTGCCACATCCCTCACAGCAATTTGGGATGGGGTAATAATAATGTCGGTCTCCATCTCCACTGGGGCGGGAGTGATCTTCATGATGACTGGCTCGTCATCATCCTCCTCTTCTACATCTTCCTCCATAACTCTAAGGCTTTCTGGAACCTTCCTTTTCCTTAGCCTTGTCGCGTGGCGTGCCTCACTCTCAGGCTGAGCTGGTGGGTTCCAAGTGGTATCTAGATCATCAGAAGGGGGGCTTGAAGAAGAAGTTGATGGACTAACCCTCCTTTTCCTTGTGGGATCTGGAAGACAATGGATCTTCTGAAAAAGTGGCTTGCTCTTCTTCGTCTGCAGGAAGCTCGATTTCCTGAACTGCCTTTACTTCGGGAGGAACAACTACTATTGTGGGCTGTTGTTGCGGCTGTTGTTGCGGCTGTTGTTCCGGCTGTTGTTCCGGCTGTTGTTGCCCACTTATCTGCCGAGTTTCCGCCTGCCTTGATTGGGTACTACTTTGCGATAATGACATTTCAACATCACTGCTCGTTGGCGTTTGCACAAGTAGACTGGCTACCTCTGCGACAACCATGGGCTTGGGCCTAGGTTGGTGGGGTGGGCCCGCTGATGCGGAGGTGCTGCTCCCAGCTTGGTACCCGGACACCGCTGATGCAGGCGTAATTTTTTGTTTCCCAAAAACATATTGGGCGGCACACCAGTCTTGGTAAGTGGCAGTGCCACTTCCTTCTTCTGTTCCTTCTTCTCACTGGCAACTTTCTTTGTACTGGAGGACCTATTACCTTTCTTTGGGGCCATCTTTTTCCGATGTCAGTAGGACGCAGGTGCACAAGTTGCAGAGATGTCTGTGGTCACACGTCACGTGACGTCGTGCGCAGCAGGCATTCTGTCTCGCAGTACATCGGGTGATGATGATGACACCTCCTCCTCAGTCTTTTTGTGCACCTAAAAGCAAAGAAGCCAGAAGAACATCAGTGAAATGTTGCATTTGTTGTTGTGGTTCAATTACTACTATTACAAACAAACAAATATAATATATAACTTAGTGTGTGGTGGTCACACTTGTTAGTGTTATGTTATTACATTTTATTAACTCAGTTTAAGTTATAAAAAAACATAACATTGTAGCCATTTGTGAGACTTTGACAACAAGGGCTTTCATGGTATACTGTGTACACTCAGGAAGGATAGGAAAGAAGAAGAACAAAAACAAAAATACAAATGTAATGGAAGTGGAACCTGTTTGGCATTAATTTGCGCATCACGTCATTCAGGGAGCTGCAGCTGGCAAAGGGGATGGAAGCAGTAAGCCAAGAGGAACAAAGGAAAGACATGCAGGCCTATATGGCAAAAGCAGCACACTACTAAACTACCACCACAAAATGGCCACCAGCCACATGGTCACTCACAGTCACAACAAGCAGGAGGCCTGGAAAACAATGAACTCAAGCAGGCCTATATGGCCAGACAAAGGAGGCATGCTAAACAACACAGCTTTAATGCAAAAATGCAAAAACGAAAATCCACAGGGCTAAAAGAGGTTGGAAAGTTACGCAACAACCACACCACACACACACACACATCCAACATAGGCATTTATTTAACACACACCAAAAAAGTGAAATACCCCCAAAAAAACACATTTTGCAATTCAATCCAATGCCATCCATGCCCTAAATGATGTTTAAATTCAACAGACACCACAGAGACAGTTGTTTCATGCACCCATGAGTAGCTCTGGGCCTACTGGATGAAATAAAGGCCTATTGGCAGACTAGGCCACAAGCTTGCAGGCCTATGGCAAAAGCACACTGGCTGGCTCCACAAAATGGCCGCCAGCCACATGACCAGGCCACCCACAACAACAAGAAAGGGAAGACAGACAATGCAGGCCTATGGCAAAAGCACACTGCCTGGCTTCAAAATGGCTGCCAGCCACATGGCCAGGCCCACAACAACAAGAAGCCTAGGCCAAGAGGAACAAAGGAAAGACATGCAGGCCTATATGGCAAAAGCAGCACACTACTAAACTACCACCACAAAATGGCCACCAGCCACATGGTCACTCACAGTCACAACAAGCAGGAGGCCTGGAAAACAATAAACTCAAGCAGACCTATATGGCCAGACAAAGGAGGCATGCTAAACAACACAGCTTTAATGCAATAAAATGCAAAAACGAAAATCCACAGGGCTAAACAAGGTGTGCAAGTTACACAACAACCACAGCACACACACAACAAAGGCATTTATTTAACACACACCAAAAAAGTGAAATACCCCAAAAAATACACATTTTGCAATTCAATCCAATGCCATCCATGCCCTAAATGATGTTTAAATTCAACAGACACCACAGAAACAGTTGTTTCATGCACCCATGAGTAGCTCAGGGCCTACTAGATGAAAGGCCTATTGGCAGACTAGGCCACAGGCGTGCAGGCCTATGGCAAAAGCACACTGGCTGGCTCCACAAAATGGCCACCAGCCACATGGCCAGGCCACCCACAGCAACAAAAAAGGGAAGACAGACAATGTAGGCCTATGGCTAAAGCACACTGCCTGGCTTCAAAATGGCCGCCAGCCACATGGCCAGGCCCACAACAACAAGAAAGGGAAGACAGACAATGCAGGCCTATGGCAAAAGCACACTGCCTGGCTTCAAAATGGCCGCCAGCCACATGGCCAGGCCCACAACAACAAGAAAGGGAAGACAGACAATGCAGGCCTATGGCAAAAGCACACTGCCTGGCTTCAAAATGGCCACCAGCCACATGACCAGGCCCACAACAACAAGAAAGGGAAGACAGACAATGCAGGCCTATGGCAAAAGCACAGTGCCTGGCTTCAAAATGGCCACAAGCCACATGGCCAGGCCCACAACAACAAGAAAGGGAAGACAGACAATGCAGGCATATGGCAAAAGCACACTGCCTGGCTTCAAAATGGCCGCCAGCCACATGGCCAGGCCCACAACAACAAGAAAGGGAAGACAGACAATGCAGGCCTATGGCAAAAGCACACTGCCTGGCTTCAAAATGGCCTCCAGCCACATGGCCAGGCCCACAACAACAAGAAAGGGAAGACAGACAATGCAGGCCTATGGCAAAAGCACACTGCCTGGCTTCAAAATGGCCGCCAGCCACATGGCCAGGCCCACAACAACAAGAAAGGGAAGACAGACAATGCAGGCCTATGGCAAAAGCACACTGCCTGGCTTCAAAATGGCCACAAGCCACATGGCCAGGCCCACAACAACAAGAAGGCTAGGCCAAAAGGAACAAAGGAAACACATGCAGGCCTATATGGCAAAAGCAGCACACTTCTAAACTACCACCACAAAATGGCCACCAGCCACATGGTCACTCACAGTCACAACAAGCAGGAGGCCTGGAAAACAATGAACTGAAACAGGCCTATAATAGCCAAGCAAAGGAGGCATGCTAAACAATACAGCTTTAATGCAATAAAATGCAAAAACGAAAATCCACAGGGCTAAACAAGGTGTGCAAGTTACACAACAACCACACCACACACACACAACAAAGGCATTTATTTAACACACACCAAAAAAGTGAAATACCTCAAAAAATACACATTTTGCAATTCGATCCAATGCCATCCATGCCCTAAATGATGTTTAAAATAAATTCAACACACACCACAGAAACAGTTGTTTCATGCACCCATGACTAGCTCTGGGCCTACTGGCTACCCACAATAAAAAAAAAATTAAAATGATGAAAAGTACAAAAATTGTAGTTGCAGCAACTGCAATGCCCCAATCAAACAAACAAAAGACGCACAATTGATGGACGGAATGCAGAACAAATCAAAACATTCACCCCCAGTCAAAAGATCTGGGTTAAATCCATCATTCTTTTGCTCACCATGCCACCCCAGCTTAGACCTGGCCATATGCAAATCAGTCTTGACCCTGTGCCTCATGGGAACAGTCCAGCCCGAACTACCAAGCCAGGTCCTCCCTGGACTGGAAACAAGCATCCTAGGACCAGTTTCGGGGTTTCACCCCTCATCAGCCAAGATAGCTTGATTCCAGTGGCACAGTGAGCCCGGGACCCACGTCTGGGCATACCCGGCGCACTTAGGGCGAGGAAGCAAAAGACGCACAATTGATGGACGGAATGCAGAACAAATCAAAACATTCACCCCCAGTCAAAAGATCTGGGTTAAATCCATCATTCTTTTGCTCTCCATGCCACTGGAATCAAGCTATACTGGCTGAAGAGGGGTGAAACCCCGAAACCGGTCCTAGGATGCTTGTTTCCAGTCCAGGGAGGACCTGGCTTGGCAGTTCGGGCTGGACTGTTCCCATGAGGCACAGGGTCAAGACTGATTTGCATATGGCTGGGTTCAAACTGGTATGGCATGGTGAGCAAAAAAACGATGGATTTAGGCCCAGATCTCTGTACTGGGGTGAATGTATGACATTGTTCTGCATTCTGTCCATCAACTGTTGTTTTTGCATTTGTCACCCGAGTGGGACGGGTATGCCCAGAAGTGGGTCCCATGCTCTCCATGCCACTGGAATCAAGCTATCCTGGCTGAAGAGGGGTGAAACCCCGAAACCGGTCCTAGGATGCTTGTTTCCAGTCCAGGGAGGACCTGGCTTGGCAGTTCGGGCTGGACTGTTCCCATGAGGCACAGGGTCAAGACTGATTTGCATATGGCTGGGTTCAAACTGGTATGGCATGGTGAGCAAAAAAACGATGGATTTAGGCCCAGATCTCTGTACTGGGGTGAATGTATGACATTGTTCTGCATTCTGTCCATCAACTGTTGTTTTTGCATTTGTCACCCCGAGTGGGACGGGTATGCCCAGACGTGGGTCCCGTGCTCTCCATGCCACTGGAATCAAGCTATCCTGGCTGAAGAGGGGTGAAACCCCGAAACCGGTCCTAGGATGCTTGTTTCCAGTCCAGGGAGGACCTGGCTTGGCAGTTTGGGCTGCACTGTTCCCATGAGGCACAGGGTCAAGACTGATTTGCATATGGCTGGGTTCAAAATGGTATGGCATGGTGAGCAAAAAAACGATGGATTTAGGCCCAGATCTCTGTACTGGGGTGAATGTATGACGTTGTTCTGCATTCTGTCCATCAACTGTTGTTTTTCCAATCAAACAAACAACACCAACTTACAATGATATATGATGCAGCAGACAAAAGAGTGATCCTTCCAGCTCCAAATCCAAATGAAAAGTGAACAGGACATGGACAAAGCACTGGGAGGAGCCTGCTGGACAGGAACAGGAAGTTGGAGACTCTGGAGCACTTCCATCCTCTCCAAAAAAAAAGTAAAAAAAGAAAAAGGAATCCTTGCTCAAAAAAGTACAGCCAAATGCCAATTTGTGGAGCTTTTTTCATCCAAATCATCATTTTCGAGAAGCTTTTATGCTGCTCGAGAGATATTCTTCTCCACATTGCAAATTTTGCGTGTTCGGCATCGCAAGCTTCACCAAACTTCCGCCGGATGTCCGATGGCGCGTCCGAATGACATGTTCGTGATCGCACACTCTCGCGGGATCGCGCGGCCGGCTACCAAAATCTCGTGGCGCACGCGAACGGATAGGAAAACTCGTCGGCGAACGCAGGGATCCCGGTAAGTCGCTACCGCGTGCGTGAAAAAACGCATTACGAAAGCGAGAACAAGGGAAAAACTCCGCTACACTGCGGATCGCGGAGTTTTCAGTAACTCCGCGTTCTACGCGGAACGCGGAGTTGCCAAAAATCCACAAACTCCGCGAGCGGAGTGGATTTTACCGCCCAGGGTTAGTTTCTAGCAGTTTCTAGTAGTAACCCCTGCCACAGGACCTTGTCCAGTGGGCATGTTTTAGTCAGGGAACTGTGATATTTAACATCTAATCTCAGCTTTACCATTTCACCTAAATAGGATGTAAATAAACATTATTATATATAGAATGACATTTCCCTGAGAAGGCACCCCATTGGCCTTGCCATAGGAATCACTGACACTCCAGTTGTGGTCCAGTGGATTAGCTGTAAATGTGGAATGGGGAGCCACTTTTTTTTATCCTGGCCTCCCACATGGACAAATGGTGTGTTCTTGGGCAGTCACTCTTCTGAACCTATTGCTGTGCTCCTTTTTTGGCAAGATTGGGAGTTTTTTATTCCATTTAAAAACTGCTAGAAAGCGTATGATTACACTATGGACTAAGGGCCTGATTACGACTGCGGCAGTCCATTGGCCCACCGTAGTCACCGTGGCAGTCCCCTTGCAGTATTACGACTTTGGCGGTTGGACCCCCACAGGACAGCTGCAACCGGTCAGAGGCTGCAGTATGCTGGCAGTACCGCTGCGGCACCACTAAGCATATTAAGAGTTGCCTCACCACCATCCTTTTCATGGCAGTGAGACTGCCATGAAAAGGGTGGTGGTGAGGCAACGGGCCCCCTTGTGCATCTGTGCGTGGGTGTGGGTGCAGGGGGGGCACAAGTTGTGCCTCCCTGTATCTTTGCACCCCCAGTTTCTGCACGGCAAAGAATGCATGACATAGTGCATTCCTTCCCGGTCAGGAACATACTGCGGCAGTCCCATGGTGGTGCCTTTCTAAGGCTCTCCTATGAGCCTTTGAGAGGCACCGCTGCAGCACATCTGCCCGCCAAGGATTACAGTCGTAATCCGGCAGGCGGTGTGGCGGTGGCTTTGGTAGTTCTCCCATTGAGCACTGGTGTGGCGCTCCACAGGAGGACCGCTGAGCATATTACGAGTTGCCTCACCGCCATCCTTTTCATGGCAGTGAGACTGCCATGAAAAGGGTGGTGGTGAGGCAACAAAGGGGGCCCTAAAAAGGGGCCCCTTGTGACTCTGTGCGTTGGGTGTGTGCAGGAGGGGCACATGTTTTGCCCACCTGTAGTTTTGCACCCCCAGTTTCTGCACGGTAAGGAATGCATGACATGGTGCATTCCTTCCCGTGCAGGAACGAACTGCGGCAGTCCCATGGCGGTGCCTTTCTAAGGCTCTCCTATGAGCCTTAGAGAGGCACCGCCGCAGCACATCCGCCCGCCAAGGATTACAGTTGTAATCCGGCAGGCGGTGTGGGGACGGCTTTGGCGGTCCTCCCGTGAAGCTCTGGTGTGGCGCTCCACAGGAGGCCCGCCAAAGTTGCAATCAGGCCCTTAATATTACCTGGGACAGGAGAAGTGCTCAGTCACATGGTATATTCACCTAAATGCAATATAGTGTTAAATGTATAGCCAGAGCCACTGAAACTATGCAATTGTGCGGCCATGACGCATTTGCCGCATTTACCACATAATCCATCATCTGCTACATAATCTACAGATTTTAACCCAAAAAATGTTTCTTGCTCAAATGGTTCAAAAGTTACTAAAAATCCAGCAACACGTGTTGCCATGCAATGGAAGGCCCATTTGAAAGTTCACTGGTCACCTATTGGTTGCGTATTACTATGTTTGGGTGTTAAACTAATACTAATGAGGGGCAGCCTATCCACCGACAGTGTTAACAAGTGTAAAATGAGAGAATAATGAAGTAATACTATGACAAAATGTACTGCATTACAGTGCATACATTTTTTATTACCATATAATTTGGTGAACGCTGCCACACAATTTGGCTGTCCTCTGTTGCATAATTACAGTGGCCCTGTGCATATCCTTTGCACCAAGTAGAAGTGTGTCACTGTCCTGGCTCAACTTATTTAATCAACTGTTTGTTACTGGGCAAATAATAATCTCCCTGTGCCTCCTTTAGTGATTTAACATTGTGACAGCACTTTGAAATAACCTTACAGGGCATACTCTCAGTACAGGTCCTGTGAATAGGTTTTGTGCACTCATTTAAGGCTGTTTGCATCCCGCTAGCTGAAGGCTCTACTGAAGCTGCTTTGTGCAGGACCAGGGCCGTTTCTGCCATTAGGCAAGACTAGGCGGCCGCCTAGGGCGGCAAAAGGGGGAGGGCGGCAAAAAAAAGCAGGCAGCAGCACCTGTAAGTGGAGTGCAAGCGCACCTGCTTGTACATGCTGCGCGCACCCTAGCTAGTGGTGTGTGGAGCGGGCCGGCGGTACACACTACCAGTGTATGTGTGGGTCCCCAGGGTCGTCAATCTTGTAGCGCGGGATAGCGCTACCAATGACAATGACGGCCCTGGGCATCATTTCTGGCCAATCCTCGAGCGGTGCTTCAGCAGCCAGTGACGGTGACGCGCACCACCCTCTCTCTCTCGGCACGCGGGGGACGGACTGAGGCCAGCACGAGTCTGCAAACAGCACATCCGGGGTCTGTTCCGCATCCCACATAGAGGAGCGCGTGGACGTGACTTTCACCCGAGCACAGGTGAGTCACCGCAGTCAGTGAGCGAAGCTATGTTCCGAATGCGCAGGCCTGCGAACGTGTAAAATATTTGGGATGTAATGTTGTAAAAGAGGCTAAGTCAAAATAAAATCCCTTTGGGATATATTGTATAGCATACCCATTCATTAAACAACCATACTGACCAACATTTATTCATCACACCATGGACAAGGAATCTAATATAGAAATGTTTATTCAGTATAAGATGCGCGCAATTCAAAAACCATTAAAAATATGTATACAATAAACAACAATACCGAACCTCAATTTACAAAATCCTCATTTCATTATTGTTATAAAAACACTCTATACTAAGTCAGTTTTAATACAATAATCATAAAACATCATACATAATTCATATTCATCAACCACATTATAAAATCCACAAAAAACTCATTTATATACACTTCATATAGGTTATAAAATCATCAAATATATCACAATATAAAACATGTATATTAAAAAGGAGAACAAACAAGCGACGCGTTTCGGTGGTATAGCAGGTAAACCACCTTCTTCAGGCTTTAAAAGAGAAGGTGCTCCTTTTTCTCCAAACATTTATATCTGTTCAAATATAAACAATAGAAAGAGTTTCAGGAAAAAACATTTACTGTGCATCTATACTGAGATAAACACATCAACACAAGACTCAGCTGTTAGTCCATCTTCCCGTCCTTCTCCACGACTCAGACACATCATTACAAACTCATTCTTCAACACAACTCTATTCACCCTATTTAACTAAATCTTTTACTTTTAAACCTCAGGTCACACATTCAAACCTTAAGAAAGGGGGTGCTGTCAGAAAGTAAGAACCCACCACAGTCTGGGCCTCAAGACACTTTTGATGGAGAAGAACTCTTTTCGTAGTCCAAACACGAGGAGTCGTTAGCTTCTCACCATGCTAGAAAGATTAATCAGAAAACATAAAGATGCCTTAGTTAACTAAAAACTCTCATTGGTCTCAATAATATTGGTTATCAGCAGTCCTAAAATATATCATTGCGTCCCCTATATAGCTTGTACTTATAAGGGTAGGTAAAATATGCAAGGAGATAATTATATTATTGAGACCAATGAGAGTTTTTAGTTAACTAAGGCATCTTTATGTTTTCTGATTAATCTTTCTAGCATGGTGAGAAGCTAACGGCTCCTCGTGTTTGGACTACGAAAAGAGTTCTTCTCCATCAAAAGTGTCTTGAGGCCCAGACTGTGGTGGGTTCTTACTTTCTGACAGCACCCCCTTTCTTAAGGTTTGAATGTGTGACCTGAGGTTTAAAAGTAAAAGATTTAGTTAAATAGGGTGAATAGAGTTGTGTTGAAGAATGAGTTTGTAATGATGTGTCTGAGTCGTGGAGAAGGACGGGAAGATGGACTAACAGCTGGAGTCTTGTGTTGATGTGTTTATCTCAGTATAGATGCACAGTAAATGTTTTTTCCTGAAACTCTTTCTATTGTTTATATTTGAACAGATATAAATGTTTGGAGAAAAAGGAGCACCTTCTCTTTTTAAAGCCTGAAGAAGGTGGTTTACCTGCTATACCACCGAAACGCGTCGCTTGTTTGTTCTCCTTTTAATATACATGTTTTATATTGTGATATATTTGATGATTTTATAACCTATATGAAGTGTATATAAATGAGTTTTTAGTGGATTTTATAATGTGGTTGATGAATATGAATTATGTATGATGTTTTATGATTATTGTATTAAAACTGACTTAGTATAGAGTGTTTTTTATAACAATAATGAAATGAGGATTTTGTAAATTGAGGTTCGGTATTGTTGTTTATTGTATACATATTTTTTAATGGTTTTTGAATTGCGCGCATCTTATACTGAATAAACATTTCTATATTAGATTCCTTGTCCATGGTGTGATGAATAAATGTTGGTCAGTATGGTTGTTTAATGAATGGGTATGCTATACAATATATCCCAAAGGGATTTTATTTTGACTTAGCGTCTGGTTGGTGTCCTGTCCCTTTGGTAGAGTTGGACCCCTCTCTTTGATTTACAATGTTGTAAAAGAGGCCTGTGAGTCTCCCAGCTCGTCCTCACGGCCCCAGAGACGGGCGCACAACAGAGCCGGCACTGATCCAGGTCAATCCAGCAGCATAGAAAGAAAATGGCCGCAGAGGTCGCGCGAGGCCTCCTGTCACTGCTTCAATACAGCAGGCCCTCGTCGCTGGGACACCAGGCCAGTAGTCCCATACATTGGAAAACAACTGCGAACCGCTTGCCACACTAGTCGCACAAACAGAACATTTAACTAGGTATTTATGGTACGACACTGCCGTCCAGTTTGGAGCAAGAGACACCATTATTTTTCTTTCAAAAGGAAGTGAAAATATTTAAAAGTGGAATAGCAACAAATTCTTTGTAAATTGCCTTGGTATTAATGGTAGAACCTGAAATACGACATTGTTAATGTTATTTGTGTAAAATATAGATTCGTGGAGAAAAGGCTCTCACTTTTGTAGTCTAGTAAATTGAACTTTTTCATGTAAAGGGCTGGTGAAGGGAAATCTGGGCCTAATGCAAGAAAAAATCCCCACTACATTCTGATGTCTTAAAGTGATGCAGGTACTAAAGTTTAAAACCTGAGCAGAGAAGGTAGTCTCTGCAGTGATAAAATCTCACAACACGAGCACGACTGTAGGGACGTTGAAATAGTCCCAGTAGTCCCAGAGAAAGGGAGGCTATGAGCTCCCAACAATGCCTTTTCATATGTCCTCACTCTGAATCATGGATCCCGAGGAGTGGTGTGGCGCAACGGCCAGAGCAGCTGACTCCGCAGCTCACGGTTCAATCCCCGGCACCAGCGGAACATCAGTTCTGAATCATGTGACTCTGGGCAATAGCTCACATAATCTCCCCGACGGGCCCCCAGTGCCTTGAAACCTGAAGGGGTGATAGGTTCGCGCATTACAAATATGGATTATTATCCCGTTACCTCCAAGAACATTCAGAGTAATGACGGCATCCAAGTTCCCAAAATACTTATTTCGAGTAGCTCAACAGGGTTGGTGCACAAGAAGTTGTGTAACTAGGCTTGGCAGAGTTGTCTCCTCTCGCGTGTACTCGGTTCTTCGTTCTAGTCATTTGTAGGCTGGTGATGTTTGCTGCATCAGTGTGTACTCCAAGTAAAAGTGCATCAGCTGAACCCAATGACATGCTTTTGAAATCATCAGCATAGAGTGTCTTCAGTAATTGGGGGATACTTTGCGTTCAGAATAGCAGTTGTCCTTTTTGTTGTTTCCTTGCAGGTTACCACTTGTGGGATCTTATACCAGCAACCTTGTTCTAAGTAAAAGAGCTGTACTTCAAGCTTTGGAAAAAGAACAGCTTACTTCAAGCTTTAGATAAAGAACGGCTGTACTTTTAAAATAAGGAATGGTGTGCTTAAAGCTTTAGATAAAGAACGGCTGAGGGTAAACTTGTCTGCCCTTGCCAGGTAGGTCACTCCCCCACCACACAGCTCCGCCTGTGTTGTCCGCCCGCTGCTGCTGCTGGTAAGCTCGCCCCTCCGCTTGTGGCCTCGGTGCCCGTATTTCTTGCTTTCTGTCTCTCCATTTTTCCTTCTGTGCCCCTCGCTGCCCCATTGTACTGTGCCCGTATTTCTCTGTTTGCTTTCTCTCCTTTTTTCCTTCTGTGCCCCTCGCTGCCCCATTGTACTGTGCCCATATTTCTCTGTTTGCTTTCTCCCCATTTTTCCTTCTGTGCCCCTCGCTGCCCCATTGTACTGTGCCCGTATTTCTCTGTTTGCTTTCTCCCCATTTTTCCTTCTGTGCCCCTCGCTGCCCCATTGTACTGTGCCCGTATTTCTCTGTTTGCTTTCTCCCCATTTTTCCTTCTGTGCCCCTCGCTGCCCCATTGTACTGTGCCCGTATTTCTCTGTTTGCTTTCTCCCCATTTTTCCTTCTGTGCCCCTCGCTGCCCCATTGTACTGTGCCCGTATTTCTCTGTTTGCTTTCTCTCCTTTTTTCCTTCTGTGCCCCTCGCTGCCCCATTGTACTGTGCCCGTATTTCTCTGTTTGCTTTCTCCCCATTTTTCCTTCTGTACCCCTCGCTGCCCCATTGTACTGTGCCCGTATTTCTCTGTTTGCTTTCTCCCCATTTTTCCTTCTGTACCCCTCGCTGCCCCATTGTACTGTGCCCGTATTTCTCTGTTTGCTTTCTCCCCATTTTTCCTTCTGTGCCCCCGCTGCCTCTCTCCATTCCCGCCGCTGCGTCCCCTGCGCCCCGCCCCCTTGACTGACCATTCGCTGCCCCTGCCTCCCGCCTCCCAGCTGCTCCTCCCTCCCACCTCCCCATATTTGGCGGCCGCTGCGCGGCCGCGCCACTGGCGCGCCAAAGGCGCACCTAAGGCAAGCCCGTCTGCGCCCGTCCGCGACTGGACCGCGCCCAGCGCCAGAACCCCTGGACCGCGCGCCCCCCGCTCCAGCCTCGAGGACCGACGCCGATACGATGCCACCACACTCCACGCCCTCAACCCCGGACGGACGCACAACTGCTTCAAGGCCGCCCCGAAACGCACCCATGGTCCTTTCAGCTGCCGGAACTGCAGCTACACCAGCCTCAGAGCCACCGAGGCGCCCGCCAAGAAGGACCTCAACCACCTCCGGTGCATCCTACTGAACACCCGCTCCGCACGCAAACACGCCGTCGAGCTCTGGGACCTGCTCGACACATCATCACCAGACGTCGCCTTCCTGACAGAGACCTGGATGAACGACTCCTCCGCCCCCGACATCGCCATAGCCATCCCAGACGGCTATAAGATCACCCGCAGAGACCGCGTCAAAGCAGTAGGAGGAGGAATCGCCATCGTCCACAAGAACACCATCAGGGTCTCGACCAGCACCGACGACACTCTCAGCACCGCCAAACACATGCACTTCCAGATCCACACGGACCCCAACACCACCCTTAGAGGCACCCTTGTCTACAGACCCCCTGGGCCCCGACCCCAGTTCAGCGACTCCATCGCCGACTTCATCAGCACGCACGCCCTGACCTCTACCGACTACATCCTCCTCGGAGACCTGAACTTTCACCTGGAGAACAACAACGACAGCAACTCCACCACCCTGATCGACAGCCTCGCCAACCTCGGCCTGAGCCAACTCGTCACAACACCGACCCACTCCGCCGGCCACACGCTTGACCCCATCTTCTCCTCAAGCTCCCACGTCTCCTTCAGCCACACCACGGAACTCCTCTGGACCGACCACCGCTGCATCCATTTCACCTTCCAGAAACCCACCACACACCACCGCACCCAACAGATCCCACGCCGCTGCTGGAGCAAAGTCACCGAAGACCAACTCCGGGCAACCCTCGCTCTCAGCCCTCCCTCCGACCCATCCAACACCGACGACGCTGCCTGCAACCTCAGACGATGGATGGACGACTGCGCCAACACCCTCGCCCCGCTGAAAAGCTCACCTACAGCGACACCACCAAAAGAGCCAGCTGGTTCACCTCGGAACTCCTAGCTTCCAAGCGTACCTGCCGGAAACTAGAGAAGAAATGGCACAGCGATAAGACACCGGACAGCCACACAGCCCACAAAGACGCCATCCGTAACCACCACCACCTCATCAGGTCCGCCAAGAGAATCTCCTTCAAAGACCGCCTCGACAACAACGCACACAACAGCAAGGAGCTTTTCAACATCGTGAAGGAACTCTCCAATCCCAGCTCCAACACCAACGACATCCCGCCGTCGCAACCCCTGTGCGATTCCCTCGCCACCTTCTTTCACCGCAAGATCGCCGACATCCACGACAGCTTCAACACCCAGACAACCCCAACTAAGATCGATACACCAGACCCGCCACACACCATCGACCACGACCCCCTGCCAGCCTGGGCCAGCGTGAACATCGAGGACACCATCAAGACCATGAGCACAATACACTCTGGCTCCCCGTCAGACCCTTTCCCGCACCACATCTTCAACAAAGCCAGCAGCTCCATCGCACCCCACCTGTGCAACATCATCAACCTCTCCTTCGAGACCGCGACCTTCCCAGAGAGCTGGAAACACGAAGAGATCAACGCCCTACTCAAAAAACCCAAGGCGGACCCGAGAGACCTCAAGAACTTCCGGCCCATCTCTCTGCTTCCGTTCCCAGCCAAGGTCATCGAGAAGATCGTCAACAAACAGCTAACCCGATACCTCGAAGAAAACAGCATCCTGGACCCATCCCAATCAGGGTTCCGCAGCAACCACAGCACTGAGACTGCCCTCATCGCCGCCACCGACGACATCAGGATCCTGCTGGACAATGGTGAGACCGCAGCCCTCATCCTGCTGGACCTCTCCGCCGCCTTCGACACTGTCTGCCACCGCACTCTCACGCGCACGCCTCCACGACGCAGGGATCCGAGACAAGGCCCTGGAATGGACCACCTCCTTCCTCGACGGCAGAACCCAGAGAGTCCGCCTCCCACCTTTCCGATCCGAAGCCTCCGAGATCATCTGCGGCGTACCCCAGGGATCGTCCCTCAGCCCAACACTGTTCAACATCTACATGGCCCCGCTCGCACGCATCGCCAGACAACACGACCTCAACATTATCTCCTACGCCGACGACACTCAACTGATCCTCTCCCTCACCAAGGACCCCTTCGCCGCCAAAGCCAAACTCCATGACGGAATGAAGGCCGTCGCCGATTGGATGAAGATCAGCCGACTAAAGCTGAACACGGACAAAACGGAGGTCCTCATCCTCGGCTCCAACCCCTCAGCCTGGGACGACTCCTGGTGGCCAACGACGCTGGGAGCAGCCCCGACACCCACCGACCACGCACGCAACCTGGGAGTCATCCTCGACTCAACGCTCTCCATGACCAAGCAAGTCAACGCAGTCTCCTCCTCCTGCTTCAACACACTCCGCATGCTTCGCAAGATCTACAGGTGGATCCCGACAGACACAAGAAGAACAGTCACCCAGGCCCTCGTCAGTAGCAGACTAGACTATGGGAACGCCCTCTACGCGGGAGCCCCGGCCAAGCTCATCAAGCGACTGCAACGCATACAAAATGCCTCCGCATGACTGATCCTCGACGTACCACGCCACAGCCACATCACCCCCCACTTGAGGAACCTGCACTGGCTCCCCGTCGACAGGAGGATCACCTTCAAACTCCTCACCCACGCACACAAGGCACTCCACAAAACTGGCCCAGCCTACCTTAACAGACGACTCTTCTTCTACGTCCCCAACCGCCAGCTCCGCTCCGCCGACCTCTCCCTCGCCACCGTCCCCCGCATTCGAAGAACAACCACCGGCGGCAGATCCTTCTCACACCTCGCCGCCAAGACCTGGAACACCCTTCCACTAAGCCTACGAAAGACCCAAGACCTGCTGACCTTCAGGAGGCTACTTAAGACCTGGCTGTTCGACCAGTAGCAGCATCCCCCCCCCCTTCCCTCCCCCCAGCGCCTTGAGACCCTCGCGGGTAAGTAGTGTGCTCTACAAATTCTGTGATTGATTGATTGATTGATTGACTTCCCAGAGAAATCTATTTCTTTTGTTTCTAATGACCATGCCTTCTTCTTCCGTGGGTCATAAATCATTTGCACTTCACATGAGCCTCAAAGACCCCGAACGATGAATTTATGGGTGAAACTAGCCACACGCTCCAAACTTCATTTTATTAAAGATAGTCCATGAGAGTGGCTTTAGGCAGACTGGCGTTATTCATAGATCACTAATTGTCACGTGTTGCTTCGAGTAGGTCGCTCAGCTGAAAGTTCCGGAGACTTGCCCTTGAGAAGGAGGCCAATAATTGTTTTAAGAGACAACTGCAAATTATCTCGGCGCTGTGATGTATTGTACCAGGCTATGTTGAGAAACTGAAGAATGTTCTGATTTAAAGGCGTCTGAATAACTTGGGACCATTCAATTTTCCTCTGTCTTTCATTCACTATATTGCGATGGCAAAAACAATGAGATACATTTAAAAAATGCACAAAAAACGTAATAAAGAAAATCATTGAAAGCTGCTGCAAACCTGCAAGAGCTGTGTGTCCTTAATGAGCAATGGTGTGACGAAAAATAATGGGCCCCCTGCAGAAAGTGAAAAGGGGCCCTTGAGTCTCCCATATCGCACAGCTATTCATTGGCCTTGGGCTTAATGGGGGCCTTTGAAGGGTTGGGATCCCCATTTCGCCGCAGGGGTTGCAGGGGCTTGCGTAACGCCACTGTTAATGAGTATGTTCCTGTTTTTGTTCCGCATTTTATATTAAAAAAATTTCTCTTTTTTTCAGCGCCACTTCTTGCTTATTGGAATAGGAAATCATTCTATAAAGAATATAGGAATATGTTGTTACATTTTCTTTGTAGAACCCTCAATCACCACAATTGCCATCTACGGAATGTATTAACCCTACAAACTAACTCTGAGTTCCAAGGGGTAGCATGCCACCAGAGGGATATGGATGTTGGCGCGGGTTTTTAAATCTAATGCATTAATTCTTCTAGCCTGGATGACGGGGGAGAGAGTGATGGTAGTTAAGGGGAGGGGGCGGCATTTTTCAATTCTCGCCTAGGGCGGCAAAACACCTAGAAACGGCCCTGTGCAGGACCCCTGGTGTGCTGCAAAGCCTCCCTGTCTGCCGTACACAAGCATCTCTTTCACAGCTCATCAAAAGCTGAAAGAGAGTTGCTTGCCATTTGAAGGGTTAAAAGTGCGGGACATGGGGTGTCCTGTCGTTCCTTTGTGTGGGCAGCACACCCCATGTCCCCAATCACAGGCTGTGATTAGCCTGGGAGAGGCCCTTTGTTCCCTGAGCATCGCACTTATGGTGTAGAGCTGCGAGGCCCAGGGGATGGGGCGCCCTTTCCCTGTACCTCGCAGTCATGGCACAGTGTGGCAAGGCACAGGGAAGTGCGTCCCTGCAATTATTATTATTAGAGATGCACATCATTGCGAGGCCTTGGGCCTTGCAGCTCTACATCACAGTTGTGAGGCCCAAGGCAGGGCCTTAGAGGTGCGGGCCCCATGTTGGTCGGCTGGGCGTGGGGCCCTGGGCGGCTGCCCACACTGCCCTAGCCTAGCGCCGGTCCTGCGTCGTCTATCGACTGCAGGCCTCCCTTCCTGCCGCCTCACTGCTGTTACCTGCACCGGCCGCGCCTGAAAAACTATGCAGTGGCTGTCAATGCACCCCTGCTCACTACTGCACAAAGCAACTCACTTCAAGGCGAATCCTAGAGTCACCGCCTTCTAGGGGACAAGGTGGCAGATGTAACAAAGCGGAGCAGCAGTGGCTTAGAATAAATTAAGAACACCAGACCTGCACCGGGGTCCACTGCACCAAGTCGATGTGGGCCAGTCGGGGTACCCACACAGGGAGCCTGAGAACCAGGATGCTGGCAAGTGCTGGAACAATGCGAGCTGAAACAGCAGGAGAAATGCCTGGGGGCCTCGGAGCCTCAAAGTCTCCTGTCGATGCCCCTCGCTATGGGGGTAAGTCGGCCGTTCCGGCAGCACCAGCTCGCTGCCATCTTCTCCACCCTTCCCCGAACAGCGCTCACTCGACCACCAATGGCCCCTCCTACCTCCTTCCTGCGTCAATGCAGTAGCAATTCGAACTCGTCTTTGACCTATCTGTTCTTAGCTTTTGGCCTCTTATTCTGACCATCACTCTCTTATTCTCACTTACAGCCTCCATGAACTATCTTGTTTTTGCTTTGGGAATGCTTTGGCCCCAAGACAGTACCTGCTTTTTCTTTTTAGCCTTTTAACCAACTGAACAGTGTGCTGTAATTTCACGATAGTAAATAAAGCATGATACTAAATCTCATTGTTCGCCCAATATTGTAAATACATGTGTTTTCAGATACTATCAAAACTATGCACAATTTATCTTCCACATTAATTTAGAAATGTTTTACAAACTAAGTTCATTGTTATATTTTTAAAGTAAAATACTACAAAGTATTCAAACAAACTTACAAACTGGTCTTATGTATGCAAAGTGCATCTTATATTTGCTGCTGGCCTTTAGCTATGTGATTTAAAAAAGGATGGGTGGAATGCTTGAATTAATCTCAGATTAATACTTTGTGCCACATTCCAATCCACTGCGATTTTGGCTCACTTTGCTGCGAGAGAGCGGGCCCAACCACATGAATAGCAGCCTTTGTCCTGCGCCAGTGGTTACAGTCTAGCCAAAACTACTAGGCCATTGACTCTCCAAATTAGAAGTCAACCAACCTCAGGCCTCTTCCGTTCTCATTGCTCTTCATCAGTGGGTTACAGCTTGAATCCTATGATACGACGAGCACAGGCCCAATGGCCTGTAAATCCTTCTCGCTTAGAATTCTCTCAGAGTGTCTCGGCACTTGGCATCCAGATATCACTTTCCAAACAGAATTCACCCATTTTGAGTTCATTGCATAATGAAAGATTTCTATGCACTGAAAGAATTCACACTAGTGCGATAGCTTTTAGACTCTGTTCAGGAATAGCGCTGTAAATTATATTATTTTAGTGAAAATCGCTTGATATTTCTGTTAGTCAAAGACAAGGAATGTTTTCAGAGTTTACGTGTACCACAATGTCACACACTGCATATCGACCTGAAATACACAGGTTGTGGAAAATGTTAGTGCCACCCCCTGGTTTTAAAACTCACGTGGTGAGTGTATTTGTGTCATCCAAATTAAGTGTAGCTAATGGCCAGATACATATGAAGATATTGATCCATGCGGCTGCTCCTTCAAATGCATCCCGTTTCTGTGCGCCATGTGACACATGGACAAGCTTCAGGGAACATGACTCATTCTGCAACCTTTGCAAAATTCAGAGGGAGACCTCGAAGCTAAAGTCTCGTCTTCACGGCAGAAAAAGGCAATCGGCAACATCCAGTCAGACATTAAATTAATTGTGTGAAGGTTAAGTACTATTCGCATGTATCAAGATGGTCAAAATACGGGACATAGATGGAACGGTCTAACAAACGACGCGCGGGACCGTGAGTCAACAGATGAACAAGTGGTGAGGACAGAGCAAAATAGCGAGAAGGATTGAGGTCAGAGAACCTGTTCAGGGACAGACGCGCCATGAATAAATAAAGAGACAATCTGTTCCTCGGCTATTGGCACTAGTTAAACACCAATCTATCTTAAAGTTTCTAATTCATCAGGCACTGCCACCTTGAAATTCATCAATTCCCTGAAACGGAGGACCCCGATTTACTAAGGGTTTGCACTGATGCTCCTGTGACACAAAGTACCCCAAACAGCAGCGGGGATCAATTTTTCATGCGCATTAGCTATTTTTCGTTAAGAGTTCACTATGTAGCTGCACAAAAATCCCCCATTGTCCTACTAATGTATGCACGGGAGGCATTTCTGGGGCAGACCAGCGCGTCAATCATGGGTTTTGGTCCAGAGCCAGATTTACAGAAGTAGCGTAATCTGTCCTTGCCCCAAATCCTAATGCCGAAGAGGAGCTGGCATAAACAAGGGCTCAAGCGGCATTGCCTGATATACCTCCATGTACTATGTCTGCTTTAACCTGAAGCACACATCCTACAAGTAAGACATCTGCGTGATCTGTCCACTCCGTAATTTGCACTGGAGGGTATACCTCCACTATAAATCTGATGCTAAATAGTGCACTCTCATCTTTTCACAACAGAGCAAGCCTCTGCATCACCTAGAACAGCAAGATTTAGTGTGAGCGCCACCAATGGAATAATGGGGACGGCAGCTCTTACTAGGTATGCTGTTGCTCAGTTTTCTGTCCTTCCTGGACCACAGCACTGCACTTGTTCATGCAGCACTCCCGTGTATGAAGAACAGTAAATCTGGGCCCAAATCTGTCATAAACTGTATTCTTCCTTCTTTACTCCAAGGAAACACTCCCTCCAATCAAAACAGGAATCTTCACTTTTCACATCTTGCACCACATCCAAATTTGTCCCCTCTGCTAAATAGTTGGGATTGACCAAAATCTCACAGTACCCCATGTCAAGAAACTTGAGTCAACTGCATTATTCCAACGTTTCCTACCAAAAAACGTGCTCAGCACTGGTTCTGAACACCAGTGCTGGTCACGTTCCTTTCACACCTTGATGGGTGAAATACACAGCTCTCATGTCCCCCAAAATCCACCTCAAAGCCATTCTCCATACTCACTGGAGCCTCGTTAGATTGCCCTCAAAGCCTGGTTTGGAATTAAAGTAGCCTACATCACTCATAAAGTATTACAGGGCCAACTCTCAAAGGCATTTAGGAATAAGGGTAGTAGTCTTACAGGTGTATTCTTTTAGATACTCTTGCATGACTTTTTGAATAAGCCCCAAATCTTCCAAATCACTATAACTAAAAAATGCAAAAAGTGCATGTCCTTTCTGTTTGTACTAATTTTAAATAAATATTCTCTGAATAGACCTATTGTATTCAGTTTGTTATGCTTTAGGTCAATTCACAAACGCATGTCACAGTATGAGAAAGAGTAGAAGAGGAGTACTACTTTGTGACTAGGCCCCTACATCTTGTCGTCCCAGCTATCAAAAATACAAACTACATCCTCCAGAATGTGTGAAAAGTACTATGGGAGAATCCAACCTCCTACAGGAGGCCCCAAAACCAAACAAACAAAGATGCTGAAACAGGCATTCTTCTTCTGAGCTCCAACAATTTGAAAAAAACAAATTCTAAAGAAGACCAGGCTCACCTAAGACTAAAGCCTGCTTCATTTTGAAAGAATCTACACACCCATGTTTTCAGATTGCATCAACCTATCTAAAACACTGAAATATATATACCTATTCTGTTAAAGCATTAGAACACTTGCACTGATTATTGTTACGGTTCTTTGTGTTCTGTCACTTGTGAAATGGCACATTTCCCATTACGCTAGGTTTGAGCTATACAAATACCTTAAACGAATGAATAACTAAAATAAAATAAATTGGCATTAGCAACACGACAACATCTGCCAAAAAAACTACAATAGCCGCCATGTTGCCTTTTCCCAGCAGTACATAACAATGCTCAATACTCTTTCGTTGAGTTGCAGTTTAGGATTGTATGTCGGAATATCTACTACAAAAATATTGTGACACAAAATATTATGTCAAAAATATCAATAATATAAACGTTTATAACAAAAACGATCAGTAAAAATGTAATAAGTACAAAAGTATCTACTACAATATTTTAGACCACAAAAATAGAGCATTTTTGAAAAATAAATATTTTTGAATGTAATATATTTTTACAGAGCATAGAATGCAAACATTTTGAATAATGTTTTTAATCTTACCAAATCAATCCCATTTAAAAAATATTGAATTGATTTATTTCATTTTAATATTTTCTAAATGTTTTATCATTCAGAAAATAATTTCCTAAGCAAATAAGTAACTTTAACAATAAAAAATGTATTTATTATAATTTATTTTAATTTTATAAATATTTAAGAATTAAAACAGCTACATTTTTCAAACACTCTTTAATTGTAATTACAATATATTTTCAAATGAATGTTTCATTAAATATACAAAGCTACTATAAGTAAATTACTAATTTATTACACATCTGTAAAAGTTTATTTTTTAACATCAAATGCATGTATTTTTAATGTAGAAATATGTTATTTTATCAAAAAATTAAGTAAAATACAAACATTTAAAAAATGTTTACCAAGCATAAGAAATATTACTGAAATTCTTAAAACATTTAAATGAAATATAAAATAAATTCAAAATGAAAGTCTGTTAATTTTATATGATCATTTCAGTGTTTTAAATGAAATAAAATATCACCCACCAAATCCCACAATACTTCTCAAAATCTGTCAAATAAAATACAAAATTAAAGAAATATCAAAATACAATTTGCAAATATACTTGTATCATTGACTGACATTCTTTTAAACTCATCCTATCTTCAAAATAGCTTCCTTAACCCACAAAACCTTCAAATAAGATGTCCATTCATCAACCTGTCCTGCCACATGGTGCAGGGATATGTAGAGGGGCACCATAGATGCCCCCCAATACCCACAGCTTAGGGCCAGGGGTTAAGGGGGCCCGCTACGGGTCCCCAAAGACCCTTTACGCCTGTGTTTTCATGTCGTGTTCACTGCCATGAAAGGGTCGGCGGTAAGGAACATCGTAATGCCTACAGCGGTGCATTGTAGGTATTACTCTGCCTCCGCCTCACCGACGGGCTCCTTGAGCTCGTCGGATCCGTGGCGGTCGGTTTTCCTGACCGCCACACAGCCGCCCGCCATCCAAGTGTGGCGGGTGTTGAAAATGTTTGCGATGGAGGTGGGATCGCCACCAACGGGCTGTAGGTGGCGGTCCCACCGTCATCCTAATCGGGCCCTTAGTCTTAGTGCCCAATAAGTCAGGAAGAATTGTATGTAAAAGCAGGGCATGTAACAATGTTATGTAAAACATGTCCTTACAGTGAGAAAGTCCCAAAAGCTATTTTCACTGCAGCACAGTAAGATATTCCATTGGAAAGCCCTGGGATATGGTATTAAAATTAAATAATGGTATCTCCATTAAGGAAACAGCTACAAAAATAATTAAAGAACTTTCTAAAATATTTATTACAAGGGTAATCCACTGGTAAAGTCGGATTTGTATCTTACAAAAATGTACTTTTAATAAGTCACCTTTAACTTGCCTAAAGTCTCTAAAAGCCCAATTCAATGAGCTTCCAACTGTCACTCAGGAGCTGAATAGCTGAATGATGAGGTGTGAACTTTCTCCCAGAGCTGAGAAAAAGGCCTTGGGTATGGGTGGGTGTTCTATTAGTCTCTAGGAATGATCATCTGGACATTGCCCAGAAACTTAACTATCTTCAAAGAGGTCTACCCTGCCACAGGCAGATGTAGCTAATACCTGGGCCTGCACCCTCCTTTGTTTTTTCTTCTACCAGGAGAGGAGCTGCCCCAGAACCAGTTTAGAGAGACCACAGAGGAGTTTCTTATTTCCCTGACCACACCTCTAGGGTGGACAAATGAGTTCTACACATAGGCAGAAATGTCCTGCCATCTTGGTTTAGGTAGAGAGGGGCACTGTGGGATTCTTTGCAGTAAGGCACACAGGAACTGCTGCAAAAGTGGGAAGGACTGCCCCAGGGAATGTTTTCCGTATTGGTTTCGGGAGGGGGCAAGAGTCACCCCTACCCACAGACTAGTGTCAGGAATAAATGTGGCCCCCCTGGGCACCCTCTTCAGAATGCTACTGGACGTCTGGAAAACAGAAGAAGAAATGCATCTCCTGTTGGGACCTGTAACCAGACCTGAAAGAAGCGGATTCCAAGTGTCAGTTGACTGACCTCCTGGTAAGCTACAGAGACACAAGCTATTAGAAGCCTTTTTCATGAAGAGCCCAGCTGACCAATTCCAACTGGACCTGCTGTTGACCTTGCTGGTGGCTTCTGCTGTTGTGAGTCTTGATCCCCAAGTGCTGTCCCTGCTGTCTCAAGACCCTTGGCTGTGTCAAAATGTACTCCTTCTAACATGCTGAGAAACCTGAGACTTAGAAACGTTTTGGCTCCCAAGACCTCCGGAGGACCGGGACATGCCTGCCAAGTCAATTTAAAAAAGTGCATTGCCACTGAGCCAAAGTTTCAGATTTCTTCCGTTCAGGGCATTTCCACAGTACTGGGAAAGCAAGGAGGGGCTATCTGACTTGCAGGGCCCTGTTTGGTTGCAGCTTTCAGCCTTGACCTGCTGCGTGAATCTGAGTTCTAAGAAAAAGACTAATGTCCTGATTGAGATCTTGACTGGACTGGTCCCGCCATCACTTTTTTGGCAGTCTTCCAGTCCACTGTCTTGGTGGTCCGCCCACCTGATTTAGATATTGGCGGGTTTTGGGAGAATAGACCGCTGCAGTCCCGCCGCCTCTGCTCCTGCATCGACAGTGGCGGTGTCAGAAGCAGCTTTTGAAAGCAGTCCTGCCCACCTTCCCACTGTCCAGATTACGATGTGCCTTTCCGTTGAGCCTTTTCTGTTGGTGTCATCGCCATGCGCAAGTTGGCGGAATGGAAGCGAAAGAGGTGAAAACTCACCTTTTTTCTGTGTCCCACTTTGGAATCCGTCTTGTACACCATTGTCCAGGTCGTTCCTGTACTGCTGCCCCCTGACCCCGAAGCTCAACAACCCCGTGGTTGCTGGAATCAAAGGTAGGCTTCCGTGTCACTTGTCCTGTGCAGTGTATGGTAACACTGACTTTCGCCTCGTGTTATTTAACATGCAACAAAATGAACAGTACACATAACCAACATATACATTCCAATACGTGCACAACAAATACATGTGTTTCACGATAATGCGACGTTGTACTTACTTGTCTATACATCAGCAGGACCTCACTACATCATGGAGACCACCAGCACAAGTTGCACATCTAATTCGGCTTGGCGGTATCACGCCAGCCCGACAGCGGCAAAGTCCTGTGAGCCAGTAGAGAAGACCGCCGCGGCAGATGGAAACTTGCCAAGCCACAACATTTAAATATGGTAGTTGGACCTCCATGGGCTTGACGGAGTACTTGGGACTGCCACGGCAGTGGGATGGCAGTAAGACAGCCAAGATCTAAATCAGGCACTAAGTCCTAAGGTAGAAATTTTAAAGGGTGAAGTCTCCAAAAGTCTCTGGCATAATCCCTCTTTTCCCTCCTGTGTTCCTTTCCCATTCACATCTCCTCTCTATCTTCCTATTCTTTCCAATGTCTTACACCCATTATTGAAATATTTTCTCTTTACAATGTTCTACTTGTTCCTCCTTGCATGGTTATCATCTCCCTTCTCCAATATTTCATCTAATTTTATTTTCCACGCTATCTTTTTCTTATGGTTTTGAAAATGACATCATGGAACAAAGGATCCTCACCCATCTATCAAAATTTGGTGCACAAATTTCTGTTCTGCAAGAATCACACTACACGGAGAGTGAATCTTTGAAATTAAAAAGGGGATGGGTAGGTGAAATATTCTTCTCACTAGGTTCCTTTAAACAAAATGGAGTTATAATTCTTTGCCATAAATCCCTTTATATTCACTTCATTTACCAAGTAACTGATATAGGTCGTTGGATATTGCTCAAACTGTTGACTGATAAAGTTCCAATTCTTCTATTTAATGTATATGGGCCCACCACTCCAGATTGTCAGTTCTGGTCTCACATTACTCAGCAACGCTTACAACACCCAGATGATAATTTCATTTTTGCAGGAGGATGTAATCAACTTGTTGATCCATTTATTGACAGACACTCTACATCACGCTAAATTCCTAATAAGCTGCAAAATAGCATTTCTTCATTCCCTTTATCAGCGCAATTTAACAGATGAATAGAGGTTATGTAATCCTACCTCGCAAAAATATTCATATTTGTCTCCAGTAAATCGCACACAATCATGGATTGGCTATATTTTTGTCTCTCACAATTTAGTCCAGACCCTATATTCTGCAGATATAGGTTCCATCTTGATATCTGATCATGCCCCTCTGTCTATCCAATAAGATATACTACCTAAGTCTGTCTCCCCAAAACGATGAAGATTTAATAATTTATTTTCACTAGATACCTCATTCACTTCCCCTTTACTTCTTTTTTTCCATGAATAGTTTCATTTTAATCATTTGTCAGACACTGCCTTTCATACCATCTGGGATGCATTTAAGGCATCAGCTCGTGACTTTATTATCAATTTTGTCTCCAGAAAAAGTAAACTATTCCAACACCAACCCAAGAAAAGTTTTGAAGAAAATTAAAAGGTTGGAGCATTCATATCACACTTCTGGAACACAACAATCTTTACAACAACTTATTAAAGCCAAACTTCACTTTAATAAATTATCTACTGAAAGTGTGTCATCTTATCTCCATAAATCTAGCGACAAATTTTATGGCGGTCAAAATAAATCTGGGAAGTTACTAGCACATTATCTCAAAATCAAACAACAAAAACTAAAAATTGAATCAATCACAGATGACTCTAATACTTCTTAGTACAAAGACTCAGAAATCCTAAACCAATTTAAGCTTTTCTACAATAATGTATACATACCAGAACACTCTCCAGCCAACTAAGAGATTCTACATAATCTATTCAGAAACGCCATCACTAACAGTTAGATTTTACAACTTTAGAATCTGACATTACATATACAGATCTTCACACCACACTGCATACACTCAAAAAAAGATAAAGCTCCAGGACCAGATGGTTTCACAGCTGAATTTTATACATACTTCTCCAAATTACTTCTTCCCAAACTACACACCCTATTCAGTCCTTTACTCATTCTGTAAATCATCAAGCTGTTTTTTAGACATGCTTATCAGTCTTATTCTAAAGGAGGGAAAGGATTTGCAATTCTGTAAAAAATTACAGACCTATGATATAGATTAATTGTTAATATTAATTGTTGATTAATGTTAATATAGATTATAAAAAATATTGAAAGCCTTAGCCTTACGGCTAGAACCCTTTCTTCCTATTCTTCTGGGAAAGGAACAATTGTTTTTTGTTAAAGGACAATACATATCAGATAATACTCGATTGTTCTTTGATATTTTCTCAAAATCTACAGACATGAATGAAACTCTAGCAGCAATTGCCTTGGATGCCGAACAAGCTCTTGATCGCGTGAACTGGTCATTCTTATTTCACACCCTCATTTGGTTTGGTTTTGGTCCTAAAATAACTTCCCTAATCTTTCTCCTATATACTTTCCCTCAAACAGCCATCTATGTAAATGGGTTGACTTCCTCCTATTTTACTTTGAGTAGAGAAGTTCGTCATGGTTGCCCCCATCTCCTTTTCTTTTTAATCTAGCCTTAGAACCATTTCTATCTCGGCTCAGGCAAAACACAGATTTACATGGTTTTATATATATTACTCAGCAGCTAAGCTGGCTGCATATGCTGATGACATTTTACTATTTATGTGAACACCTCAATTTTCGATCCCTGCTTTTTATTCCAAAGTGACATCTTATGCCTTAGTATCTGGTTATAAATTAAACAATGAGAAATGTGAAATATTATCTCTGAACAAATTCACTTTTAAACATGGTTTCTTAGGGGGTCATTACGATGGCGGGCGGAAGCACAACCGCCGTGCTGGCGGATGCAAAAACCACCAGTTACCGCCGGCACGCAGCAGTCCACACGCCCGCCCAATTACGATGCGAAAAGTAGGCCAAACACCGCCGGCAAGCCAGCAACACCGTCCGCCATCAAAGTGCGCCCGTACACGTAGCGGCGCAGCCCAACTGACACACACCGTCCGACGAAAACACGTCCCGCCCGGCGCATAAATTACGATGCCGCAAACAAACGGCTCCCACGGCCAAGAGATACCGTACGTCAAACCGAAGCGGTAACACGGACGCCGAGCACGGACAACGAAGAAGCGGCTCCCCCGAGCATGAATCCAGCACTGCAGGCCCTCCCCATGCTCTTGCTGATGCACCACCAAGGACGCAACGTACCGCGGAGACGCAGGTAGGCACACACACAACAAGTGCACGCAAACAGCGCACACAGTGCAAGGGCGGAAAAAGCGGACAACCCCCCAGCGCGTGTACACTACACATCCACCATTGCATCCACATATGACACACAGGCCAAATCGTAACATCGCGTAACACATGTGTACACACCACCTGGGACTAGGAACCAACGACCCCGTCACGGCCCCAAAGCGGCGAGGACGCCGCCACACATGCGCACAACGCAGAGGCCAACCGCAGCGCCATGCATGCGTCGCACACAGACACAGGGACACAACCAAGCAGCACACACATCAGCCCCACCCCGAACGCACATGACACGTGACAGGCCTGCCACAGACATGTCCCCAATGCCCAATTCACGGACAACACCCAACGCCACACAACCGACGCACACATGTCAGTGAAGTCACGCAACAGCAGGACACACCCCAGTGTAACAAACATGGCGAAGCACACAGCGGCGGCAACACCAACTAGGAGAAGCAGGGCTCCTTCGGGAAGAGGAACGCCAGTACCACCCTGAAACACCCATACCACCCTGCACATATGAACAAGACATATAAAACGGAACACCAAAGAGCCCGGGGACCGACAACAGGTGGCCCAAGAATAACATTCACACACAAGGCCCAACGCAGAGCGGAAAGGCAGCCTGCCGCCCACACAAGGGAGAGCAGACAGCACTGAATGACCTTCCATTCCAACTCCGAAACCACAGCCCTACGAAAGAAGCCGGTGAATACAGCCATTGTCCAAGAAAAGACCAACACAGGCATGCCGAGGAGACCGACCACAGGGCAGATAGCGCATATCACAGAAGCACACAACGGACGGGGAAGAAAGAAGAAAACACTCCCCCATGTCGGCCACATGCAAGTTAATTGGAAGGAGTCACACATCACTGACCTTGAACTGTCTGAGAAGCATGTGGGATGAGGGCCCGTGTCCTCCAAACAAGCCAACAGAACACAAGTCCTGTCTCCCTACGACTACACAGAGCTCACACCAACCTCGGAGCGTGCACATTGCAGACTGCACACACAGCCGGAGCACGCCACCACAACGCACTGCTGCGAAATGGCAACCGCAACACACCTACCCAACTACGCCGGACAGCTCAAGCTGTACAAAACCAACCTGATAGATATATTGGGATGCGATCTCCTGTCCCTGCTGAACGTAAGTTACCGACTGACTTACCGCATCACATTGTTCAGCTGCGTCATGCCCGTCTTCTACTGTCGGAGGTGTCCCTACCAGCATCCCGTGGAGATATGCCTCTCCAACCCGGCATGTCTGAAGGCGGACCTGCTACCACTACTCCTCCCTCTGGACGCACACGACAGGGCCTGCTCTGCCTATGGGGGCATGGCGTATGTGGCCAACATCGCACCCGCACTGAAATGGGACCACTGTGCCTCCACACGACGGATCATCGAGAACAGCTACATCGAATGTCACCCAGCATGCCCCATCATGGTCCTCCAAGGGACAACTTACGAACAACACCTTGACAGCCACCATCCGCTACATTGGCTGGCAAACATGTACACCACCAATGACATGGAAGCCCTGCTGGACGGCATCGCATACCTGACAACCTGTAAATTCGTCGGACCACAACGCAGGTTCCCCGATTGACCTATGATGTCCAACCCCGCACCCATGCTTAGCTTCCGCACGGACTGGCCAGTCACCACCACAACAGCCATACCAAACGACCGGCAACTGTTACCACACCATCAACGACATCGCCATGACATCGGATATGACCGGGACATGCACACTGTTCCCCATCACATCCAGGAACACCGCATGCATCGTGGGAGGCAGTGGCATGGGGTCTGTGTATCGCACCCACATGGACGGAACTGCACGAACAACCAGGACACGACATGGATCCAGCGCCCATGGACACACACACCGCTCAGTGGACATGAATAGGTCGCCTGGAGTCTGTGGGTGCTGCACCCTCCCACCCCCGCCCGGGAATCCCATACCAGGACCTTTGCATGGACGACAAGTGCATACAACAACAACACGACCCCAGTGACTGTGACATGTCCAGTAACCACCACATTGCAACAACAAGTGGCACGCCGCTGCATGCACGCAAGCACATGCCCTGATGTCATCTCACATGCACGCGTGCATGAGGAACAACCGCAGCAAACCTGTCACATGGAACTGAGATGGACTGTGCCCATGATGCCAAGCGGTCTGGTAGGCTACATGTATACCGTCTGTGTCAAAGTCCGCAGCTCCGCAGCTATACGTAAATGTACATTAGCACAGCCTTGGCCAAGCAGATGTAACTCTGAAGCCCACATCCCACATGCAACAGCCAATCACATGTAACCCCACACCCTATCCCATTTGCAATCATGCTCAGTATATCCTCAACATGTATTCCGCTGCCAGTAGTGTCCAATATACTGCATCACAGAGGACAGAAGACTCAATATAATGTTTGAAACCAAAACTGTCTCCGCTGACTCATTTCACAAGTACGAATGAGAGAGGATGAGAGTATGTGAAGTACACGGCAGTCGTGACATGACCATGTAGTCCACTGGTATTGGATGTCAATGCAAATGAATAGCACAACTGTGGAAGACACACATGTGTCGTGTGAAGTCGTATGGACGCAGTGCTCAGGTGGGTGGGTGTGACGGGTAGATGCGCACATGCCAAGTTGGAGCACGCCGTGTCGGGAGGGGTCATGAACAGTACACCACCGCTTCCCTGGGCATTGTGAGAGGACACCTGTCGGGGGAGTGAACACGTGTGTGCACAGCAGCCGGGCACACGTACAAAGCGGTACCATGCGCACCTCAGCCCACCCTCTGTGGACAAGCTGGATCCTGTTGTGCGCCCGCCATGCCCCTTGACAAGGCACACACAGCCCCAGTCGACCAGGTGTAACCCCAACATAGTCAATCCGCACAGGCGATACAGGGCACGGGATGGCAGTGGAGCATGGTGTGTGAGAGGTCTCCTCGCGCTCCTCCTGGTCATATCATGCAGGCAATAGAACCTCAACGTCTAGCATGGCACAAGTCAAATGGAAGTGTAGGGGGACGCACCACAGCACGAGCAGCACTGACGTCACGGGAGGTGGCTCGCACCATCCCATCCATTGCCCATTATACCAACCACGCCACATGCCATTGCGACTAAGTGCAAGCGCGTGCGCCACCACCCCCGAGCCCTCCCCAGAGAGGCCAAAGAGTGAATGTGTGGGCCATCAGTCACAGACGGACGCGGCATGGCCGCAAGTTCAGCCACAGCCACTGGGTGTCGCAGGTGGCGGATCCGGAAGGCGAAGACTGTGATGCATAGTCCATGCAGGCCGGGTCTCCATTTGGGGCACCACGCAGGTGGACGGCGTCCTGCAACACATCATACCCTGAGACAGCCCACTCGTGCAACTGGACCCACACATACACTCCTTGCCCTCTCTGGTGCGAGCTTGGGGCTGCCTGTGCAAGCGCTAGCCTCGCAGGTGCACATGCATATTGGGGGAGCGAGGGGAGGACATGAGGGCTGGGGCGAAGATGACTGTATCACTGTCAGTGAGTACAAGGGATGACCCAGATGTGGAAAGGAAGAGACGTGTCCCGTGTGTACTGCAACTAGTCGCCAATCCAACTACCCCCCATGTCCGGAATGTAAGCCCGCACCTAGGCCCGCCCATCCGCCACATCGAATATACCACCAGCACGACAACCTTCCCATTCGAAACACTGACTGGGGGTGGCGACCAGTGAACAATCATGTGTAGCCTACCCACGCGTACATGTGGGCCCTCCATGATCCATGTCACCTGCGGCAAAGTCATGACATGCGCAATGAGGGAAGTGAGGAGAGCTGTCCGCCCCACGCACAGAAGGTGCATCAACTCCACAGACCCAGCAGCGAGTCCAGCAGGGGTCACATGTGCAGGGGCAGCTGTGCCTGGTGTGAAGGCACATGCATATAGACAGCACATCGACCAATGTGTAGTCTGCCCACATCTACAGTCCATCATCATGCGGACATAGGAATTGAACACAGGGCAACACATCTGAGTGGGTGCACCCACCGTGACCAACAATGCGCAATCATCGACGTACCCGCCCTGTGCATGGCCCCCCACCCAACGGAGGCACATCCAGTGCCACCATCCCACACACACAAGCCTTCCACGGAACATGCTGTGTCCAATGCTCAGTACAGAATCAGCGCCCATCTGGTGGATCCTGAACAGGAGACACATGCACACACATGCCAGCTCCCACTATGTACGTCTGCCACCTGGCACGTGCAATGTAACCTCTCACCTGTGACGTGTGACTGCAAGCACACAGCCGTCTTGGCATGGGGCTGTCAATGTGGACACCTGTCAATGTTTCGGGAGGTGTGATCCGTACAGTGCTGTACATAGGGTGCAGTGCTGACACCTACTACTGTCTCATATCCCCTCGTGCCACAGGTCCCACTTGTTTTGGCCGCTCAGCCTGTGCCCACATCGTCGTCGTCGTGTGCCATACTCATCCAGCCTCGGAAGCAGTTCCATGCTCAGCAGACATTCATGTTGCCGTGGCGTTGCCACTTGACGAATATGCAGTCAGTCCCCATCAGCACGCCCGCAAGTCATTGGGGCCTAGATCCCCATGTGCATGCACATGGCAGTGGTTTGTATCACTAGCCATTGCCATTGTTGGGAGACCTGTGTAAGTGTATTGTGGCCGTGCCGTCCCAGCTTGACAGCTGGGCTGTGGCTCATGTGCTTGCTCAGTCATGTCAGTGATGTGTATGCGAAATTGCTATGTGTTGTGTTGCTTTGACATGTGTCCACTGCCATTTTCCCTAGGCGGAGACCGAACATTGACCGCCCATACCAATTGCTGGCGGACATGGACGATACAGAGGTCATTAGGAAGTTTCGGCTGGACAGGCCAACCCTGCATCGACTGTGTGCCATGTTGGAACCCCATCTCCGTCCCCGCAGGGTGTATCCGACAGCTGTCACCCCCACGGCTAAGGTGATGGCCGCCATGCATTTCTTCGCCACTGGGTCATTCCAGCACACAGTGGGCAGTGGAGGAGGGATGTCCCAGCCCATGTTCAGCAAGGTGCTGAGGGATGTACTGGCAGCCATGATGCTGTACCGAAACAGGTACATCCGCTTCCCCAGGGCTCGTGAATTGGCGGCAGTGAAGGGTGCATTCTATGCCCTTGGCAGAATCCCACACGTCGTTGGAGCCATTGACTGCACACATGTTGGCCTTGTTCCACCACAGGCCACTGAGCACCTGTACCGCAACAGGAAGCACACGCACTCCCTGAATGTGCAAGTGGTGTGCCTTGCGGACATGGTGATCACCCACGTGTGTGCAAAGTTCCCAGGCTCGGCTCATGACGCACACATAATGCGCAACAGCATCTTGCCACGACTGATGTCCAATCTGCAACAGGATCGTGGCTGTATTGTCGGTGAGTATGTGGAGTGGTGTAGCGTGCTGGTTGTGCGATGCTGTCCCCTGTCCAGTTGGAATAGCAACGGTTCTCTGTGTCCCTCACACCCAGGTGACTCTGCGTACCCAAATGGGGCATGGCTGCTCAGTCCATTGAGGAATCCTCGCACCCCAGCAGACGATCGCTACAATGAGGCACATGGGAGGACCAGACGTGTGGTCGAGCGTACCTTTGGCCTCCTCAAGTCCAGGTTCAGGTGCCTGGACCGCACCGGGGTGCGCTGGCGTACTCCCCACAGAAGGTGTGCCAGATAGTGGTGGCGTGCTGCATGCTGCACAATCTGGCCATTCGGAAGCAGATCCCCCTCATCGTGGATGACGGAGATCAACCAGGGCCCCAGCCCGCAGACCAGGACAGCTCGAGTGAAGAGGACAGCGGAGAGGAGGAAGCTGGTAATGTGCGGCAGCAGCTCATCGCCCACTACTTCACTTGACGGTGAGTGTCCATGTACGACGGCTGATGTGGCTGTGTCTGTGCAGGTGTGTGTGTGCTGTGTCAGGGTGGCCGTTTGTTCACTGCGTGCTGTGTGTCAACGCTCCATGGCCAGGGTAGTATGCCACTGTTGGTGGCTGTGGCATTGTGCCCTATTGCTCTGTGCGATGTGTGTACATTGCTTGTAGTTGTTGACATGTACTGTGTGATGGGTGTGTGACACACTCATTGAATGTACTCCTGTTCTGTCTCCCACCCCTAGGTCCCTACAGGCCCTCCGGTTCCATTGCCATGCCACGCATCAGGTGCCTTTCCGCCCAAGGTGGCTGTTGTATTCCGTACAAATAAAACACAGGGCACAAACAGCAGTTTGTGTAAGAGGTGCATTTATTTCAAACTGTGACATGTGATTGTGTGTAAGGTGATGACATAAGTGGTGCGTGCAGTGACAATGAGCTGTCGGTCATGGCTGCGTGATGCTCAGGGTGTACCCACTGGTTCTATGTCCATAGTCCAACACACACATGCCATCCAGATGGCTGTGTGGAGTGGGATCGTAGTCCAAGTCAATGCAGTGGGTGGTCAAGGAAGGCTGGTTGGCTGCCTCACTTGCGTCTGGAGCGTGCGAAGTCCTCCCGGGAGATCTGTTTCCACTTCGGACGGCCCCTTCCACGTTTGCGAGGGGGGGTGCCTGCTTGCGACATGCTGGTGGTTGAGGTGTGCTCACTGGCTGTGGACGCAGGGGAACTGGACACTGCTGCTCGACCCTGCGCCCCGGCAGGTGGTGGCGGAGGGGAGCTGCTGTCCCTGGCTGTGACCTCACCGCCACCACCAGCTGGCCCATGAGGTCCACGAGTTGGCCCATACGGGCGTCCATGGACCTCAGCACCCCCAGCACCTCCCGCGTGTCTGAAGCAGACCTGACCCATTGTTCTTGGGCCTCTTCATAGGCCCCAAGGACTCTGGCCATTTGAGGCAGGGCATGGCTCCCAGGGGAGACTTGCGTTTCCCTGACCCTGCTCCTCCTACCAGTACTGCTGCCACCGGCCTGCCCACTAGCCACATTGCTCACCACGGTCCTCGCTGTGGCTCCCAGGGTGGATCCAGTCGGCCGGGCCACCACCTGCGCTGGGGCTGGTGCCAGCGAAGACATGGTGGTGGTGGCGGCGGTGGTGGTCGGTGCGGCGATGAGTGGCGGTTGCGGCAATGGTAGTGGCCGCAATGACCGTGGGTGTGGCCGCAATGACCGTGGGTGTGGCCGCAATGACCGTGGGTGTGGCCGCAACGACAGTGGCAGCAGGGGGCTGGGAATGTTCAGCAGCCCTGGATGATGGGTTGGTGGGTAGGAGGGGTCCTGGGGAGCGGCTGGGCCCTGCCACACCAGATGGGCCTGCTTGGTGGTCCGTGTCCGAAGAGGAGGACAGATCCTCCACATCCGTGTGTCCTCGTTGGGGGCTTGTAGGCTGGCTGTGCTGGCTGCTGTCTCCATCCCCAGCATCCAGCAGTTCGTCACCTGTGGAGAGAATGAGATTTGTTATTGTGTTGCACCTGGCGAAGTATGTATTTGTCGTCTGACATTAACAGTTCGTGCAATCTCGTACATGGGTTTCCCGGAGGCGTGTGTGTGGCTGTAGCATTTGTAGTTGTGTGTGCTTGACAATGGGACTGTGTGCTGTGCACATGTGGCATGGGACGGATTGGCCATGCTGATGGGTGTGTTGCTGTGCCCCTACTTATTGTGACTCTGGTGTATGCGGGCTCCTGGCCCATCCTGGGTCTGGTTTATACTTTGCTTTTGGTGTTCAGATGGGACGCTTAGGAACGCATATGGCAACATGGGGGCCATGCCCCAGATTCGCATTTGGGATGGAATATGCTTTTGGGGTACATGCTGTGAGCCATGGGTGCCGAACGTGACATGTGTTGTGGCAGCATGACAGTGCATGGTTTGAGGTGTGTGCATGCTTGACATGGCCTGCATATTTGCTGTCTGTTGTGATTACTGGACATGGCATTGGACGCATCGTTATGAGTGAGTGATGGTTGTGTGCCAGCCAACGTATTGCAGTTGTCCCATCTCCTTGGTGTGCGTGCTGCCCTGTGCCCTGTGCATCACTGCAGTGCTCGGGGGTGTGGCCCATGTTGTGTGTTGTTGCTCACAGTGTGTCGTGCGCTTCATTGACTTCTGGCACATGGTTGGTCATGGGCATGTATCTTAGCGTGACTGCTGTATGTGTGGCAGCTGTGCGGATGACATGCCTTTCATGAGACTGGGGCTGACGGATGGGATGGATGGTATGTTGTATGTGCATGGTGTGTCTGTGTGTTTGATGGGTTCAGTGGTGTTCGTGTGCATTTATGTTGTTCCGCTCTGTTGCGTCTAGTGTTGTTTGTCTTACATAGGCGTAGTTGTGGGGTGTGTGGTTGACAGGCAGTAGGGGCTACATGGACAGGACTTCAATGGTGTTTCGGTTGTGTGTGATGGGTTGTACAGTGGCTGCCATGTGGTACTATATTCAGTGTGGCTTGTGCATGCAGACGTGGCTCCTTGGGTGTTGCTGTGTTTGTGATGGGTCATGTGGGGTGTGAGTCTGTGGTTCATGTCCGTGTGCACATTGTTCACTTGTTCGTGACGGTGGGCGGTGCTGCGTGTTCGTCTGCTACGTGACATGTCCCATGTGTTGGTCGTGTTACGGTCCTCATGCCTCCAGTAATCCAGCCCTGTCCAGTTTCCCACCTGCAGGTTGTTCGTGCGGGCACTGTACTGGATGCCACATGGTTCTAAGCGGGGGTGCTCCATGTTGCAGGTCTGTGGGGGTGGGGGGTGTTGTGGGTCGTGGTGGTGGCTGGACACCCACTGACACCGATTGCTGTGGACCGTGATGTCTACCTTTCGGCTGTCGTTGTGCACTGCGGTGGCTGACACGTGGCTGTGGGGTGTGGGGGATGCTCCTCCTTGCTGTGCTGTGGGACTAGGGGCCTGGTGTGTTTTGTACTTGGGCTGTCCACCCTCCCACCCATTGCACTTTGTGTTCCTGCCACTTACCTGTTACTTGTCGGTTAGTGCAGCTATGGCGGACACATGGGTGTGGTGGGTGCTCGTTGTGGCGCTTCTGGCATATTTGGGGACCTGTTGGTGGTTACGTGGCTGGCTGAGTGTACACATGTCCCCACGCATCTTACAGTTGTTCGGTTTGGGCTGTGTGTGGTGGTGTCTGTTGCATGTGTGTGTGATGTGTTGTGTATTGTGTGCTGGACATGGGGGTGTTTGTCCCTGGGAGCTGTGGCATGGTGGTAGTGCATGTGAGTACATAGCGGTGTGCTGGTATACATTAGTTTGTACTTACCAGCCTCCACTCCCCCTGCTAATCCGGCGAGGATCTCGGGATGTATGATGACTCGCACCTTCTCCTCCCACGCTTTGAAGGTCTTGAAGAGCGCGGGATTCCCTCCGCCAGTGACGGCAGCCAGCTCTCTGTTCTTGCTCTCCTTCTTCTTGACCAGGCTCTTGACGTCATTCCACCGTTTGTTTATTTCGACTCTGTTCCTGGGCAAGGTCCCGACTGCATTGACCTGGTCTACGATCCGGTTCCACATTCTCTTTCTGGTGGCTAGTGGTGTGTGCTGGACCAGGTTCCCATAGATTTGTGGGTGCACCTTGATGATCTCGTCGACCATGACCGTCAGCTCAATGGGCGTGAACTTGGGCATTCTTTGTGGTGCCATGGTGTTTGTGGTGCTGGTGCGGTGTGTGTTGTGTAATGTGCAGGGGGTTTGTGGTGCCGGTGTTTGGTGGTGGTGGTGGTGGTGGTGGTTGTGATGTGTGCGTTTCTGTGGTGTGCTGCTGTCCTTGCTGTGTCACTGTGTCCTCTCCTCTCCTCTCTAGTTTGCAATGTTGCAAGGGGTTGTGGTCTGTGGGAGTGCTGCTTTTGTACTTACCTATGTGGGTGTGTCCTCATGGTCTGTTGTTTTCAGGTGTGTTGTGTCTGGGGTTCTGGCCTTTGTAGTTTTTGTTTGTCCGGGGGTGTTTTCGGGATGTGTACTGTGCTTGTGTATTTGTGCGTGCCTTGCTGTGTGGACTTGTTGGCCATGTTGTGTGCGATTGTTTTTGTCAGCGGATGGTTTCTGTGCAGGGACGTGGGCGCCATGGCTTCTGCCGTGTCGATTCTCATCGGCGTTGTTTGCGCTGGCGGGCGGTATATTTGTAGTTTTCCCGCGCTCATGGCGGTGCGATCGTAATCTCACGTGCGGTGTGTCGGGCGTGAGGGCGGGCGGTTTTGTGTTGTCGTGCGTGTTTCCGTCCGTGGCGGGCGGTTTGACTCCGACTCGGACGATGGCGGGCGGTATCTTGTGTGATTTTTCCGCCGATGGCGGTTTTCGGTTTGTGTAATCGTAATGGCGTGGTCGGTGTTCAGACGGTGTGTGCGGGCGGATTTTTGCCGCTTCCATGCCTGGCGGATTTTTTTACGCCGGGTATCGTAATGGGCCCCAAAGCTTCTAACTTCAATTGGAAACCTCAAAAATTAAATATTGTGGTCATCAATTCACCTGATCCCTTAAAACATCCATCTCTATAAATATTAAATACTGTATAAATAAAATCACTTCATAAACTAATAGATGGCACTCCTTATATCTTTCATGATGGGGTCATCTCAACAATATCAAAATGATGTTGGTACCCATTATTCTTTATATCATTTCCAACATTCCATTGAATATCCCACTTATGTTTTTCACAAAAATATATTCCATGCTCTCCTCTTTTCTCTGGAATAATAAATGACCTCGAATGTCCTTGCTAAAACTAAAACATCCCAAAACTGAGGGGGAAGCAAATTTCCCTGATTTCCCAGAATATCATAAACCATTTTTATTGAGCCAATCTACACATTGAAAATCATCCTCACTCAAATATTGTCCATTATGGGTTGATTTAGAACGTAATTTCTTATCACCCTTTTCACTGCAAGAATACCTAAAATTCATGCACAAGCCTCTAAAGCTCTCTACTCCAATTTTTAAAAACACCTATAAGTTACTAGAAACCATAATATCACATACACCGAGGGATTTACACACTTTTCTTCATTCTACCATTTGGCCTCATACATTTATTCAATTAATTAATAATTCTATTTATTGGAAAGCCTGGAGGAAATGGGGGTTATCTTTTTTTCACAAGCTCAGTCACTGTGTGGGCTTCCATCATCGTTTCAACATAATTTCCAACTTTTACAGAATACTATTCTTGAAACAGACAACTTTTTCATATCCAGCTTTCCCTCTACCCTAGTCCCACAAATTCCACTTGGTAACCTTCTTCACACTAATGAAAAGGCCTCCACCATTTAGTCACACTTACAATACATCTCTATTAATAGATCTAAAACAGACACAGACTTTCATAGGAACACAACCTAACCATTACTTTGCCCATTTCAATGTGGAAACAGATCTAGATAAAAATCAGAAAATCATCCAGAGCAGCAGACACAACGCAAACACTTTTTTACATATATAATAGACTATTTTTCACTCCGCTATCCTTGCATAAAATCAACCCAGTTATTCCACATTCTTGTTGGAAATGTTCAGCATAACACACTGATCTAAAACATTTACTATTTACATGCCCTTTTGTCTCTACGTTTTGGTCACAAATTTGGAAATGAATTAACTCTATCGTTAATTTCAATGTGCCTTTCTCCAATGCCAATGTATTTTTAGGAAGTGTATTCAATGATTGGGCAGATACAACATTGAATGTAAAAATATTGGATTTATTATTAGCAGTTGCTTTTCAGCAAATTATACGAAATTGGAAAACCTCTACTCAGCTATCATCTAAAGCATGGTGGTATGCAGTTTGTCACAATTATAGACTGGACACATCATATATGCACCCTATATCACCTGTTTTTTTTTTTTAATGAAAGGGCTTATGGACCACAGTTACCTACTTTCTCACCAAATCTGCCAAAGCATTGTTTGCCCCCTCACCTAGTCCTCAAGAACTTCTTCAACCTTCATGACTTTCCATCTCTGACAATATTACTTTTCTTTTAATATATATTGCTCTGCACGCATTATTACTTCTTCTCTATATTTATATCAGACTACATTCCTCAAGAACCATCTACACCTGCCCTTTTTTCCCTTAATATATATTTGTACTGATTTTACTATTGTAATATTTTCCCTACTTAAACTCTGACTGTATCTTATTTGTTATAATAAACATACTTTTAAAACTTAAAAGGTTTACCCAGAAACTGAACAAACATTGAAAGAGGGTATGAAAAGATATTAAGGCCACCATACTGCTAGGATTTCCAGTACTCACATTTTTAATATATTCAGGTAGACTGTAGTTTACAATGAACCCTCTAGTTGACAATCATAAAAACCCAACCAAATTACTTTCAGACAAGGGTGCTCCCGTCTAGCCCAACCAAATTGGCAAGATGGGAGACGTCTACAATAATGGTGCACACCATGTGAGTATCTATCACAACTTTGCTCTAGCAAGAGGGTCCAGGGTAGTCTTGAGCTCAACTATAATAGCACCAAAAGCATACGTACGTTAGCACCAAGCATGCAGCAGACACCCTTTATAGGAGATAAAAAGAACCCAATTTAAAGAGAAAAAAACAGTACAGCTAATAAAGAGCGGAGGGGCAAAGAGCAGCAAAGAAGAAGGGCTGTACCTATAGTGCTATGCACATGTCTATCCAGCTGCACAACCAGAGGCATACAGAACTCTTAGCACAGCTCAGGCATACAACTCACAAAGATTTCATTCACACCCATTCTCTAATCATTGTTGTACCTGTACAACAAACACCTATCCATGCATTGCAGGCTGGCAATACCGTATGATATCATAAATTGCATTATCTGAGCAGTAACAATTATTGATATGTGTCAGACCAGCACATCATGAAGAATTACAGAAGTAACTCTACATGCCTTTCTGTGTTGCTGACACAGTGGCAGATGAACACGCATCCACTAATCACAAAATAATTCCTGCCCATCCCAGTGAAGGACCCACAGTCATCCCAGGAAGCCATTCTTTCCATAGAAGAGAGTGCAAAGGACTAAAAGATTGGGGAATGCACAAATGAATTCTCACTGGCAAGAGGAGTTAGGTGCAGTTTATCCCTTATCTTGTTTATTTTGCATGCCATTAACCTTGAGAAAGTCTTGCAAGAAAAGAGACATGATACTCCCAGAGGTGCACTCACGATTTTCCCATCCTCCTCTATGCGAATGATGCAATCCTAATGGCCAGAACTGCTAATGGACTAGTTAGGTTAATAGAGGGTTATGTGTCTTTCATGTATTAACTAATTATTCAAAGACATATTGTGCCTCTAGATCCCAAAGCAACCACATCCAGAACCATCAATAAAAAATAGACTTGAGAAAGTTTTCCTATCTACCTTTTACCCCTTGGGAATCTGGAACCAGCATGTGTATTAGAAATTCTTTTTGCGTCCCTCAGTGTGCACCAAACTATACATGCCACGAGGAGCTAGGCCTAAGATACTTGGAAGCCAATATCATACTACTGTGAATTGCAATTTGGACAAATCCAGCTGCTGATTTTAACAACAAGACTATTTGTGGATTGTGTTAAGTTAGGTGAATGCTATAAAATTCCATGGTTTAATTATAATAACAAGTGATGAGGTAGTATGGGATGGACATGCATGTATACTCATCTTTTAGTAGTTACTAGTTCTGGGTGATAAACTCCGCTCCCCGGGCGGAGTTCACAAAGTCTTTGCCACTCTTCGCTCTGCTTAAAGTGTGGAGTTTTGCAAAAACTCCACCTCTGCCACGTGTCAGAGTGTTACTGACGCCCTTGTGGTAAATATGCCTGATCCTAGCATGGCAGTGGTTGTGACGCGGCCTATTCCTTGCACATTCTGTAGTGCGCAGTGGTCCAATCACTTCATGAAGAGTGTGAGGCTTTGAGCTGCCCTACTAGCACTTATGGAAGGTTTTTCATGGGACCTGAGCTGGGATTTGTGGTCGGCAGTTAAATATTGATTTGTGGCTGACGTAAATGCTGCAGATCTGCCAGGCAGTGCCAGACTTCCCATGCCCCACAACCCCCGCATGAACCCAGCATGGGCCGGGGGCTCGTTTTGATTGAAGAGCACTGAGGGGTGTTGCAAGTGTGAGAGGCCACAATGTTTACTCTCCACCCAGATGGTGTTGTGGGAGGAGGTCTGTGGTAGTGGTGCTGGAGTAGAGAGCTAAACTGAGGAGGGTGCTGCGGATGCTTCAGATGGGAGGCACGCTCTGTCTGACCACACAAGGTAATGTAGCGGATGATTGTCGATAAACATTCCTTTGACTCTAGAACTCTTAATCCGTATTTCACCTCTCGCCCGTCTTTCCCCTTCTCACTCTTCATTGTGTCCTCCTAGTCTGATGCCCTTCCCCATCTCACCTCCCTGTTTTCCTTACTTTACAAATTACAATGCAAACATACTTCTGTCTCCGCTGGATGTAATTAATGGATTACAAGCTATTCAGCCTTAAGCCCCAATCTCCTTCGTGCAGCTGCTTCCCAAACGTTTAGTGCTGTCATTTCTCTTCCACCTCCTCTGCCCACCCTTTACTCCTGCCTCTCTGCCTCTCCTGTTTTGCAATTTGGGAGCTCTCCCTGAACTCCAGGGGTGCTCTGTGTGTTGCTGCAGTCAGTCCACTCGCTGTGCCTCCATCAGTTGTGTACCTTTTCTACAGTGATTACACCACCATTTTTGCATATCCAGTCACGAAGCCTTCTTGGGTTATATTAACAGAGCGATAATGACCGGTTACTTACCGGTAATATTCATTACTCCGAGTCGTAGCCCTCCCCGTCCCAGTCCTAACTACATGAGCATATCTCCTCCCACCAGAAACTCCCAAGCCACTAAAAAACCCATCCCTTCCCTCCAGGCCACACCCACACCCTGAGGCACATAACCATGTGGCCCGCCAATCCACATCCTGTACCACCAAGCACAAGAAGCCGAACAGGGAGGGAGGGATGGGAACCTGGACTGGGACGGGGAGGGCTACGACTCGGAGTAATGAATATTACCGGTAAGTAACCGGTCATTACCTCCTCGTCAGCCGTCCCAGTCCTAACTACATGAGCAGATACCAAAGCAAGAATCGGCTTCACTCAGTAGCAAAAACAGACTTTATTAAATCACAGTAAAAGTCACACAACCGGAGCAGAACGCAACACAGCGTCCCCAAACCCAGCAGAATCAGTCCCACCCACCACCAAACGATAATGGGACATAAAGGTGTGAGGAGAACTCCAGGTAGCAGCCCTGCAGATCTCGGCCATGGAAGCCCCTTGAAAACAAGCCCAGGAAGCAGCCACCCCCCGAGTCGATCTCCCCTGAACCGACCCAGGCACCAACACACCACAAGCCTCATACGCAGCCCCCACAGCCCACCTCAACCAACGACTGAGGGTAGCACCAGAAGGCTTCAGACCATGACCAGCCAGCCCAAAGGTCACAAAAAGGGAATCCACCTTACGAAAAGGCTCAGTACGCAGCAAGTAGACCTCCAGAGCCCTCCGAACATCCAAACAGTGCAGTCGTACCTCAACCTCCGAACAAGGACTCGGACAGAAAACAGGCAAAACCAGATCCGCTGAGCAGTTAACTGAGGAAGGGACTTTGGGAACAAAGGAAGGATCAGGCCGCAGAACAACCCGATCAGGGAAAAAACGCAAAAAGGGGACCGAACAAAGCAAGGAGCCCAACTCCCCAATCCGTCGAGCAGAGGTAATAGTGACAAGGAAAAGCACCTTGATCGTTAAAAACCGCAAAGAAACCTCCAGCAGAGGCTCAAAGGGAGCCCCCTGCAAGGCCCCCAAAACCAGAGGCAGATCCCAACTAGGTGCAAAGGACCGAATGACAGGCTTCTGGAGGAAACAACTCCTCAACAACCGGGACACCAGGGGAACCACCGGCTCACAGACCGAACCCTGAAAGGCCCGAACAGCCGCCCACTGAGCCCTAAGGGAGGACACAGCCAGACCCAAGTCAAACCCGTCCATCAAAAACTCCAAGACATGCATCGGATCCACCTCCAACGCAGACCACCCCCGCGCCGCACACCAAGTCTAAAAAGAAACCCAATGCTTGGCATAGGACTTGAGCGTCAAAGGGCGCCTGGACCGCTGAATAAAGTCAGCCACAGAAGGAGAACACCCCAACGCCACAAGGTTCATCCTCTCAACAGCCAACCCGCCAGGCGCAGACGGACCAGACACCCCCGAGACAGAGGGGGAAACGACAAGGGACAAGGGACCACCGGCAACCTCCAGCAAGGCCCCACCGCCAACCTCAATAACAGAGGGAACCAAGGCCTCCTGGACCAATCCGGAGCCACCAGGATCCCCGAAGCCCGATCCAGCTTGACCTTCAGCAGGACACGCGCAATCAGACCAATAGGGGGAAAAGCATACAGCAGGCCCCCCTCCCACCGGAAGGACAGGGCATCCACCCTCCAAACCGCGTCCGACCGAACCAGAGAACAAAACCTCTCCCTCAAGGTGTTCTCCGGGGCCGCAAACAGGTCCACCACTGGGACCCCGAACTGGGCCATCAGGCAACCAAACACTTCCTGCGACAGGCACATGTCCACCAGGGAGGGAAACACCCTGCTCAGGCGATCCGCCTCCCAGTTCAAAACCCCAGGCAGATGTAAAGCCCTCAGAGACAACAAGTGGGACTCCGCCCATAGGCAGATCCGTTGCGCCAACAAGTTGAGGGAAGCCACCTTCGCACTCCCCTGACGGTTGATATAACACACCACCACCGTGTTGTCTGACCGTACCATCACATCCTCTGGAGGACCCAAGGCAGAAAATGAGCTAACGCCAACTGAACAGCCTTCAACTCCCTCCACCCGAGGACATTTCCGCCTCCAGCACAGACCAAAGACCCTGTACCGACTCCTGATCCAAGACCGCCCCCAGCCCAGTTCGCTGGCATCGGTCGTCAGGACCAACCTCTCCTGGGACACAAAGGGCGAGCCCTGCAAGAGGTTCTGATCCACCAGCCACCAGGACAACTGCCGGGCGATGTCCACACCCCCCGGTATCAACAACTCGTAATTCAGAGAGGTCGGATCCCAATGCCCCAGAACATGATTCACCAGGGGGTACAAGTGTAAACGGGCCCAAGGCACAATCATCACAGTAGCTGACATCAGCCCCTGAACACGCAACCACTGGCGAGCCGTGGAAGATGGAGCCCCCAACACCCTTCTCAGTTCGTGCACAAGAGTCAGTCTGCGGGGCTCCGACAGGAAGACTTTTCCCAACCTGGTGTTGAACACCCCCCCAATGAACAGCAGCTCCTGAGAGGGGCAAAGATGGGACTTCTCCAAGTTCAGAATCCACCCGAACCGTTGAAGGAGACTGCAAACCTCCTGGGTATGTGCCTGAGCCTGAAGGAAAGAAGAGGAAGAAATCAACCAATCGTCCAAGTAAGGGAACACCTGTATTCCCTGAGCATGCAACAAACCCACCAAGGGTGCCAACACCTTAGTAAACACCCCAGGAGAGGCAGACAGGCCAAACAGCAATACCTGGAACTGGTAATGATCCACCCCCACACAGAAACGCAGGAACCTCTGCGAAGCCGCGTGAACCGGCACATGAAAATAGGCGTCCTGGAGATCTAGAGAAGCCAGGAAATCCCCCACCGACATGAAGGGAAGAATCAGCTGTAGAGTCACCATCTTGAAGGACCGATGAGGGATACACAAGTTTACCGCCTTCAGATCCAGGACAGGACGGAAGTCCCCATTCGGCTTCTGGATCAGAAACAGGATAGAGTAAACACCCCGACCCTGCTGACCCACAGGCACCTTCACCACAGCCCCTTTGGAAACCAAGTCCCGAACTCCGTCCAACAGAGCCCGACACTTTGTCTGAGACCTGGGAACAGGGGTAGCCCTGAACACATCCACCGGAGGAGTCCCAAATTCGATTCTGTAGCCCAGTCGGACCACCTGCAGGACCCATTGATCCCGAACAAACTCCTCCCAAACAGGAAAAAAAGAGGTTAGGCGACAGCCAACCGGTACCCCCAACGAACTCTCCACATAGTCACGACTTGGAGGGACCTGCAGAAGAGGAAGCACCCTGCTGACCCCGGGACTTGTGGAAAGAAGGGACACCCCGGCCACGTCCCCTACCACAAAAGGGCTGGGCTGCCATCTTAGATTGAAATGCTTGCCCAAAAGCCCGCTTATAATCCGCAAACTTCCCCTTCTGAGAAGAGCGGACCGGAGCCAACAATTTCTTGTCCTCAGCAGTTTTCTTTATCAAAGCCTCCAATGGCTCCCCAAACAGCTTAGAGCCTGTGAAGGGCAGCTTCATCACGGCAGCCTTCTGAGCAGCGTCCGCCTTCCAAGACTTAAGCCACAACTGCCTTCGAGCAGCCACAGAGGCACCAGCCACCGCAGCACTAAGGGAGTCGAAGGACAAATCTGCCAGGAAACGCAACTGTTGCTCCAACATGGACAAAGATTCTGAGGGATCCTCATCCCACAAGAGCTGTTCAGAAATACCCAGACAGTCTTTAAGAAGTGACTGAACCAGATAGCTGGTGTAAACCGCAGACCGAGCTGCAAGATTAGAGGCAGCAAAGGACCGCTTCAAGGCCCCTTCAACCCGCTTGTCCCCAGGATCTGAAGGAACCGCATCCTCGGACACCACCAGGCTCTGAGAGGCCATACCAGCCAGCAGGGAATCCACCTTCACCACGGCCGGGAATTCCTCAGCGAATCCCTGCAAGGGATACCTCTTAGCCAGAAACTGGGGAAAGGCATGTTTGTCAACATCCTTCCACTCCCCCTCCAGCACATTCCTCACCGACTTATGAACGGGGAGGCTCTCAGGCTCCTTTTTCAGCTAATTGGCAAAGAAGTCTTCAGACTCTTCACCCTCCATGGGACCAGGGAACCCCAAATTGTCCCGAACATGCTGCAGAACACCGCGAAGGTCAGCCCCCTGGACAAAACGACCCTTCACCTCTTCATCAGAGTCAACGTCCGGATCGACTCTCTGCCGAGGCACCCAATTTCTGCTTTTAGGCCCCTTGGGCTCACGAGCCAGAAAGGCCGCCGCCACAGCAGCCTCAATCATCTTTTGTACATCCGCCAGGGAAGGAGCAGCGGAAGACCCAGCGACCACCACCTCCTCCTCACAGTGGAGCCCACACACGTCCGAACCTCTACCCTCCATGATGTGAACAGGAGAACAGAGAACCACCCTCCCAGAAATACTCCAGACCAAGCAATCCCTATGGGCCAACCAGGGAACGCCACCCAGACCCACAGCCAATCCCAAAACAGGACCGAAGGCCGGCCCATATACCGGCCAATCAGAGACAACTCCAAACTCACAAAGGAAAGACAGAAACAGGCCCCTACTGTAAGGACCTGAAGTATCCCAGAAGCCCTGTTACAGGACCCAGTGGACACACAGGTAAGCAACTCCCAATACGTCACAGTAGCACTGTGACAGAAAACACTGACCCAGGGCGCCCCCCCCGGTATTTGAAATTGAAACCCCCATCGGGTGTACTCACAGGCAGCCCTCACTATGATCGGGCATAAACGCCACCAATAACCATGGGGACCCACGAGGCGCCGACCGTGCAACAAACCAACCTAGGCAGCATCTAACAGAAAACCGAAAGGGAAAACACAGGCTCGAAAGGAGACGAGCACCCAGTGAAACCCACCTCCGAGGAGGAGCAAAACCGCCACGCCCCAGGCGAGCAGAAAAGCCAGCCGCGCCCAACACACCTCCCCGCCCTCCCAGGGTGGTCCCGCTAGAGCAGGGAATGAACCCGGAAGAGGGGAGGCCGCAGCAGGGAGTCACCACCCCACACCAGGCAGTCCGGACCCCTTAACCCCACGGTCCCGCTAAAGCAGGGACTCAAACATACCCGCAAACAATGACAGGCAAGTAGGGGACTAAACGGCCGCCAAGCAGACCGTTTCACACTTACCCAAAAGGAGGCACAGAGCACCCCCCACGACGAAGTCAGCTCGGCAGCAATTTCCGCAGAAAAAACAAACAGGATGTGGATTGGCGGGTCACATGGTTATGTGCCTCAGGGTGTGGGTGTGGCCTGGAGGGAAGGGATGGGTTTTTTAGTGGCTTGGGAGTTTCTGGTGGGAGGAGCTATGCTCATGTAGTTAGGACTGGGACGGGGAGGGCTGATGAGGAGGTAATGTGATCATGTATACAAGTATTTAATACAACTGTCTTAAAATAAACACGTTTTCCGGGTTACGACGTTGCTGTGGAGAGGCCAGCTTGCTTGCTTGCTTACTGCGAACGCTGCAGCTGGCAAACGCTGTCCACGCTGGTTGTGGTGCGCCTTGAATTCATCTATTGTCATCCCCATGGTCTGTTTTATCCTCGCCCGTTCTGCCCGTTTGTCGGGTGAGGACGGTGCTCTGGGCGAGCAGCAAGGGTTTTGTCCCGGTGGCATCACTCAGTCCCTTTACTGTGATACGCGATACTTGCTGCACAAGGTATAACTGCTAGGGGACTGCTGGTTCCCCCTTGGGGGGCCCGAAGTTGAGGACACCGCCGAGGACCAGTAAAGAAGAGGAAGGAGGCCAGGTGGGAGAGGCAGCGCACACAGCCAAGTAAGGAGGTGTGCTGAAAGGTGGAGAGAAGTGGGACAAGGCAGGAAAGCAAGCACCAGGCTGAGGTGCCGAGCTTTGTACGGAGGCGGCTAGCATTAGGTTAGCGCGGCTTGTGCATCCCTCAGGCACCCACTCTGCCCTTTCCCTCAGTCCTCCTCTCGCCAGAGTAAGGCACACACGACACCTGGCTATGTGCACTCTGGAAGAAAAATCAAAAAAGTTCACCTTAACAAACTCGGATTGCAACTGGCTGGCGCAGACAGAAGAGGTAGCGCCTGTCTGAAGTATTGTTTGGCAAAGCGGAATGGAGCCGATCTGGAGTCACTGAAGTGTGTTACGGTAGTGGTGACCGGCGGATATCAAACTCCTGGAAAAAGCCTGGAAGCAAGTAAGGATTTTTTGGAATAGAGATGTTGGCCTGGCTGTTTTATCTGGCTTCCCCACTACCGGTTAAACTGTTCTTTGTGTAATCCCATTGGGGGCTGCCTCGGCCTGAGTTGGTTGAGGTGACTCTAGCCTAATATCAGTCCTACCAAGCCTATCAAAGGTTGGCAGGGGGAGGCGAGGATAGGAGTGTGGGTTTGAGCACGGCGGTGGTAGTCACTGCAAGCAGAGGGTGAGCCCATGCTCCCTTGGAGGCGGCCCAGCCAGGGCTGGGTGCAGCTTGTGGGTAGCCTGGTGTGCTCCCACTCTGTCCACTGTCTCTCTGTCCCACAACCCCCACTGCCCCAGTACCTCAGTGCTCTACATTAAGGAGGCCGGTTCCAGCAATTTCTACTGCTCTTAATAGTTACAGCTTTATCTATATCTACAGTCTATAGCTGCAGCTGTGGATTGACAACTTTAGACCCTGTGGAGTGAGTGAGACCTAGACTAAGAATAGTCTATATAAACGGAAGATGCCCGCTAGGCGCTCACGATCTGGTTAGTTAATTACATCTGCAGGGCCGAGGCCAGGATTTAAGCCTGTCTCTGGTCTGATTGGAAATACACCTAATTGCTCTAGTTTGCCCTAACTTTTTATAACCATCAAGCGAAAGAAGCCACAAAACCATCTGACCCTTCTGAAAATCTTATCCAACGGTATTCAATATGTTCACATGGGGTTGAGGAGCAAAACATCATGGTCTAGTGAAGGGAAAGTACCTCCTGGAGAGGTTAATGCGGATGAGTTGGGCACAGACAAGACTATTTCGCAATTGTTAGGTCAGATCAGAGCAAGCTTACGGCACAGAACCTGGTGGAACTCTATGTTCTAAATCAACCTATCGAGCTTAGCGAACAATGCCCGTTAAATATAATGGTTGAAGACATGGAAACGGACTTGGAAGATTCTAAGACTAGTTTGGAAAATAAAGTCGTTGGTAAAAAGCCCCTACCTGAATCTGCGATTTCACTGAAGCCAATGGGCTTGATGGTAATATCTGACACTGCAAATGTGCCACAGTCTAAATCGGGATTGACTCCACTTCAGGAGTTGCTTGAGATGCCCCAGAACGTTCACTGTGGGGTTGAATGTAGTTTCGACTCCGGGGACTTAGAGGATATCACACTATCGGATATTGCAATACCCATGGAGAAAAATCAAGTAATGGAGGCCAATTTAAACTCACCGACCGCTCGAGATCCAGCTGCGAGACTGTCAATGGACTGTCCTACTAGTTGCTCATGAATGCCAGCTTTGTATTGCAGTACTCCTACAAGTGTTTTTCTCTCTCAATTATTGGGGCTAACGAATTTGGAGACATCCCTAAGTAAAGGGGCACACGATATTTGGCAACTAATGAATGAGGGGGCGAATGAGAATGAGAATGTAAATGCGAACAGGGGAGGGAGGGACAATTCTGATATATTAAGTGCCTTAGAGAGGATTCTTTCATTAATTTTAACCTTGCTAGAAAAATGTACTGTAAATTCTGATCATGTGTTGGATGTGCTTTCCCCGATCTTGGTGGGTGTGCAGCTTCTTACTTCCGCCGGTACCTCCTTAGGACAGGCGGAAAAGAGTACTAATTTGAACCTCCAGGCTATTCAGACTAATATAGTGGTAAGGGAAATGGGAGTCCAAGTGGGACTATCCAGTGGCTCAGAAGCCCCCAAAACCGGGCTTACTGAGGATACCAAAGCAGTAAATAATATGTGTTCTACAGCCCCTCATAATCAGCCGTCCATGGATGATGTCCCGAAAAGTGTCGTAAGTGAAAATGTAAAGGGTTCGGCACCTTCTATCTATCCAATTTTTAAAAAAGGAAACCCTAGTAGCTTGAACGATCCGGCCTGTATAACCGCCCCCTCTCCTATTAAGCAGTCTAAGGGTGAAATTGTCCTTGACCCCCCTGGGGAGGGTGTCTTTCAATTCGAGTGCAATGGGGTAAAAGCGCGGAAGGGAAAAAAGAAAAAATACCGGCATATTACAAAACGTAAACCAAAATAATTGAGGTTCTCTGAGGCCACATAAGGACTTGAAACTGTTATTTTTTCCCAAAAAAGAAAAGAGTTCCAGGCTGTTGGGTCCTATGGTGGTCAAGCATTGGACTGGCCGGATGAGAATCTACTTCCTTCCTCCTCAATTATGAGTGAAGTGTCCACACTGGGGGGATTAGGACAAATGGAGGGGCATAAGGATGGGAGGCTAGTAGGCTGTAATGGAACAGGCTACAATGAAGGGGGAGGATTGGGAGCTGAACAGGAGACTCAGAGTCGTCCAGGTTGTTAAGGAGAATATGGGAGAAGAAATAAATAATACCTCATTAGAGGCAGGGCGGATGATGGCTAGCTCTCAATCTAAACTTTCGCGTATCGAGTTTTTCCATGGTCAGATTGTGCATGGAAGGTCGCATTTCCCACCTCTTTTTTCCCTTTTTCCTCCTCTTCTTCACCCTTTGCAAACACAGAGGAGCTTGGGGTAGAACAAAAGTATAGCGATAATGTTCCAGTAAGGTGCAAGCCAGGACAAGTAGCTAATACCCTTATTTTTGCTTCCCTATTTGACAGAGAACTGGGCCCACTCAATAAAAGCTGCCTACTGCAGCTACTATCTGAAATTGAGGACCTGAGATTAATAACAAGTGGAGATATAGAGCGGGTCTTCTTGGTACATCGAAATGGGCTCCCAACCTCCAAAGTTACCTTTAGCTCCTGGATAATTTCAATGTTAGTCTTGGCGAATGTTGATCACTTTAGGAAAAATGGGATTGAAGTATTCTTGTATGATGGTGGTCTTTTCAGTCTGAATCTCCCAGAAGAGACCACCAGGCTTTACGCAGGGTGACAACAAAAAGCAGGGGGCACGTAAACTCGAAAGAGACTGTCATAATCTCGGTTGCTAATAACTTAGGGAAAATAGTGATTAATATTGTGGGACGTGAGGATCAAAGGGCCACCAAATCTAGCAGGGATGCTGAGTTGGCACAGTGGAGTTGGGTGGCTGGATCATTGAATGCTCCTAAAGGAAATAAAAATCTCCCCATGCTGCAGAGGTAGCGCCCGGGGAAAGATCCTGTCCTGGAATGTGGCAGGTGTAGGAAACCCCAGTTTTAAATTGAGTTTGTTAATTATTTATAATCCATGGATAATTTGCCTGCAGGAAACATGGAGTTGTGTAGATTTCAGATTTGGGATTTTTTTTTGTTTTTTGTTGCACTGCAACATCCTCAGTAAAAGGTCGCACAAGTGGGGGCTTAGCAATCCTTATTAGTAACAGCATAAATTGGAACCCATTGGTTTTTATTCATCCATCTAAACTCTGCATGTGTTTAAAACTGAGCTTGGGTAATGTGACACAAGGACAGCACTCTACACTCTTATTGGCAAACGTATACATACCTCCAGGTAGGACGTCTGATTCTCTTGTTGTCTCCATTTTTTCTTTTGTTCATAGAATCAGCATTTCTGAAGATTGCTCATCAATAATTGTGGTAGGTGATTTTAACGCCAAAATCTCAAATTGTGCTTCGCTGGCCTTTAGCAATTGAGAATTGGAAGATGTATGGTTTATTCCTGAAATAATATTACCAGCTTATACTCGATCAGATAGGAGAGGATTGAGACTCTTGGATTGTCTGAGAACCAATGACTTAGTTTTATTGAATGGGAGATTTCCAGATGACTCCCCTGCCTCTTCTACTTTTCATGCTGCCCGGGGGCATTCACTAATCGATTATATGATGGTATCACACCAACTTATTGGAGCATGTACTAAGTTTAAGACACTGAGGATAGATTTGAGTGACCATAGTATTTTATCAGTGGATGTGAAACTGGAAATTAAGATGCTTGATCGTTGGAATCCGAGAAAGGAAACTATTACATACAATAGAAAAAATTGGCGCACCTTTTGGTCAAATAAAAATCTGATTTGCTTAGGGGGCTATGTTAAAAATGCGAGCTCAGGTCCTAGTCAGGAGAACCCCATTAGTTGGTATGAGAAGCACTTAGATCTATTTAGACTGTGTGGGAGTAAAAACCTTCCTAATGTCATCAACCATCCAGTGGTTTTATCACGGAAGATAAAAAAAGCTAAACCAAGATTTGAATGCTTTAGTAAGGTACCAATTTAAGCAGGCATCATTGTCCAGGCAAAGGGAAATCAATAGGTTAAAGCGGGTAAGAACTAGACTTAAGGGCTCCGAACGTAGGTGGGCAGAGGATTCTAAATGGATCAAACTGAGCGAGGTAGCACAGTCTGGTGACTCACGTAAATGCTGGGCTCTCTTCGCTGAATTCTGTGATAGAACTAAAGCAGAAGCCATGTTAATATCTAATGCAGAATGGACCCTATACATCTCACAGCTGTATGTACTAAATACTAGGAACAGTTTCAATTTGGAGCCAATTCCTGAGTCCTCCCTAGAGAATATCTATGGTCCTCCTTCTTGTAAGGAAATAGAGGGTTTTATTAAAGGGGCAAGGTACTCTGGTGCGATGGGTCCAGACGATCTTCCAATACCAGTTCCTTTACCCAGTGTTGTCTCACTGCTATGCTCTCGGAATCATTCCGTCCTCTTGAAGAGGAAGCATAGTGGTTCCATTATATAAAAAGGTCCCCAAAGCTTCTCCTGCCAGTTTTAGGCAGATTTCGTTACTAGATGCAATCGGAAAACTGTTTGCCAAGAGCATACTCTTTCACCTTCAGGATTGGGCTTTTGGTAATGATCTAGTCCTTGTAGAGCAAGCAGGTTTTTGTGCTCATAGTGGCACTATGGATAACATCTCTGTCCTACAAACCCTGATTGAAAAATATCCTATAGGTAGGGAAATGGCCTTATACGTTGCCTTCATAGATTTCTCCATGGCTTTTGACTGGGTCAACCGGGGGAATCTGTGGAGGAACCTGGTCGCAATGGGGATCCCAGGGCATCTGTTAAGATTGATCATTGTATTGCATTCCTCTACATGGACACAGGTGTTGCTGAGTGGTAATGAGGGTCTGTCAAGCAAAGTGGTAACCCACAATGGGCTGAAGAAGGGGTGCCTATTAGCCCCTTTTCTCTTTTCCTTGTACATCAATGATCTCTCGAGCCGTGTTGGGCTTTGCAGAGGTGATTCGCCGAAACTAGGCCCTATGGAATTGAGCTGTCTGCTTTACGCAGATGATGCCATCATACTGGATTTAACTCCAATAGGTTTGCAAAGGTGACTTAATGAGATAGGTCACTATTCTGATGATAATTTCTTAAAAAGAAATATTTTAAAAAGTAAAATCATGGTTTTTAGGTCTCGGGGATGTAGGGTCAGGAAAAATATGAATTGGTTTTTAGGTAAAAATAAACTTGAGGTTGTGACGCAATACCCATATCTGGGTAGAATTTTCTCGAGTAAGTGCTCCAGCAATGACCATATTGACCAGTGCAGAAGTAAAGCTATTTCCCAGGCCTCTGTACTTGGTAGGTTTTATAAATGCTGTTGGCAAAGACATTTTGCACATGTTCTATCTGTTTATAAAATCAAAATCCCGCCATCTTTGAGTTATGCTTGTGAGTCTGTGGATACTCAGCAATGGGATTCTTTTGGAAAAGGTGTAAGGGAGCATTTGGCGCCAAATCTGTAATTTGAATTGTGCAGCGAGCATAGCGGCACTTCGGATTGAGTTTGGGCTTCTCTAGACTTATGTGTTTGCTATGGCAGCATGTTTAAGGTGGGGAAACGTTTTATTGGAAAACGATGCAACTTCTATTCGGGCTGCACTAAGACATGGCATTTTTGACTGTTTGAAAGGGAAAAGCGTAATTTTTAGAAATTATGAGAAAGCTTTGGACTTATTTGAAATCGAGTGGAGTGGTGCATGTTCTCAACCACAATCTGTAGTGAAAGCTTTAATCAAAAAAACTATTTACAAAGTCAGTCGTAACAGAGACATGTCTTTGTGTTCAGGGCACTCCAGAAATGATATAATAGTGGGGAGTTGTATGTATAAATGGCCAAATTAATCAGGGCTCACGGCTTCACGCTGGTATCGTACGCCGACGATACATAGATTGTTATTTCCATTTCTTCATGTGTAGATACCGTGGCGGGCAGATTCCACAGTTGTCTTGAGCACATCATGGAATGGATCATGAGGATTACCTCAAATTAAACACAGATAAAATGGAAGTCATGGAGTTTAGAAATGGACCTCCTATTTGGAATCAATCTTGGTGGCCGGCGGTGGCAGGGGCCTGTCCGGACCCTGTGGCAAAAGTGAGACATTTGGGAATTCTGTGTGATGTCCAGTTAAACGTTTCAGGGCAGATTAACCAGGTGACATCATCTTGCTTCTTTGTTCTAAAAATTTTGCGTAAAATATTTCCTTATATTCCATCAGGCCTTAGAAAAACGGTTGTAGTCGCCCTAATTCTCTCTTGAATCGACTATTGTAACGGACTGTATTTAGGCGTTGACAAATGTCAACTGTCAAAACTGCAATCATTGCAAAATGCAGCAGCGCGAATTCTGCTCAACATTCCTAAATACCACCACATCTCTGGCCACATCAGGAATCTCCACTGGCTTCCAGTCAGGCAACGCATAGAATTTAAGGTGCTATGCCTGGTGAATAAAGCACTCTATGGTGGAGGGTCATTGGACCTACAGAAACTCTTTCAGTGGTACACCCCCCATCTGAATCTAAGATCGGCCAATAAAGCACTGGTTCTGGTCCCTAAAATCAATAAGGCAAGATGGGGAGCTAGATGTATCGCATATCGAGCATCAAAGCTCTGGAATGAGCTAACGACTCATATTAGGCTTCGATCTTCTAGACCCCTGGTTAGGAAAATGGTCAAAACCTGGCTATTCACTTCACAGGAATGATCTGGCGTCTCCTGGTTCTTTGCGTTTCTCTGCAAAGCCCCAGCGCCAAGACGCCTCGGCATTTGTGCGGTCTATAAGTTCATTACTTACTTACTTACTTATAAAAAAAACAACCGCATGTTGTATGGAACCTCCCCCATGGAGTGCGTAGAACTGTTTTGCTGCTAAGGATGAATCTGCTCCCCTTGCAATTATTACAGGGGCCTGGGAGGGATTACCTAGGGAGGAAAGAATTTGTGATTTATGTGGAATTGGGTGTAAGATCTGAACCATGTATTATTTGTCTGTCCCTCATTACAACCCCTATGACGTCACCTATTAAGACCTGTATTTTGAAAATATAATATTACTACCGCAGAAGAGGCTCAGGTTTGTCTATTTGCCTCCCCCCCCCCTCTGAATTAGTATGTGTTAAAACTTTTCGTTTTTTCAAGCAATTTTAAAATATTTTTTAGATAGGTGTATATTGCTGTGCTTAGATTCGGTATGCCAAATATGATTCTGATTGGTAGATTATTTTGCACACTATAATCTGAAATCTGAAATCTAAGGAGGAAGTTTGGATATTCAAAGGGACGAAGTCTTATGGAGTTTCTCACAATTTTAAAATTGGGTGGGTAAAGATTTTTATATATGCGCACACACTCTTTATATATTGGGCTGTGTGATTATATGGAGTCATGTTTGCTTTTAACCCCCACTTGTATAGTGAAATTATAATTCTCATGCCTTCGGTTGCGCTTTATTCTGTTATCAAGAATACCATGATACAAAGCATTGTAAATTTCTTTCTCTTTTTGTACATTTTTATGTGGAACTCATTGGAGTTCCGAATCATAAAAAAACATATTGAATATTGAAAAATAAACAAGTTATTATTAGTTTTGATCTTGTTTCTTAAAATGTGACCTCATGACGTTTTTCCCAAATGTGGCATTGAATCTCACAACTGCTTCTCATTTCATTGTTCGAGGGTCTCATGCATACCCGCATCTCGTGTTCCAATAAAATGAATCCTCTTATCCTAGACATTTCGATACAGCAAATCTCCATAGGTTTTGCATATGATAGTAGATGGCTGGCAATGAGGATCATAGCAACAAATCACTTTCAGCAGCTGATGCTCTTCATAAACTATTCAAGAGGCTTGTACTGGATTTATAGTGTTGGCAGTGCCCTATTGCATGCTGTAGCTATGTATTCACTCTTTGCTATATATTACACAGTCTACAAAACGCTTCAGAAGAACCAATAAAAGAGACATGATGTGCTCATTGTTAACTAATGAATTATGTGTTTGCATCCTTCACCCAGCATCAAAGGCCTTGGCAGCTTTTTAATAAGGATGGCCTACTCTGTCTGCACGCGGAACTCCGTAGAATTCCAGTGAGTTTTTCAGTAACCACGGAATTCCGCGGAGTGAAACTCCATGAGCTCTGCTCACACATAGATAATACACAAGATGTTACTTGGGTCAAGACGACTTTTGCCTAACTGACAAATCTGAAATGGGAGCATCTTAAAACAACTAAATCTTCTGTAAAATGTTATTTATTAATAATAAACAATACTTATGAATGCTATTTATTGACACAGTTTATCTTAGGGCATATTTTGTACAAATGATCTTTTCCCAAGGGTGGGTCCTCATTTGATTATACTAATCCATGCCCTTGTGACTGCAAATCAATTCAAACCACTATGTTCTTCGAAATTCTGTTGATTCTATGTTAATGTTCAATGGAAATACTTAATACTGTTAGAGATTTTTTTATGCATTGGTGTTTTCAGGCATTATTAGCAGGTGCAAAATATGGTTTTAACATTTAATTCTACATGTATACATTGATACTGTGCAGATTTCTTGAAAACAAGTTTATGTGACCTTGAGATGTGTGTTTCCCTGACCTATGTTAACTAAGACTTAATTAGGTTCTGCCAGCCATTTTATCCAAAATAGGTTTGTTAGACCTGGCATTCTCGGCGTGGTTTCCCTGATATTTTACCTTCAGATCTCCCATTTTGCTAACTTTGTTTTTTCTGGCTTTAGGACTCTGGGCTCTTTACCACTGCTAACCAGTGTTATAGTGCATGTGCTGTCTGCTTAAAACGTGGTAACATTGGCTTATTCACAATTGGTATATTTAATTTACCAGTAAGTCCCTAGTAAAATGCGCTGCATGCCCAGGGCCTGTAAATTAAATGCTACTAGTAGGCCTGCAGCACTAACGGTGCCACTCACTTTTGTAGCCCTTTAAACATGTTTCAGGCCTGCCACTTTAGAGCCTATAGGTGCAGTTTTAAACTGCCATGTCGACCCGGCAAATTAAACCTCTTGCCATGCCAAAGCCTTCTTTTTTAATGCATATAAGTCACTCCTAAATTTGGCCCTACACAGCCCCAAGGGAATAGTGTAGTGTATTTAAAAAGTTGGACATGTACTTTTAAGATTTACATGCCATGGTAGTGAAAACCTCTTAAATTCATTTTTGACTACTGCAAGGCCTATCTCTCCCATAGGATAACATTAAGATTACTACAATTTAATATCACAACTTATGGTGAAGTGGGACTTTAAATTGCGATTCTAAAAATCCCACTTTTAGAAAATTAGCATTTTCCTACTTTAGCCATTTGGTGCTTGCTGTCTGTCTCTGCATGTCTCAGTTGAGTGACAGCTGAGCTTTGTTTGTTCCCTCTAGACAGCCACACACAAAGGGAGCTTAGGTGTGACGCAATGGGTCCTGATGGGATCTGTGTCCTGATGGGCCATCCCTGGCAGGATTGGGAGGGAGGAGCTGGACACAGCCTCACACTTACACCTGAATAGGCTGTGTCCTGTCCCCACACAAATGGCTGCATAACCCCCTGTAGTGAGTCTGGAGTCAGGTTAGGAAGGGCAGGGACTCTGTTCATTTCAAAGGCATCTCTTTGAAGTCTCCCCCACTTCAAAGGCCCAACTGGGTATAAGTACTGGACCTCAGACACCACCATTCAGTACACTTCTGGACCTTGAGATACTCTGCCAAGAAGAAGGAATGCTGAAGGGACTGACACTCTGCTGGACTGTTACTCTGCTGGACTCCTGCTCTGCTGACCTGCTGCCCTTTTGCCTGGGTGGGAAGGACTGGACCCACACCACTTGAACCCAGAACCTGAGTGGCTCCAAGTTCTTGCTTCCTGATTGAAGTCTCAGGAACATAAAAGTAAGCCTGGGCGTAAAACTCCGCTCCGCTTGCAGAGTTTGCGGATTTTTGGCAACTATGCGTTCCGCATAGAACGAGGTGTTACTGAAAACTCTAAGCTCCGCAACGGAGCGGAGTTTTTTTTGTGTTTGCATGCTCAAAATGCGTTTTAACGCGCGCTGGAGCGACTTACCGGGATGCCTGCGATTGCCTACGAGATTTCCCATCCGTTCGCGAGCGCCACGAGATTTGGTAGCCGGCAGCACGGTCCAGCGAGAGTGTGCGATCGCGAACACGTCATTCGGGCGCGCCATCGGACTTCCGGTGGAAGTTTTGTGAAGATCGCGATCCCGAACACGCAGAATTTGCAATCTGGAGAAGAATCTCTCTCGAGCAGCATCAAAACCTTCTCGAAATGATGATTTGGATTAAAAAAACTCCTCAGATTGACATTTAGCTGTACTTTTTTGTGCAAGGAGTCCTTTTTCTTTTTTTACTTTTTTTTTTAAGAGGAAGGAGGTGCCCCAGTGTCTCCAACTTCCTGTTCCTGCCCAGCAGGCTCCTCCCAGTGCTTTGCCCATCTCCTGTTCACTTTTCATTTGAATGTGGAGCTGGTAGGATCCCTCTTTGTGTCTGCTGCATCATATATCATTGGATTTGAGGACTTTTGGATTTAAGATTTCACAAGCAAGTTGGAAAATTGGTGTTTGTTTGATTGGGGCATTGCACCTACATTTTTTTGTACTTTTAATCGTTTTTTTTTAATGTATTGTGGTGAGTGGCCTATAGTTTCAGTAGGGGCCTTGTTGTTTGTTTGTATGTAATTTTTCTTCTAGTTTTCTTTTATAAAGGAAACATGTTGCAAAGTTTACTACATTTTCTCCAACTTTTGAAATCAATTTGCAATATTTATTTAATTCACTAGCCCAGTAGTCTGCCAATAGGCCTTTCAGCAAGTAGGCCCAGAGCTACTCATGGGTGCATGAAACAACTGTTTCTGTGGTGTCTGTGGAATTTAAACATCATTTAGGGCATGGATGGCATTGGATTGAAATGCAAAATGTGTTTTGTTTGGCATTTCACTTTTTTATGTGTGTTAAATAAATGCCTTTGTTGGATGTGTGTGGTTGTAACTTGCAAACCTTTTTTAGACCTGTGGATTTTTCGTTTTTGGCATTGTTGCATTAAAGCTGTGTTGTTTAGCATGCCTTCTTTGTCTGGCCAGTGTGTGAGTGTGTTTGTAATAGTGGGCCAGCATTTGCCTTGGCTGAGCCTCCCCGTGTGGCCAGGGGCCATTTTGTAAAGTCTGTGTCCATATAGGCCTGCTTGAGTTAATTGTTTTCAAGGCCTCCTGCTTCTTGTTGTTGTGAGTGACCCTGTGGCTGGTGGCCATTTTGTGGTGGTGGTAGTGCTTTTGCCATAGACCTGCATGTCTTCTTTCCTTTGTTCCTCTTGGCTTATTGCTTCTTATTGTGGCCTGCCTGGCTGTGTGGCTGGCGGCCATTTTGTGAAGGCAGCTAGTGTGCACTGCTTTTGCCATAGGCCTGCATTGTCTGTCTTCCCTTTCTTGTTGTTGTGGCCTGCCTGGCCATGTGGCTGGTGGCCATTTTGTTAAGGCAGCCAGTGTGCTTTTGCCATAGGCCTACATTGTCTGTCTTCCCTTTCTTGTTGTTGTGGCCTGGCCATGTGGCTGGCGGCCATTTTGTGAAGGGGCAGCCAGTGTGCTTCTGCATTAGGCCTACAAGCCTTCTTTAATTAAGCACAAAATGTAGCACAGTTCACTACATTTTCTAATAAATTTGCAATATTATTGATTTGAATTGATTTGATTCACTATGTGGCCTAAGCTGCCAATGGGCTTTCCAACCAATAGGCCCAGGCCAGAGCTACTCATGGGTGCTTGAAACAACTGTTTCTGTGGCGTCTGTTGAATTTAAACATCATTTAGGGCATGGATGGCATTGGATTGAAATGCAAAATGTGTTTTTTGGGGGGTTTTCACTTTTTTTCATGTGTGTTAAATAAATGCCTTTGTTGGATGTGTGTGGTTGTTGTGTAACTTGCAAACCTTTTTTAGCCCTGTGGATTTTCGTTTTTGGCATTGTTGTATTAAAGCTGTGTTGTTTAGTTTGCCTCCTTTTTCTGGCCAGTGTGTGAGTGTGTTTGTTTGCAATAGTGGGCCAGCATTTGCCTTGGCTGAGCCTCTCCGTGTGGCCAGACGCCATTTTGTAACGTCTGTGTCCATAATAGGCCTGCTTGAGTTCATTGTTTTCCAGGCCTCCTGCTTGTTGTTGTTATGAGTGACCATGTGGCTGGTGGCCATTTTGTGGTGGTGGTAGTTAGTGTGCTTGCTTTTGCCATAGGCCTGCATGTCTTCTTTCCTTTGTTCCTCTTAGCTTATTGCTTCTTGCTTTGGTAGCCTGGCCATGTGGCTGGTGGCCATTTTGTGAAGGCAGCCAGTGTGCTTCTGAATTAGGTCTGCATGTCTTTCTCTTTCCTTTTTTCCTCTTGGCTTATGCTTCTCTCCATTGTCAGCTGCAGCTCCCTGAATGCTGAATCCCATGTGATGCACAATGCCAAACAGGGTCCGTTACATTTGTATTTTTGTTGTTCTTCTTCTTTCCTATCCTTCCTCAGTGTACTGTACTAGTACACCAACCATGAAAGCCCTTGTTTTTGTCAGTCTCACAAATGTCTACACTGTATTATGCTTTTTTTAAATAACTGATTTAATACATTTAATAATATTAATAAGTGTGACCACACACAAAGTTATATATTATATTTGTTTGTTTGTACTAGTAGTAATTGAACCACAATAATGAATACCACGTTTCACTGATGTTTTTCTTGCTTCTTTGCTTTTAGGTGCACAAAAGAGGAGGAGGCGTCATCACCCATTGTACTGCCAGACAGAAGTCCTGCTGCACACGACGTCACGTCACGTGTGACCACAGACATCTCTTCAACTTGTGCCACTGCGTGCTGCTGACATCTGAAGAAGATGGCCCCAAAGAAAGGTACCAGGTCCTCCAGTACCAAGAAAGTTGCCAGTGAGAAGAAGGCACTGCCACTTACCAAGACTGGTATGTCGCCCAAGATCTTTTTTGGGAAACCAAAAATTGCGCCTGCAGCAGCGGTGTCCGGGGAGCAAGCTGGGAGCAGCACCCTTGCATCAGTGGACCCACCCCACCAGCCTAGGCCCAAGCCCATGTCTGTCACAGAGGCAGCCAGTCTAATCACGACAACGCCGACGAGCAGTGATGTTGAAATTGACTTATCGTTATTGCAAAGTAGTACCCAATCAATCCAGGGAACTGAGATAAGTGGGCAACAACAGCAGCAACCGCCCCCAATAGTAGTTGCTCCTCCTGAAGTAGGGGCAGTTCAAGAGATAGAGCTTCCTGCAGAGGAAGAAGAGCAAGCCACTCTTTCAGAAGATCCATTGTCTTCCAGATCCCCAGCAAGGAAAAGGAGGGTTAGTCCATTAACTTCTTCTGCAAGCCCCCCTTCTGATGATCTAGACGCCACTTGGATCCCACCTCAGTCTGAGAGTGAGACACGTCACGAGACAAGGCTAGGGAAAAGGAAGGTTCCAGAAAGCCTTAGAGTTATGGAGGTAGATGTAGAAGAGGAGGATGATGTCGAGCCAGTCATCATGGACATTAGTCCCGCCCCAGTGGGGACCGACTTTACCCCATCCCAAATTGCTGTGAGGGATGTGGCACAGATACCACCAACACAGATCATACCACCAACACCACCTCCAGCTTCCATATTTCGCCGGCAGCCTCGTACATCCACCACAAGTACCACCTCAGTAGAAGTAGGTACATCAGAGAGTCAAACTTCACGCCTACCTAACAGTTCATCCGGCATTGCAAGTGGCACCAGCAACAGTGCCAAAAAGTTGACCTCCCCAGTTTGGGACTTCTTTTCGGTTAGCAGGAAGGAGGTGAGCATTGCAATAGGCTCCATTTGTGCACAAGGTGTTAGTCGGGGTAAGCTTGGTACAAACTATGGTACCGGAGGCCAAACAACCCATCTGAAAAAACACCACTTGATCCAGTGGGAGGCGCACCTTAGCGGCCAAAAAACTGCACCCATTGCTGTTGGTGGGGATGAAGAAGTAGAAGATCAGATGGAAGGTGAACAAGAGGGAAACATTTTCTCTGGTACACAAAGTAGCCCTGTCTCCAGCAGTGCAGTGGTACCGCCCACATTCTCATCAGCAACATCGCAGTGGCACAAGAGTAAGAGTCAGGCTGAGACACCAAGGGGTCCCAGGCAAGAGAGTACCGCAACGAAAAAACATGCGTTGAGCCTAACAACATCTGGCATCAAGAAGTCACCTGCATCAGTGGCACCAGAAAAGAAAAAAATCCAGGCTACCATTCTCAGCATGCTTAGGTTGGAGGGGCAGTACGAACGCAACCACCCAACAGCATGTTTGTACAATGCAAAGCTGGCTAAAATGTTAGCGCTGGACCTCCTCCCTTTTTCTTTTGTGGAAGGGGTGGTTTTTCTTGAATTTGTGATAGCTGTATGCTCAAAATGGTAGGTACCCAGCCGGTCCTATTTCACCAGAGTTGCTGTTCCAGCACTACATCACGACGTGCTGGAATTGCTTGGACAAGCTTTGCAGCAGAGTGCTGTCCACACTATCCACCTGACAACAGACATGTGGACCAGTTGCCAAGCCACTGATTACATGTGCATCACTGCACACTGGATCTCTTTTGTGGGGGTTAGAGAAAAGATATCTGCAGCAGGTGTTGTTGACACTGCTCAGATTTTTAATGCCACTCGGAAACATGCAACTGTAGCCATGTTCGCCATGGAGAAATTTCATACTGCTGCAAACATTTTCGAAGACTTTGACAGCAAGGTCTTTGAATGGCTGCGCCCAAGAGGGTTTAACATTGGTTTTGTTGCCACGGACAATGGCAGTAATATAGTTAAGGCCATGTCCGATGGTGGCTATTTCAGGGTCCTGTGTTTGGCGCACTGCATTAACATCATTGTTCAAGACTTTCTGAAAAAAGAAGACCGAGTCAGCAACTTACTGACCACCCACAGAAGAATCTGCACACATTTCAACCATTCTTTTAAAGCTCGGAAGCAGCTGAGGATCATTCGACGTGAGCATAGAATGCCAGTTAAAGCACTCATCCAGGAGGTGCCAACACGTTGGAACTCAACTTATTACATGCTTGAATGTCTGTTTGAGCAGTACAGACCAATCAATGAATATGTCATGCAAAGAGGGGATGCTACTGTGAAAGGCATGATCCTTTAGATGGACCAATGGGGCCTAGTTAAATGCCTGACAGAGATGCTACTTCCTTTTAAGCTCTTCACACGTGACGTCAGCAAGGAGGACTGTACTATGGGCCAATTTATCCCATTGTTGCACATGCCACAGGAACAGCTGACGGGAGTGTCTGCAATGTACGCAGATGTGGAGGAAAAAAGAAGCAAATGAGTTGGTGGAGAGCTTAACCCTTCACTTATCTGAAAATACAAGGGTGCAAAGAGGCATTGTGTCATCCAACCATTACATTTCTGCCACAATTCTGGATCCATGGTACAAACCAGTACTGAACACATTGATTCCTTTTTTAGAAGGGGATGTTGCCAAGTACAAATCTTGGATAGCTGTGGAAGCCAGTCGCTTAGAAATAGAATGGCGGGAATTAGAGGCCCGCTACTCCAGGCTACAACAAGTACTGCAGGGTGTAGGAAACTGGCTCTATATATACTACACCAAAATGAGGTATAGTGTGTATAGAGTCCAGGTGACCCCAGAGGTAGGCAGAGGTTAAAGTTAGATAGAACCTTACTCTCTATTTGTGGTAGAGTGGTCGAGCAGTAAGGCAGTATCAGAGGACAGTGTTAAGCATTTGATGTACACACTCAGTCAGCAAATGAATTCACACACTCAAGAACTGAACTCTAGGCCAATTGTTTTTGTATAAAAAATATACTGTTGTTTTATTTTTTTAGAACCAAGCAAGCCTGGTACAGGTAAGCATTAAATACTTTACAGGAATAAGTTATTGATTGTAGAACAGTTTGAAAATGCAATAGAAATTGTACTTTGTTTGATGTACAGGGAATGCAGTAGGTTGCAACACTTAGCAAATACAGTACATTGGAATGAATAGGCTTTTTCAGTAAATTGCAGGTAAGTTACTTTTCTCGTTACTTTTCTAACTCAGTGCTGGATACCTAGATTCAGCACTGTGACATTTCCTGAAAACAGGTAAGCAAATACGTTTTGGTTATTCGCAGGATTTTTAAAGAATATCTTTAGTGTTCAAAACTCCACACTTAGTCGTTTTTTGGAAGAAAAACAGTGCATTGAAATGAATAGGCTTTTTCAGTAAATTACAGGTAAGTTACTTTGTACGTTACTTTTCTTACTCAGTGCTGGATACCTGGATTCAGCAGTGGGACATTTCCTGTAAACAGGTAAGTAAATACGTTTTGGTTATTTGTGCGATTTTTAAAGAATATTTTTAGATTTCAAAACTCCACACAGAAACTTTTTGGAGAAAAAGTGTGAATGTTATCCTATGGAGGAAAAACATGTTATCGGTTTGTAGGTAAGTAATCGACTGTGGGAGTTAAGGTTCTGGGGTTAGACTCAGGGGTCCCCCAGGGTCAGTGATGCACTGTTGTTTCACCCTCAGCGACACTAGGGCGGCCGGGTGCAGAGGGTTGAGGCCCAATGTTATCCTATAGAGGATAGGAGGTCTCCGGTTGGTGGCTGCTGGCGAGCAGGCCACTGGGTTGTGGGAGCAGAGCTCCTGAATGAATGAATGAATGAAATTGGATTTCTATAGCGCGTTGCTACCCTGAGGCCTCGTAGCGCTTAAGACCAGACAGACAGACACGTGATTAGAGTGTAGTGCTGAAAAGATAAGTTTTAAGAAGTTTGCGAAAAATCTGTAGGTTAGATTCCATACGAAGAGTAGAGGGAAGGGAATTCCATAGATTGGTAGCATTCAAAGAAAAGGAACGACCGCCCCATCTAGATCTACGTACTTTCCTTGTAGTAGCCATGAAAGCGGAGCTGGAACGAAGACTCCTTGATGGTTGGTAGGGAGTAACCAGAGGGTGAATAATGGCAGGGCCAGTTTTCCAGAAAGCTCTATGGGCCAGGCACATAGCCTTAAATTGTATTCGGGACCTGACTGGAAGCCAATGAAGTGTTCTAATTGCGGGTTTTGCCGATTGTCTCCGAGGAACTTGGAGGAGTAGACGAGCCGCACAATTCTGGATCACTTGTAGTTTCTGTGTGGTGGCCTGAGGGGCGCCCAAATACAAGGCATTCCCATAATCCAAGCGGGATAAAATGAGGGCTTGCACCATGATCCTTCGTGCCTGGAAGGGGAGTAAATGGAGAATTTTCCTTAACATCCTCATCAGGCCAAAACATGTAGCTGAGAGCTTAGCGGCTCCTAGGGTTTAGGTCAGGGCAAATAGGTAACCAAATTAGCACCAAAGGTGGACCCTCAGGGGTACTAGGGCAGCCGGGTGCAGGGTGCTGTTTTGAGGTCGGGTGCCTTGTTGTTTTCAATGGAGCACCTCCAGTTAGAAGAAACACTGCAGGCTTGGGGACGAGGACTTTCTGGGTGCGACCACCACTTTGAGGGGTAAGTTGGGATGTCTTGGGTTGGTTAGGCACCGTTGGTTTGGGCACACAAGGCCGTGGGGCGTCGGGTGCATGGGTGCCTTGGGACATCGGAAAGTCTTACCCGCTCTGGTCGCGGTAGAGGGGATCCTCTGGATTGAGGCTGCAGGTGTCGACTGGAGGCTTGAGGCAGGTCAGGAGTCGCTGGATCTTGGGTCAGGATTGCCGGGGTGACCTTCTCGTGGTGTTTTTCCACTCGAGCTCGGGCCGGGTTCGGCGGGTGCAGAGTGGGCTGGATTCGCGGTATCCGGCCGGAGCCAGAAGCTGCAGTTTGAACAAGTCCGGTGTTCACGGGAGAAGCAGGCTTGGAAGTGAAGGCAGGCAGGTCCTCCGGGGTTTTTGAGGTTGCTGGCTGCAGGACACACCGGGATTTCACAGGAGCAGGTTCGAGGGGAGACAGGCCTGTAGTGCTGGGGCCAAGTCAGTGGGCGTCGTCCTCTTGTTAGCTCTGCACGGCTCTTCGTCCTTCTTCTTCTTTTCTTCTTGTTGTCAGGCTGGATCTCAGGAAGCAAGGTTCAGGGTGCCCCCTAAATACTAGATTTAGGGCGTTACAGGTAGGTAGAGGTCAGGGACCAATGGGTCCCTTCCCTGGGGTGGGTACACCCTCTATCGTGCCACCCTCCTGTGGGAGGGGGCAGGAGCCTGTCCCTGGTTGGTTGGGTCCCCCATCCTCAAGATGGCGGGGACTCAGAGTTGTGCTTCAGCTCGCCTCCCCCACCTGAGGGGTGGAGTTGGCAGAGGTGGGCACACCTCTTTCCCTCACTTGTTTTTCCCGCCCATTCTCCCACCCAAAGTGGGGGGTAAAACCAGTGGGGACCAGTTGCTGAAAGCAGCAAATGGTCTGGGGAGGCTCACAAAGGCGGCATGCCTTTGAAGCTTCCCCTCCGTGAACCGTGGCCATCCTGGGGGAGGAGGCTTGGCACCTCGTCCCAGGATGTGCATTGTTTCAGGCCCCAGAGAGCAGAAGGCTCTCGACCCTGGGGTCCAGAAACATGTCTGGTGGTGGCAGCTGAAGCAGCCACTCAGCCTGGACACTAGAGGTGGGTTAGGTTTCAGGGGGCATCTTCTAAGATGCCCTCTGTGTGCATTTTTCATTAAATCCCACACTGGCATCAGTGTGGGTTTAATGTGCTGAGAAGTTTGATACCAAACTTCCCAGTTTTCAGTGCAGCCATTATGGTGCTGTGGAGTTCGTAATGACAAACTCCCAGCATCATATACTCTTAATGGCAGCACTGCACTTACAATGTCTAAGAATGGACTTAGACACTGTAGGGGTACAGGGCTCATGCACCTGTACCCTCACCACTGGTATAGTGCACCCAGCTAGAGGGGTGACTGACCTATGCCAGGGCAGTGGGTTGTAGGCATGGCACACAGAGGCGTGTGCCATGTCGACTCTTCACTTTGTTCTGCACCAAAACACGCAGCCTGCAAAGGCAGTGTGTGTGTGTGTGTAAAGGTGCAGGGCCTCTAAGGGTGGCACAATAAGTGCTGCAGCCCTTAGAGGTCTTCCCTGGTCACAGTGCCCTGGGTACCTGTGGTACCATTTACCAGGGGCTGACCTGTGGCCAGAGATGCCAATTGGGCACAGTTTTGGGGAAAGAGCACAGGCCCTGGGAACCTGATTGGCAGGGACCCAGGGCACATCAAGTCAAAGTGCATCAGTCGTCTGGCAAAAAGTGGGGGGGTTACTGCAACAGAAACCCACTTCCTTACACAGGGCAGCCGGCGTCGAGTTCAACTTCAGAGCCTGAGGGCAGTGCGGTTGGCTCACAGCAGTCAAAACCACCAACAACACCAAGAACAACATCAACAACAACAAGAACAGGAGCATCAGCCCCACTGAAATCGGCACAGGAATGCTTTCTACAGCAAGGGCTTGTTAGGTCCAGTGCTGAGGCAAAGGCAAAAGAGGCCGAGCAAAGCGGAGCACCCCTGAGCATTGAGTGGATGGTCCAGGCCTATCTGGATGACCCAACAGAGGTCTTCATTGATCAAAACCCATTGCTGTATTGGTATGGGAAAAGGCACTAATGGCCAGTGCTCAGCAGGCTGGCGATAAACTATCTAGCTTGCCCTGTCGCAAGTGTCTTTTCTGAGCGTGTTTTCAGTGCTGCTGGTGCCGTTCTGACAGTGAGAAGGACCAGTCTCTCACCCCAAAACGTGTAGACGTTAACCATGATCAAAATGAATCAGCACTTTATACCACTGGATTACACCATACCTGAAGGAGCACAGCAGGAAGATGATGATGGCGACTTAGGTCATGGAAGTAGTGTGTTAGATGACCTACTTCTGGGTGAACCACCAGAGTTTGAGGACGAGCTCTACTTCCCTGACAACAACTAGGCTTTTGAGTTGTTACTTTCTTTCTTGCTTATTTACTTTTATTATTTGTGTGTGTCTCTGTATTTCTGGTTCGAATCACAACAAATCCATCACCACCGTCTTATTCTTTTATTGCCGGATTGGAGTTGCAACTGTGTGCAGTCAGTGAAGAAGTAAGTCCACTCCTCCGAGTCCTGCTCCAGTCCACTCCTGCCTCGCCCTAAATCCATTTCCCTCAAGCCAGACATTGGAGGGAGAATAGTACAAAAAATGTGTGCCTGCCTCATCGAGTCCCTCCAAAGAACCTGACTATAGCTATCCTCCTTTCCGAACCGAGAGGGACTGCCCCGTGAGAACAGGTAAATGATGGCATGCATTGGACGCTGACTTTGAGTGATTAGTGTTTGTGTTGTTGTTGTGCATGATGTCTACTAGTATTTATTCTACACACAAAAAAGTGACTCAAGTCAATGTTTCCCTTCTTGTTGTTTAATAACAAAACTGTACTACTGCAGGCCGATCCATTGCATTTTTGATTCTGGACTCACTCGGCACACTACAGAGTTGGACACCATGATGACCATACCATACTCGCAGTCAGTCAGTAGGATCGGAGATGATTGATGGAATAACTCGGGGCGTTTCACGAAGTGGCCTAAAAGGTAAACAAGTCAACAACAACCACACCAGACCTACATGTCTGTGTAGTGGTGGAGGCGAGTGCAGTGGTATGACTGACAGCGGTGCATTGATTTAGTTACTTAATTTGGAAAATGCTTTGTTGCTGTGCATGTGTGCTCACTGCTGTCTGGCTCAAAATCTAAGCTAAGTGGAGGTTGGGAGGGTGCTGCGGGCCTGCTCTGTCTTGTTGTTGTTGTAGCTTAGTGCTGGAAACAGAGTAGACAAGATTTAGCCATGCCGCCTCTGAAAGTGTTCTTGTTGCACTCCTCCTTAATTTATGCATTTTAACTTTACTTTTCTCCTTGATTTTTCAATATCCTTTTTGTTTTTCCATTTACACTTACAGGCCGGCCTTTACCCTGTGCTATACTGGAAAAAACAACTCACACTTACCTTACCAATCCGCATCCGCCAGGCAGGCAGTGGCACCCAAGATTGACGGACGGAGCGTCCATGGAAGGAAGGACCAAGAGGAATGCTGTGATGCAACTCCCAATTTGACCATAACATACTTATAGTATAATCTTTTCATTTGATTCATTTTCTCTTCAATCATTATGACTGTGTGTGTTGTTGTTTATTATGTTTGCTTATATATTTGACTCCTACAGCTATTTTTAGGTCGAGCATTCGAGACCTCTTGTATATACTTTAGTATATACTTATTATATACTTATATGTGTATGTACTTTGTGGGCTCTGGAGATCAGCCCTAGGACTTGTCTGCTTCCGCTTAGGGACGATTTTTTCTGTTCAACTGCCTCTATTTAACTGTATTGATAGAAAAAGACCAGCAGAGGTCAGTAAAATACCATAATTGCTTTCTGCTGAGGGACCTTCTTTTTTTAAATTTTCTGGCAACTGCCTCTTTTTAACTTTCTTGATAGAAAACAACCAGCAGAGGTCAGTAAAATACCAGAATCACTTTAGCATTCTCTAGATTCCAGTCCATAGAAATGAAATTGTCTTCCACGAGCACCCGTAGACAATAATATTTCTTTCAAATCTTGTATTTTCAGTGATATGACCACCGAAGGCCCTGATTTTATATTAAAAACAGAGCTTTGGACTATACCATTTCCCGCTGAAAGGCAATATTTCTCTCCATGTGTTCCCATACCTGGCGTGGCACGCAGTTTGGTGCTTACTTTCCCTCCATGTTAAAGAACAGTAGATGTTTCAGCACCCAGGTTAATGTGCTGCATAGCTAAATGCATATAAGGTCCCAAAGGCGAGACCGATTGCATTGCAAATGCTTGTTTAATTTCTTTGCTAGCTTTAAAAGGAAGCCCGGTACAACAGAACATAAAATGTATGTAATTTGGTTCTCTCTGGGGGCAGACAGGCAAGGCAATTGCATAATCATAATAATTAATAATATACTGCTGCCCTGTACTACTAGTCTAGTACTTCTCATCATCATCAAGTCATCATCATGCATGCATTTCCTTTTTCTCCCTTAACAGATTTATGATGGTCGTCTGCCAAGATTGTGTGTTGTCCATGTGTGGTGTTTGTCTTTGTCAAACCTTTCCCTCAAATACCCCTTCCCAACCATTCATCAAACCCTAACCCTCTTACCCCGGGCTGTGTGATTTATATTGAGGTGTGACTAAATTAAATTTACACCAATAATTGATCACACACTTGCTGGGGCGGATGTGGTGAAAGCAACACTAACTCAAGGCAGGGAGAGGATCTTCTTCTGCTCTAATTATATATACATATATATATATATATATATATATATATATATATTCCTCTCCTCGCCACAATCCTTCGGAAAAACGAGTGCAGACCTCATTAAGTGCAAAATATTTCATTTATTTCACCAGTCCTCTGCCATTACGCGTTTCGGCCGTACAAGCGGCCTTGATCACATGACAACGCCCAGCAGCTTCACCCTCACATTTAAAGTGCCCGTGCTTAATTAAGATCATGGAAATAGAAAACATGTTAAAAATACATTATATGCATAAATGCCTCCTGTTTCATTACAAATCCTTTTTTGTTTTAGTTATTGTTTATAATTTCTCTTCAACCTCATACATATTTGTCCACATCATGATGTAACATTATATAACCACATAATTGTTTATATTGGTTCAGGCTAAATACCTGCTTAAAATGCCTCTTGACACGTTATAATTTCCATTAAAATGATATCGTATGTAAGAATAAAAGCATCATCCACATACAAAATATCTCAATACACAAGTGAAAACAGGCCTTCACCAACCCTATGTGCTGTAAAAGTTTTTTGTAGTGAACAAATTTCTCTAAAAAAAGGGCATTTTTCCTTTTTTCCTTAAGTTTAAATACTTTAACATTTCACGGATTCCTCTGCTCCATACATTCTATAATGTTCATATCTTTTTTATATATATTTTAATATATATATGTAGATCACAGATAAATCTATTAATTCAATGTTACACCATTATAACAATGGTTTCATTGTGCGTTTTTTTCCTTGTTTATACTTGCTTCAATGCATTTATGCACATCTGTAAATCATTTAATAACATTATCAACATACTTTAAATGGGCAGATAAAGTGACTCAGTGCTACAGTACTTGGAATTAAAATCAATAGTGCTATAAATATTAAATATCTGAAGGAATAGACGTATAAATTCATTTTACATAGGTACAGATTATCATAGTATATTCTTTAAATACATCTTGCTGTAAAGCTCTTAAATTACACCATGTTACAGGGGAGATTTCTGGAGGTGTCGATAAGACATTAACTTTTTAACTTTTTTAAATCATGCCATAAAAAACCTTTTGTAAAATTGTAAAAAACTTTTAGACATCACTATAAAAACCACCCTAAGTCTAAAACCATAGCTAAATGCATATAAGGTCCCAAAGGCGAGACCGATTGCATTGCAAATGCTTGTTTAATTTCTTTGCTAGCTTTAAAAGGAAGCCCGGTACAACAGAACATAAAATGTATGTAATTTGGTTCTCTCTGGGGGCAGACAGGCAAGGCAATTGCATAATCATAATAATTAATAATATACTGCTGCCCTGTACTCCTAGTCTAGTACTACTCATCATCATCAAGTCATCATCATGCATGCATTTCCTTTTTCTCCCTTAACAGATTTATGATGGTCGTCTGCCAAGATTGTGTGTTGTCCATGTGTGGTGTTTGTCTTTGTCAAACCTTTCCCTCAAATACCCCTTCCCAACCATTCATCAAACCCTAACCCTCTTCCCCCGGGCTGTGTGATTTATATTGAGGTGTGACTAAATAAAATTTACACCAATAATTGATCACACACTTGCTGGGGCGGATGTGGTGAAAGCAACACTAACTCAAGGCAGGGAGAGGATCTTCTTCTGCTCTAATTATATATATATATATATATATATATATATATATATATATATATATATATATATATATAACCATAGGTTTTAGGGAAAGTTATAGTTAGTTGGACATTGCACTCGTACAAAACCCGTGAAATTCCCCCGTTATAGTTAGTTCAGCTAACTATAACTCGCGCCCCCGCAATGCACTGCTGATGACGTCACATATTACATCACTCATGACATGGTCAGTGACATCATCCAGTGATTGTGTGTTTCTGTAAAGTTTAAATATGTTTAATATATATAGGGAAAGGCGTATTGAAGAATGAGTGGGTGTATAAGCGTCTGAATGGATGATTTAGTAGGTGCGTGACTGAGTCTATAAGTGAGTGATTAAACGTATCTTACTGGATGCATGGGTGAGTGACTAAACTGTGTGAATGTCTGTATCCGTCTGTCTGTTGTTGTGTAAGCAGCTGCATGGGTTTCTGACTAGCTAAATGAGTGTCTATATGGGTTATGGATTGGTTCTCTGAGTATCTGTATGGGTGCCTCAGTGTTTGTGTGGGTGGGGTGCTCCGAGATAACAGGGACTTTTGGAAAACTGTTAACCGGCTTTTTTTTTCCTGGGTGCATTCATCTTAGAACAGAATGCCATATACCTGCTGACAAATGGGTCCTACATCTCTCTAAAGTTTTTAACCAAGAAAATAACTCCTCCTCCCAGGTAGATCTAAAACATCTATTAAATCCAAACAGTGCATTCATCATGAGTGAATCTATAGACTGTAGGGACGAATCTAAAGCCATCTTAAAATGTCCTGCGGGCAAGGCACCAGGTCCAGATGGTGTTCCAATGGATGCTTTTAGACAAAATCCTGATTTTTGGGCCCAGCTATTAACCAATGTCTTAAGGGCGGCCATGAAAGGGGGGCTACCAGGTTCATGGAGTGAATCTACCATTGTCCCAATTTTTAAAAACAGGGACAGAAAACTCCCAGCCTGTTATAATCCCATATTACTCCTGGACTCGTCCGTAAAGTTCTTAAGGAGGGTTATTCTTTAAAATTTGGAGGACTGAGCGGAATCTAAAGAATTCTTCTCAGACATTCAATAAGGTTTCTGCACCGGTTTTGGCACATCGGAACAATCCCTAAACCTCCTTCTAATAACTGGGAAATATGTTAAAGCCAGGAGAGGTTCTTTATTCATGGCATTTATGGACCTCTCCTGTGCCTTTAATATGGTGGACAGAGGGAAATTATGGGACTGATGAGAGATTCAGGCATAGAGGTTTCCCTGCTAGATCTCTTTAAACTCTTGCACTGGGGCACAGTCACAAACATTCTCTATGGTCAGGATGTAGAATGAATCCTACTTATTGGAACCACCCGAGGGGTCAGGCAGGGCTGTATTTCAGCCCCCTTTTTATTTCTTTTTTATGTCAATGCTCTGGACTCAGAGCGAGCACAAAAAAGGGAAAGATCTACCTAAAGTAGGGAGTCGCCCGTCCCAGTTCTACTCTATGTGGACGACACAGTTTTAATGGCCCCACACCGCCAACGACCTTCAGATTTTATTGGATTTTTTCTAAAGATTTTAAGGATAATCTCAATTTAAATCTGAACTACCAGAAATCCTACATTATGACCTTTGGCCCCAAGAATACAGGCTCAAGAAAATATCATATTGGCGGGACAGTTATATCTAAATTTCAGAATTTCAATTACCTTGGTATTATTTTTTAATCTAACTTAAAATGAGAAAACTTATTGATTCAAAGATCATGAACATTTGCCGGGGCTATTGAAGCCATTTTAAAATTTGCCAATAACTTCAGGCACAAGCCTCTTACTGAAATTATATCATTATACAAAGTAAATATCTTTCTGTTGGCACATACGGAACAGGGGTGTTGAGCAATACACATCCTGGAAAATTGCAACAACTGGACACTAAATTCTTATGTAGACTGCTGGGACTTCCCAAGAGCACATTGACCTACGTTACACACTTAGAACTTAGGCTCCCATTTTTGGAGGGTGCTGTGAAAATTGCCCCATTACTCTTATTTATAAAGATTTGGAATACACCTGAGACTAAACTATCTCGATTGCTACTCGAGGAATGCTTGATCCAGGATAAATCAAATTCGATCCCTTTGCTAGTCTTTGTTAAGCAGGTTTTTCTCAAGATTTGAATCTCAAATTTTTACCATCATCCAAAACGAGAGTGATAATCATTCAAAGTCCCAGATAAAAGATATGCTCATCAAGCAGAGTCAAGATGCAAGAATTATAAGAGCATTATCATTGACATCAGTCTCACGTCACTTACCAATACTGCCTACAGATGGGATGTAACCTTATTTAAGATGGGTAGCTAAACCAGTTTATAGATTTTATCTTAGTCGTTTTAGGCTAAGCACTGTGCACTTTTTGATATTATTTCCCCAGAGGGGTTCTTGGTTCCCTTCTTTACCCTGTTGCCCCTGTGACAATGTATCACCACAGTCCACTGCTCATTTTATGTTATTTTGTGATCGTTATAATGCTCCCAGAAACCAACTCTTATGACCCATCTAGTGAGGAAAACAATTTACAACTTACAAACTGAGGGCCCGATTCACAGAACTAACTTAAGACAAAATCCTAAACTTACTACCATTTTGGTATTCACAAAAGGAACTTACTCATTTTGGTATTCACAGAAGGCACTTACTCATTTTGGTATTCACAGAAGGCACTTACTCATCAATGAGTAAGTTCCTTCTGTGAATACCAAAATGAATAAGTTACTCAAAATGAGTAAGTTACTCAAAATGAGTAAGTTACTCATTTTGGTATTCACAAAGGCACTTACTCATCAATGAGTAAGTGCCTTCTGTGAATACCAAAATGAGTAAGTGCCTTCTGTGAATACCAAAATGGTAGTAAGTTTAGGATTTTGTCTTAAGTTAGTTCTGTGAATCAGGCCCTAGGATTACAATATCATCAGCGTTTAAAACAGCAACCCAACTGCTATGCAGTTATCAATTATATTAGATGGGCAATAAGAATTAGAGCTACATATGCCAAATAGGATCATTTTTGCTACTAATTCAGTACCCATTTTTAAGATTCTCAACCCCAGATTTTTAAAACTTTTTTGGGGATACTGTAATGAATATTGATCACTATCTTATTTGTTTATATTTATATGTTATTATTGTTTGGATTATGCATTTTTTTAAACTTTGTGATTTAATGTAATTCTCTTTTTATGGCAATTGATGAATAAAGGTTTTTTGACTGACTAGCCTCTTAAAATAAGCCTGAATGCTCTGTGCCAAGCTACCAGGGGGTGAGAACAGGTTAATTCAGGGTGTGTTTATGACTTATCCTGACTAGGATTGTGGTTCCTGCTTGGACAGAGTGCATGCCTCTGACAATCAGAAAACCAATTTTTAACAAGATTCCACTGTGTCTTCACCCGCCTGCCCATCTCTCTCCTTTCTATTCTCATCCTGCACACAGTCAAGCTTTTATGTATTTATGTACACTGTCATTGTTTATGCTGCTCTCAATTACCTCCTCTGTCGCCAAAATGCATATATAAATTCAAGCTCCTTCCACTTGTTTAATGTCCCCTATTTATTTATATAACACACTGTTGTTCATGTAAGATGTTTGTTCCATCATCCCCAGATAGCATTAGCATAGAAGGGGCAGAATTATTATTCATATAGTGGGATAATGCATAGGTGCATAGGTAAGTTGGCGTTCATTAGGAGTTATTCTCTGATCTGCTGAAGAAGTAACCTTTTCCATCACACCACAGTGATTCTGCAGTTCTATTAATTTCATATGTGAAAGTAATGTATAAGAACCTTTGATTTTTTAAGATGAGTCACAGATCTTTCCTACGCTGCTAGGGATGCTGCCTGATTATCTCTTGATTTTGCTGCCCACTTGGCACTTAAAATAATTTTGACTTTTTACTTCTCTTTAATGATTTATTTGCTGACAGCCTTCATGGCATTTGACTCTGAACCGCTTAATTCTAAATTTTATTTTTCTAATAGCACCCTTTAACTATTCTGCAGATCTAGAACTCAGTTATTGACTTTGGTCCCTTTTACTTAATTGACTGCAATGTCTAAAATTTTGATGTGTTGGGAGGTGCCTTAACTCGAGGACATATTGCCGCATGAAATTGAGGTTTAACACCGTCGTTGATTCATCAAATTGTAGGCATTTTGCTGATGTGAATTTTTGGGTTTGTCAAATGTTTTGGGATCTCCAGCTCCCACAGTACCAATATTGAGAGATGCTGGTTTAAAAGTTGCAGGTCACCATTTTTGCATCTACAGATGATAGAGTCTCCCTTGATTTGCTATTCTGTTAGTAGTTTTTAGCTGCTGTTCACAAAGTTAGGGATTCATTATTTAATTTGCATGATTGTTGGTAAGCTGAATATTTCATGTGCCCTAATCTTGTATGATTTCATTTTCCTCCATCAAGAGTTTCTATTTGCTTGATATTTGTTTCTATATTGCATTTGCATATGTTTTATGTTTTTTATTAACTGAAATAAACTATTTTGAAGTGAACTGACAAAAAGGATTGTTACACCATAATGCAGCAGAGCAAATTACCCTGTAGTCTTCTTTTGAGGCAGGGTATTTGGTGCAATAAGCCCCTCAAAAGTAGAGGGGCATGCCACACCTCTCCAGGAGAACTGATGAGGTCAAGGCAGAGATTTGTGGAGGGGCTCAAAAACAATTATGCCAAGTGAAAAAAAGCTTCCAGTTTGCATTTCAGGGTACATAGAAAGGACCTGAGAACACCTAAGTACACATATAGAGGGCCTGACCTCTCATCTCAGTCCACATCCATCACATCCTGATGCCAACAGCACACAACACTGCACAAAGGAAGATGGCCACATTTCTTACTCTGTTACTTTATAATTTGACATCCATTTAAAGTCAATTACCGCTTAAACTGCATATTTAATAACAAAAAAACTGAAGCATTCTTCGTTTGAAAAGGCACTTTTTTTCTCTGCAGCATCCTGAGGATGCCCAGGAAAGTTTATCACATGTTCTCCGTTTCTGGCAGTGTAGTCTTGCATTCTTATAAATAACTGAGAGTTAGAGAAGAACAGAATTATCTCGCACCGTTCTGAACTTGGAAGATTTAACATGCTGGTTTACGCAGCCAGGATCTGCTTTAATTTCCAAATCCCCTGGAAATACAACTGATCGACTGATCCTGCAAGGCGAGGAGCAGCTGCTTTCAAGCAGATAATCAAAATGGTTCCTGGGGCCAAAAGAAGCCTGATCGACAAGAAGCAGATTGCGTGTAATGACATGGCACAGCAGACAAGCCACTCTCTGAATCCCAAGCAGTGTAATGTCGCAGGAGGATACAATTATGGGGATGTGCCATTTTCTTCACCGTGGCAGCCATTACTAAAAACTATTCTCTGTAAAATAACCAAAGAGGCTGAAGAAAGAGCGCGCACTATAGAAATGTATCTTAGATGAAGCTGCGCTGCATTTAATTCAATGCAAATCTGAGTTTCAGTTCATAGTGATTGTGAGATAGTACACCATTTCGAGCCATCAACACAGCAGCACACTGCAGCGTCTACTGACTGCTGATGCAAATGACCTACATTACATATAAGACAACTCAAGTTGATCAAAGCTTTTGACAGAATATTTACTCCGTTTTTGCTGAATCGCAATTCAAGGGGCAGCTCTTGCAAATCTAAGGTAGGAACAGTGGCGGCGGATATCATTTAAAAGTGGGGGGATGAGGGGAGCGTGGGGGAGGGGGAAGAGTGCTGGGGCTTATTAACCCCTTCCGTGCTCATGACGAGCTAAGCTCGTCATGCTGCGCGGTAGCGCTGTGCGCATGACGAGCTGAGCTCGTCACGACCCCACCCGCGATCGGAATGTCCAGCACACGAGCGGAATTCCGATCGCGGTCAAGGGGTTAAATAAAATAAAACTTACCTCATGATGATGGCCACATCGCCTCTCGCTGCTTCTCTTCTCTGCTGCTCCCAGCAATCCCTGGGGCAACATCACAGACTCCCCATCCAATCCCCGCACTTTGGCCTGAGAGGGCTGAAAAGATCCTCGCTCAGGCAGAGGGAGTCTGTGCTGTTTCTCCAACCCGGCTGTACAATACAGCCGGGTTGGAGAAAGCAAACTGCGCATGTCTGTTTGGCTGACCTAAGATGCCCCGGCCAAACTGACATGAGCACTAACAAGTGCACATACCACTCCTTCTCCCCCCTCCCATGGCCCGGCCCCGCCCCTCCCATGCACACACTGGCTCACAGCAAGAACTAAAAAATAAAATGATAGTAAGATATAGTTTTCTTTTGCAGCTGCTGGCTCAGAGCCAGTGGGGCGACGCTCCTCCGCCATTGCGGAGGAGCCACCACTGAGTAGAAATCACATTGCTAGACAAATCATTAAAAAACTGGAAAGCCTACGGTCACTAATGCTTACTGCATCTGCAAATTAAAATAAGCAAAGAGATCCTCAGTGGCTCAAATATGAGCAAGCATTGACAAAGCCAATATGTTTGATTTTTAGTTAGTGCTAGTGCACATGGCTATATAGCATATGGTTACCCAGGTAGAGGCAGTACATGCAGGGAGAACAAAGATGTAGACATAAAATTCCCAAAGACCCCTAGGCATGCCTACACAGATGTGCACATACGTACACATTTTAAGGCATCAATGCAGACAGAACAATGGTTCTGATTAATCCCATGCTGTAGAAGGCACAGGGTGTGGTGTATTTGATGAGTGGGTTTGAGAGTAAAGGGTGATGTTCAGCAGAGGAGCACAGAGTGACCTTCAATAGGGGAGCACTAGTGATGCACCACAGGTGAACGCTAATAATGTACCTTAGGAGTGCAGTGTTCCTGAAGGTATACAGGGTGATGCATGTTAGCAAGCACTGGGTTATTCACATCAGGAGGTGGCTGAATGATGCACCTCAGGGGAGCACTTAGCAATGCACCACATAGGATCATTGGTTGATGAGTCTCACTGGTACACTGGTTGATGTACTTCATGAAAGCAATGTTGCTGTGTCTGGGGAGCAGCGGATAGTGTGCATGAGGTCATCATTGAGTGGTATCCACATGGATGTTGATGAACTAAAATGCCAGAGGTAGCAGAATTTACATCATTCAAACTTTAAGCAACTGATGACCTCACAGGAAGTGATGTCACATTACCTTTTGACCCTGCTAATGTTAGTAAAGAACGTGTTGTTGTGGAAAATTATTTTTCCATTACAAAAAAATGCTTACTATAGGTTTGTTCAAATAGCATAACCAGGCCGCATTAGGCCACAATGATGATTCCGCTTATGTATGAGAATTGCTTTTCACTGATTTTTAGAAAATCATCGAAATTCAGCTGCAGCCATGATGCCTCTGTATGTGCAAATGTATCAATTGTAGCTTCCTATATATTTGAAACTGTTTGAAGGTTAGTATGCTAAACCTCCTTTGTATTGTTCGTTCTTATGATTGTGTAGAACATTCCATTGTAATAAGTTGCATTTCTCATGTTTCTTTCCAATGACAATAATTAAATAAAATTAAATTACCAGTTTGATTGCTTTGCTGTGCAAGTAACATTTAAGTGCTCCCTCTCTACGTGACGTCATGCCATGAACCTATGTGTTGTCTTTGTCTAAAACATTATATGCAAATATTATGTCATTAGGAATTTTTGATTTTTGTTTTAGACATTTAGATGTTTTGCCTTCGACATTGAGAAATTTTAGACTTTAAATATTTTGGCATTTTGCAATGCACATTTTGAATAGAATTGCTTTCTAGATAGATGATCCTAGATTTAGGTGACCTAGTTGAAGATGGGACGGAGGCCATGATGGCTCTGCGGTGTCTCATGGTGTCCTCTTGATTGCACCTCATTCAACTGAAATTTCTGGATAAATTCTATTACTCACTGACACAGTTCTGGTGTATGGGTAGAGCAGGATCCCCAACTGAACTAGTTGTGAAGTTCAGGAGGAGAATTTCTACCACATGATATGGTCATGCCCGATCATAATGAAAAACTGGGAAACTATATGTGCGGAATTGGGAGAAGTGATTGGTTGCACAGTCCCAGTCAACCCTCAAATGGTGATACTGGGCTTTCTGGAAGAATGGTGGCCCCCTAATATACATGTTTATTTGTAGGTTCCTGGTGGCAGGGTTCCTGGTGGCAAAAAAAGGGACTTTGTAAGACATTGAAGGATGCTGAAGTGTGTACAGCGATGGAATGGACAAGAAGCATGGAATTTTGTGCAAAATTGGAGGAACTCATTATCACAAGGCATGGGGGAAACCAAAAAGCTAATAACATATGAGAAGGTTGGTGGAACTACTTACAAGTCTGATACGTTTCTTTGCTTATCATACTGTACGAGTAGGATGATTTTCCTCAGACGGTTATTGTTAGATGTAACAAGTAATGTGGAATGCTGCCTGTCTGAGTACTATTTGAAAGACGTACCAATCAAAAAAACAATAAAAAGATTTTATAAAAAAAGAACTGTTGATTTTTATTTTAGAGAGGCATTGCTCACATTATTATTCTATTCTGCTAGCTCTGTTCAGAACAAGAAGAACTGCTGTTTATTTTTTGTAGACTGGGCAAGTTGATGAGGAAATTAAAAGAATTTGTTGATTCTTAATTTTAGTTTAGTCTTAGTAAATAAACTGACTGGTCTCAGAAGAACCCAGAAATGATGGACTTAAGTTAATGAAAGGAAAATCAAAGTACTCCCTATTATGTTTAAGGCAATCATTTATGAAGAATGATCTCCCCCAAATAATACACCATGTGTAGCTTACCAGACCCTTCCATCTACCACAACTTGATGAATTATTTATTTGGTAACACTCAATAATGCAAGTATGGCACCTGTTCCAAGTGTGTGGTGTTCCTGTGCCTTCTCAATGCAAGTGATGCACAATATAGGGCAGTCTGAGTTTTAAATCTTAAATGGTAGTCCAGCAAGGGAATGAAAGGAAGGATAGGGATGGGAGACAACTTCTTGTTCTTTAACTTCTTTTTAGGAAACTGAGGCTTTCTATTTAGCCAGACTGTCACCATTTGTTCATTTCAAAGTCAACGGCTGAACTGAAGGTTGAATTAGTCTTTCTCAGCTCTCACCACTCAGCCAGACATAGCAAATAGCTGTGGTGTTCTCCTTGATTGACTATCTGTGCCATGCACATTGAACTAATCTATTTCAGTTTATTATTTACAATAGGTGGTGTTAGTAAGCTGCACACATAATATAAATTATATATAATTTTTTAAGCAGTCCTCACATATGTAACTTCTGTTGTATTAGTCTGGAAAGTAGAGTTTGTTCTCAAACTCAGGAGGTTCATCGGAGGATGATTACTGACCAAACATGAGATGTCAGACCAATTGTCTTTATTATCCTTGTATCCAGGAGCACTGTATCCAGGAGCACTGTAATCCTTTGAAATGAAGAGTTTGTTCATTTTAATCATCACCGGTCTCTCCACATTTTGAGGCAAGAGAGTGGTCCTTCTGACTGTGATATCTTCACTCGCTGCACTGAAAACATGCTTTGAAGAAACAGTGGCTAACGGACATGCAAGATACTTTATTGCAAGCCTACTGAGTTCTGGCCTCTGTGCCTCTTGCCATACCAATGGATCTGGATCTAGGTACACCCCTATTGGGTCATCCAGATAATTTTGAACCATCTTCTGAATTTCCATTGGTGCTGCCACTTGCTATGCCTCTGCCTCTACACTTGATTTAATTCCTGCTAAATGAAATCAATCCTTTGTTAAGGATGGCTGTAAACTTCAAGCAGTTGTTGCTGTGAGTTTTGGAGTATCTGGTGATGGTGCTGGCTGCTGCTGCAGTGACTGGAAGCCAACAGCACTGTCCTGTGTGGAGGTTGAAGACTGCTCTTGAGAATTTCTGCCCAGCCTGGAATTTGCAGTTGTTCTTCTACTAGATCACTTGCTTTACTGATGATCCAACTCTTATAAACTTACTTATAAACTAAGACTTCCATATTAGTAAGGAATGAAAGTGCCCAGCACTTTTTTGTATCATGCATCCAGTATTGTGGCGCAGATGTAGTCTTTGGATGACACAATCTCTTTTTACAGACTTTGATTAGTGTTCAAGTGAAGGATTAGGCTATCCACCAAAGAAGCTACTTCTTCACTGACACTGGTGAACATCTGTTCCAACTTTTTCAACTGATCCTGTAGCAGATGCAACAATGATATTCCTTGGCTCATGCTACTGTCTTCCTTGCTGACTTCCTGTGTCATAATCTTGAAAGGAAGTCACATTTGTATTGGGCATTCCATAAGCCTCCATTTGCCCATCTCCATTGTCATGGCTTTGGCAGTTGCATTCTCCCTCCTTTAACTTACAAAATCATTGATAGAATTGCATTGCTCAAACAGGCGTTCGAGCATGTAGTAGGTTGAGTTCAAACGTGTTGGCACCTCCTGTACGAGGGCTTTTACAGGTAGTTTATTAGCATGCTGAAGGATCCTTAACTGCTTTTGGGCTTTCAATGAATTACTTTGATTTTTTAGGAAACGTAGGTTATTAAACCCCCTTAGTTACGTCCTGAGTGATTCAGTCTCGCATTAGAGAGAATTAAACTAAAGCCCGGCCGGGACTACAGGTTTCTTCCCCAGATTCCATGTTTCCTTACAGTAGATAACATTGTTCCCTTCTAGTATTTTCCCAATTGCCTCCAAGTGAAGCATGTTACTTAGCCTGTTAACATTCTATGAAACCAGCGAAAGACTATCTGGGGGAGTCTTGACCTCATCTAGATCAGTAAGACTACTGAAGTCCTGCCAAGCTGTCTCATCTGAATTTAAGCAATCAAATCGGTTTACATCACTCCCACCAAGGGTCATCAGTAGGTTATCTCTACTGTGCCACACAATTCTATTTAAGTGATTCATACTTCTTTCTTCCATAGAGAAGACTACTCGCCTTTGACCCATGTCTTGTGTGAAAGGTGAAGAAGGTATATATGGGTAGAGATCATACTTCGGACATTGAGACTATTTAAATCGCTTTATTATTTAATTATTTTTCTGCTGCCAAAAGTGTACACTTTATTGCCTGGGAGAACAATTTAACCTTTGTTATTTCCTTAGATGACTGCCCCTCTGTAAACCCTACTTGCTTTAAATTACCTGAGGCAATATCCTTTAAGGAGCAACAATACTTAAATGTCCCCAAGTGATTTGATCTATTTATTAGTGTCACCTTCTTCCCCCTTTTCCCTTTCTTTAATATATCAAAATAAAGTACTAATTGGTCCATCTACTCCTTCACGATCTCTGCATGTTCAGCCTTATTCCTTGCAGGGTCAGTTTTGTTAAAGCCATCTCTACCTTTGTATGGCCTTGACGGGACTCCTTATTAGGGATCAGGCATGCAATTTGGTGCTTGGCTAAGGGCTGTTTTAACCCCACCATGGAGGGAAGATCTCTAATGCTTTCGCGAGAGCTCCCAACTGTTGTACAAAAGCAGGGAGGACTACAGGGCATTAATCAGGAAATTCCCATCTTTCACGTTTTCCCAGAATATACCTTTTTGGTTGTTGATTCCTTGCCCTATGATGAGGTGAGACACCTGAGCTGTTTCTGCACGCTCCAATATTTTTTTCATTTTGATTCTGGGTGTTTCTGTTAGTGTATATCAGGATATTCTTTTTAGTTTTCTTTTTAATACCCCTTTGAGGCAAACTAGATATTTTGTAAAATATGAAATCAACTCTTTTTTTCACTAGCATAGGGACCTTGTAAATAAATATATCACAGGCTACACCCTCCATGTTTTGGGGTTCCGTACAGCTTAATCTTTCCCTCTTTTCCTATTAACAAGCCAATCCTCCTTGAAACAAACCATGGAGGGCATGCAAGAGTTTATTGCCTTAAGTCCCTCTAAAATGCTATTTAAAAAGACTATGCTTTTTAGATGCTTCATTATGTATGACTACTGATTCCAAATTTCCATGTAGGTTTTTCTGCATAAGAAATTAATACATCCAACATAGATGACGCAGCAGCTACAGAAGTTTCTATATTCGAAAAAAAGAAGATGGTTTGATTGATTTGATGCAAGGTTGCCTTCAAGATTAAAGTCATCAAAAGGAATGCATTTCTCTTGGGTATTCTGTCTGTTATACAGTGAAGATCCTGAAGCATTCAGTCTCCCAGACCAATGGACTCCACGGAAGAATGAAATTCCATTTGAGGGACGAGGTGCTTAGAGGCCATTGTCTAGAGTAGGAATAATTACCCTGCATACTCCATCTCCGGCTGGGGAGCTGGAGAACTCCCACCCAAGACATTGATGAATTAGTTACTATTTTGTTCCATTTTCCATTTATTGTGACGAGCAGGGAACAGACTAAAATCTTGGTTTTATCCTAAAGTTTTCCCCATGTAGTCCTTTACAGATGAGACCAATGGGAATATTTCTTGAGTGGGAGGCAATATTAGTGAGTCCGAAATAGATTTTTGAGTGACGCCTGGTAGGTGGGTATCCAGGTCCACTGTCTCCACCAGACCAAGCGTTTGAGCAGGTTTCCAACTGAGGCTGTTTCCTGACCCCTTTCTTCCTTACTCTAGGCATCCCACTCCTCTGCTGCACTGCACGATATTAACAATGGTTCAATGGCTCAACTTCCCACTTTCAAGCCTCTTTTTGATGATGGTCACCTTTTCTCACTAACGGAGTGCTGGACAATAAGTATTCCTCCTATGTACTCTTCAGGACGGAAATTAGCTTGAATCTTGTCAAGGGTACCACAGATGATTCTCCCTTTGTAGCCCTTGATCAGCTTTTCACAGCTCCTCCATTGCCCCCCACAGTAGAAGACCCAGAACACAGAGCAGGTGTCGCATAAATGCTCTGGAGGAACACAGGCAAACCATGAGGAAAACGCACTCCAGCAAAGGCTATATCAGGGTGATGATACATGAGGATAAGGGTTGATAAACAACAACACCACGTGTCAGGACCTCAGGCAACCTCAAAGCTGTTTTGTTGCTACTAAAGCCCTTTCTTTGGGAATGATAAAGCAACCCCTCAACCCTCTGAACTGGACACGTTTCCGGCCGAACCAATACCAACAGGCCACTTACTTGTTAAAAGGGTCTGCACTTCGCCGCATCAGTTTCACAACCACACTACGGCCGCCACTGGCAAAGAAGCACAGTACTATGTCTGACTCCTGCTGTGCTGCGGTGGGCTCCTATTCCATGACCGCTGCTGCCACTGCTGCGGACGTCACAATCCACCTGGGTAACCAGTTACCAGCCTGGAGCACTGTGGGGCACTGTGATATCAGTCAAGCAAAGAAGATCAAAAAGAAGTTTGCAGCCAGCATCATCAATGGATGGTACCTTCAGGAAAGAGGCAGACCTACAGTCCATACCAGGGTGACAAAGTCATCACGGATCCAAGCACGCGATTCGGGTGGCAGCAGCTGCAATGGCATCAACACCTGAGTGAAAGGCACTAAAGAGAGGCACAAGCACTGCCAGAATGGGAGGGACCAACTGAATCCAGTGAATGTCAGAGGTACACACAGCAGTCAATCAACTGCTCTTGAGAAATCACAGAAAAAGAAGGCAGAATTTGTAGGTGATTTTGGTCATGAGTGAATGACTGAAATGATTGCATGTTCTTCAGCAGGTGACTTAGTATGTTGCTGACTACCTCTTCTTTTTTAGAAATTTAAGCACAATTAGATTGATGCAATGCACTAAACACAGGACTCTGAAATATCCACTATCAGCCATTACTTTCAGGATATTACTGCCATTGTCAGACACAACAAATCCAGTTGTGAGACCTCTGGGTTTAAGCCATTCATACACCTTGGTATTAAACTCTTCCAACATGTTGGTATCTGTATGCGATTTTTTTTACAGGGCTGCTTTGCTGGATGCTGTTGCTTGCATCCTCCCCTCCTCTTCTTCCTCCTCCTGCTCACCTTCTTCTACCACTTCAGCCTCTGGTTCTCGTTCACTACCAGTAGCCATCTTTTTAAGGTGCTCATCCCACATGAGTGTATGTTGTTTTTTGCAAATGGGACGATTGGCATCTGGCACCTTAGTGCCCATCTGGCTTACCATGACAAACTTTCTTGTGCCAAACGGAGCATAATGCAATTGTATCCTCATGCAGGTTAAGCGTAAAGAAGTTCCTAACTGGGGAGGAGACCTTTCCTATTGTGCCAAAGTCTGAAGAACTGGAGATAATGATTGCTGGTTGCGTTGTTGTCTGCCTTTCTGTAGGGTGTGGTACAACTGTGGTAGGGGTGGTGTCTGCATGTTTCTGGGTTATTGCAACAATGGGAACTGATGGTGTTGGTGAAACCACATGCATTTGAGAAGGATGAATAGGCGTAATCTGTGCCTCCACTGTGCCACTCTCTACACTGATGATCACTGGCTCGTCATCATCATCTCCACATTCCTCACTTGCAAGGCTTCAGGAACCTTCCTTTTCTCTTGTTTCTCAACTCGGCCGGGGTCCAATCCAGGTCTATATCAACAGAAAGGCGGACTAGAAGAAAATGAGGGAGTACTCTTTCTTTTCTTTGCTGGACATTGTGAAATTGATGTGAGAAAAGCATTTTTCTAAACAATATCTTGCTCAGCAATAAACCCAACTTCCTATTCTGCTCTTACGTAGGAAGATCTGTTGCTGATTGCTGCTCCTGTTGTCCACTTTTCTGTGATGATTCAGTTGTGGCTGAGACAGTTCATTTCAGGTTCACTGCTCTCCATGACTGCAGTCATTGAAGCGCTGAGAGACATGGCCATAGGTTTTGGTGGTGGTGGTGTCGTTGATGCAGGAGTCTCCCCCTCTTTCTGCTAAAAGAAGGGTGCAGCAGGTACATTACGTTTCTTGAAAAAAGATGAGGGTTTGATTACAGTGGTGGTAGCCAGCTCCTTCTCCTCTACCCTGGCCATTTTCTGGTCAGGAACCTCCTTTTTTGAGGCCATCTTCTTAGCGCTAGCAGTTATCACTTAGCGGTAGCACTAGGAGCAGGAGCACTTATCAGTGGAGGTCTCAGGTGTCACAGTATGCTGATCCTTTCATGGACTTCTCTCTGTATCAGTATTGTATGTGATCTCATCTAAAGCACCTGCAAGCAAGGTAAAAAAAAAGTCAGTGAAACATGGGCGATCAGAAGAATTTAGCCAATATTCCACAAGTGAGAACATCATCATCATCATCCCAAATGCTTAACAATAGTGTAACCAAAACAGGCATAAACTGTTTTTTCACATGACAACATTACATAGAAAAGGTTAGTTTGTGTCCCTCTAGAGCCTTGGGACACCTATGAGAGGCAGGAGTGCAGGAAAAATTATATAATAAATACATTAACTAATTTTTGGTGCCTCACTAGGGCCTATGTGTACTCTATGGGTGGCTGGCAGAAATCTAAGAACATACATTAAATAATTGCCGGTGCCCCACCAAGGTTCATGGGGACTCTATGGACGCATGGGAAGGCAGGTAAAAATGTAAAACAATACATGAAATAATTGCTGGTGCTCCACCAGGGCCCAAGATGACTCTATGGGAGTTGGGGAGGGGGGTGGGGGATAGGCAAACAAACGGATACAAACAACAACACTGTACTACAATCAATCACAAGCACAAATAAATATATTAGGAAAAAAGAAATAAATTAGCCAAAATGCCATAGGCCTATTCTATGAATGTTCCTAGGAAATGGCTTTTAAAAGTGGAATAAAGGGACTGAAGCACACACTGGCTGCACAAAATGGTGGAAACTAGAATATCTACCACATGGCCACTGAAGAAGAAGCCATAGAGTACAAAGACAAAATGGCCACCTTGATCACACACATACGCTACAAAAAATAGTCACCATTTCATGGCCAGCAAAGAAAGATGCATGGAGAGCAAGGAAGACAATTGCCCTGCCCTGCCTGGAGCAACACCCCCACCTCCCCACCCAAGAATAAAACATATTATAGCATTGCAGGGAAAGAATTGTAAAGATATTATCAGCAACAGACACATGCAGACAAAAAATAAAGTAACCTACTTTTTGCATTTAATCCAAAGGCATCCACCACCCTTAAAAGTTTTTTAAAAGCACATAGCACAGCAGCACTGAGAATGTGAAAACTACATTAAAAATACACCCATTTCCTAGTGCGGTGTAGACTAGGCCCGAAACAGTAAAATAACATAGCAGTAAAATATCAAACAAATCCATATAACATTTTAAAAACCCACGCAAGTAACTGGAGAAAAAGTATATTTTACCCTAGGCCTCCACAATCAAAAAAGTGCAAATGTTTCCCCTTAAAAAACGTTTACCCTACAGGAGGCCCCCCTACTTCAGCCCAAACTCCAGCTCACCGGCCAATAAAGATACAAAATAAAAATAAAAATACTGATGCATGCTCTCTCTCAAACAACAAATGTTTTCCAAAGTGCTGCATTGAACTTACATGATTTCTCCCAAAAGGTTAAGATTCCAATAGTGAGGATACAACAGGGATTGCAGTCATAGAGAGATAGTGATTTTTCTTTTCAATCCCGAAATCTAATTCCAAAGGAACCAAGGGCTGGACAAAGCAGGGAAGAGTCTTCAGGACAGGATGAGGAAATTGCTAATGGATGTACAGTCTTTATAGCACTTCCTTCTGTTTGACAAAAAAAATAAAAATAAAAAGAGCATTTTGCGCTAAAAAACCCAAACGCTGTGTGTGGGTAAAATATGAATTTGAAAATGCATTTTGAGTTGATTTTCCATCTGTTCGAGTAAAAAATCTACTCGAAATGCTGACGCTCTCGTTCTAAATGGCCGCTGATCATTCTGATCTCGTTTGCCAAAAGACGAACACGAGCATTTGCGCTCTTGCATTGGTTCAGTGCTTCTTGCAGTCTGATTTTCCCCCTCACTAGAGCAATGTAGAATTACCGAATGACTCCAATTACTCTGGAGTAACTAAAATTATGCCCTGGCTAAATTTTAAATTACTCTTTACTATTTAGAAAATCCCACTTTTAGAAAGTACCAACTGGTGAATTTCAGTGTTTTTTTTTAGTTGTTACCTTTCAACTAACATTTTCACCTAAATATAATTTCACTCTAGCCTTTGTTTTTGTGTGTGTGTGGTGTTACCCTAGTTACAGTTGTGGGGTTTTCCCTACAAGGACGCCCCAGCTCACCTTATTAAAAAATTGTCAAATATTTTTTTGTTTAGATTTCCACTCTGCTGCCACGCATTGCACCTTTTATCATGGCCATAGATATACAATGTGAGACGTATACACTGGGTATTGCACTAGCTCTTAATTTGCAAATGCATTCCTGGCTGCAGGAGTCGCGGTAGCCTGTCCATATTATGAAATTAACTTTTTCTAAATGATATCGAAAAAGTCAGTCACAACGTGTTCCCATTTAATTTCGGCGAGAAGTATAATATGCCAGAAGCCCTATGCCAAGATTTTAATCGGTGACCTTCAGATATAATAAATCTTACAGCAAATGTACTATCACTGACATTTATGAAACAAAACACAGGTGCGTCTTCCCGTTTTACCAAACACTAAAAGACTGAAAGGAGGCAGGCAGAGAAGACAGAAACATTTCAATACATTTTGATGGCCTGTTTTGTCATGTTTGCACCTGATTGGCAACTGAAAAAGTATTATATCTTTTTTGTTCCTTTCAAGTAAATCCTACTGTGTGGGTCTGTTGTATTTCGTGAAATCAGAATCGTACCCTCATCTAGCTGCAATGCACAGTGTCTGATCATCGGCGAAGAGAGGAGCAATCTAAAATGCGCTGACGTCATCAACAAAACCAAGTCAGCAATATGGTTCCTATAGATACAAAACAATCCTACATTAAAGGATGATACTTATTATACATTTTACAGCAAGTTCAAAATCAAGGGCCTGAATCACAAAGGTAAGTTACGCTTTTTTCTTTTTTTTATCACATTTCTATCTTGTACTCGAAAATCAAGCACAGGTATTCCGTAGCCTAAGATTGTTGAACAACCAAACATCAAGTACCATTACACAGCAGTGGAGAGTATTTTAAGGGCACCATAAAGGTTACATATCAAGAGAATAAACGCTGATACAGTAACGAAGAAGTACATAAATGCAATTAATGGCAGACCCAAACTATGGGGCTGATTCCGATGGCGGTGGGACCGCCACCGCCAGGCCTTCTGTGACAGTCCCACCGCCATCGGCCACTGAAGGACCGCCCGCCGCATTAGGATGCGGCGGGCAGAGGCATGTGGTGGAAGGACCGTCCGCTGCAGCATCCGACGGGCTCAAGGAGCGCGTCAGACCGTTGGAGGGACTGCAATCCCTACAATGGTGTCGGTGCCTGCTCAGTCACCGCCGTAGGGATTGTAATGTCCCTTTCTGCTGGCCATTTCATGGCGGTTGACCCGCCAGGAAAAGGCAGGAGGAAAGTGACTTTGGGGGCCCCTAGCGAGCCCATTTCCCACCCTGGCCCTCTGCTTTGGTCCCCGGGGGACAACTATGGTGCCCCCTAAACATCCTAGCACCATGTGGCAGGCACCGCATGGTCCCTGCCACATAGTGCAGGGATGTTTGAAATGTGGGGTTTTTTTGTATTGCGGCGTGTGCTGCAGCCCGCAGCACACACTGCAATACAAAATATACACATTGTGACCGCCTTGAAGGCGGTCGCATCCTAATTCGGTCAGCGGGACCTCCGACTCCTAGTCGGGCGGTCCTGCTTCCACGTCGCAACATCATAATCAGGCCCTGAGTCACAACGCCTGTGACCATGAGAGGTGAAGAATAAAAAAAATCATGAAATACAAACTAGGATGAAAAAGCAATAAATCAGACCATAGGGATCCCCAAGAGGTGATAACAGAACTGATTGGAAGTAGGTACTATGGTCCAATACTCAATGCTCAGTCTTGTACCATCCAAAATGTAAGGTAAAGGGTGGATAAGGGAGGGGGGGATGGGAGCTACCCTTAAAATATCAGGGACTCGAGACCGGTAGCCTGTCTGTCCAGGTCTTGCGATCATGCAAGGAAAGGTGGCCAGATTTGCATGAATTGCAGTAATCTATCATTCAATTTGTATATGAGCTTCTCAAATGTTGCGATCTTATGCATCTCTTTCAGCCAGGAGTCAAGGTTTAGGGTTTTCTTCATTCACCACAGCCGTAAATGCAGAACTTTGCCACTCCCAAAGCCGTAGAAAGCCACTGGGAGAGGGTTGGGAGCTCAGGAAGTGATGGAGGAGTACTAAGCAAAGCGTCAATCTCTGATTAGTGGATAAGTGCGGTAGCATGAAGTTCCAGTCACCTTGCCAGTACCCTTGTGGGTGCGGGCATTCCCACAGAATGTGTACTATGTCACAGTGTAGTGTTTTGCATCACCAACAATTGGACTGGGGACTACGTTACGCTTTATGCAGCTTCTCTGACGACCCGTACTTCTATCAAGGTATTTGTAATAGCTGTATTTCAGTCAGGACTCCCTGAGTCCTTTTTTGTAGTCCACCAGGACCAGGTCCCACTCATCATCTTGAAATTGTGTTTGGAGCATCTCAGTCTACCAGCGTCAAAGGGTGTGGGAGGTGGGCGTAGATTAAAAAAAGGCCACAACGGTGGAGTAAAGGCCGGCAACCGCTCCTTTGAGGTTTTTCCATGTAAAAAAATAGTGAACGATATGCGATTGTGGGAGTTGCATCAGGACGGCACCAAGGCAAGATTTGAGTGCGTGCTGTAGCTGTCTATAATGTCAATTTTCAGTGAACCGGAGATCACTGTCCCGCTGCAAGTCAGTGAAGGCTTTCCAGGTGCCAAACGCAATCATGCCCGTGAAGTGTCAGCTCTTGCATCATTTCAATTGGGACCAGTTGACTTCTTCACCACCTTTCTGAATGGCAGAATTGCGCCATATCGAGACCCAGAGGTGTACCCGATCATCAACCTTCAACAGTTTGTGTGCCATGTGCCAAGCCGTGGCCGGAACTGCTAGAATCAGTTTGGGGGGACTCTGTCCAGTGGGGTAATTGGAATAATAAGGTACAAAGTCCTCTCCGAACTTCAGGATGCACCTCTCTGTGAGGACCCACAAGGATATTGGTCTAAAGGTAGGGAGCAGGTAGGGAGCATGTAAATAGAATGTGCCAGTTAATGGGCTAGCCAATATATCCCTAAGTGGGGCAGTCCTCCCTTTGACTGAGTCGCATAGAGCTTAGTTCGTACCAGCCTGGGTTTGTCGCCTTTCCATAAAAAAGATAAGACTTCTTTTTCAATGCGTTACAGCAACTCTTTTGAACATGGTAGGGGTATCGCAGAGCGATATTCATTTTAATTACCTGGATAATGCCCCAGAGAGAGAGGTTGAGCCCAATACATTTCTGAAAGTCGAGTATCATTTTATCAATCAGAGGAGAGAGTCACCCGTGAGCATATCCGGAAGCCCTAGATTGATGTATATTTCAGTATATTGGGCAGCCATCAGAATGGCAAGGAAAATAGAGAAGCCTGTGTCATAGCAGAAGTCAGGGACATGGTTTCACATTTTTTCCAGTTTATCTTATAGCCAAAGAAGGCAACGAAGGCTTCAATGCAGTGCACTAAGTTTGGTAATGAGTCTGAGGGATGTGATAATGCCGCTACAATATTGTCGGTGTAGTAAAATGCCTCAGCGGCCCCGGCCTGGGTTGGTATGCCCTGGATCTGATCACCTTTCCGTATCACAATTGCCAAGGGTTCCAGGGCTAATAGGAACAACAGGGGTGATGGGGAAACTCCTGTCTGGTGCCCCTCTGTATGTGGAAAAAAAGGTGAGATATGTCACCCGCAGGTGACTGAAGCAGTAGGGTGGTAATACCGTCCCTCTGAGGCTATTTCCACTGATGCCCATGCGTTTCACTGTCCAGAACAGGTAACCCCATTCCACCCTATCGAATGCCTTTTTGGCATCAAGAAATAAGATAACCTTGAAATCTTTGTCCTCTTGGACTTCCCATATGATATGAGAAAGCATTTGAAGGTGGTTGGCAGAGGAATGGTCTGTTAGAAAGCACTCTTGTATTGGATGGATCAGGCGGTGGATTTCGGGGTTTAGACAGGTCGCTAGCTCCTTAGCCAGGATTTTAAGGTACGCATTAATGAGTGAAATGGGCCGGTAGCTGGGGCAGAGGAGGGGGTCTTTACCCGGTTTGTGGATGACGGACATCCATGCTTGGGCGAATGCGGTCACCATGTGACTAGAGTCCATTGCTTCCTGGAATACCGATGCCGAAAGAGGCGCAATTAACAGTTTCATTATCTTATAGAATTCTATAGGAAACCCATTGTCCCCTGGGGCTTTCTTGGTGGCCATACTGTCAATTGCTGTAAGGATATCATCCTACGACACAGCTCTGTCTAAAGATGCAGCCTCGTTGCCAGTCAGTCTGGGTATGCGCAAGTTCTCAAAAAAGTCCTCTTCTGCATCATGGAAGGGTCGAGTGTCAGAGGTATATAGCGATTCATAGTAAGATTGGAATTCCAATGAGATTGTTGAGGGATGTGTCACACCAACTCCCCAGTGGTCTTCCGAATCGCTGGTATGGACCGGGCAGCTTTTGATTGGCATAACAGAAAGGCTAGTAGCCTTCTGGCTTTTTTGCCCCATTTGTAGTGGCATTGACAGAGGTAAATAAGCAATGTCTCTGCTCCCTGTGTGTAGAGATCGTTGAGGTCATGTTTGACTTTCAATAAGGCCTGGAGGTCAGTACTGGAGTGGGTTTTCGAGTACCTCTCTGTGCATGAATGGACCTTGAGTTCTAACTGGGACTTGGTCTCATTAACTTGCCTTTTTGTCATTGCCGCGTCCCGGATCAGGAGACCAGACAGGCATGCCTTTCCTGCTCCCAATAAGGTTTGGACAGAAGTACTGGTGTCTGCAAGGAATGTGCGGAGGTGGGATCATAGCCTCTCCTTGTCTTTGGGATCTCAAAAGTGAGAAATAGTCATATGCCAAGGCCCCCGTGGGGGGGACTTGTAATCCCAAATATAAGTAGATATCGATAAGATCATGGTCTGAGATTCCATACAGAACAATGGATGCATCTACCAGGCTTTGTGCCAGTGGGGGGTGGTCAGGAGGAAGATATCTATCTGAGAGCGTATATCATGGTGGTGCGAAGTGAACATGTCGTTTCTCTCTTGGGGCTGGAGAATGTGTCAGTTTCTTGTATTAGGCCTGGTGTAACAATTATTTGCTGGGCCAGAGCTGTCAATGATGGGATCAATCATGACTTTCCAGTCCACACGAACCAACACTTGTGTCTTGTAAAAGGATGTTAGAGTTATGTAAGGGAGCAGAAAAAGGCCACCTTGCAACTTGTGGGGGCGAAGATAGATCCCACTACAAGTAGTGGGGTCCTGATTTAGAGTTTGGCAAAGGCATAGCAGACTTCTGGGCCAGCCCAGGTCCATACAACTTTGTGGGAAAGTGATTCATGAAGGAGTATATTCACTCCTGGCACAGCAGCCGGGTGAGTAGACTAACTGGCATGAATGACTCACTCCAGCCAGGCACTGAGGAGCTTGTCACATTCTGTTGGAAGTTACACTTTTGAGTACGTTTTATACTTTGTATTAAGTTTACTACTTTCAGTATACACAAACTCAGATGGTAAACATACTACAAAAGTGTAAGTTACATTTCTCCACCTTGTGTGGGTGGGTGATATCCCTACCTAAACCCTTCCCTAACCCTCCCTAAATCCCTCTTGCTCCTCTTTAATCCCATCCCCTTGATTAGTAAGCCTGCCTTATTTCCCGCCTACTCCCTTTTTTCCCTCCCACATTTACTATTAAAATCTATAGTACGGCGACTCCACTGTCCGAGAACTAAATAAATTAAATATTTTATATTTAAATAAATATATACAATTTATATATTTTTTAAACATGTATTTAGATTTATTTATATTTTTAACTATTTCAACTAATTTAAATCATTTTAAATATTATTTCGTATAGGATTTTATTTATTAAACTAATTAACTTGGCACAAAAAAAAACCCCACAAAAAAAGGATTTTATTTAATGTCCCTACCTCCATTATTTTCAATGGGAGGACGTTGCAGTACCAGTGCTTGGCCATGTGTAGTACTGGACTTAATAAAAAATTCTAAGTTACTACAAAAGTGTGGTTTGTGAATACCAAAAAGTAGTAAGCTTACTCAAAAGTGTAAACTTACTCAAAAATGCAATTTGTGAACCTTATGTTATCAATACTTAAGCTGACAGTATTAATGAAGATAGCAGGCTTGCTTTCACTTAAATATCACTAACTAAATTTTGAAGGAGGACTGGGGGGGCTTGTAAAGTAAAGGCAAAGGCATAATGCCCCCTTTGCCCCCCCTTGTTATGGCCCTGGGCCATAATTGCTACTGTCCACTCTTGGGTACCCATTGCATTCTTGCAAACATTGTAAAGGCTACATGAGGGTGAATTTGAATAGATTACTTTATTGGACACGGAAGTACAACCTCACGCAATGTCATTCCAATAAGAAACAAAAATATTCTCAAGTACATATCAAACAATGGCAATACTAGTAGGTCTGTTTTCAAAATGGAAGCTCTCTTTAGTCATAGAGGGGTTTAGGCATTCAATAAGTCGATATACATGCACTTTGTCACTCATCCTGGCACTCATGCATCTATTCACTCACACACTGACTCATTCTTGCATTCATTCACTTATACAACCACAATATACCACACAACGGAGGTGAACTGGCAAATATTATTTTGTTGACATTGCTCATGGTGGGTGGCATATGTTCAATCTTGGGGGATAAGAGTTTGCTCATATGTACCCTAGATTTGTGACTCTGATGGTTTAATTTTCAAAAAGACCATACTTGATGCTTATGCGGATTTTTGACCCTATTATGATTTATTGGACAATTGTGAATGTTTATCAGATATTGGCAGATACAGGTACATTCTGCCTTACATATTTATACTATTACCATCAAGTGGTTTCGGATTGTGGAAAAGTTTTTCCGTTCCATCAAATGTACAATACAATAGTAATATATATATTCATTATGATAATCTGTCAAATATTTTATATATGTGAAGAAGGACTTTGACTATCTGTGATACTTGCACTTTTACTTTCCTATCAATAGGGAATACGTTTGGTTCAAGAAAGGCTTGTGATGAAATATGTCACAAGTCATCTTAATAAAAGGTGAATAATTCCTGGAGTGCAAGTGTCTGTCTTCTGTCTGGAAGATGTGGGATCTATCTATCTATCTATCTATCTATATATTTCAATCTATCTGTCTATCTTTATAACTATATATGTATAGATATATTTATTTAACATTTAGATTTTTTTTTTTTTTTTATGTTTTTTGAATTACAAGATGCTGGCAGACAACTCAATCTGTCAGGCCTACCGAAGAGATTGTAGCAAGAATTATTACTCCTAAATTTGGATCCCGAATGGATACTGACTCAGTATCTGGAAGTGGTGTGTTATAGGCTGAATCAGTATCATATGTATCAATATTTTGTGACCTAAATCTGGTCGCAAAACTTGGAATTTTACCAGCCCCCAGGGTGGGATGGTAACTGGTTCTCAAAAGGGAATGGGTCCTTCTATGACCCTTTCAACTTTGTGAATTTAAAAAGTAGGGGGCCGATTCACAGAACTAATCTGAGATAAAATCCTAAACTTACTACTTTTGGTATTCACAGAAGGCATTTAGTAGTAGTAAAGTTAGGACTCCTAACTTTACTACTACTAAACTGAGATAAAATCCTAAACTTACTACTTTTGGTATTCACAGAAGGCATTTAGTAGTAGTAAAGTTAGGACTCCTAACTTTACTACTACTAAATGCCTTTTGTGAATACCGAAAGTCGTAAAGTTAGGATTTTGTCTCAGTTTAGTAGTAGTAAAGTTAGGAGTCCTAACTTACTACTACTAAATGCCTTCTGTGAATACCAAAAGTAGTAAATTTAGGATTTTATCTCAGTTTAGTAGTAGTAAAGTTAGGAGTCCTAACTTTACTACTACTAAATGCCTTCTGTGAATACCAAAAGTAGTAAGTTTAGGATTTTATCTCAGATTACTTCTGTGAATCGGCCCCAATGTTTTTATGGAAGTAAGTAGTAGTCCATGGGACACTCAAACAAACAAAAAAGTAAACTTCTCATTTTAAATGTTGCCCCATTTCCTTTGAGGAAATGGACTACATTACAAACAAAGTTTACTTCATTGAAAGGCAAACACAAACATAGTGGTCTGCTGACCCCAGCATCCCTGTGATGGCCTCTAGTTAAAGTGAATCTCAATTTGCAATCTTTCTCATAAATTTAATGAGGCAGGTCATATTGTAACCCACCTTAAATCTGAATGTTCCAAACCAGTCTATTTGAACATAGGTTGAGTCAGAAAGTTATTTAGTGGTCACAAAAATACTGGTAGCAATTTGCAACTAGTATTTTTTAGCAGTAACTGATACATCTTGCCCTAAGACTTTTGCACGTGAAGATACACCAAACAATTCATGTGTGAAAAAAATCAGTAATTAAAATACAAATCCACTAAATGAATAATCCCACATTTACATCTTTATGCCTATGTGATACAAAGGAGCAGATTGCTGCTGCTGTCAAAATAGCTGTCACCACTTAGTCCTCATAATAATGATGAAATTGTTCAAAAGAATGAATAACTGTTGTTTTACTGGAGGGTATTGCAAGATTATTGAATATACTGTGTTAGAAGTTAACTTGACCCAAATACAAGGAAACTGTTTCAAGAAGCAGAAATTATTAACGTTTTTGTAGAACCTGCACAGATTTAAAACGCCACGATTTTCCATGCACATTCAATCATCCCAGCTGAAATAGATGTGTCCTGTCATCCCCGGCCGACACTTCCACAGCTCATACCGAAATGGTAATGCAGAGCGCATGTGATCTTGGACAGGACATCCATTGTGTAATAGGTTGCCAGATGGCCAGAATCGATCATTGTACTGCTGTCTTGAGTGGGTGCAAGCAGGTGCATTACAATCACAGCTACGTAAATAGACTGGCCTGGTCGTTTATGCCAATGAGTAACCAGGAGCCAGGTGTATCAAAATGTTGTTGCAAGATGCTGGTCACAAATTGCAATCAGTATTTTTTAGACCAGTAAAGATTTTAAAGAAATTACCTATATACTGATAGGTCGGTTCTTAAAAATCTGAATCATAGTGGGTCCCTGTCTGACATACCACATGAATATTAATGAGGTAGTTTACAAATTGTGACTCACTATGATTGGAGGCCCTTACATGTTCTTTTTTTAAAGTTTTTTTTTAAGAGGAGGCAGCGGTCCTCTAAAACAACTGCCTCTTTTTATGGAGACATTTTTTTTCACAATCAGAATTGGGACCGTTCCCTTTTGTGAATGAGTTACCACCTCCTTGAGATGTCAGTAAGATGTCAATGTTTTGCGGCTGTAATTCGGAACATTGATACATTAGATACTAATTTGGTATTTGGAATAAAGTCCTTCAACATGCCACTTTCAGATACCGCATGCATATCCATTTTGGAGTTGAAAAACATTTCCAGCTCCTAAAATGGGATGGGATTAGTACATAAGAAAAAAGTATTTTAATGGCTGTAAACACAGAATTTAAGTGTTTCTGACAGTTAAAATGCTTTGTACATCTAGCCCTTTAAGCTTAACATGGCTTAACACTGCCTTCTAAATAATGCCCCTATTCACGTAGCACTTAGCATGAAAGGGGTGGGCAATGGGTGTTGTAGTGGGCGTTCCACCGCAACACCCATTGCTTTTTGACGCTGCCCCCTATTTACAAAGCTGTCGTAAATATGGGGCAGCGCCAAAAATAAGACCAGGGAAGACCTGGTTTTAAACTGGCGCAATGAGAAGAAATGATTAATTTCTACTTCTTTGCCGTTTCTATGTGTGCTGCATTCTGCAACACACATAGAAAGAGAAAATCGCCAGTAGGGATTGTTCATGTGCAGAAAGGTGTCCCTTCCTGCACATGAACAATCATTCTCTGCAATGCAGGCTCCCTTGCACTATCGTGCAAGGGTGCCTGCGTTGGTGCTAGGCAGCTAAATTTAGTGCCAGCACTAGGGGAAACGCAGGGGTGGGCAGTATTATTGTAAATATGGCGCATCCATGCGTTTTCAGAATGTCGGAGCGCGGCGTTACCAATTGTGGTAATACACAGCGCTCCGCCATTCTGTTGGGAATATGCCCTTAGTTTTAAGGAATTAAGTTTAAGTTTTCTTTGGGATATCCACATGCCAATCTCAGGAAGGCAGGAGGACAGGAGTAAAAACTATTGGTGCCTTCCCTCTTTGGATACAACTAAGAATCCTCCACAAACTTGTGGAAGATTACATGGAATCATAAGATGTTCAGCCTTATGTTATTGGACTGCATCATTTTGTTCATGATGCTGTATCTAGGCAAATAGGATGATAGCTGGACAGATGAACCTTTACCTAAGAAGTGAAGCTGTACATAGACATAGAAAACTGTATCAGGAGCTTGAGGCTGTATCTAGAGCTATGAAATTGCTCTTCGATATATAAGATGTAATTTGGCACATGATGATTACCTGGACGCATGCTGTTGACCTTGGCAGATGGGACTTTTCTAGGGCAAAGGAACTTTGGCCTTAGAATCTGAGGCTGGTATTATATATATTCATATACAATTTGGTGTATGAGGTGAACCTGGCTCATATGAGGCTGCACTTAAGAGTATACAAGCTCAACGACACATGATGCTTTACTGAGCTTAGGTGGCTGCTCTTTGGCATATGAGGCTCTAATTGACCCAGTAGTGTTAGCCTGGGCTCATGTATTTAAATTGGACTTTCACCTTTGTACCTTGGAATGTGAGGCTATACCTTGGCATTGATCCTATTTACTCAGTCAACCAGAAAAACAGGACCACCAAGGTCTCTAGGCGCATCCTCAGAATTTACATCTTTTCAACCCCTCAGTCTCCATCATTAAACTCCACCCCAGTAACATCAGAGTCACCTCATCACTCCCAGAATTGAAATGGTTATTGAAAGCCAATCTATTCAAGCTTCATTGATTAAACAATTGACACACCTGGCTGTGCATAGCCTCCACATGATTACCAACCCTATCAAACTCATCAATGTAAATATGTGCATCTCAATGTAATAATTTCTTTGTCATACGTTCATAGAATAGTTTTGTTTTGTAGAAATCTGTAAATTATTGCCAATGCCTTTGTGCCATCATACACTGACAATCTTTAGATGCGTAATCGCAGCACAAAAAATGTTCGTAGGTACCCCTTTAATAGCGTTGCAAGCACCTTTGTTAGATTGGCTCCCATTTTCAATAAGTAAAATTACACTTTTCCGGGTATGTGAGTCAAAGCTGTACTTTGCCATATGAGGTGAGTCTGAGAATATGATAATGCATCAAGAGTAATATAGATTATGTGGCCATATAAGGCTATACGAGGCATAGTAGGATGTGGGGCTCAAGATGAAGTAATAGGACTTTCGTAGCTGTGCTGGGCGTTTGTGGCATATGAGGCTCCACCTTGGCATGTGAGGCTGTATCATGGAAACAGAGGATGTGTCTTAGTATGTGAAGATCCATCGGGTGCTCGAAGCTCTGCCTGGTCCGAAGAAGCTGCACCAGTCCATGTGAGGCTGTGAGGCTGTAGTTGACTTTGTAATACTGTACAAGGCAGGCAAGGAGTCTGAGGCAGGTTTAGTGTCTTTGAGGTTATCTTTAAGCAATGTTGCTATATACATGAGGGCATATGACTCAATGAGTCAAGGGGCCTGACTTAGATGTTGGCGGACAGGTTACTCCGTCACCGCTGTGTCAGAGTAACAGGCCCACCAGCATCAAATTCAGGCCCAAATTTAGTTTCAGGTATCTATTTGCACCCTAATGCCCATAGTAACAGCCCTCACATTTCCTTTTCCCGTCTATATAATGTTTATTTTCAGAACAAAATGTAGTACACTTTATGATTAATTCAACACACTATTGAAACTGTATTTCACACTTTAGAAACAACAGTCCATCATCGTGTCAAAGATCACATCAGTGAGAGGAAGTGAATAGCGTTGGTCGATACTAAAAGCTAAAAAACAGGCACACACACACACAAGAAGAGGGGAATATAACTGAAAAACAGAATTATATTTTTTAAGGAAGCAAAATCACAAGGAGGGTTGAATATGGGATGATGTATGGGAATTTATTAGTACATTAAGAGGATGTTAGAAAATAAAGTCCTCCTTTCATTGCCGCTGCTTCCCACAATGTATTGATAAATGTAGAGAAAAAGGTAAAAGGTATACATCAAGACATATCCAAAGTAAGTGCGACCAAAACCGAGACTCATTCACTTGCATTTTGTGCACTTGTGAAGCAGACACAAGAAGGCTGCATCCTTTACATTTCATCCAAGCCTGGAAGATAGAAGTGCACTTCGAGCACCATCCGCGCTGGAGATCATAGGTTCAAATCCTAATAAGGCCAACTTTGCTTTCATCCTCGGAAGCGAAGATAAAATGAGCACAAATTGTAACCTTCAAATGTGGAACTGGAAAAGATCAGACGCACGCGGTTGACAGGTGCACCTACCAAGACATTAATATACCTTGTGCTGTGGATCTGAAAGCTCATCCTTCAGAAGAAGCATTAAGATTGTGTCTGAGGTTTGGAGCAATTTGCCAAGTAGAATAAAGTGGCACAGACCCTTCCTGCGGTCTCTAACACATCATTTATGTGTTCTTCTTGTCGAGCAGCGTATAGCCTGGATAGAAAGCCTTTAATCAATGTGAAAATCACAAGAAGTCGATACAAATCATTGCAGGGTAGCCAAGCAAAAGATAATAAAAACTTGGACCTCTGCGGTCAAACTAGGTTAATATTCAAAGGTCGCTAAAAAAAGGTCATAGAAAAGTCAATGTTCAAAACTGCAGAGAAATAGGTTAAAGCAAGGCTTTGGCTGTCAAAATGTTGGGAAAAAATCATGACAGAACTATCGACCAATGGAGAATGAATAATATAAAACATTACATTTATTTTTTATATGAATATATGGTACATTTTTGCCTTGTACACAAACCCATAATAAACAATGATTCTCCTGTATATGTCTGCCCAAAACGTCTTTGGCAAAACTGACAGTTAATTGTGCCTTTACCACGGCCAGGTGCGTATTTTTGCAGTGTTTTGTTGGCAGAGCGCTAACGGGCTCTGCCAGCCCGCAGTGAACCTGCTGCAAGCAGACAGCTGGGGTCGAACTAGGTCCCCCAGACTGCCTCACACCTGCACCTGGGAGAGGGAGGGGCCTCTCCTCTCTAAAATCCGTGACAGCCTCCGGCAGCGCGTGACGCGCTACCGGGCTCTGCCAGCCTGCAACAAATCTGCTGCAAGCCGACAGCTGGGTTGGGACTTGGTCCCCCAGACTGCCTCACACCTGCTCCTGGGAGAGGGAGGGGCCTCTCCTCTCTAAAATCCGTGACAGTCTCTTGCAGCAAGGGACGCGCAAACAGGCTCTGCCAGCCCGCAACAAACCTGCCGCAAGCCGGCAGCTGGGGTGGGACTCGGTCCCCCAGACTGCCTCACACCTGCACCTGGGAGAGGGAGGGGCCTCTCCTCTCTAAAATCCGTGACAGTCTCTTGCAGCAAGGGACGCGCAAACAGGCTCTTCCAGCCCGCAACAAACCTGCCGCAAGCAGGCAGCTGGGGTGGGACTCGGTCCCCCAGACTGCCTCACACCTGCACCTGGCAGAGGGAGGGGCCTCTCCTCTTTAAAAGCCGTGACAGTCGCCCGCAGCACGGGACGCATGTAGGCTGTGCCCGGGCTTTGTCTGGGCAAAGCCCGGGCCAAGGGCAGGCCCGTCCTTGCCCGGAAGAAGCCGGGCTGGGCCACCCCCTTGATATTTGTCTTCTGAAGACCCGTTTTCTGAGGCAGGGGGTCTGGACAAGGATTCATAAGGTTCAGCACTTCCTTTTATGTTATCATTTGGCGCATTAAGTAAAGTGAACTGTAAGTGACAAGGTCCCTGTCCGGCTTCATTAGTAAGGAAGGGCGATCGGTTGGGTTGCATCTCTGCTGGCTAGTATTGTGCAGCTGCATTTCACTGACCATAGACAATTTCAAGCACCTTGCAGCAATGGGGAAACGGACATGTCATCACAAACAGAAAGCTCTGCCCCAGCAACACCCTTCTTCTTTGCCACCAACCTCTACTAACAGGATGTTACAGAGGGCTATAGGTGTAGTGGCAACCGAAATTGAACTCACCGAAAGGCGGTTGTCTCTAACCCCGACCTTCATTTCTCTTGGACTGGCTCAGACTCTCCCCCAACTACCCTTGTCTTGGAAACCAACCCTCCCATGCCACAGAATGTTGACTGTGTAAAGGCATATGCTGCACCAAAAGCCCATTTGCGTAAAGGGGGTGTTGTCTTAGGCCCTGCCAAAAACAGGAAACCCAAGCAAACAACTAGGGCGGGGGCCAAACGGAAGAAGCTCAACGACGGAACGCCCTATAGCAGAGAGTGCCTGGATGATCCAGACTCAAATATGGGATTCACAGGCAGTGCACGAGTGGCCTTGGACTACCTAGTAAGGTCATTGAATTTGGCGGTGGACTTGCAGATTCAGTTCAGATCCATTATAAAAGATGAGCTTAGCTCCTTGGTAGCACGGGTAGACAAGTTGGCAGAATTGTTTGAAACCAGGGTTGGAAGGTTAGTCTTGACCACGGGGGGGGAGACTGACGCTAGCTGTCAGACAGATATTGCTACTTCAACACCTGGAATAAGGTCAGGACCCCCATATGTCCTAAACTCCATCCCCACCACCAATACCAACAGGGCCAACCACGAGGCCAAGAGTGGAGACTCGGTACACCCCAACATGACAACTAAGAAAGATTGTATGTACTTACAGGGGTTTGGGTCCAGAAGGGATGGGACTGTGTATGAACCTAGTATAGAGGCTGGGGGCGAGAAGAGTGTTTTGCCCTGCATTAACCTACCCCCTGCTTCCTCCCCGTATGTCATTGTTCTAGTAGGTGTACCCGAGATCAAACCAGGGCAGAGGGAAACCCACTTCGAACTAAAGAATAAATGTATGTTTTGGTTGGCCAGACAGAGGCAATTCACCTACGAAAATGCAGGCGACTTCTCATGACACGTAGGGTCAGCTGGATGGGCAACAGACCGAAAGATGTGCAAGGGGACTGCTTAGTGATCAACTTTAAAAACCCAATGACTGTCCATAGCCTTTTTTGCTCGAACCATCATAGACAGGACGTGGGAATTAGGTCCCTACTGCTAGGCTATTTCTACACTCCATGTCAAGCACCAGCAACTAGAGTGCAAATGGGCCAGGGGCAGGGGCTGTGGAACCAAAACCACCAGCAACCGAGGCAGTGGTACCACCCCCCAGACCCTTGCTATATAACATACCCATAGCCAACAGGTTTGGGGTTCTAGAAGAGGTCGATTGACTCAAAGAACCGCATCACCCAGAACAGATAACCAACTGTCACGGGGTACCCAGAAGAGGGATAGGACAATCAGGGAGCTGTACTACCCAAGCACCACATCCGGGTTGGAGGCTGGTGGAGTGTGGGTGCACCCTGAAACAACACAACTAGTTTGGGATAAGCGTGTAAGATGTACAGGGCACACTGAAATGGGGCAGCTGTTCAACAATACTCTAACAAGCCCACTCTTGAGATCCCCACAAGCCTCTGTGCAGGCTAATGTTCTAGAAACCCCAGGGGACCCAAACCCCCTAGCGACCTCCACTTATAGTAGTGGTGTTTTTACAAGACCCGCAGTGAAGAGTGCAAACAACCATCTAAGGGAAATCATGTCACCCAATGCTGACATCCTGACACCCTTCTCAGATAACCACACAGAACCAACCAAGCTAAAGGTCCTATCATGGAATGTTGCGGGCCTTAGAAACAAATTGGATAATTCTGATTGGGGAGATTTGTGGACCAACATGACGTATGCATGTTCCAAGACACTTGGGCCAGGGAGGACAAGCAGCGGATGGGATTCGCATCATACAGAATAGCCGCCACCACCAGGGGCAAGGGCAGGCCATCGGGTGGTCTCTGCATATGGGTGGGCTCTCATTTGGGTTGCACAGTTAAGCAGTTGGAGTCCTCCGCACAAGATATCTAGTGCATTCTTCTTACATTCACATCCAAGGCCAGAATAGCCCTGGTTAATGTGTACTGCAGGCCGGTAAGCAACAGCCAAGAATCACCGACCTTTGGCCAACTGGCTGCTTTTATATACACCATCCCCAACAATCCCTGGATGGTTATTGGTGGCTACTTGAACTGCCAAGTCGAGCCCCTGAACAATCTCAATGGAGGGACCCCCAGCGAAGAAGATCTGCACTGGGCAATTCCCAAGCCAAATATCCCGCCAACCAGGGCCTGGACTCCACTGGTGCTTCAGCTCAAATCCTTCACCTTGAATCACTCCTTAAGGGCATGTGATGGCCGAACAAAATCAGATTCTCCAGGGAAACACACTTTCAATAGAATATGGCAACCCTACATTCTAGACTACATCCTGGTAGACACAAGGATGTGGCACAGGGTCTTCGACTTTGTTGTCATGTCCCGACACGATAGTGACTACAACGTCCTGATCATGGCGGTGGAGCTGTCTATCTCTGAGTAAGTCTCTGTTTTAAAAACACCACCAGACGACAGATTAACACTTGCCAACAATAGAAGGAGAGTCCATTGGTCAATATATAGAACTCTTGTGTTAGGCTGGCCTCCTTATATGAATCTGTCATCCCGATCCTATTGGCAGCGCAGCAGTCTACATCTGGAGATAGTCTATTCACTTCCTTCATGCGTGTCGCTGAGACCCATGAAGTACTGACCTCCACTCTGGCTGACATTTTCTTTCCACTAAATTGCACAAAAGGGCACAAAAAGGTCAAGCACTCCTGGTTCAATGATAGCTGTCAGAAGGCAAAGCTAGCTTTGTTAGATGCAATTAAAGTCAAGGACAGGCCCCTAATCCAAGAAAAGAGGGCGATATACAGAGACAGCACCACTGAAGCAAACAAAACATGAGAGATGGATAAGTGGGACTCTCTGAAAAGGGCCTTATCCACTGATGACATTAAGGCCTTCTAGAATATAGTTAACATAGGCAGTGGTGAAGGGAAGCAGGCCATAGAACCTAATATTGTGGCTGATGTCTGGAAGAAACACTTTGAGGCCCTTACACCATGACGGAGGTCAAGGGTACCACCACAGCCCCAGATAACACCTTACTACAGAATGATTATAACGAGGCCCCTGAGATAACCCTTACAGAAATAGCAAGTGCCATAAGCAAAATTGCCCCGTCCAAAGCTCCCGGGCTAGACAAGATTCCAGGGGACCTCTTCCGTACAGAACCAACCATCTTGGACCCTTACCTGTGGATCCTATTTAACGCTGCATTGCAGCGAATGGCGATCCCTGCAACCTGGGCTGGAGCGGAAATCCTGCCAGTCCACAAAAAGAGTTCACCACTTCTTCCCACTAACTATAGACCCATAAGTCTAATTGATGTCAGCCAGAAAAGTTTTGCCCCGGTACTGTTGGACCATCTTTAGACTTGGATGGTCGAACAAAAGATTTTGAGTACATTCCAAGCTAGTTTTAGGAAAAACACGTCCACCATTGACCAAATATTTAGGCTCCAACTCTTGTACTGGAACACGGTGATTATAGAGGGTGGCAGCCTCTATCTAATTTTTGTGGACCTAAAAACTGCGTTTGACTTGGTACCAAGAGACAAACTGTGTGCTGTTTAAAGGGACTTGGGGGGGCCTATCTATGCCATATGCTCAGGCGATTGCATGAAGGCAATTATGCCCAAATCAGGTTCGGTAAACATGGGGAACTCACCGCACCAATAGTCATCGACAGAGGAGTAAGACAAGGCTGTGTGCTCGCACCCACCCTGTTTTGCCTATAAATAAATTCACTTGTTGATACACTGAACATGGGGAAGGATTTTGATGTGCCCAAGCCAGCAAACAGCAAATTGCCGGCAATGATGTTCACCGACAATACCCTCTTGCTCTCAAAATCACCCATGGGCATTCAGAAGATCTTCAACAACTTCTATGCCTTTTTGCAAGTGCAGGGGGCTGGAGATTAACATCCAGAAGACTAAATACATGGTCTTCAACTCAGTCAGTTTAACTCACCCAAATCCCTGCTTGCATGGCATCCCGCTGGAGAGGGTGCCTGTATTTGAGTATCTTGGGGTCACTCTAACTGTAAAAATGGTTTGGGGACACAAATAAACAAAACATGCCTAAAGCTAGCACAGACCACGGGGGGCTGAACAAGCTATTTAGGAACTCCTGTCACAAACCTATCGGACCGCTCGTCGAGATTTATAAAGTGCAAACAAGGAGTGCGGCAATGTACAGGGCTGAACTTTGGGGGTATTGTTCTCTTAGAAACATCACCAAGACCGAAAACACTTTTGTTAGGCAGCTATTTGGTCTCTCCCTCAGCTCCCCTCTCATACCGCTTCCCTGGACTTGGGGGTGAGACCAATTGCAGACGAAATTGCTCTCAGACCCCTAACTTTTTGGCGTCGCTTATGGGTAACCCCGGAATAGCCTGTATATAGGGCAGAGTTAAAGGAGGTCTTGGGCATGCAGGGTGCTGGGAAACAACCTTGGTTAGCCCACATTAGGGATACACTTCTGGATATGGATTGAGCGAGGCTATGGTACAACCCTGAGGAAGAATGTCCCACAATTTCCAGGAAGGAATTGGTTTGGAGTTATAGGGAGGGTAAACTTGCCCACCTTCAGGAGAGCTCAGCAACAGGCACATTAACAGCTGCATTCATGAAAGTAAGAGACCAGTATATTCTAGAGCCTGCCTTGGATGACATACAACCCGTACTAGCGAGGAAACTAAACATGCAATTCAGGCATGGGGTTCTCCCTCTGCGCGTTTTTTCTAATAACTGGACAGGCACAATTCCTATAGGCTGTCCAGCTTGTAGCAACGTAGAGGAGTCAGAGTTGCATGTATTTTTCTTCTGCCCTGGCTAGAAAAAAGCCAGACACCGTTGCTTGATACAACTATGCAGAAACTTGGGGTCCAAGCACTGTGCAGAGGCATTCAGACTCCTGAAATACAACACCCAAATGTCCATTGTATTCGCAGTGTCGCACTTTCTATTTTCCATGTGGTGTGTGCACAATTTACTTTTAGATACCAACCCACAGACCTAAGTTGATAACTATTTATTGTTTTTAATAGGACGTACTCCACTTTTAACTATTTTTTATCATCTGTGTTTTTAAAGAGTGCCCTTTTAGCATTTTATAAATGTGAAATGTAACAATTTTATCTTTGCTCAATGTTAGTATATTTTTAACAGGGCACTCTGTATGTGTTACCGTGGTTTTTGTTTACTTCATGGGGTGCTGGCTCACAGATTGCATTTGCAAAATAAGATATTGGGGTTTGTGATTGTGTATTGTGGATTGTTTTAATGTACTGTAAAGCTTATTGCATTTGCACTTTTATGGTCTAAATGACCAAAATAAAGTATTTGATATGATTATATTTGTGGTACATATAGGAACGATGTTTCTCTATTGAAATCCCTGCAACTGCAACTAAAAAACAACGATCAAGACACCACTTGTTTTGGTTTCTTATATCTGAATATTCTCACTGAAATGAATGTTTTATTTATTTAAGAGTTTTATATAGCGCTGGCCAGACCCGAAGGTATCGGAGCGCTTTACAACATTTGTCTTCTGCAATCGAATACACAGAATAACAATAGAAAACACATTGATTCGTGACGAGTCCTGTTCAGGGAGGGGGGACACAGGAGCGAGTCCAGAGGGGGGAGATGTAGACGCCTTCTTATCAAAGTGACTATATACTCCAATAGGCGGCAGCTATCCCATCTGAAGAGTTCGGTTGAGGAAGAGGTATTTGAGCTGGCTTTGGAATTTTATGAAGGAGGGGTTAGTCCTTATATGGACTGGGATGGTGTTTCAAACTTTGGGTGCATTTCCAGAGAAGTAGCGTGATAAGGTTTTTTGTTTGCGAGTTTTCGGAGGAATGAGAAGTGTGTTGGTACTCCTGAGATTCCTTGTCTGACCAGCCTTATTGAGCTTGGAGGTCAGGTAGGCAAGTTTGCCAGTGTGCAGGGCTTTGTGTGTGAGACAAGCAGTTGTGAAGTTGGCACGCATTTCGATTGGGAGCCATTTTAGCTCTCTGAGAGCGGGAGAGATGTGATCGTATTTATTTACTCCAGTGACCATCCTGGCTGCTGCATTTAGGGTTGATCTGAGGGGAGCTAAGTGAGATTTAGCCGTGCCTGTGAGGGTTGCGTTCCCGTAGTCCAATCTGGACAGAACCAAGGATTGTGTAGCCTGTTTAAGGTCATTGGGAGGGATGAAGGGTTTTATTTTGTTGAGTAGTTTTAGGTTGAAGAAAGCGCTCTTTGCGGTGTTCTTGATATGTTTGACCATGTCTAAGTTTGGGTCCAGAGTGATTCCCAGTGATTTTACGGAGTCGGCCGGGATGAGATTGCAGTTGAGAGCATCAATGGTTTTTAGCCATTCTGTGATTTGGGGGTCTGCTCTTTGTTGGATATGAGAAGGATTTCCGTCTTATCGTGGTTGAGTTTAAGATGGTTGAGGGATTGCCAGTGTTGGACTTCTCTTAGAGTGTGGTTTAGTCTTTGAATGTCACCAATGGAGGAAGTTTCTAGGTAGATCTGGGTATCGTCTGCATAGAGGTGGAAGGGGATGTTGGATTTTTTGAGTATGGTGGTGAGGGGCTCCATGTAGATGTTGAACAATGATGGGGAGAGAACTGATCCTTGAGGGACGCCCCTGCTTATGGGGAGTAGGTCAGATGTGAAGTTTGTAATTTTTACTCTTTGGGAGCGGTTCTGCAGAAAGGAGGTAAACCACTGTAAGAGCACCTCTTCTGCTCCAACCCTTTCTCTGAGTACATTAATGAGCAATTTGTGGTCTACCGTGTCGAAGGCTGCCGATAGGTCCAGGAGTATGAGTAGACAGCATCAGTCCGAATCGAGTGATTTGTGGACATCATCTATGACATTCAGGATCGCTGTCTCCGTGCTGCAACCTTTTCTGAAACCCGATTGGTGAGGGTCTAGAAGGGTGTTGCTGTCAATGTGTTGGGTAAGTTGAAGGGGGACACATCTTTCCAGGATTTTGGCTAAGAATGGGAGATTGGACACAGGCCTGAAGTTATTGAGATCATTTGGGTCAGAGCCCGTTTTTTTTAGTAATGGCGTGACTTGGCTGATTTTTAGACAATCTAGCATGGTTCCGGTTCTCAGGGAGCTATTTATAATCTTGGTCCAGAGTGGGGCTAGGGTGAGTTTGAGCTGTTTAGCCAGTTGGACAGGGAGAGGGTCAGCAATGTGTGACAAGGGTTTGGATCTGGAAATAATTTCAATGATTTCTGCTTCGGAGATGGGATTGAAAGACTTCCAGTTGATAGGGGGGTGCCTGGGTGGATTGTTGTCTTCTTTACAGGGGGGCAGGCCTTCGTTGGGTGGATAGAGGTGGTCGTCCAGGGAGAGCTCAATCTTGGTGATTTTATCGTTAAAGAAGTTGGCAAAGTTATCACATAGGTCTTTGGAAGCCTGCACTGAGGTTGAAGGGGGCTTGGATGTTTGTTGTCTAATTAGATTAAAGAGTTCTTTGGGATGCTTTTTGGCATTGTTTAGTACACCACAGAAGAAGGAAGTTTTTTGATTTTTGATGTGTTTTTTATATTTCCTGCGTTCCGTTTTGAGTTTATCAAGGCGGGTTGTGGATGGGTTGTTCCGCCAGAGTCTTTCTGCAGCTCTTAGTTGTCTTCTTTCAGAGTTTAGGTCTGTGTTGAACCAGGATCTCGATGGAATGCTCCTGACTCTTTTTTCTTTAAAGGGAGCTATTTGGTCAAGTATGGAAGTCATTATTGCATTGTAGTGTGAGGTAAGATCAGTTGTAGAAAGCTCGCATGTGGTGGTGGGAAGGAGTGAACCCACCCTTTCTTCCAGGTCGGCAAGGGGAATCTGTCTTAGATTTCTTGCCCAATGGGGAGATTCCTGTGTTCGAGGTGGGCAATGGATTGTTTGGTTGATGTGGAATAGAATGATGTGGTGGTCTGACCAGTTAACAGGAAGGATGTGGTCAATAGTGACTGTATCTTCGTGAGCTATAATGGCATCCAGGATTGAGCCTCTGTTATGGGTTTGCACTGTGCATTGTTGGATGATATTGTTGTTGCGAAGAAGATCATTCATGGTTGGATCAGAGAGTTATTTTCATCATTCCAGTGTAGGTTGAGGTCGCCTAGTATTATGTTGGTAGAGTCCAAGAGTGAGCAGTGTGCTATCAAGTCGGAAAGGTGTTCTCCAAATGAGGAGGTGTTGCCTGGCGGATGGTAGAGGAGATGGCAGTATAGCGTTTTGTTGTCAGTCGTCTTAATGGTGGAGGTTAGATATTCAAATGTGTTATATTTGAAGGAGTCCGTTTCCGTTACGGAGATGTTGCTCTTGTGGATGATTGCAATACCCCCGCCTCGATGGTTCTTTCTGTCTTTATTGATGATTGAGAACCCCGGGGGCACTAGCGTGTCAATGTTAGGGGAGGAGGACTCATTCAGCCAAGTTTCTGTGATGAACGTGATGTCTATGTCATGGGTGAGGATGGTTTCTGCCAGTTCTGTTGCATGTTTGGTGGCAGATCTGCGGTTTATGAGCATGCAGTTAGTCGTCCCTTTGTTGTTGAGTTTTTCGTTAGGGGTGCCATGGGGATATTAGTGAGGAAGGCTGGAGGCCTCGACGTTCTGGGTGCGATGCGTTCTCTTCCAAATCCAGTGATAACTTGGATCTTGGAGCTGGGGTTGACAGCTGAAGTTGCGTCATAGGAGTTGGCAAGATCAATCGCCTCTCTCATGGACATTGCGGCGCTTGTTCTTCTGGGTCTGTAGGGCTGGTTCATGAAGGGGGTTGTGTTCCAGCTGTGCCATTGGGCCTTGGGAGGACTTGTGTGTTTAGTATTAGTAACTATGGGTGTAGGGTGAGGGCATTGGGTAGGCTCCAGAGGTGTGGTGAGGTTCGATAAGATTTTGTTGATACCATGTATTACGATCTCTAGCTGGCTTTCCATCAGGGCAAGTCTCTGAGTCATATTCCTAGAGGAAGGGGTAGGGGGTTTAGGTTCAGGATGTCCTGAGCGGGGCAGTCCAGGGATGAAGAGAGCTTGTCAGTGGGAGTGTGGCTCACAGTGTTAATGTTGCCTATGTTACCCCTGAGGCTAGCCGTGTGCATGTGGTGTGAAATGTCCTGTCGTGAATCAAGAGGCAGCTTCTTGGGTGCTGGTGAGAGGAGAGAGCTAGGAACTATTGAATGAGGGTCGGTTTTACTCGTTGCTTGTTGGGGATAGTTTCATGGAGAGGGGGGAGAGGTGGAGGTCGGCAAGGGGTTGGTGAGTCTCAGTAGAGACATACCTCGGTTTTGTTCTAGATGAGAGGTATGTATTGTGCGAGTCAGGGGGAGTGGAGGAGAGGGAGAAGGTGGCGTCGGAGGGGGATAAGTTGGAGTTGGTGGAGTGTGTCTTGGGATTGTTTTGAGAATTCTCCAGGGGGGTCAGTCGGTTGAGAGATAGGGAGTTGTTCGAGTGAGAATAGCGTAACTGAGTGAAGGCGTTGCGTAGCGTGGGGAAAAGGGAGTCAAATGAGTCAAGGTTGTCATTGTTGGCTTGGATCAGGACTGTACAGTTGCTGTAGATGGTCGCAAAGGTGTTGCCACTGCGCGTCGGTCGGTTTGAGATTGAGAACGTCAGTTTGCAGCTGAGAGGAGTGCTAGTTGTTTTGCATATGTGAAGGTGGGTTCTAAGAATGGTGTTCCATTTCACAGGGCTCTGGGTGTGGAAAATGAGGTCCATTTTCTGCTGGCCTTTGGAGGAGCAGTGGTATATGTCAGAGAATAGTGTTTCCGGGTGTTGCCTAATCAGCCTGTGTTTGAAATTTCTTTTCGCTTCGAGTGAGATATTGGGGGGGAAGATGATGGAGAAAGAGTTAGGGCCATGGGGTTTTAGGCAATTCGGAGCAGAGGCGCGGAGGGAAGTTAAATTGGCCGGTATCATTTTGACTCTGTTAGATAGATGGATTACCACCCAGAGCTCTCCCCAGTCTATTGGTCTTAGAGGGGTAGAACTGGGAGGAGTCGGGACTAGTCTCACTCTCAGTGGCTTAGTGACAATTAAAAATGAGCCCCTTCTCTTTCTAAGAAGACGTGCTCATTATTCGGGACATCTCCCCAGTCTATTGGACTTGGAGGGGTAGAACTGGGAGGTGTCAGGGACTAGTCTCACTCTTAGTGGCTTAGTGACAGTTAGAAATGAGCCCCTTCTCTTTCTAAGAAGACGTGCTCAGCATTCGGGACATCCGCGTGAGTTTTCTGGAATTCAGTGGTAGTGGAATTCCTCTTCGCCCCACTAATTCGTTGATCTGCGGGTCCCTAAGGAGAGGACAGTTAGATAGGTGTATTACCACCCAGAGCTCTCCCCCGTCAATTGGTATTAGAGGGGTAGAACTAGGAGGTGTCAGGGACTAGTTTCAGGTGTCAGGGACTCGTTTCACTCTTAGTGGCTTAGTGACAGTTAGAGATGAGCCTCTTCTCTTTCAAGAAGACGTGCTCAGCAATCGGGTCAACAGCGTGCATTTACTGGACTCAGTGGTAGGAGAATTCCTCCCCACCCCACCACTTTGTTGTACTGCGAGTCCCTAAGGAAAGGTCAAGTCGTGTAGCACCTTGGCACTGCGGGTCTGTTGCCGCTGAGAAGAGGTGTAAAGCTTATGGTAGGGGGGTGGACACAGGGGTTTGCACTAAGGAGTGATCTCGGAGCCCAGGATAATGATCCTAGAGCTCCTTCCCCTTGGCCATTAGCTGGTGAGTCCTCAGTGAAACATACTTCTCTTGTTAATAAAGTTAATGTGGAGCTGAGCCTCACTTTTCTCTTGTTTATCAAGCCGATGTGGAGCTGAGCCACTCTCTTGGATAGTATCTTCGATATTCCAGTGTTTAAGCTTGTGAGTATTCCGGTGTAAGTGTGTCTTGTTCGCTTCCTAATTTTTTGTACATAATTGGCCCTCAGGAGAGGTCATGCCATGTAACACCATTGTGCTGTGGAACCAATGCCGCTGTGAAGAGGTGTAGAGCGGGCCGTCTGCCGCCCTCCATTTGAGTCCCGGTGCGCCGCCATCTTAGGGACAGGCACCCAAGTTTCCTGGAATCACACCTCGTCGTTATTGAGCTGCCATCTTAGGGTCAGGCATCCCGTTTTTATTGTTCCGTGCCTCGCCGCCCTGAGGCCAGCGCGTCGGAGGCAGTTGCCCCTAGGATCAGGTGAATAGACCCTTGCTCCCAGTCTCTCTGACACTCATCGGCACTGTCTTCACATCTTGGATGTCAGCGACGTACGGAAGCCACAAATGGGAGGGGCCCCTCACTCCAGCGATCCCGGGACCACTCGCTGGGCTGCACAGTCTCACTCCCCAGCCATGTATCGTCTCCCCTGTCTATCATCGCCATCTGTCTGGGGGCTTGAGAGATCGAAGCGGCCTGGTCAGAGGATCTCTTGGTCTCGTTCTGTGCCCGCCTCTTCTAGGTCACAGAGCTGCACCTCGCCGTATCCGCACGCAGTCAGCTGCCTCCCGGTCCTCTCGCGGGTCCAGTGCGTGGCTGTCGCAGAACCGCCAGTTGTGGAGTCCGCCGATTGCTCACCTCCGAGGTATCTGTTCCAACCCTGGAGTCAGCGAGGCGCGGATCAACGATCCCTGCAGTTCCCTGCATTGGATACACAACTCGAATCCAGTTCGCCCCCTTCGCCTTGTGCTCCGGTGAGTCCCGGTTGTCCCGGATGTTGCAGGGGTCGTAGGGGGGAGGGCAACAGGGATTTACATGGAGGAGTGATCCCGGAGCCCCGGAGCTCGGGACCAGAGCTCCTTCCCCACGGCCATCTTGACGACTTTTTTTTTATTAATTAATGCAGAGTCCACAATTTATGCACAATGCCTGGTCTCTTGCCCCCCCTCCATCCCTTCAGCCCGCGTAGACAGTGCAGACTCTGTCTTGAGTTGTCCAGTGGGATGTTCTTCTATCACTCTGCCTCCCACCTCCTGCCAAAGATTCGCCAGAAGAGTGCCACCTCACTATTAGACCAATCCTACATGTGTATGACATTTGAGGTACAATCCTTCTTCAAGGCATCCTCTGCCTTTTCAAGAATCCTCTATCCAAACATAGATCTAAGGACACGGTGTCATGGTCTACCCATACCAAACTTATCTACCAAACGTACTATTTTTATAAATTATTTTTAACTTCAAATTTTATTTAGTTATTTAAATAATGTCATTTTATTTATTGTTTTTTCCTAGGGGGGTTTATTTGAATTCTCTGCCTCCGTTATTTTCTATGGGAAGGTGTTGCAGTACCAGTGATTGGCCATGTGTAGTGCTGGACTTGCTACTTTTATTTTTAGCAGTAACTTACACTCGGAGTTTATGAATACTGAAAAGTAGTAAACTTACTCAAAAGTGTAAGTTACTTTGTGAATGGTGTCCTAGGAAAAGTGAGTGCTACTCATGAATTACCCTTTACACCTTTCTACTTTTGAGGTATTAGTAACTTAGGAACAGATTTGCCATACTTTGTGAATATAAATAAATAAATTATAAATATATATTAATAAAAACATTAAAAAATGTATGTGCCTTTGGAATCATTTCCTTTATGGATGTTTCACGTGTAGTAAAAGGAGTAAAAACTATCATAAGTCCCTCTTCTCTTTCACATCAAACAATTCCTTAAGTAATACTTCATATGGACATAACTATCTTAGCTCTGAGCATGCTAGGTGAGGAATTTATAAATATGGTACATTGTTAGCTGGAAAGTCGACTGGGTGTTCCTTATGGGTTGCAACATGTCTTCAGTATTCACATACTATAGTTTAAAACCGATGCTGTGGAACCTTTGTGGTAATGCGGTGGAAGGCATCATTGTAGTAAGACGACTTCAAAGTGATTTCGCATGTGGCCAAATTGCTGCAAATTTGTATTAAGAGTAAATGCAAGTAGGTGCCTTTCAATTTATAGCTCTCAAGTTTTAATTTGCCACCTAAATGTTTTGAATCGCCCACAAACGTATCAAAGTGCTGACATACAGATTGCATTCTTTAGGTTCTATCTTACCAAGGACACTCTCACGTGGGCAACGCCATTAACTAACAATGATAGTCCTGAGTTTACTAATTGGGAAGATTTCAGGACCAGTTTTTCAAGTGTGTTCAATCGAAGACAAACGGCCCAATCCACACATAAGGTATTATTGGCTTTGCAACAAGGAAATAGGGACACCATTCAATATATTAGCTTAGTCCAACAACTAGTTTCAAATGCAAAATGAACTGATGAATTAGCAGAGGCAGATTTTTAAAATGGCATGAAATAAGAAATTAAGGATGTTTTGTCATCAGTAATAAATTGACCAACAACAAGTGATGTTTTATTTGATTTAATATTGAAGGTGGAAGACCAGCAAAGCACTCAGAGGAATGGGAGATGATGGGAGAGTAGATGCATTATTCCAATATATCAGTTGTAAATATAAAAAAAGAAAAAGCATAGAAGAACCATTACCGATTGGATCCATGAAAAATAAGCTTGTCCAGGAAGAAAGGGAATATCAAAGAAGGTAAAATACTTGTTTATGCCATCATTTTGATCATCTGTGCCCTTTCAGGGCACCCAGAAGATATTCCTTTGATCGAAAAACCCTAGACAGACCTTCCTCCCACTCCAGCATTTGTTAATTTAAGAAATATTTTTGTTCTAAAAGTTCACCTAACCATGCCTAGAGCTCCCAGGAAAACAATAGCTAAGATTTATTGTGGGGCCTCCAGATGCTTTATTAATTCATCTGTGTCTCAAAGGATGGGTATTCCTTTGCAAGAAAAGACGTTGAATTATACCATTTCAGGCAATGATGGGCATCTGTTAAGCTCTGGGGAGGTGGCTTCAGACCCATAATCCTGTGATTAACTGACAAAAAGAATTTGTGATGTTATCCTCTCCATGTTGTCAAGATAATTGCTGGTTGAGAAAACATATGCCAATACAACAACCACTGTTATGCTTTGCAAAACAAATTAATTAGGAAGAATCCAGCATACCAAAGATCTTTGGGTTGTTTAAAGGATGTGCTAGAGAGCCAATGAACTTCTAGCATCTGAAATATTTAATTGCCCTCCTTCTAAATGCTAAGATATATCCGCTTGCTCCAAAAAGAAGATACCATTATGAATATCTATTCAGAAGAAAATCTAGAAAAAGGTTTCATTAAAAAATCCATTTCCCCTGCTGGTGCACCCATTTTGCTTTTTCAAAAAGTGGATGATGTACAGGCAGTGTGTGGATTATAGAGAATTAAATGCCATCACATTCTGCAATCGCCATGTGCTACTGCTGATCTCGCTACTACTTGATCAAGTAAGGATCACAAAGATGTGTTCTAAACAGGACCTACAAGGAGCTCACTATTTGGTGCATATTGAAGAAATCAATGAGTGAAAGATGGCCATTAACAACAAGTATTAGCATTATTAATATTTAGTTATGCCTTCCGAATTGTGTAATGCTATGGCTGTCTTTCAGTAGTTCATCCACAGCATTTTCAAGATATGTTAGAAACCTTTGTAGTGAATTGCTTAAACAATATATTGGTGTACTCTGATAACTTAGAACAACATTACAAATATATTAAGGAGATTGTGAGTAGACTTGAAGTTTTGAGTCGACTTCAATAACATTCATTATATACCAAAGCAGAGAAATGCATCTTTGAGATTAATCAACTATGGGAATACAATGGATCCCAATATCTCTGTCCGATTGAAAAACCCATCACAATTTTTACTAAGAAAGGCCAACATTTTTGTTGGAAAAAGAATAAGAAGATGCATTCCCATACATCAAGAAAACCTTCACTAAGACTCCAATCCTGCCCCATCCTGACTTCACATAACTATTTTTTGTAGCACCCAGATTCTTCAGCTTTTGCCATTGGAGACATTCCTTCTTGAATACATCCCCAAACCAATGATCTACTTCCTATAGACTACTTATCTTTTACTTTGTCATCTCCAGAAAAGAACTGTCTAACCTACGATTAAGAGTTTACACATTTGCAACATGAGGTTGGAGGCCCAGAGTTCTGTGATATAGTACAGGTAGAGCATAAACTCTTAAGCTTCCTGAAGAGCGTTAAATGTGCTAATGCCTGACATACCAGATGGCCACTTTTTTCACAGTTTGCATATACCATCACATACTGGATAGGATCCAGTCAAGGTAAAGCAGGCGCCTTGATGTGACAAGGACATGAGGAAGAAAAGCCTTCACCTGGACATCTCCAGGTACTTTGACTACACAGAAGACAACAGTAGAGCCAGCACAAAAAATAATGAATAGAATCCAACAAGCTGTAAAAGAAGAATGGTTTAAAGAATGCACAACTAAGAGAGAGTGAGAGGAAGCAAAAACATTTATAGAACATTTATTATATGAGAATAAATTACTTATACCAACAACAAAGCTACATAATTCCATTCTGAAAGAATGCCATGAAACTCCTTGGGCTGGACAACCTAGGCTAAGACCTAAGAACTTTTAAATAGAACATTTTGGTGGCCAAAATGAAAGGAGATTGTAACCAAGTATGTGGGAAAATGTTCTGTATGTTGGCAAACGAAATCCTAGAAAACCAAGGGCATTGTTACAGCATCACCCTATACTGAATTAACCTACCTTGTTCCAGCATATCAATTGACACTATTGTGGAACGGCCTCCTTCCCATGTACGTACAGTGTTATGGGTGCTAGTGGATTATTTGACAAAGTTGGCCCTTTTTGTTTCTATTCAAAAAGTTCTCACTGCCACTGAATTAGCCAAAAGTCTTCTAAAACTGCTAGGGATGCTCCATGGGCTTCCTGAGCTCATTATAACAGACAGCGGTTCAAGTTTATGTCCAAATTCTGGAATCTTAGACTCAATATAATGTCTATTAAATCCAGCAGTTATCAACCGCAGACTATTGTCAAACAGAGACTCAATCAGACCATAGAACAATATCTTCGATGCTTCATATCAGATCAGCAGCACAGGTAGGGTTCCTGGATACCAATAGCTGAGTTCACATATGATAACTCCCTGCACAGTTCCATGTATTTCTCCCCATTCCTTTACACATACTGTTATCATAAATGGCCTGCTACATTTCATCATAATTACAGTCTATTTCCACTCTCCACAAGACGGACGTTCATAGTCTATTAAAGGCTAAAGCTATAGAAAAATGATTGGAGATCGTCACCAAGACCCAGTGCCTAACTATAAAATAGGAGTCAAGGTGTGGTGAACCACTGCCTGTTTGAACATCCCAGGATCCCAATCCAAGCGTACCCATTTCTTTGTGGGTGACTTCCCTAACAAATGGAAGGTACAGCTGGTGTTTCGTGTATTTAAGGCAAACCTGTTGTAGGATCTCAGTATCAAACCTCCTCCTATAGTGTAGTTTCAGACACACCTTGAACTTGAGGAAGAGGCGATGGGTAACTCCAGATATAGGAGTGGATTTTTGCATTATGTCATCTCATGAATGTGGTGCATGGCTGATGATAGATCTGGGGAACTTGCTTCTTTTGTAGTTGCTTGCCAGCTGGTGAAGGCCTTTCATGAGCAATTTCTCAATAACCTGCCACCTGGGTTGAGGTGAGAGGTTGACAGGGGTCATACTGTCAGAAGTTTGAGGTGAAAGGATGTGAGGTGAGAGGGAATTAAGAAATTGGATGTATATCAGCCGAGTCTGCTGGAGGTGAAGCTATGGCAGAAATGAGCACTGAGTGAATGGAGAAAGTGGTAGATCGGCCTGTGGAGACTGGGAAGGTAGAGTAGGAGAAGGAACTCTTAGGTCAGAAACAGGGAGAAGACTAATAGGAGAACAGGAGTAACTGGGTCAGTGCTTCTGGTTTAGCTTACGTAGAGTCAGCAAAGCAAAATAAACAGCACTTTCCTTGTAGGGTTCGTAAGTGTTTGGCATTTTTCCTGCACGTTTTCTTTGTGTCCTTTCCCTTTCTCCGGTTGTTCCCTCTTCCATCATGTTACTTGCTACCTGGAGGAATTGTGCTTTCTTTGATAACTATTGCTATTATTTGCATTCTGCACGCGTGTCAGATGCTAGGGCTTCTTAATCTGGGGAGGCTGCCTGGAATTCTCAGTGGTTGACTGCTGCCCCTTCACTTGAACATCAGGTATGGAAATGGGGGGTTTCAGTGCAGTTGCCAATATTCTCAATGCATGTGAACAATACTATTAATACTTGTTGGTTTGCATGTAATGAGTCACATATGTGGGATGCCTGGGCCTAGTGCAAGTGTTAGACATGAGTTACTAGATGATTTTTTTTTTTTTAAACCTTTATTTATGCTTTTGGAGAGAGTACAACACAGCAGCCCCCTGCTCCATTAGTGGGGACATTAGTGAAAACAGTGAACAGTGTACAGCAATCACATATAAAGATTAGCATAACCAAAAGTCCTTAAGGTAGATGGTCCGTTTAAAGGCAAGGCCGTCATGTTATGTCCATTCAGCGTAGGGGCTGATGCTTCGCCTTGAGGAGCACCAGCTGCCATGCGGTTAAGAACGAGGGAGAAAGAAGCGTAAAGGAGGAAAGGGAGGGAGGGTGATGAGGAGAGGGCAAGGAAAGGGGATTCCTCTCTGGTCAAGTGTGAGGGAAGGGGTACAACTTCGCGCGAAGCACGCAGTCTCAGAATCAATCACACCACAGCTGAGGGGGTCTCCGCGCGTTCAGCAGAGTGGAGTTGCAAGAAATCTTGCAGGGGCTTCCATATGTCACGGGGGCGTGACAGCGCCGGCATAAGGTCCCAGAAATCAGATAATTGGGTATGGCAAAAAGCGGCGTCCTTGAGCCAATCAGTCTTGCACGGTTTACGCTTGCGGCCCCAGCAGAAGGCCACCCGTCTCTTGGCCAACAACATCATGGCCGCCAATCTCCTAATCTCCACCGGGAGGTCTTTCACATATCCTAGCAGGGCAAGAAGTGGAGAGCACTCCAGTCGGTATTCCAGCATCACACTAAGCACATCCAGCACCTCAATCCAATAATTTGTTACCTCAGTACACTCCCAGGCCAAATGCAGAGACGAGGCCTCAGGCATTCCACACCGCAAACACCTCGTTTCCTCACTCAGTCCCGCCCTACACAGCCACACAGGAGTTCTATACAACTGGTGCAGAAATTTAAAATGGATTAGGCGCAGCCTGTAATTAGGCGACAAAGCCTTTGATTGCGCGCAGCAATAGTCCCACACCCCTTCCCCAAACGGAGTGCCCAAACATTCCTCCCATTTACGCTGGGCGGGGGGGACACAGACTGGAGACTCGCGCTGCATACTATTGTATAAACGTGAAATAAGCCTGCGGGGCGAGGGATTGGTCAGGAATGTTTCCAACGTCTGGAATGTCGGGAGCGCTACCGGGAATGACAAATACTGGGCTCGAAGCGCAGCCCTCAATTGAAAATAAGTCAACCGCTCAAGGAGTCCAGTGTGGTCCTCTCCTAATGCATTGTCCAAAGTAACAAAAACCTCGTCAGGAAAAGCATTTCCAAGTGTATGGATCTGAAGTTTACGCAATCGTTGGCATACCCCCGTCTTCAACGTGAAGGACAGTGCCGGGTGTCTAGTGAGCGGGACCGACGGTGCGAACAGCTCATCCAGTCGTGCTCTGTGGCAGAGTTGCCGCCACACCGTGCAACCCACAGTGTCTATCCCAGGCCGTGGACGCCGTTGCTCACGGTATAACGCCATGGGAAGCGGAACCGGGTCCGCCAAATCACTCTCAGGGGCAGTGTGCGCCATGAAGAGGGTCGGGTAAATCCAGTGAAATCCAAATTGGGCCTGCGCGCAGCTATGGTACAGTTCCATGTCAGGCGCTCCCAGGCCCCCCTACTAGATGATTTATAGAACCAGTGAGACCATCTCTAGTGTTTCCCTATATTTCTCTTTCTTCATTTTCCCTTGAAATGGGAGTGGCTGGAAGAGAACCCTCCCTTTTGTGCCCTCTCTCCCTTCAGACAGGAGAGTGGTGGGTTATCATCAGAACCTTTGGCCACAATATTATTTTTTGAGCCAGCTTTGAGACAAAACTGCACTGTGGCCTCCTCCAGTTACAATGTAGAGAGTGTTGGCATAGTGAATGTGGCTGTGTTATTGCATCATATTTTTGTAGCGTTCAAGAAAGCCAGCATGTGTCAGATTGCTGTTACCTCATATCAGTGTGTGATTCAACTTAGTGGCCAACCTGAGTGGAGACTAATATGTAGGGAGTATCATATGATGGTTTGGGGATGACTGTCAGGTGTAGTTTCTAGACAATAGAGCAAATATAAAATATGCCAAAAGAAGGTTACTTAAACATTAATTTTCAGTGTTAATAGGTGGCCCACAAGTAACAATTATTTTACATTGAACAACTCTTTTGATTAGAACTTTGACATAATACGTGCAACATGCCCAGTGAACGTTTAGTATACACATGTACCCCAAGGTTCTACAACCTGCTGTTGAATCAGTTACTTTTAGATGTCATTTGCAATTCTTAATGTCCAATTTTTCTCATATTTTTTGTCTGCATCATCCAAAAGTCAAACATTCATATTTCTTTATAGGAAAATGTCTCGTTTCAACCAAAGGTGTCCTCGGTTCATATTGTGTGTAGGCAAAAACCCATGTCTAAAAACCCCTCTCATATAAGTATTTGCATAATAGATACACATATTAAAACACATTTACAAATGAGTTAGCTCCACCTCTTTTCTTTTCCCTCATCAAGTATTTTAATATACAGATTATATATTTATATGTGAATACATACGTCCAGTTTGGAATGTGTGAATTGGTGCCTTTTGGTGGCGAACTGTAAAATGCCTATACAATGGACTTTAACAATAGAAAAACCTTATCAAACTCTTGCAGTTCTAAACTTCGTCTTCTGTTAGCCATCTAGTGCAGTGCGATTTAACCGACAACAGTATATGGGAGTCTGCAATCCCTGTATCAAAGCCTGTCTCTAATTTCCTTATTACAGTTAAGTAGTAACATCTCTAGTCACCTGTAATAATGAAATAAAGTAGCTGTGCAGCTGTAGTAAGTTTTACAGGTGAGTTGTGGTGTTATAATGCCTGTTGCCAGAGAGCAGCCAAGGTAGATCACAGAGTGTGATGTCAGTTGCAGTATAAACCACGAAAAAGAACTATCATTTCATTTTTCAGTTCAGTTTTTCTAAAATGAACAATGATCCTTAGGAAAAAGGTAACATTTAAGGCATCTCTGCATGTTTCCACTACATATTCTGAACTACAGCTCTTTTAAATCTAACTGAATTAAACTGATTCTACTATTTTTTGCAACAAATTTCCAACTGCTACTTTGGTTTGTTAAATTACACAACACAGCTTCTACCTCTATTCTTCATACCTCCAAACATGCTGCCTGTTTCATGTACAAGGACAACAAGATACCAAGATTTAAGTGGTTTGTGGAAGGAGTGATGATAAGACCGTGTATTATAGGGAATAAAATACCCTTTGTTGTACGTTTCTCTGTGGTGATGAAACTGCTTGGTGACTTTCAATATCCTTATAATGTATAGCAGGGTGTAATTTATCCCATAGTTTATTATGAGGACGAGTCCCCGGAGTTCCCATACTTACCGGAATGAAGACCTCTGGTCCGCATGGACGGCCACCGTCAAGACTGGAGCACCTGTGGAAGGAAAAAGGAACCACGGGTTAAACAGGGCAGACACCAGCAGCCAACAACACTAACGATGCACCGCTATGTTTTTGGACAGGTGGGCAGGGCCTCAACATGCAGGAACCACTCAGAGGCCCCGGAAGGAGGGAAAAGGATGCCAGGGAACATCGAGAAAGAACCGCAAGGGAAGCCAGAAAGCTGGAGAACAAAGGAATCGACATCCAACCAGAAGGAGAACCACCTGGTGAAGCAGAGCCAGAAGAAGGTGCCACCAGCCTCGACGGGACCCCGGACACCTAGAGTGAGGAGTCGTGGTTGCTGCCGGAGGACACTGATTAGCCCACCGCAGCTCTGGAGAGTTGCAGTGTAGCGGGTGAGTGACGAGGGGGTGGGTGTGGGACGGTTGGGATCACGTGAAGGTTTTCCATGTTGTGTTTATGCACTGCACATTGTGTTTATTAATTTTCTTATCTGATTGGGAGAAAACTGAATGACGTAGTTTAAAAGGGAATCCTTTAAACAGCTACTGATTAAGATGAATGTATCTGGCACTAAGTGAAGGGTCCGATTTAAAGGGACAGCTTACACAACCGGGTGGGAGCAAACCGGTTCACTGCTGTGCACACAGAGCCAGGAAAGACAGACTGCATGAGAACCCCAGCTTAAATCACCTGAGCCCTAGAAAATCCATAATAGTGCTTAGGTAATGGATTCCTGGGTTGCCTGGGAGCATAGTATTTAGGAATAAGTACCTCAACAAAGTAAAAACAGGTGCTTGCTCTGCCAGGATGCAGATCCTTCCACATAGGATTTATTTTCCCCCTCTTTAGTCACTAATTTGGGTGTGGCGATGGCCTAAGAAGAAATTAGACCCAAAATACCAACTTTATACTTACCGATCTTTCTTTCCCGAGACTCCTGGTGGCACCATCACAAGGAAGGGCACCTAAAGAGAAGGAAAGACAACCAATATCAGTCATACCACACTGAAGGACGACAGCATCCCCTTCCAAGGCCCATAAAAACCTTGTTCTTTATTTGTACCATGAATAAATATCAAAATTCAGAAACCTACCCAGCCTCCTCATCCTTATCTCGACCCAGCCCTCCTACATTTAGGCTTCCACATTGAAACTTACTAGGATGTAATTCATGAAATGCTAGAATCTCTCATGCTGTTTCCATCACAAAAGCCTTTAGAAAAATGTCTATGATAACTGTTCTAACTTTGCACTGCACCCTGAAATTATGGGGCGACAAGGTGGTTTCTCTATGTTTTTGTGGATTTTAGGTAAGACAGAATTGGAATTCTGGCATATTTGTACTCAGTAAGTCAAACTCTTTGATGTTTACCCATCCATTTTCTAATACATCTTTAATGGTGCTAAGTGTTTGACTTCTGATCTCAGGTGATGTGCCTTTGAGTAGTCTGTTATTTATTTGCCTCCCTATTTTTTCTTCATAGTTTATAGTGATGATAATCGTGATAACACTCCTTTGTCTAATGCTTTTATCATACTTTTCCTATTGCTAGATATTATATTGAGATCCCCGGATTCTTCTAATGTCATATTTGGAATGGCATGGGCTTCTTTCCTGTGTAATTTGTATAGCTCCTGAATGATCACTTCCTCAGAGGCAAATAACTGGGGCAGATACGGATGTGATGGAAGAGCAGAAGATAGATTCCTTGTGGAGCCATGTAATGTATTGAAACTATTTGCAATTATTATCCCTGAACAGAAAGTTTACCCTGTTATTTTTTATCTCTTGATCTAGGAGGGATGAAAGAAAGTCATTTACTTCAGAAAAAATTGTTCTGATTCAGATAATTGATATTTTGAAATTTCATAAGGGAGTGCTGGTTCTAGGGTCAGCTGCAATTTCTAATCTCTCCTATATCATGTGCTTCTCCGCCGCAAGCTCTTTTGTTGCTTCTTTCTAAAAAAGGCTGATTCTGCTGTGCAAAAATTGTGAAACGTACTGGCACAAGTCTGCCTTCACTTGATTCTGATGATGTCTCTGAAAATGTAAAGAACCTTCTCTATGGTCTTCCATAGAATAGTTTTAGGGTCTGAAGGATTAATGCTCATATATTAATTCTCCCTCAGGTATGGGTAGGCAACTTCACTGTTGTAGTTTATGTTTCTTTTCAGTTTGGTTACATTTTGGTTCACTGTAAATGTTTTGAACTTGCTAATCTGCTTGATGACTTCTTCTATTTGGAGTTTTGCAACTCTGATATTTATATTTCCCAAAATTAACCTTTGCTGTATTTCTATGTCTTTCAGTTCAGATTCATCCTCTTTATTGGTGAAGTCAGATTTTAAGTGACAATTCTGAAAGTGCCACTTTTAGAAAGTTAGGATTTTCTTGTCCCAACCACGTATACCTCCTGCTCAGGGCCGTTTCTGCCATTAGGCAAGACTAGGCGGCCGCCTAGGGCGGCAAAAGGGGGAGGGCGGCAAAAAGAAGCGGGCAGCAGCACCTGTAAGTGGAGTGCAAGCGCACCTGCTTGTACATGCTGCGCGCACCCTAGCTAGTGGTGTGTGGAGCGGGCCGGCAGTACACACTACCAGTGTATGTGTGGGTCCCCAGGGCAGTCAATCTTGTAGCGCGGGATAGCGCTACCAATGACAATGATGGCCCTGGGCATAATTTCTGGCCAATCCCCGAGCGGTGCTTCAGCAGCCGGTGACGCGCACCACCCTCTCTCTCTCGGCACGCGGGGGACGGACTGAGGCCAGCACGAGTCTGCAAACAGCACATCCGGGGTCTGTTCCGCATCCCACATAGAGGAGCGCGTGGACGTGACTTTCACCCGAGCACAGGTGAGTCACCGCAGTCAGTGAGCGAAGCTATGTTCCGAATGCGCAGGCCTGCGAACGTGTAAAATATTTGGGATGTAATGTTGTAAAAGAGGCTTGTGAGTCTCCCAGCTCGTCCTCACGGCCCCAGAGACGGGCGCACAACAGAGCCGGCACTGATCCAGGTCAATCCAGCAGCATAGAAAGAAAATGGCCGCAGAGGTCGCGCGAGGCCTCCTGTCACTGCTTCAATACAGCAGGCCCTCGTCGCTGGGACACCAGGCTAGTAGTCCCATACATTGGAAAACAACTGCGAACCGCTTGCCACACTATTCGCACAAACAGAACATTTCACTAGGTATTTATGGTACGACACTGCCGTCCAGTTTGGAGCAAGAGACACCATTATTTTTCTTTCAAAAGGAAGTGAAAATATTTAAAAGTGGAATAGCAACAAATTCTTTGTAAATTGCCTTGGTATTAATGGTAGAACCTGAAATACGACATTGTTAATGTTATTTGTGTAAAATATAGATTCGTGGAGAAAAGGCTCTCACTTTTGTAGTCTAGTAAATTGAACTTTTTCATGTAAAGGGCTGGTGAAGGGAAATCTGGGCCTAATGCAAGAAAAAAATCCCCACTACATTCTGATGTCTTAAAGTGATGCAGGTACTAAAGTTTAAAACCTGAGCAGAGAAGGTAGTCTCTGCAGTGATAAAATCTCACAACACGAGCACGACTGTAGGGACGTTGAAATAGTCCCAGTAGTCCCAGAGAAAGGGAGGCTATGAGCTCCAAACAATGCCTTTTCATATGTCCTCACTCTGAATCATGGATCCCGAGGAGTGGTGTGGCGCAACGGCCAGAGCAGCTGACTCCGCAGCTCACGGTTCAATCCCGGCACCAGCGGAACATCAGTTCTGAATCATGTGACTCTGGGCAATAGCTCACATAATCTCCCCGACGGGCCCCCAGTGCCTTGAAACCTGAAGGGGTGATAGGTTCGCGCATTACAAATATGGATTATTATCCCGTTACCTCCAAGAATATTCAGAGTAATGACGGCATCCAAGTTCCCAAAATACTTATTTCGAGTAGCTCAACAGGGTTGGTGCACAAGAAGTTGTGTAACTAGGCTTGGCAGAGTTGTCTCCTCTCGCTTGTACTCGGTTCTTCGTTCTAGTCATTTGTAGGCTGGTGATGTTTGCTGCATCAGTGTGTACTCCAAGTAAAAGTGCATCAGCTGAACCCAATGACATGCTTTTGAAATCATCAGCATAGAGTGTCTTCAGTAATTGGGGGATACTTTGCGTTCAGAATAGCAGTTGTCCTTTTTGTTGTTTCCTTGCAGGTTACCACTTGTGGGATCTTATACCAGCAACCTTGTTCTAAGTAAAAGAGCTGTACTTCAAGCTTTGGAAAAAGAACAGCTTACTTCAAGCTTTAGATAAAGAACGGCTGAACTTTTAAAATAAGGAATGGTGTGCTTAAAGCTTTAGTTAAAGAACGGCTGAGGGTAAACTTGTCTGCCCTCACTTCCCAGAGAAATCTATTTCTTTTGTTTCTAATGACCATGCCTTCTTCTTCCGTGGGTCATAAATCATTTGCACTTCACATGAGCCTCAAAGACCCCGAACGATCAATTTATGGGTGAAACTAGCCACATGCTCCAAACTTCATTTTATTAAAGATAGTCCATGAGAGTGGCTTTAGGCAGACTGGCGTTATTCATAGATCACTAATTGTCACGTGTTGCTTCGAGTAGGTCGCTCAGCTGAAAGTTCCGGAGACTTGCCCTTGAGAAGGAGGCCAATAATTGTTTTAAGAGACAACTGCAAATTATCTCGGCGCTGTGATGTATTGTACCAGGCTATGTTGAGAAACTGAAGAATGTTCTGATTTAAAGGCGTCTGAATAACTTGGGACCATTCAATTTTCCTCTGTCTTTCATTCACTATATTGCGATGGCAAAAACAATGAGATACATTTAAAAAATGCACAAAAAACGTAATAAAGAAAATCATTGAAAGCTGCTGCAAACCTGCAAGAGCTGTGTGTCCTTAATGAGCAATGGTGTAACGAAAAATAATGGGCCCCCTGCAGAAAGTGAAAAGGGGCCCTTGAGTCTCCCATATCGCACAGCTATTCATTGGCCTTTGGCTTAATGGGGGCCTTTGAAGGGTTGGGATCCCCATTTCGCCGCAGGGGTTGCAGGGGCTTGCGTAACGCCACTGTTAATGAGTATGTTCCTGTTTTTGTTCCGCATTTTATATTAAAAAATTCTCTTTTTTCAGCGCCACTTCTTGCTTATTGGAATAGGAAATCATTCTATAAAGAATATAGGAATATGTTGTTACATTTTCTTTGTAGAACCCTCAATCACCACAATTGCCATCTACGGAATGTATTAACCCTACAAACTAACTCTGAGTTCCAAGGGGTAGCATGCCACCAGAGGGATATGGATGTTGGCGCGGGTTTTTAAATCTAATGCATTAATTCTTCTAGCCTGGATGACGGGGGAGAGAGTGATGGTAGTAAAGGGGAGGGGGCGGCATTTTTCAATTCTCGCCTAGGGCGGCAAAACACCTAGAAACGGCCCTGCTCCTGCTGCGCATCCTGGGTCATGTGACTGTGAAGGACTCTGCTGCGGGTGTTTGTGTATTCCTCCCAGACAGTGACACAAAGGGGACTATACCTAGCAGGATGGGCCATCCTGCCAAGATGGCTGTGGCGGAGCTGTGCCCTGCTCCATTTACACTTCAAAGGGCTTGCCTCCAGCCCACACAAAGTAATCTGACACCAGGCCTGCCTTGTCTCTTGTCACCCCAGACTACTTGGAGCCTTGACAGGGGAAGGGAAAAACTTTCCAGAACCAGATGTTGGGGTAGTGTAGGCAATCCCCCCACTCCAAAGATTGGCACGAAGTGTAAATATTGGACCTTCAGAGCCGCTCTTCAGTACACTCCTGAACCTGTGGAGATTAAAGAAGAAAGACTGCCCTGCCACTCGGGACTGTCCTGCTGCTTGAGGACTGCCTTGCTCTCTGAGAAGGAAGATTAGACCTGCTCTCTTCATCTAACCTGAGTGACTCCAAGGGTACGTTAGCTGACCTCCTGTCTGAGCTACAGGGACCCAACAAGCTCCAGAGGCCTCCCTGCAACTGCCCAGCTGACCTGCTGCTCTGGACCAGTCTGGACCTACAATTGGACCTGCCTCAGCACTGCTGACCTCCTCTGCAGTGAGTTCCTGAGTCCCTAGAGGTGCCTCTCCAGGTCCTGGACCCTTGGCTGTCATCAGAGCGTACTCCTCCCTGCCTAACTATGGATTCCAACAGAGCCGATGCAGTGTGATGCAACTAAATGCAGGATCTCACATCGTAGACTCTCGCAGCTCCTTATCCTTGGCCTTATAAGAACCGATGCAGCGTGACACAACTCAACACAGGGCTTCGCATTTCAGCTCCTTATTGGCAGCCTCATAGGAACTGACGCAGGGTGACACAACTTGATGCAGGACTCTGCATCGCAGCTCCTCATCTGAACTGACGCAGGAATAGCAAAACCTCAGCTGAAGAGACACCTCCCACTCTGCTGGAGGCGTACACCTCTGAGAAAGGCAGAAGGGACTGCGGCGACTCTAGCGCATCATATAACATTAGATTTTGGCAAGCTAGTTCAAGTTGTGAGATGAGTTGCAAGGACTCATAAAGTGTCATTTACACCCATCAGGGGATACCGTGTAATTCCACACCCAACTACACATAACATTAGTGATGGGTATTGTGTGTGTGCTATCACATTATTAGGACCTACATGGTACATAGTGGGGAATACAATACCCTTCTTACCCCTTGTGCACTATTTTTCACACACAATTAGCAGCCCTTACTACATGGTGCATAAGCAATTCACCAATGAGAGCAAGTACTAGAAGTGGCTAATTTCCAACCATTTTAGCACTTACTTGCAAGGCTAAATTGCCCACTATGTGAAGTTGCCTCTGCTGGTAGCTAAGCATGGAGGTCATTGTTGATAAATGACCTTTATATTTCCAAATAGCTCAGCCACTTTTTTCTCCCATCAAGAAGTGGGGATGGAATATGTAGAAGATCGCATTGGCATTGCCCCCTGCTCTTATGGACCAAAATATGGGGGTCAGAAGAGTTAATGTTTTCCAGGGAGGTTATCGAAGATTGTATTAATTTGGATAACTCTTTGAAGATCCCCTGGCTCTGTTTTGTGAGGGAGAGGTTATTTGAAATTGGCTTGGGTGGGTATTTTGACACTCCGAAGAGTATTACCGCAAATGCGAAGGTCATTATAAAAGAGGCGCATTACACTTGGGCAACTTCGCGACACACTCAATTGGAGGCGATAGGGCCCTAGTTGCTTTTTTACTCCTAAACAGTAATTTTACTTATCCTTCACTACGAATATTCGGACACGTTTCTTTTTAACAAGATTTAGCTTAGGCACTCTGCACTTTTTAGTCGCATTTCCTAGACAATCTGGGTGGATAGGCAATATCATTCCCTGTCCTTGTGACAACACGGCAACCCAGAGCACGCAGCACTTTACTCTTTTTTGTTCACTTTACAAGGAACCAAGGAGAAGATTTCTGGTACCGCTACTAAAGAACATTCGTCCATGTACATATGATGAGGGGTTCAGTTATTTGCAATCGCTGACCAGTCCTGCTATTTGTACTGCGGTGTCAAACTTTATTAAAATTGCTATGTCTATTAGAAAACGTTATGAAATACTGTAATTGAAGGGGCAGGAGAAATGTCTCTTAGGGTCTAATTTTATCCAATATAAAATTTTATGGTCGTTTATGCATCTATTTTATATGCGATTTTGTCTAATAACAAGGATTTTTAATATTTTTAAATGTATTATCTGCTTGTCAAACTTTTGTGGTCTTGGTGCTGAATAAAGTTATTCTTGACTTGACCTTTATATTTCACTTATACTTTTAAAGGAATTGGGTCTAGCCAGCTGTCAATGGAAGTTAATGTATTTCTTCTAAAGAGTCTTTTGGATGCCAGCATCCCGCTTGTCTTAGAACACCTGCAAAAGCACCATGTCAAAATATCAACTCTGGTTAAAAATCAGTTGGCATTCAATGCAGCCTCTAGCCAGTCATAGGTAGTCATGACCTGTGTCTTCAAGCAATTAAATGCTATGAGTCCAGAGTTGTTATGAGTAAAGAAGTGTTGGGTGGATAGTATAGTGTTCCCTGCATAATACTTTGGAAAATCTATCAATCACTAGATCTTTGATGCTGAAGTAATGGTCTGTCCCTTTGAGCGGAGAATCTGGTACAGCAACTTGTCCGGTACCTTTGAACTTTTCATTTTCATCTTATATTTTCGCTGCATTACACACTTGCTTTTTAAAGATGTATAGCATTTGTAAAAATTGCAAGTTCCTCACATTCTTGTCACTAAAACTCTAATAATCACACTTCTTTACTTTGTTTGATTGCAGTTGTTTTTTATGTCCATGCCCTTTAACTTGCATTCAGAATGCAATATAGTTTTTCACCTATTACATTTTTATTTTGCTGTTCATATTTGTCCTCACTTATTTTCAGGCCTGATTTGATAGCACAGCTGTCTGCAAACACTTATTGCTTATAATATATATAGAGTGGAATTTGGGTCAGCCCCATTAGCCAATGGCTTGTTTGAGTCATTTACTGGAGCCATTGCTTTGAGAGAACTTGAATGCTATGTGATGGTTATTTATATAGTGGACAAACACCGAAGTTTCTTGAATGAATGAATGAATGAATGAGAGTATTTATAGAGCGCGGGTTTCACTCCGAGGAGCATCATAGCGCTGATGCGAGAAACCGAGATAGGAGGACAGTAGACTGTTCAGAATCAGATGAGTGAAAACACTAGGTTGTCTGGGGCTGCAAAGATCTAGGTTTTTAAGAGTTTCTTGAAAATAGATTCTGACTGAGGGTGTCTAACATGGGTGGGTAAGCTGTTCCATGCTTTAGTCCCCAGGACTATCATTGATTTGCCCCCTCTGGACGTCAAATGATACCTAGGTGGCGCGAGAAAATTTTCAGATGATGATCTTAGTATACATTGGTTACTTGATTCTGGTTTTGAGGTATTTAGGTCCTGATGACCTGAAAGTTCTGTAGGTGATTACTAAGATCTAACAAAGGATCCTTTTATGTATAGGAAGCCAGTGTAAGGACTTCAGAGCTGCTGATGTTGAGGAACCTTGAGGCAGTTTTAGTACTAGGCGGGCTGCTGCATTTTGGACTATCTGTAATTTTTTCAGGACCACCTTATTGGCGCCTGCATACAGGCTGTTGCAGTAATCTAGCCGGGATAGGATTAGGGCCACTGCAACTGTCTTTCTTGCTGTGCCTGGTAGCAGATCGAAGAACTTTTTAAGAGTCTTTATCATGTGAAAACATGTGCCGGCTACAGAGAGAGCTTGCTGATGGAAGGATAGTGAGGTGTCAAATCGTATCCCCAAATTCCTCACAACATCCACTGTATTAGGAGTGTCATTCGGCCACCACTGTTTGGGCACAAATGTGTTGGATTTGCCTAGCAGCATGATCTCAGTTTTTTGGCTATTGCATTTGAGATGGTTTAGTTGCATCCAGTGAATGACGGCGGAGAGGCAGCGCTGGAAGTTTTCCTCTGCCGCGGTGGAATCTTTATCTAGTTGCAGGATTAGCTGAGTATCATCAGCATAGGAAATAGTCTCAATGTTAAAAGATTAAATCAGGTTGAGCAGAGGGGCCATATATATTTTAAAGAATGTTGGGCTAAGGGCCGAGCCCTGTGGAACCCCAGAAAGCAGGGGTTTCTCCGTTGATTGGAAGTGGCTGAGGCTGACTATTTGTTTCCTGTTCTCTAGAAAGGATTTCAGCCAGGCCAGGGCCCTTTGAGAAATGCCACAGGATTCTAGTCGGTCACCCAGGATGCCATGGGAGACCGGCTTGGATGTAAAACATTAGTTTCCTGCAGGAAAGCTGTCAGTTGGGTATTTACTAGTTTTTCTGTAATTTTGCTTATGCAGGGTAGAAGGGAAATAGGCCTGAGGTTCGAGAGAGTCGTGGGATCAGGTAATTGCTTTTTTTGGAGAGGTTTAACTGCTGCGATTTTCCAGTTAGATGGTACCACTGCTTGCATAAATGAGGAGTTTAATATTTTGTTGATGATCGGATTGATTATATCAATGATAGCATGCAGTATCTTTGGGGGGCACGGGTCAAGAGGAGCGCCCGATTTGCAGGAGAGGATAGCTTCACGTGACTGTTCCAGACTAACCTCCTTAAAGCAATTAAGCGTAGGTCTGTAGTCCTGGTCAGATCTCTCAGCAGTTATTTCAGTCGTTGACTTAAAGTCTTTTTTTAAATCTTGGACTTTTTTATCAAAGAAATCTTTAATCTGATCACAGAGGATTTGTGATAGCGGAATCTCGTGTTTGAGCATTTTAGGGTGAGTAAAAGATTTGACAATTTTAAAAATTGTTTTCTGATCTGATGCTGCCTGTCTAATTAGATTTGCCTAGTGGGCTTTCTTTCCTAATTTGATTTGCTGTTGGTAGTTTTTGAGAGCAGCTTAAAAATGTATAAACTCTTCTGGATTATAGCTTTTCCTCCATCTACGTTCCAGTTTTCTACTCTGCCCGTGTAATTCTTCTAACTGTGGAGTAAACCAGGGGGCAGAGGCTTTCTTTGCGGTAGTCCTATGTATCGGGGCAGGTGGTGCAAAGATGTTACTAAGTGAGGCCATCCATCTTGTTCCATTTACGCATAGTTTTATAGTTTATTTGTCCCGAGTCTTTCATGGAACCTGTTTTATAACATGATCGTGAAGGGGATGAATTTATGGTCGGACCAGGTTATATTGACCGGGGATCAACTTTAAGTCTGGTGAAATTAGTACAAATTCCATCCAGAGTGTGCCCTGCGCTGTGTGTTGGGCCGGCTATCCGCTGCTCAAGTCCCAGAGTCTCTATAATCTCTGAGAAATGTTTTGCTCCCGGAGTGTTCAATGATTCTAGGTGTAGGTTAAAATCTCCAAGTAGAGTAAAATTGGAGTATTTAACAACAAGAGTACTCAGTTTTTCTCCCAGGGTATCAAAAAAGTTAAGACTAGTGCCTGGGGGCCGATAAATCAGGGCTCCTGCAAAGGAGAGAGTGCTTTCAAGTTGGAAGCAGAAACCAAGACTTTCTGCCCCTTTAAACTCTGTGAGGTCAAATGTGGAGCATTTTAGCTTATTACGATATATTATTGCCAGGCCGCCACCTCTTTGGTCGGGCCTGTCTTGTCTGGATATAAGGTAGCTTGGGGGGAGGGCTTGTGCGATATCTGGGTTACACCAGTCTTTCAGCCAGGTTTCCATAATGAAGAGACAATCCAAATATTGACTAGAAATCAGGTCTTAAATGTGTTGCGCATTCTTGCAAAGGGACCTGGCGTTGACCAGGCCTCCTAATAATTGCTTTAGGTTGTGGTCTGCTCTAGAGGCGTAGTCAGGGGGAGGACTTAATTCATATCTACACCCCCTACAGGTTACTGGGCCTTTCAATTTATCAGTTTGTAGGTGGAAATGGCTCTTACTTTCATTCGTGTAGAGCGCCAAGAGCGAGCCTCTAGAATAGTGCTGACCTAGGCCAAAAAGGGTAGCATTTCTGGCACTGCCCGCGTTCCGGGCGCAGACGGCCTTGCCTTTGGCGCGCCTTTAGCACGCCAGCGGCGTGCCCGCTGTGCGCATCCGGGGTGGCATGCACATTATATACCTTGTGCCCCGCCAACAACTAGACCGCAGGAGGAGTAAAGATGGCCGCCCGGATGCTTCTCACACTCCTTACTTCTCTGGGAGGCAGGGAAGACAGTCACCGGGGCAGCTGACCCAATGTGAAAAACAGTAAGCCAAACAGCGCGTTCAGTGCGATCGGCGCGTGACTGCTTACAGCAAGATAAACTGACTTTAGTGCTATGGAAAGTGCAATTAAAAAAACATATTCAGATTCAACACAATATTTAAGTAAAATTTAAAAGCTTAAAAAGAGAGATTAGCTTGTATGTCTCAGGCGTATAGAACTGACAGGCAGTGTTAAAATTGTTAAATAAGCAGTAGAGAAAGCAATTCATAAACGAAATAGGCAGAGAACAGGCTCCCTGTCGACTTAGCTCGCTCCGCTAGATTGAGAACAGTTGTAGAGGGGGAGCAAGGGCCCATAATTGAAGGTCCTGGCAGTGAGGCCTTTGATTTGTCTTTAAAAGGTTTTTAGACATCCATAATTGGATCAAGTGCAGTGTTAGAAAGGGAGGTACTAGTAAGAGAGCCGCCAGCAAGACTAAAGTTCAATTGGGTGTCATCTGTATACATGAAGAACTTAGACCTAAATGAAGATACAAGTTGAGCCAAGAGTCGCCTGGTGATGTTAAACAAAAGGGGGGATGAAATCAAACCTTTCTGGATGCCACAGTTTAGAGCTTTGGGCTTAGACTCCAACTTTGAAGGTGCCACTGTCTAAAGGTGATGATTTAGATAAGACTTTTGCCATTTTAGGACTGTGCCGGATATGCCCATCACACGGAGTCTAGATATTATGATAGCGTGATCGATGGTACGAGCAGCAGACAGGTCCAATAGAACCAGTGCTACCAACTCTCCCTTTCCGCCTATGAGCATAGATCAGCAACTACAGATAGCATAACCAATGCTGTACTTCTGCCTGCCCTCAAACCAGCCTGGAAACAGCCTAATAAGGAAGAAACTAAATTAGTCTACAGATACTAAAATCTGAGAGGTTCAGAGTAGGCTTTTAGAAAAGGTTTTGCTATAGCGGTTTCCATCTGTGGGAACAATACCAGTAATTAACGATACATTGAACAACGTTGTTAGTTCATCTGGTAGAGTCACCAATTTGCTGAACCAATTTATAATGGTGAGCTGGTAGGACGACTTCTCTAGAGTGCTTCCAAGAAGTAGCCTTTGGAAAAGTTGCTGAAATGTATAAGATCTAGGGAGGAGGAAGCTGGAGGGACATATAAATCAGGGTCAAAAATAGAGTCTACTAACATAGAGTGCCTTATGTCTGATATCTTTTTTATGAAAAAGAATGACAGCTCGTTGCAACAGCTCTCAGAAGAGGAGATTTATTTTTTCATTTCAGATGGAGATTGAAGCTCATTGATTATTCAGAACAGTTCTTTTGATAAGTTTGGAGCCCTGGATATTCACACATTATGAAATGAGGAATTGGAATCTCTAATTTCTTGTTTATAGTCCCTGGCCAACGCTAGGTAATTTGCCTGAGGTCTGAACTATAGCCTTCTCTCCATTGGCTTTCACCCTGATGCACTGATAGCTTTAGTTTGAATAATTTGGGGGTAAACCATGGACTGTTTACAAGTCACAAAGTAAAAAGGGCAAATTAGCTATCTTGCGAATTCTGAGAGAAATAAGCGAGTAACTCTTTAATATGTACCTCAGAGCTACGCTTGAGGCACTGTTTAAGAGTGCCTTGAATGTTGGCCACAATCGAAGCAGGCGTTGCTTTTTTCCAATTACTTTTTCTTTGGTGCATGTTGACCAATGATAAGGATTGCCTCTTGGAGAAGATTAGGCTGAATGATACTAAAAATGGTGGACTGTTTAGCGAGTCTGTAATTCATTCAAATGAGAGTATACGTCACAATCTGTTCTCAGGTTATGTTTTTGATGTACTGCGCCCTGGCTTTGGTTAAGGGTCACCTGGTGAGGGGGCGTGGCTTGGCGCCCAACGGAGATGGCAGCACACGGGTGAAGCTCCCCGGTGTGTCTCTGAGGAACCGCACTTCCAGATTAAACGGGGACTAACGGAGGGCAAATACAAGTGGCGGAAGATGGAAGGAGCACCATGGGACCCTCGTAGCACTTGAATGTCACCAGCAAGTAACTCTTTTTTTGCACTTTCTGCTAATTTTCGGCCGCGTTTTGTCGCGGCCGCCATTTTGAATTTTTTACCGCGATCGCGGCATTCCTGCACTTCAGGCTGGACCCCTCATTAAGTACTTTATACCATTCCATAACGCCTAGAAGATGTTTGACACCTCTTCACTTCAATGGGGTAAAAGTTTATAGGAAAACGTCAAGGGTTACAGGAAGTTTGCGATTTTTTATGTTTGGCGGCCATTTTAAGTCTTTTGAGGAGCCCTCACAGAAAATAATCTTCCTTATTTCGCTCTACTGAATGGTGGCAATTGCGGAGGGATTATTTACTAATGGCATTGATTATGTTCTGACGCATCCAGTTTACCTCAGTTTGGGTTACAGCGCATGTTTTCTCCTCAGAGCACCGAGGTATGAAGCTGTGTGATGGCGCTAAGGCTGACTGAGGATTTATGAGAGATCTATTTGGTGGCCATCTTAGCTTTTCTGAGTGAGCTCGCATTGGAGTTATTTTGTCTCCTCCTATACTGCTGAATAGGAGTGGGAGTCTAGGGTCAGCGTTTTATGGGTGGAACAAAAGGAGTCCGATCCTCTCCACCCAAAAGGCATATCTTCATAAAAAACTCAATTTTTTTTACTGAGTTCTCTAAGTTTGAAGACTCTCTACCATCTTCACACCAGTATTCTCAAGCAAATATGGATTCATCCTCTGGAACCGCTGGAAAATCTCTCACTAAACGGCTTAAAAGGACCCTCCTTCATCACCCAAGTCCGCCTCGCCTGTTTCGATGGAACTATTACTTGAGGAAATTAGGGCCCTTCGACCTTTCATGGAAGAGACTAACATCAAACTGCAAACCCTAACAGATAATTGGTCTCAATTAGACGCGAGAGTCTCCTCAGTCGAAAATACTGTTTCCTCTTTGAAAGAGACATGCACAAATGTCTCTCAATTACACTCCCATGTCTCCATACTCCAGAAACAGGTGGAAGATCTTGGAAACCGCAATAGACGGAACAATCTGCGTATCTACGGCCTGGAAGAAGGAGTTGAAGGTTCAGATCCGCCCACGTTCTTTAAGTCATTTCTCCCTAAACTACTCCGCATGCCAGAGGGAACCCAACTCAACATTCAGCGGGCCCACAGATTGGGACGGGCTTCATCTCACACTAGTCCCTCACAGAGACCGAGAGGAGTTATCTTATATTTCTTGGAGTACACGGATTTGATGAAAGTGCTCGCAGCGGTTAAAGCTTCTACAAGAATTGTCTGGTCAGGATCGCCTTTATTTTTTGCGCAAGATTATTCTAAAGCCACTGCTGACAGACGTAAGGCTTTCCTCAACATGAGAGCTGATCTACGTTCCATGGGAGCCAGATATGGCCTGTTCCACCCGTGTCTCTTCAAGGTTACTTATAACAACAAGACAACGTCGTATGAAGACCCGTTACGTTTGCAAAGTTTCATCAATTCCTATAAAACGACTGTTATGGACTCTTCTGGGCCTTCGTCCTCATTCAACATTTGATTCTTTAATAGTTTGTTTAAGGACGCTTTAGATCCGGTTTTCTTTGGCATAATGTCTTGTTAACTCAGAAGTGTTTTTCTTAGTTTTGGATATTATTGCTACTGTTCTCATGAAGTAATACTGTTTAATGAGTTATGGATCATTGTTACTGATCTCCTCCTCGCATTGGAATGTTCTAATATTTGTTTCATGTGTTTGCCCCAATGCTTTTCTCAATCTCTATTTGGTATTGTCCCCACAGATTATTACCTTTGTATTGTGGTTTCTCCCCGACCCTCTGTTCCGTTGATCCTGGGTGTGTTGCCTGCTTCATGTGGCTCCATCCCCCCCGTGTATACCTGAGTCTTCTTCGTAAGTATGGTATTTTCATACATCCTCTTAGATATATTGTTTGTTTTGTCTTTTGTTTTCTGTCTCTTTTCTGTAGTTTCTATTCTTTCGTCAATTTACGTCACTCCTTTTTTTTTTTTCAACTTTTCTTACCTTCCTATAATCACTATTCTTTTAGTCAGTACAATTGCAAATATCTTGACTCTTATGATATCCCTTTACCTCTCTACTTGGACTTTCTTTTTTCATATCCTGTCACTTGATTCCCTTTTTTATTCTGGTTATTGGTCTTATCTATTATGCTTTGCTATGAAACTAAATCAATTATTTCCTTCCTGTTTTATCTCTCTTACTTTGAATACTGCTTATATAATGAATTGGACTTATGTGCTACATTATTATTACAACCTGCTCTTAAGTGCTTATGTCATTAAAACTGATTACATGGAACGTTAGGGGATTAAACTCTCCCATCAAGAGGCAGAGAATTTTGAGCCATTTAGCCAAATTAGACGCGGATGTTGTATTCCTGCAAGAAACTCACCTCTCAGATGTTGAGTCATTGAAGTTGAAGAGAGGTTGGGTGGGGGAGGTTTTCTATTCCCCTGGAGATGGCAAGCGAAATGGAGTAATGATACTTTGTCGCAAATCCCTTTCACTTTCATTTGTGTCCCAAGAATCCGATCTTGATGGCAGATGGTTGAATGTCAAATTATCTTTGAAGGGCGTTATAATATCTCTTCTAAATGTCTATGCTCCTACGTGTGGTGAATCCTCTTTTGGCATACAATGGCTAAGCGAATTACTCACTGTATGGAGGACAATTTTATTTTAGCTGGAGATTGTAACCAGACTTTTGACCCATTTATCGACAGAAATTCCAAAGTCTCCTTTGTTCCCAACAAGTCACATAAATCTTTTGTTCATGCTATAAATCAACATAAACTCTTGGACGCTTGGCGTCTTTGCAACCCGACCACTAGAGAGTATACTTTTTATTCCCCAGCTCACCAAACTCAATCAAGAATTGACTATATATTTGTCTCGCATAACATCTCACAAACACTTACGCATGCAGAGATTGGTCCCATCTTATTATCAGATCACGCCCCAATCTCGATTGGTATCGATATTCTACCTAAGGATTCGGGCCCCAAGAGATGACGTTTTAACAATGCTCTCCTTCTGGACCCAAAGTTTACTGCCTCATTCCCTAACTTCTTCAAAGAGTTTTTTGAATTGAATCAAACCCAATTCATGCCCTTTTCCACTCTATGGGATGCATTCAAGGCCTCGGCGAGGGGTTTCATAATTAGCTATGTTGCAAAGAAACGGAAAACTTCCCGTAAGCTCACTAAAGATCTGCTTCAGGATATTAAAAGATTGGAACACTCATTTTACACCTCACACTCGAAGGAGTGTCTCACAACTCTCATAAAAGTAAAAATGCAATTTAATAAGAAATCAACGGAGGACGCTTCATTATATCTGGTGAAATCCAGTGCAAAATTTTATGGGGGTAAAAATAAGGCAGGGAAAATATTGGCTAATTACTTAAAAGTTAAACATAACAGACTAAATATTGAATCTATCTATGATGAACGTTCAGATTTAAAATTTAAAGACGCTGAAATACTGAATGAGTTCTCCACCTTTTACAAATCACTATATACTTCCGCAACACAGCCCTCTGAGCAATCATTATCGCACTTCTTCTCTGATATTCAAAATCCCCAATACACGTTGCCGGACTTATCATCTCTGGAGTTAGACCTAACACACCAAGAACTATTAATTGCTCTTCAACATCTCAAAAAAGACAAAGCACCGGGACCAGATGGCTTCACCGTAGAATTTTATCAACATTTCTCTAAACTCATAATGCCCAAGTTACATTCTCTAATCGATTCCTTCACCACACTAGGTAGCTCATTGGGTTCTTTTTCGGAAGCACATATTTGCCTTATACCAAAAGAGGGCAAGGACTCTAAATATTGTAAAAATTACAGACCCATATCCTTAATCAACATTGATTATAAAATTTTCTCCAAAGCATTAGCATTACGTTTAGATTCCTACTTACCTGATTTATTGGGAAAAGAACAATCTGGTTTCGTTAAGGGTAGGTTCATAACTGACAATACGAGACTCCTCTTTAACGTTTTATCTAAATCTTCCCACTTAAAACAATCCCTTGTGGCAATAGCTCTGGATGCTGAAAAGGCGTTTGATAGAGTTGAGTGGGCTTATTTATTTTATACTCTTAAACAGTTCGGCTTTGGCCCTAAATTTATATCCCTCATCTCTCTCCTCTATTCTAATCCACGTGCGGCTGTGTGCGCCAACGGCTTAATTTCCCCATATTTTGAGCTGGGGAGAGGAGTGCGTCAGGGCTGCCCTCTTTCCCCCTTCCTTTTTAATTTGGCTTTGGAACCTTTTCTCTCTAAACTACGTCAAAATCCAAATTTACATGGTTTTCAAACATTGAACTCCCATATTAAACTTGCAGCCTACGCTGACGATATTTTGCTTTTTATGTCCAAACCAAGTGACTCAATTCCTGCCTTTTTGGCAGAGGTACAAGCCTACTCTAATATCTCCGGTTATAAGTTAAACAACGATAAATGTGAGATTTTACCCCTGACTAAGTTTACTTTTAAATCGGATTTTATGACTTCCAACTTTACTTGGAGCCCGAATCATATTAAATATCTCGGATTACATGTTACTTCCTCAATATCAGACACAGTGTCATTGTGCATGAATAAATGTATACAAAAAATCTCAGACTTAACTGCCAAGTGGCATCCCCTCTATTTGTCCTGGTGGGGTCGTCTGGATACCATAAAGATGATGCTGTCCCCCATAATTTTATATACTGTTTCCAACATTCCAGTTCCTATTTCCGCAAATTTTTTTAAAAAGATCAATTCATCTCTATCCTTTTTCCTATGGAATAATAAGAGATCCCGAATGTCTCTATTTAAATTAATTCGACCTAAAGTAGAAGGCGGGGTTAACTTTCCAGATTTTCAAGCATATCAGAAGGCATTCCTTTTACGTCAAGCCTCTCGTTGGTTGCTTGACCCCACGGAAGAATGTCCTCTATGGACTACAGTTGAACGTCTTTTTTTATCCCCCTTCTCTTTTCATGAATATCTTTCTTTTTCACGCAAACCACATGCCTTGTCCACCCCCATAATCAAACTGACCTCTAAACTTTTGGAACCTGCATTCACTCCCACACATAACAATATAGATTCATTCCTCAAACCAACAATTTGGCATAACAAAAATCTGACCATTCGTAATGAACCATTTTATTGGAAGACTTGGCGACTGAAAGGTCTAATTTGGATACATCAATTATTTACACACATGGACTTTCTATCTTTCCCCTCACTCAGTCAAATATTTAACCTACCTACCACCTACATTCATAAATATAATTTACTTAAGAAGGCAGTGACGGATAGATACACTCATCTCTTGGGCACGTCCATTGCTCCAATTGTTTTGGATCCTCCTTCACAACTTCACACGTTGTTAAAAACCATGCCCAAAGCTTCCACCTTATATAGTTTTTTGCAGGGCAAAGATAACGTTCGGCAGAAGTCTAAAACAGAGGAGGCATGGGAACAGGATTTCATGGTATCTTGGCCAGTGTCTTTGTGGAATAAATTATGGCTCAAATTACGTAAATCATCTAGAGCAGCTAACATAACACAAACGCTTTTTTTGTATATAATAGACTTTTTCTCACACCAGCTATCTTAAGTAAAAGTTTTGCGACCACATCAGATGTTTGTTGGACATGTTTTACTCCGAACGCTAATTTATTTCATATGTTATTCTCTTGTCCAAATGTATACAATTTCTGGAAGCAGGTATGGTCTCAAATTAACCTAATTTTTGGAGCTAAATTTGCTTTTTCTTTGACCCATGTTTTCTTGGGAAGTCTCTCACCTTGCTGGGAGAAGGTTACTCACACTGTTAAAATTATTGATTTATTATTAGCAGTCGCATTTCAGCAAATCACTGTAAATTGGAAGGATTTCACAAAAATCTCTTATAAGGCATGGTGGTATGCTGTTTGCCATAATCATAGGTTGGACACCTCCTTTGTTTACCCAATACATATGGCAGCGAAACGTATAGATTTGTGGTCACCTGTTACAATATATCTTGATACATGTGCCAAGCGATATTACCAACTGCAACCATCTCAGCAAGAGGTCCTAAAACCTCCTTGATCCCCTCAATTGTTCCTAGAATATTTGTTATTCCACTTTTCTTAATGATTTTTTTTTTTTTTATTGTATCATTTTTCCTTATTCAATCATAAGTCTGAGTCATTTATCATTATTGTAGCAAACTTTATTGTAATGACAGGAATTTAATGCTTTGAACTCTGTACTGACACTTTTATCTATATCAATAAAATTTTCCTTTTGAACTGAAAAAAGGGTCACCTGGTTATGTTTTTTTAAGTCTAAACTTCTTTAGTCCCTCACTCTGTTCTTTAAATGATAACAAAGCCTGTGCATTATCACTACATTTGAGGATTTCATGGATCCTTATTGAAAAACTTGCCAGACACTCTTCTCAAATTCTGCATTACTGATTGACTTACATTCCAGTGGCCACAGAGACAATGAGGCAAGTACTCCAAACTCACATCAAAGTGCCATCTGCTTCTCTGACCGGCTCCAGCCAATTCCAGCACTGGCGCCGCTGTCTACCTGCATGACCACCACCCAGAACTGGATAGCAACAAGCAATCAAAGTGAGTGAGCCCATCTTTCTCAAGTGGGGCTTAGGAAGGGTTCTCCGCCAAGAACTGTTAAATAGTGCATTTTACAGCACAAGTTTCATTTAAGTTTGCTAAAAAGTCATAAGCCCCGAATGGGCACTCTGAGAGAGCTCTCATGAAATATTTGAATGCGTTCATGGCCCTGTTTCAGTATAGGGCAAATCCGTCCCACCCCACACCCCTGTACTTACTACATGAGCCTACATCACACTAGCCTACTATCCTTGAGCCCCACTGTCTTTTTGTGCTTTTTTTATTTAGTAATAAACATCTACCATTGCAATCTTCATTTTCCAACAGGCGCCAACTCTGTAGAACTGCTCCAATGTAGTGGTGACTTTGGATTCCAGCTTTGTGGTCTCTTCTGTGGCCATGACGTTTGTGCAAATCCTGGAGACTTGCTGCGCTCAGAGACAACAATCCTCCTACTGACATAGCCTGCTGTGAGCCCCAACCGAATGAGCAGTTATAGAAATAGCTGCTTGAGGCTGCTGGGCTCTTCACAACTAATGGCCACAAGCCCAAAGATGCCCAATGTATTGATGGAAAGAGTGCAGCCTCCATTAAGTGATGGCCACTGAACTAAAGCAAAACAACTAACTGTAAAACATTTCCCAGAGCCAGGAGGACCAATGGGCAACTGACGTTCATTGTAGTGTTGCAGCAAGAGAATAAAACTAGTGCTCAATCGTCTCAGCGAGTGGGCGGCACTCCAGCACGCCCACATCCATGGGTAGTTTCTTGATGTCAATGATTACATTAAGATCTGAAACTGGGAAAGAGTAACAATATGAGGATTTGTATTAAAAGGTACCTTAGATGGAAAGCACTATAGGCTGATGGCTCAAACATCTATGAAAGGACACTACATTTGATCCCTCCTTGAGAGTTGGTGGGGAGTCCCAGAATTTAGAATTGTACACCAAAACAATCTACACCTAGCACGGCAGAGGTTTCTCCCCAAACTGGCTGGACGTGCCATTGACGGAGCCACGTTGGCTGGGCACCTCAACAAGAAAATCTGTAGATGCAAGTGAAATATTATCTACCCCACAAAATGTGTGCACCATAAATCTATCCACAGTTTTGTGTCTACATATTGTCACTCCCTAACAGGTTAGGAGCACAATACTTACACTATGTTTAATTTTACCTTATACCCTGACATCCTTTCCATGGAGTTTTGGTTGTAGATCATCACCATTAATGGCGGTTCTTACCTCCCTGCCCTGAAAGAGCTAAAGTGGGGCTAGAGGAGATTACGCCAACGCCAGATGTCTATTGTATCCAGAACTGAAAATAGGGTGGTGTTTACACTGGGGAGAAAGCAGTAGCTCTGCCATTTCTTGGCATGTCTTCAATTGGCGCTTTCCTTTAAACCAGGCCCTTGTTTTCGTTGGTTTGTCTATTTTTGCTGTTTTGTCTGCGTTGGGCATGTGCACCAGCCGTGGAAATTTCTTGTTAGTATGTATCATAGGCACCTGTGGTTCTGTTCACTCCTTTCAGGTTAGCATATGGATACACTTTACCACATGGTAGCATATTTTCACAGTGTGGTCCAGTTGCAGCTGCATGTTGGTCTTGATGTCAAGGAAAGCTATGGCCTTGTGGTGATTTAAGGTTGTTGCCAACTGATCATCCTTCAGTTCTGGCAGTGACCTTTAATTGGAACTTAAAAAGACTATATACAACCATTATAAATGTTTAGATGTTCGTGGTCAGTGATGTTTCTTGGTTTGACACACCCGACAACACAGACTGTTTTACATTAAAACAATAAAGTATACATTCACTGAGACTGAAGTCAAACGCAGACAAACGTGATAGCAAATGTGCTCGAGCTGCATCACGTGCGCATGGACTCACGTGAACAGCAGCGAGTGCCTAATTATACGTATTCGGTAATGGGTACAGCAGCAAACTAACCTGGTGGTTGGTGTTACTGTTACTTGTCGATAAGCGCCCTCCCTCCTAGACGTATTTGTAGAGTTCTTGAAGGAAAAAGACACGTCGTTCTTTGGTTTCTCAGAATTAATTAGTAGGATATACATCCTTTCAATTCCCACTGTATTGAACTTTTGTGAAGTCTATTTTTTGCAGGGGCGTTAATGAAACAAGACCATTAGTTTCCTCTTTCTCTGCTCCAAATACAGAAGAGAAGACGCAGGCGCGCGGACTATCATTACGTCGGTAGCTGAAGATTGCCACAGCTCATTAATTAGATAGAAAACAGGAGGGGATCTGCGTCCAAGGCTCCTACACTCTTTCCCTCCTACTCATTTGAGGAACTCGGCAGCAAAAAAAGAAAAACATTCAACATTTATGATTTCCGTCGTCTGAAAATCAGTGTAAACGAATGGCATCTGGCATAAAATAAAAGCAAAAACACTAGGAAGAGAAAGAAATGTTCATGGCCATGGAGATTAATTTTTAGTGCAGCCGATGTTCCAAATGGCGTCAGAGCGCTGTACAGAGTAAAAACCAGCATGCTGAGGACAAAACATCAAATTAATCGGTCAATGTAAAAAGTAATAATCCGGAAGAGAAGGAAAAAACAATACAAGAGCGGTATTTAGGCCCTATTTAAATAGTCCTATTACTTTGGAGAAATAACACTGCCCCTGTTAAAAATCGATTTATCGGTATTGGTATTTCATTTTAATACATGGGATTCTGCAATCCTTGTGTAAAGGCCCATCTCTATGCCTGCTTCCAGGGCCAGCAGCGGAGTTGAAAGGCAGGTCAGTCAGAAGCAGCTGTTTAAAGCAACGAAAATAAAACGTTGTTTTTCTTTCTTCTGCTCAGTTTTTAGGTCGAGCCTAGGCAGCGCATGCGCTGTCTGCAAGACCTGTAGTAAACAGTATATGGAGGGTAATCCCTCCTGCCCCTTGCCATTGGTTAACTCTGGCATTGTTCTTCTTAGCTGGCTTATCATTGGCTGGCGATCCGATACGTCACTTCCGTTTTGTGGGAAGCAGCACCGACCAACTACAGTTTAGTTACGCTGTAGTTCGGTATCTCTTTCGTTTTGGGACTACTTCATTTATTTATTTATTTTAATCGCCATGGCGCAGGCTTCAGAGGTTGCCATGTGCATACATTTAATATGCACAGGCACCGTGCAGAGGCTGCGATTAAGTCTAAGGTAAGTGGGGACACACACACACGACAAGCACGAAGCGATTTACACCACAGATCTACAGCATACGCTTCGAACCCAGACTGGGATTTTAATCATTGTAGTACAGGGCCTCCCGTGTCTGAGCTGCGAGTCCTTCAATGCACCGTGCAACCGATGTGGACGTGCCTGGGGAAACACTGAACACATTTTTAACAAACTACACACGAAGACTGCGAGCTCCCACACAGATCAAGCCTCGTGCCCGTGCTGCAACCTAAGAAGCTTGTTTTACAATTTTTTAAAGTTTACATGGTGACTGCCGGCTCGCTCCGTAGCACGCTCTCATACCTTGGGGTCGAGTTTGCACTATGTATTTCTATCAACAGGTTTCTTGCTTTAATAGGGATTTGTTGATGTCTGAGTATCCCTGTGTATATTACTTTCATCAAAGCAAGCAGCATTCAGCTCCTATCCGACTAATCCCCTCAACAAAGATACTAGCACGTATATGGAAAGAAGCACAGACACGGAAATACTGACACGGACAAACACATATTCGTAATTCCAGACAAATACTCAGACCAAGGATAGAAGCGCAAATCTAGAAACCCTTTTATAAACCCCCAGACAAGCTTAAACACACGCAAATGGACACAAATGTAATTACTGACATAAGAAGTACACATATTCCTAAGCTCCCAACAAACATACATTGACAGAAGAACTCAGAAACTGGCTGTTAACTTCAGTTTTCTCTTTCTCTCTCAGGTTCTCTCTTCATATCTTTCATTTTTTTCCTTCTAGTGGGGGCTACTGTGTATGTGGGAGGGCTTTATACCATCACAGTCCTTGGGAGTGGCAAGCTGCGCAATGCTGAAACCTAAAGGCACACAGATTCTTCCATAGCGCATGCTGCAGAATGACCCTCTAGGCGCTTACAAATCGAAGTTCCTGATTAAATGTCATCCAGCCCAAGTGTATTTTTACATACAAAAGAAATTGCAATCTCGTCCTACATTACTGATGGGGGCACAATGTTCTGCGCTGTGGCACACTTGAACTAGGTGTGCCGTGCGCAAACCAGGTAATTGTGCCCTAGCACAATGAATATGCTGTGCCCAGCCATAAACTCATATTTCCCTGGCATCAGTGCATCAGAGAAAGGCAGCCTGGTTGTTTGAAGCAGCTGGTCCTCTGACATCTGGTCTGCATTTCAAAGGGGGAGGGGGCAGAGATCCCTCTGCAGGCAGATACACTGAGTGATTAAACCTACCTGCAGGGGCATGTCTTGAGGGATTCAATGGAAACCCCCCACACCCCCCATCTGCCTTTCAAGATTCACAACCTGACAACTCTTTGTAGGTCGAGCCTGGGCAGCGCATGCTCTGCGAGGCATGCTGTATTCGAATATGGACTTGAAGCTCCGCCCATATTTGTCATTGGCTTGTGTCATTGTCCTTCCTAAATGCTGGCTTCTGATTCGTTATTAGGCTTGTTAGTCCCTCCTTAGTACCGCCTTGTCTTCATTTGTAACCTCCCATGAGGACTGGCCCTTTTACTTCATTTGTTACACAGTACGTCTTATTTAGTCTGTAAGTACTATTTTCTTTAATGAGTTTCACTTACTGCAGGCACAACATGCTTTCCTGCAATATTCGGCGTGCCATGCGCGCTTTCACTTTCCAAGCACCCTGGGACAATGGCGACCGCTTCTTTGAAATGAAATAGGTCTCGCATTTACTAGAGTTTGAGCTATTGGCATCGTAAATGACAATGCCTTTTATTTATGTGTTAATTATCAAAACAGATAAATAAAAGGCATTGTCATTTACAATGCCAATAGCTCAAACTCTCGCAAATGCGAGACCTATTGCATTGCAAATGCTTGTTCTAGTTTACAGTGGCAAGCATAAAGGAGATATTTGTTTTTTCACTCCTTCAAATATAGAACAGTGAGAATCTTTCTGCATGATACTATGCATTCTGAGCTACAGCAGGGTTTTTTTTTTTAAATGACCACTGACTCGCATTGAACTGTTACCAATATTTTTTTGCAACAAATATCTAATAAGTTTTTGTTGCGTTTAATTTTGCACTACAGGCTCCATTTTTATTCTTCATGTTTGCAAACATGAGCTCTAGTTCATATAAAAGAGCTATGCACCAAGGTTTTAGGTGTATTAGTCTGCTTGATATAAAGTGCCTCCCATTTAAATGAATGGACTATGAAGTGCAGCATCCATGCACTGCAATGTAGGCCATTTTGTGTTCCTAAAAGTTTTCCCATGATTATGCACCAAGCGTGATTTTGCATCTAACTGTGTTTTTGCTGCTGAATGTGATTGGGACAAGGTCATTTACAAGAAGAGACTGAGGCAATGAGACCGCACCTATCACTTATAGTGGATTTTAAGGGTAAAAAACAGTGGTGCACGAGTCTTGAAGTGATTGGGACAAGGTGTTTACATTCCTACTAATGCTACACAAAGGGTGGTGTTACACATTAACCTGATTTGTGACCTACATGTCATTTTACACATTTATTTGATACCAAAATGTTGCTTATTTTGCATCAAGGTGATTTTGCGTCTCGATGTGATGTTAATGAAATGTGATATCACGATGATGTCCAATTTTATAATACAAATTCCTACTATTGCATTTGATCTCTGCACTGATGATTTTGCACCTGAATGTGATACCACTCTGCCTGGTGCGACAATCCTTTTTGACACCCCCGCTCCCCATGACTTCCTCCTCGGATTCCCTCATTAGCACATGGCAAAAGTGCCCCTCATTTCTCCACAGCCCCTCTATCACATACATTTCAATTGTTTTAAAGGGATGGTAATGGCTGGCTTTACTAATTGACTCAGCTACCTACATGAAATCCAGATCTGTTCTTTGCACAGGCATATTAACCCTCTGCGCTACTTTATGGCGAGTCAAAACTGCCACTAGACAAAATTCCTGATCTCTCTCTTTAGCAGGAACAATAATCACAAGATTTATCTTGCCATTTTTATTGCTGCCTGAAAGCTGGACGCACTAGGAACTCTGCAGCAGGTGCTTTTAAATCGTAAGTTATTGCTAAGCACAGGGCCCCCCTGAGGTCAGTGTCCTCTCTCCAGGCCCAGTGCGGCCGCACCAGTCGCACCTCCCTAAAGCCAGCCCTGGTATGCTGGCCCATGAAGAGGGTTGTGAATGATCCGACCACAGCTGCGGAGGGCTTGAATGAGCTGAAAATGGATGATACATTCTGAGCTGTTCTGAGCAGGCAGTCCTCAATTATGTTTGGATTGCGACCCCCAAAAATCCTTAAGGTGCCCCTGAGCTCATTATAAGATTTCAGTTCATGAAGTTACTGTGCGCTGCAGCAACATGCCGTACTCGATACAGAGGTCAGCAAGGCCTACCCATCCAGGGCTGGACTAGGAACGCAAACCGGCCCTGGCAATTGAGTCGGACAGGCCGCGGGGGTGGGGTGCACGTGGAAAACACTGCAGCTGCTTTTGTTACAGGGGGCCAATATGCTGCAAAATCGGCCCCCGGTAACAAAAACGGCCCCCCAGGGGTCCAAAACCGGCCTTCACCCGGGACGGTCCACCAAGGAAACGCCCAATGCCCGCTACGGCCAGTCCAGCCCTGTTCCCATTGCATAGCAAACTGAATACAGGTGACGTAGTACATTCATTTCACCGCCTCGTGGACCTCCTTCAATGCCTAATGACAGGTGCGTGAGACAAATTTCCATTGAATGTCTGGGTAAACATTCAGCCCCTGCATTGTAAGAGGATTTTATGGTGAGAACCAGGGCTTTAAGTGGGGGGGGTCTGTGGGGGTCTGAGTTTTTGGGGGCCTCAATAGGGGTCTCTATGGGGCTCTATTTTCGGGCCTCAAAGGTCAAAGGTAGATTTGGGGGTAATGTGTGATGCACTTCAAGAGCTCAAAGACTTATCACTCTCCTTACAGAGGAGGGACATTACAATTGTTAATGCCCACAGACTTTTGGTTAGTCAAGTACGTATATTTAGAGCAATGAAGGACTCACCAGGGGAGTTTGCTTCTGCGGCTCAGAGAGCAGTTGACGAGGGCAAATTCAAGAATGTTCCTCTTTTCCATGGTAGAAGTAACTCTGTTGCCCTTAATCAAAATCAGTTTTTACCAAAGTCTGTCTGTAAATATCAATAAACGATGTGCCCCGGATTCTGAGAAAGAACTTATAGCCAGCTTCAGTGTGCTAGATGCAGGCAACTTGCCTTCTGGTGATGAATGCATTCTTTATGGTGAAACAGATATCCAGAAACTGTGTTCAGAGTTTCAGCTGCCAGCAAGAGATACTATCCAAGCTTTTAGACTTTTCAAAGATTTTGGTGGAAAGAAAACCCCTGAAGTATTAAAAAGTTAGTAGTTTGCATGGAAACCCTGCCAGCAAGTAATGCGGATTGCGAGAGAGGTTTCAGCGCAATGAACTTAATTGCTTGTCCAACAAGGGCCTCTCTTCTTGTAGAGACCATTTCTTCATGCTTATGGGTAAAACGTAAAACTCAATGGTCCTCCATTTGAAACATTTGACGCAAAGCTGTATGTAAAGATTTGGCTGGCAAAAGGTTGAAGGTCTGCTGAAGAAAATTGTTGTGAGAAACCCCAGCAAAATAGACACAGCGAATATCTTCAAGGGTTTTGGGAAATCCTGCAATAGATTTCTAAGTAATGTAAATAATTTTTACATGTTTTTTAAAGTGTTTGGTATTTTATGGCTTATACTTAATAAATATACCCTTTTGCCTATTTTATTATCCTTTGCTGGATGCGACTTCATGATTTTCTTAAGCACACAATACTAGTTATCTTGATTTAGACCACGCCCTACTCGGATAGGCCACACCCCTTTACGAAATTTGTCACGCCCCTTTTAGAGCACCCCCAGTTTTTTTTTCCCACTTAAAGCCCTGGTGAGAACTCAACGCATGACCTGTGCTCTCGTCAATATCATCACATTACTCACATGTTAATGTTGCGTTGGATGTTTAACCAATATTTGCGTTTAAACACATCACCCTAAGTTGCACTGTGTGTGAGCGGGATATTGCCTTCAGTAATTACACTTTGATTCTTTCACAAACAGTTGCTGAAGCTAATAGCATTGCCAATGGCTCTGTGGGCGCCGGATGAGGTGCGTGTCGATAGTGTCACAGCTGCTTAGCAAGTGTTTGCTGTCTACAGCGCTGCTTCGAATAGATTTTGGGCAGAAAGTAAACCATCTGGCTTTTGCAGTTCCATAATTCATAAAGCTGTGCTTTTAAAAGTGCTTTTAATTTCACTATAGAGTTGATGCTTCAATTTATTCGTCATGTTTCTGCATTAACCCGTTATTTGTTGTAAAATACATACGTAAGCATTTTTAATGACTCACCATGGTTGTTTTTTCGGAATCTACGGTTATCTATTGCCTCAGGAAATGATGCTGTGCCTAGGTTGATGGTGACCAGGTGGGTAAATGTGCAAACGCTTCCCGTGGTAGTGAAAAGACACTCCCTGCACGTTCTGCAGACAAACACTCCCTGCACGTTCTGCAGACAGGCCTACCCCACTCTTGAATGTTGAATTGACGTCTGGGTGATTTTTACGCTTTTGTGCACACAGAAGACTTTTTGAATATGGGAATAGTCATGACATCACTACCCTCCCCTCCAGAGACGTTTTAAGGCATGGGCAAAGTGGGCAATTGCCCAGGACCCCACCTTCGAAAGTCAACTTTCCCATTATCTAGCTCGCTTCTATCTGCATAATTCACCTGTCACCTTTCAGCCTATCTCTACCTCGGAGTCTCTCTCGCTTTTCCTAGAGGCTTTTAAAGGATTTTTGGGCGTCCCGTAAATACATATTCAACTGTTATTGTGTGCTTCCCATTTCTGGAAATTTGTTCCCATTTCTGGAAATTTGTCATCATGTGGTCTTCAATTAGCAGAAAATGGGCAGTTAAATTATGAACAGGGGGCCTGAAAATATGTCTTGACCTCTGCACCAATAATTCTTAAGCCAACACTGCTATCCGCAACCCCCCCCCCCGCTTCCTAACCCGTACCTCGTGGACACACACATTTTCACTGTGTGCAGCAAAGACGTTTACTGCAACAGTGCAGAAGGCAGTGGCGAAAATTGAATGCAATAGGAAACCAAACAAAGCCAGATTAATACAGACTGCAACATGTATCTGCAGAAAGAACCGAACATCATAACATCACTAGTACACTTTTATTAAAAAAGAGCACATGTAAACACCGGTGTGAAGCATCATAGAACCTTCCATAGGGAAAAGAGAGCAGGGTGAAAGCTTATAACAGGCCGACTGGAATTATGCAGCAGGGTTGATTATATTATGCGTCAAGTAAAGGCAAGTAATGCGGCACAACAGTTGGTGATTGTTAGACCTGGCTTTTTCAGCTGGTTTATCCTGAGACTTTTTGCTTTTTGGCCTCCTGTTTTGGACCCTGTTTCTGTTGGTTTTATGACTCTGGGCACTTTACCACTGCTGATCAGTGGTAAAGTGCATATGCTCTCCCTGTAAATTGTGTTTATGGATTGGTGATTCCATGATTGGCATATTTGATTTACTGATAAGTCCCTAGTACAGTGCACTGTGTGTTCCCAGGGCCTGTAAATCAAATGCTGCTAGTGGGCCTGCAGCACTGATTGTGCCACCCACATGAGCAGCCTGCAAATGTAACTCAGACCTGCCACTGCAGTGTCTGTGCACAGTTTGGTACTGCCATGTCGACCTAGCCAGTGCACCCACTTGCCAGGCCCTAACCTTCCCTTTTCCTACATGTAAGACACCCCTATGGTATGGCCAAGGTAGCCCCATGGGCAGGGTGCAGTGTATGTAAAAGGTAGGACATGTACAGAGGTGTGTGACATGTCCTAATAGTGAAATACAGTGTATTTCGTTTTTCACTATTGAAAGGCTATCTGTCCCATAGGATAGAATGGGAGTTTATTTATAACATGTTATAAATATAACTTCCCATTAGGACCAGATAGAAAGATGGAGTTTAGTATGCCTGAACTCAGAATATAAAAATGCATCTTTTAGTAAAGAGGATTTTTCTATTGTGTGTTTGAAAATACCACATTTAGAAAGTGGGTATTTTCTTGCGTAGCCATCCTGTGTGCCTCTGCTGGTTTGTTGATTGACTGTCTGGCTTTGGAGTGACAGGGACTGGGGATGTGCATTCTCTCAGACAGCCACCGGGGGGGGAGGGTTGATGTGTGTCCTGCCTTTCCTGAATGAGTCAGGGCTGGGCTGAATAGACCTGGGCTGCATTCAGAGAAGGAGGAGGAGATTTCTTTTGCACCTGAATGGGCCTGGTCTGTCTCCATCTCCTCCGTCCATCATCCCCTTTTGTATCGCTTTGTTCGCCCTAAGTTGGCGGGGGTATGCCCAGACGTGGTCCCTTGCTCACTTTGCCACTGGACTCAAGCAAGCCTGGCTGATGACGGCTGGAATGCCAGAAACCGGTCCTAGGATGCTTGTTTCCGGTCCAGGGAAGACATGGCTTGGCAGTTCGGGCTGGACTGTTCCCATGAGGCACAGGGTCAGACTGATTTGCATATGGCCATGTCTGAACTGGGGTGGTGGAGTGAGCTAAAGAATGATGATGGATTAAACCCAGATCAGTTGACTGGGGGTGAGTGTTTGATTGGCTCAAACGTTCCGTCCATCATCCCCTTTGTATCGCTTTGTTCGCCCTAAGTTGGCGGGGGTATGCCCAGACGTGGGTCCCTTGCTCACTTTGCCACTGGACTCAAGCAAGCCTGGCTGATGACGGCTGGAATGCCAGAAACCGGTCCTAGGATGCTTGTTTCCGGTCCAGGGAAGACATGGCTTGGCAGTTCGGGCTGGACTGTTCCCATGAGGCACAGGGTCAGACTGATTTGCATATGGCCATGTCTGAACTGGGGTGGTGGAGTGAGCTAAAGAATGATGATGGATTAAACCCAGATCAGTTGACTGGGGGTGAGTGTTTGATTGGCTCAAACGTTCCGTCCATCATCCCCTTTTATATCCATCTCCTCCCGGGCAGCTGCACCAGAGAGGACAGAAGTGGTTTTGGCTGGGCAAAGAGCTTCTCTGCAACCAGAGAACAAAGAGAATTGCTGTTGAAATATTGGGGCCCAGGCCCCAGAACTTTAGATTACTTCTGGAATTCAAGAGGAACCTAAGCGAAGGAAAAGAACTGAAGAAACTGAAGGAGGAGTACTGCCCCTTTGCTGTGTGCTGTCTGGGGTTGGCCTGCAGTGGCTGTTTCTGCCAAGGAAAGGACAAGGACTTTGCTGTGTGCTGTGCCCCCTGCTTGAGGAAGATCTCCAAAGGCTTGAAGTAGAGCTTGCCTCCTGTTTTGAAGTCTCGGGGATACAAAGACCTCACCCCTCAGCTCCCCTGAACTCCCTTGCTGAGAGTTCTGACCTGCCAAAAGTTGCCTGTTGCAGTTCTGGGCCTCTGGAGGTTGTTCCTGTCGTTGGGAGCTGGAGAAGTAACGCCACGAGGAGAAGCGGGACGCATCCGTACCTGTTCCCGATGCATTGCTGAAGAAACCGACGCAGCGCCAGCCCGTGGCTCGAGAAATCGCTGCACATCGCATCAAGTGCACCGATCTACGAAGGCCAAGATCACCGCACCGATTCCGACACAGGCCCTGCTGTGCGACTCCAAGAACCAACGTATCCTGGGCCCGTGGCTGAAGAAACCAACGCAGCGCCATTGCCACCGCTGCATCGAGAACCAACACATCCCGGTTCCTCATGCATCGCACCGGGGCGCCAAGTCTACTAGGACACCGGGGCCGCAGTAAGAAACCGACGCATCACCTCCCCGCGCAGTAAGAAACCGACTCATCACCTCCTCTTCAGTAAGGAACCGATGCATCACCTCCCCTGCGTGTAAGGAACCGACGCATCACCTTCCCTGCGGCTGTTCTTGATTTTGATTTTGACGCATCCAAGGTACTTTGTGTTGAAAGTGTTGCATCTATAATTTGCCATGGACAGAACTGCTTCTACCTTTTAAAAGTCATGTTTTGATTACTGTATTGCGGATTTTTGTCGTTTTGGTCTTATTTGGTTTAGATAAAGATTACTTATTTTTCTAAACTGGTGTGGTGTCCATTTGTAGTGTTTTCACTGTATTACTTTATGTGTGCACAAATGCTTTGCACACTGCCTCTGAGATAAGCCTGTCTGCTCGTGCCAAGCTACCCAGGGGGTGAGCAGGGGTTATTTTAGAAGTGTATTCCCCTTACCCTGACTAGTAAGAAGGCTCCCTACTTGGACAACGGTGCAAACCATTGGCAACTAGAGACCCCCATTTCTAACACTGATAGTATTACTTCATTATTTTGTCATTTTTAGGTCAACCCTGGGCATAGCATGCACTACTCTGCGAGACATGCTGTATTCAGGTAGGGACTTGAAGTTCCGCCCATGTCCCGCCCACTTTTCAATTGGCTCCTGTTACTGTCCTTTCTAAATTGTTGCTTTTCATTCATGAATAGGCTTAGTAGTTCCTCCTTGGCACTGCCTTGTCTGCATTTGTAACCTCCCATGAGGACTGGACTTTTTACTTGTGTTGTTACATGGTCTGCTTTAATTAGGATGAGAGAACTATTTTCTTCAATGATTTGCCCCTATTCCACCCACTAGGTGCTTTCCTACAAGAAGCACGCCGCCAGCTTTTATTTTAATTACTAATGGCGGTCGGCTTTAACTGTAGCGGCTGCATTTCTTTATTTATTTACTTTAGCAGCGCGGTTTGCTTTAAGTATAGCGGCTGCGCTTATTTATTTAATTTCACAGCGCGGTCCACTTTAACTTTAGCAACTGCGCTATGAAACATTTTTTTCTTTTTCAGTGAAAATCCCCATACCGTGCTTTCACTTACATAGTGGCCGCGCCCCTTTCTTTAAACGCTGCTGCCGTATACAGGTTACATCGAGCCGCGTCTAAAGAAAGGGGCGTGCACACCATTAAAGTGAAAGCACGGCATGGGATGCTTTTACCCCCAAAAAATTTGTTTGTGAACAAATGTTTTATTTTTGGTCAAAGCGCCCCATGACGTGCTTTTACTTTAATGGTGACCACGCCCCTTTCTTTAGACACGGCTCGCTGTAACCTGAATACAGCGAGCAGCATCTAAAGAAAGGGGCGTGGCCACTACGAAAGTGGTCTCGCATTTGCAAGAGTTTGAGCTATTGGCATTAGAAATGACAATGCCTTTTATATTTGTGTTGGTTTTGAAAACACATAAATAAAAGGCATTGTCATTTACAATGCCAAAAGAATAAACTCTCACAAATGCGAGACTTATTGCATTGCAAAGACTTGTTTACACTTGTTAACACTGTCTGGGCATAGATGCAAATTGCTAGTACCAATTCAACACCCAAATATAGCAATAAGCAATAACAAGTTGACAGAGGCGGCTCCTCCGCTAAGGTGGAGGAGCGTCACCCCACTGCTCTCACAGCAGAGCAGCAAAAATAGAATGATAAGAACGTTGTTATTATCATTTTATTTTTTGCAGGGCTGGGTTAGGGCAGGGCGGGGCTAAAGGCACAGGGGGAGGAGTGGTTTGCACACTCTCTAAGTGCACATGACTGTTTGGCCGGCCCTCTTGGGCCGACCAAACAGTCACGCGCACTTTGTATGTTCCCCACCAGGCTGCATCACACAGCCTGATGAGGAACATGCAAAGCCTACCATTCCTCATCTGAGCGTCGAACCAAGGAGCTCAGGCCAATCACAATGCTGCATTGCAGGGTTGCGATTGGCTCAAGGGAGCCCGGAAGCCCGGTGCTTCCTGCTGCCAGGACTGCAGGAAGAAGGAAGCTGAACAAGACGGAGGAGAGGCGGCGGCCGGCGAAAAGGTAAGTGGTATTTTTTTAAATATTTTTTTTTATTTTCTCTCACCCCACCCCGTTCCCTGCCAGCCGCTACTGCAAGTTTACCAGTCAACAGTTGCAAAGGGCCTTCCCCTGCGCGGCAACACGTGTTGCTGCATTTTTAGTAACCTTTGAATCATTTGAGCTGGAAACAACATTTTTTCGTTAAAATCTACAGATTATGCAGCATATGATGGATTATGTGGCAAATGCCACAAAACCATTAATATGCGAAAAACGCAGTGGCCGCATAATTCAAAAAGCCCTGCTTATAAGCAATACAAAGAAATCAAAAGAGACAAGTCTTGAGTGTCAGCGATAGTGAAGATTTATGACAAACAAGTCCATTTAATGCGTATAGCACGATCCATTGAAGATTAAAAATTAGCATTAAAAATACACGCATTCTTTAACAGAAAGTACTCAGAAACGCATGCATTCTGACATAAAAGCCACGAATAAAAAATACCGAATCACAGTTAGTGAGCAATGTACCTTAGTCTCATCCTGAAGTTTGTGCTTCTTGTTCCACTGCTCTCTGTGAACAGTTATAAATGACAGAACTTCAGACAGGGCGTTCTTGCTGTAGAAACCGGTGCACCTGCCACTAATCAGTACTACGGCCCTGCGGTCGTCAGTGGGAGGAGGATATACAAGCTGTTGTGCCAGGCAGATTAATGTCAGGTGACATGCAGGGCATGCCACCCGGAAGTGAAACAGAACATGTCGGGACTTCACTGATAAGTGAAATGTTTTACCCATTCCAAGTCTGAAAACTGTAGAGTCTGCAGTTCACGATACATGTGAATATACAATGGTAGAATTTCCCCTTTGATTCTCAAATTTAAAAATAAAGTCTACGGATGCAGTAGGATAAGGCGTGATCTAATTGAGTGCATCCCTCTCATTTTCATCAGTCGTGTAGCACAAAAAATTGGGCTTGCCGTGCAGGATTTGACGAGGGGCCCCTAGGTCTCCCATGTACCGTAGATATTCATTGGCCTTGGGCTGACTGTGGACCTCTCAAGGGTTTGGGCTCCCTGAATAGTTCAGGACCCACTGCACCACAGGGGCTGCAGGGGCCTCCAGTACACCACTAGGTATGATTGGTCCTCTTGCTTCTTTAGTTGTAAAGCCCATGAAGCATAAGCTTACAACTGAATTTACCTATTTTATGCCTATTATTCAAGTGTCGGTGCACGTTATAACTAGCAATAGAATCAGTGAAGTGCCCTGAGCATGGGCAATGTAAGTTGTTCTACCAATCAGATGCAACCTTATTTATATCTTCTTCTTGAGTCTCAACATGGAATTTATTTAACAAGGTTTCATTTGAGCACACTGCACTTTCTGGTAGCTTTTCCTAATCAAGGTGGTTGTCATGACAACCGCCCGCCCTGCCCATGTAATAACGTTGCAAAACAATCTACTTTGCACTTTGTTTTGTACACTGCACAAAAATTTGGGATACAAATGTTTTTTTTCCTATTCTGAGGCCTTGCTGCCCTTGCTCTTATAGAGAAGGTTTTAATTATTTACAGTCGCTCTACTCCTTTGATATCTGTGTTGCTGTTTTAAATTTTAAAAGAGGAGCCCACATAATATGAAAACGATAGTGTATTAATTTGTAGCGCATGCTATTACGCTTTTTTTTCTCCTTTCGTGTTCCGTGATCAAAAAAGTATGAAAAGGGATTTTTATCTGAAATTTTGCATATGCACTTTATTTTTCTTGCAGGGTGGGAATGTGATTCTCCCGTATTTGTGTTAGAATTGGCAAGAAATGTACACTGGAATAGATTTATTTTGAGTTGCTATTTTGCTTCTTAACTTATTTGCTTGCATTTCTCATTGCTTCCATTGGCTTTAGCAACCTTTTAACAAATCTGTTTATTTTACTCAAATGATGTATTTTTATTCCATGACATATTTTATTGAATGAGTTATGTATGTACTTTTAAGATTTGCCTGTCAAATTGAATAAAGTTTATGATTGATAGATTGCCTGCCAAGAACCACAGATATATTCCTGAAAGGCAAAAACCCATTTACGGGGTCAAAGATCTTTGCCACAAGTACAGAGATCCCTGCAGCCATAAATCCCATTCAAGGGATAGGAAATTGGCCTTCCAAGGTTTGATGTGCCTTTGAAGTGTAAGAACACCCACAACCATATATGTTTGTGGGCATTACCAAACTCCTCTCCTTTCTCTTTCCACCCTGGAAAGGGTCATAAATTTACTCCAGCTCAATGCTAGTGCAGCTCCCCTTGCGAAGTGGAAAATTCCACATATCTTTTTTGTGGCGCACAAATTTAGACTGATTTGAAACTAGACCTGCAGACTGGCTCTTTCTCCTCCACATGTACCTAAATAGTCAATGGAAGATTATTGCTTCCTTCTATACCAGTAACACTCAATTCAGGTTAATGGCTGAAAAGCAGAATGGGTAAAATACATGGTCCAAGAGAGGACTGCTGTGCTGGGAAATATGCAGAGTTGCAAGGACCAACAACTAATATCATATCGTTCAGAGATGTTTCCTCCAGGATAATATCTGCCCAGATAAAATTATTGATAGTGGTATGTTCCTGACTTTTTATGCACATACACAAAGTGAAATGGTTTCGAGCCAGGACTTTATTTTGGCATGATCACCAAACTAATGATAATAGTAATCAGTTTCATCTTCAAACTGCTCTTTTGCTAAAGACCTCAAATGATGTTGGACAACTGTAACCATGCCCTCGAGCTTCTGAACTATGTGCCAGATGTACAATTCTTTCCAAGCACAGCAACCAATATATGCAAACATCTGGAGTGAAGCCACACCTCTCTCCCTTCCTTTCGATTTCCAGTAACAGCTTCAGGTACCTCTATCAGATTCAAGAGTCCACTAGTAATGGCTTGATGTACTGCTGCCTGCATTATATTTGTTTCGAGAATAATATGCACAGGTGTGGTGCCAACATGGTGTATGTTGCTTTACTCAAAAATGTCCCTTCGTCTGTATTTCATTTCAATCTACTGCCACCATACAGACCTGTGACATCAGCTTATTTTCTGTATAGATGGCTTTCAAGGTGGCTGCCTCATCTTAAAGTCAAAAGTCTTAATGCTCACCTCCAAACTGAATTAGTTTAGGCTTCCTCGGGCTCGCATTTACTCCTGACCTTATGAATGGAAAAGGGAGAATTGAGTCGACCCTACATCATCACAATTGAATTTATTGCCCTGATTTTGTCCATAAGCTAGCAGAGGTGTGATAACGACGTCCCCACGCCTTGCCCATTTCCAAAGAAAGGTTGCAATTAGGCCTGGGTGGTAAATTCCGTTCCGCTCGCGGAATTTGCTTAATTTTTTAGTTGCAATAGCCCCTCCCCTGCACTTCTAATTATTTTTTGTTTCCCTGATGCGCAAAAATATTAAGAGACCCGAAAAATGTATAGTTTTTTAAAATTGTTTTAAATGATTTAATGCTCTACTTGAAAAGTTAGCCCCACTGACCATTTCATTTTTGTGTCTATGAGGGATGACATGCCAGTAGACTTCTGTTGTCCCATTAAAAAAAAAAAATAGATATTATGGATTACACTATGGACGATGTCAAGGCCCGCAGTGTTTCCTATGTGTCCTACACTAATGGAGCACCTATCTTAGCTGAGGCAAGCAACTGACATATACCCAAGTATGAACTTTGCCAATGCAATTAGGAAACTCTGGCAATTGTCAGCTGTTCTACTCTTCCTTCTCACACATCGATTTCTGGAAGGAGGATGACCTGAAGTTAACAATTGTTGTCGGGACGCTTGATCAGCAGTCTGGGGTTCCAAAGCCCAAATAAAATGGGAATGGCTGGTAACAGAGACAGAATTCCCCATGGTCTTTTGGCAAGGAAGGGTTTACCTGTGGGGAATCTGTGGGGGCCCAACACAACCCTTCCCACTTACGCACGACCAAGGAAAAATCCTGGAAGGAGTTAGAATTGGGGTGATTGGCTAACACAGCCCTCCATAACCCTGGGCAAGCTTGGGGACATAAGGCAGCATAACCTTGCCCGAAGCCAGAGAGGGTGTTTGTATTATGTATGAAGTGAGCCTGACAAACCCTCACTGGCCCATAGGCAGGTCCAGAGAAGATCTTGTTTAGGAGCTTCCCGGCCCTAGAGCAAGGTTTGAGAGATTAAGAAATAAAACACCTCTGTTTATGGGCAGGCCTGATGCCGTTGAGCCCTTTCTTCTTTTCTTCTATCTCCGGCCACCATGGCCAGCCAGGGAGAGATTGTTAATATAACTGATTTCGTCTCTCCTGTTGTTCTGCTCGCTCTTTAACTCTTTCCCATGATAGCAAATTTTTGAAGGATTTTTTATGTTTTCCTCCTGAAGGGAACATACTCACCATTGTAGTGAAGACGCTGTGACAGGATGAAGGGTTCAGTCGAGTTTAATTGTAGAATATCTACACAGCATAAAGACATCGAGGCAGATCTGCATCAGTCTCCAACCGCTCCACCAACCCTTTTCAAATACAAGAGAACCTAACAAACAGGCAGCTAGGCAACCCCTGAACATTCTACTAGATGTCACCAAGGATAGAACAAAGGGCAAGGAACTACAGCTTAAGGCTGCAGCAAACCTAAGGTAGAGAAAGGATATAACAACCATGTTGACAATTTTTTAATCTTTGGTCGATTGAATATTTTGAGGTTCAAGATTAAATTTGAAAAAAACAAGATATCTGCTCTTTGAAAAAATTTCAGAGGAATTTGAGCCAGTTTTTCTAATTTCTTTCGAACACATCAGGAAAATTCAGCCAGTGAATTGGTTTACTCTTATTTTTTTTAAATTTCTGATCTTCTCAAGCAGAGTAGCAGATAAATACTTAACTTACACATCTGCACTGGACAGCTACAATGTTGTGTTTTTCTAGAAATTACAAAATGTGTCAGACCTGGAAAAGACACCAAACGAGGCTTAGCCTTCCAAAAATTGCCGGACTGTTGTTCAAAATGCAACTTAGAAAAATGTTTTCATTGAAGATAACTCTTTGTTTTTTAACTTGGCAATATTCGAACAAATACTTTGGTAGAAGTAATAGAAAATGTATAGCCTGTGGAAAGTCCTGCTGTATCTTGCATACATGGAGTCCTCTGCAAGCGGCACCTAGGGATTTTCATGTTCGATTATTTATATTTATACAGTTTTGTACTATAAATATGTAATAACTGGCTGATGGACTGTGTTCTAGACTGCAGATATTGCACCCCATTTTAACCTAACAGATCCAAATAACAGATATTATGGCTTTCAGTTTGCTTGGCTATTTTCTGAAGGGGTTTACTTTCAAATGTGTGTCTAAACATTCCTAGTATTCAGGTGCCAACAGATGGTAAAACAAACCGAATATGTTCTATGCACGGCTACAAACAATGAGTACTTGCTTTAGTACTTAAGGTGCCATAAGCCTATAAGCCTGATAAGATGCCATTCTGAGGTAGAATGCCTTTTCATTTAACATAATAGAATGGAAAACAGGCTTTGCCCTACACGTTTACAAGCAACCACTTAAAGGGTGACCTGTTCACGTTGTCACCCATTAGGCTGGTCAGGTACAGCACAGGCGCAAATTGATAGCATTGCAGTATTGGGGGCATCTCTATGTAATAACGTCTTCTAGAAGAAACATCTCTATTGGATACGTAGCAAGATGCCCGAGGTGTCTGCAAAAGGATAAAAGTCAGAGACTGTAATCCCTTTCAGAGAGGAGCCATTGGGTTCTAGTGACCCCAGTTTTCCCTTTATCCCAACCAGCCTGAGAGCTCCTACTTTACCCAACACATATAGGGCCTGATTTCTATGGCAGTGGGGGTTGCCTCCGACCGACATCGCTGCAGATGTGGAACCGACTGTCCTCAGGTCGGCGGTTCCGACATGGCAATTAGGATACGACCGCACATGGTGCGGTTGCAAACTTCCATTCCTCCATGGGAGCTTGAGCGGTGGGCCGAAACTGCCCGCAGCACAAGCTCCCATTGAAAAATTGAAGTTTTTGCACATCCCTGTACCGTGTGCCACACGGAGCAGGGATGTATAGGGTGGCACCATCGGTGCCCCCCAGGGCCACAACCGTAGGGCCAGGGGGGAAAGGGACCCTGATAGGGGTCCCCAAAGACACTTTCCGACAGCAGTTCCATGTCGGAAAGGCCGACATAGAACTGCTGTCGGAAAGTGTCATCATAATCATGACAGTGTACACGCCATCCGTTAGAGATTATGAGGCACTTCCGACGGGCTCCTTGAGCCCGTCGTAACGAGTAGGATTCCCCAATCGGGTTAAACTCCAACCACCCTCATTGTAATTCGGCGGTCGGAGTTTTAACCTACGATGTCGGTCCGAAAGCCTCCGACCAGCGGTCAGAGGCTTTCCGACCAATATCAAAATCAGGCTCTAAATGGGCCAGCAAATCAAGTGCCAATGAATGAATGCCAACCCATTATTGTCCCTGTAGTAATACCATATGTTGATAAAAATGCAACAATAGAATGTGAGAAATGGTTTCTTCTCCACTTGCATCATATATAATATGCAGGGCCACTGGAATTTTGCGATTGTGCGGCTGCAGCGATTTTCGCATAATTGTAGGCTTACCACATTTGCAACTGAATCCATTACCTGCAGCATAACCTGCAGATTTTAACCAAAGACATTTTTGTTTCTAGCTCAAACGGTTCAAGCATTAGTAAAAATGCGGCGACACGCGTTGCAGCACAGTGGAAGGCCCTTTGCAAGGTTGACTGGTCACCTTTCTGTAGCCTATTGCTATATTTGGGTGTCAAACTGTTAGTAATGAGGTACAACTAATGCCCAGACATTGCTAAAAAGCTTAAAAATGACAAAATATTGAAGTAATGTTATCACAAAATGTGCCGCATAAGTTGCCTTTTCTTGCCGCATAATTTTCTCAACATTGCCACATAATTTGACCCTCCCCTTCTCCATAATTCCAGTGGCCCTGATAATATTAGCCTGAATGAACCACATCATTAATGTTGAACACAAATATGTAGGCAAATATTTGTGCATGCTTATTAAAGGTGCATAGATAGACAGGCAGGGAGTAGGGTATAGTATCTGAATAACAAAGGCCCGATTCACCAAGGTAAATGTACATGAGTGATCTATACAGGTGGATCTACTCCTATACTTTGGTGTAACTCTCCACTTTTTGCTATTCATCATTTCTGAGCGGAGATTTACACATAGGTGTAGATTTAGGCGTCCCCAATCCCTCCTATGAATGTATTTATGACTGCAAATATGCTAGAAGTAACTTTATGATCATATTTTACATTCCATTTGTTTGGCAGAGATGTTCACCACAAGTGGGGAGACCTCTGCACATAGGTAGAGACCTCCACCACCTAGGTGGAGCACTCCAAATGGTAGGCAATAGGCAATTACTATATACATGACCCAAATCATATACACCCCTGACACCCATTTACATATAAAAATAAATAGAGCCCACACCAAAGGTTATGTCCTCTTCCTCTGGAACTACGAGGCCCGGGAGCCAACAGGAGCCACTTCCAACCTCCAGAATGCAGACTCCAGCAATGAAGAGGAAGATGAACTTCACTGCACAAGAGACAACCTTTGTATTTAAATTTGTGAACAGGAGGTTACAAGCTCTGTAAATGCATTGGGAGAGGAGGCACGTACTGTGGGGGGGGGCATTAAAAAGAAAGGCAGGTTGAGAGAAGGCAGGGGAAGGAGAAGTTCTGTCGAATTCAGGAGGAAAGGTTAGTTCTAGAGTCAGACCAGAATCCCATCTCTGTTTCACACCCCTCAAGCAGCATGTCCTCTCCACAGTGCACCCTGACCTGCAATATAGGCTGCCTGTTGCAGTCAAACCTAAGATAAGGCCAGGTAAAAACTAATCTCCATTTCACTCCCTAAAAGTTATCCACAACGACTCACACAACTCTGTCCTTTTCCCATCTTATACTATTATGCAGACATCATACACATGTCTATCCTGCAGAGCTGGTAATGCACACCCTTCAGCTGCAATATTCTTTATAATAATTTGAATTCGCTCTTCCTTCCTCTCATAAAGTCACCATTACAAATAATTTGGTTGCTACAGATCACGCAGGAGTGTTTCAGAATGTGGCAAGGCAACACATAGGGCTTGTCTCCAAACACATCCCTACAACACACACCGGTATGTCAATATGCTATCAATGTCACTAGCACACCTATGGAATTCTAAAGCTTTGTTGCACCCCTACAGTTTTTCATTGGTGGTTCATTCTGATGAGCTAATTTACTTAACTATAACTTATAGTCTCATTTTAACTGACAACTATCCTCATGCACTTCTTGCTTTAATGCACTTAAAAAGGCCTGTGTTAGTGTCCCAGCCTCCACATGCCACCATCTAAACCTCTGCTTCTAGCACTGCACAGAAGCCAAGACTGGCTATTTACAGCACATGGATGGTAGAGATAGGAATGTATGCTGGGTGTTCTTCTGGGTTTAGGTCAAACATTTCTCCATCTTTGCAAGTGACAGAATAGGTGCATGTCTAATGTCCCAAATCCCTAAATCCACCCATGTTTCCATCTTATTCTATTCATGACTGTGATATCCTCCATCACTTTTTTTTTATGCTATGACATGACCTGTTAACATCCCAGAGAGGGGATCCTGTCTGCTTGTTTTACTGTTATCCAACATGTTACCATACCATCATAATGTATGCCTTTGAATCTCTATCACTCTGTATAGGATTCTCTTGCCAGCTTCAGTGAGACTCTGGTGTCCACATTGTGACCAACACACCAAACGACAAAAGGGGACATCCCGACAGCAGTAATATAGCCTTCAACCCTCCATGGATCAGGTAGGTCAGTGAACAAATCCGTTCAGTAGTTTTTGAGAAATTAAGGTTAAAAAACTTTGCATAGTTCATGCTGCGGAGGAGCAGTGGAGCTGGCAGATCTCTAGATAAGATCTGATTGGCTGCCACCACATCAAGAAAGCTGTGGCAGCAGCCATCTTAGGACTCAGAGGCTCAGTACCTTGTCCTGGAAAAAAGTTAAAAAAAACAGGTCGAGGGTTTCAAAGGCCAAAAACTGCTTTTTTTTATTGGCACTGCAAATCAAGGTAGGATATGTTGATCCATGGCTCAGATAAAAAAAATAGAGCGATCTCCTGCTTTTTATAAAAAACAAAAACCCAAGGTGGAGCAGGGCCAGGGTGGGGGAGTAATATTTTTTAGGGAGGGGGATGCGACCCCCCCCTCTGAGTCTTTTAGAGGCCGCAGGACCCCATCCACTGGGGTTGTTCTATTGTGATGGGGAGGTAGTGTGCGGCCCCCCTACCTGAGCCTCCAATAGACTCCAGGGACCCCATCCCCTGGCCATATTTAAAATCAAGAGGAGATTGGCATGTGCCCTCCCTCGCCAAGCATGATAGAGTCCCCGGTGACCCGATCCCCCAGGGCCGCCTGTTTTGGGGATTTTGATGTTCTGACCCTTTGACACAGTCAGTAGGTCTGCCTTACTTAAAATTACTGACCTTTATATTGTTCCATCACATAGTTAGCCATGCACGCACTTGGGGGTTGGGTTTAGTGTCCAACACCTTCCCCAAATTGGCTTAGATTGGAGTGAGAATAGTAAATGTCACCCCTTTTAGTGTCCAAAACCTTCCTCAAATTGATATAGATTGGAGTATGAATAGTAAATGTAACCCCTTAAGTGTCCAACAACTTTCCCCAATTGGTTGAGACTGGAGTGTGAATAGTAATTGTCACCTGTCACCTGTTTATTGCCCAACAGCTTCCCCAAATTGGGTTAGATTGAACTGGAAATAGTAAATGTTTCCCCAATTGGTTTGATTGGATTGGGAATAGTAAATATCATTCCTCTAGTGTCAAACAACTTCCCCAAATTGGGTTAGATTGGAGTGGGAATAGTAAATGCCACCCCTTTAGTATCCAACACCTTCACCAAATTGGTTTAGATTGGAGTGGGAATGGCAAATGACACCCCTTTTGGGCCTGATTACGACTTTGGTGGTGCGGCGCTGGGTCCGCCCTGTCGCCGCACCGCCAAGCCGTGGTCAGACCACCCTCCATATTAGGAGTTTCCTCCTGTCTGGCAGGCTTTGGTTTTGACGTTCCCACAGCAGTGCCCTGAAAATGGGCACTGCAATGGATTCGCCAAAAACAGTTCCTGCACGGCATGGACTTTAAAGTCCATGCTGTGCAGGAACTGGTGTGCATGCACACAGAGGGGCCCAAGTTGTGCATCCCTGCGTGCATCCACAGGGCGTGAGGCACCAGGGGCAGAGGCTTGGTGGAGATGAAACTTATAATATGCTTGGCGGGACAGTGGCAGTCCCGCCGCCAAGCATTTTACTGCCGCCTGACCGCCACAACACCACCAGGGAACGGCGGTTCCCTTGCGGCTGCGGCAGGGCTGTGGTGGTCCTACCGCCCATATAGTAATAGGGCAGTCGGGAGACCCGCCCCCTCAAGTCTGGTGGTCCGTGGACTGCCAGACTCATAATCATGGCCTAAGTGTCCAACACTTTATTTAAAATGGTTTATGTTGGAGTATGATTATTACATTTTATCATTTTAGTGTGAAATCCTCTGTTTAAATTGCATTTTATGTAGTAGAAATAGTTTGTTATTTAATTAGTATTGTTGGTGTTTAGAAATATAATTAAAAAACTGTTGTATGTTTGAAATAAATAGTATTATTAATTACATGTAACAATTTTGTTTTCAAAGTTTTTTAATGTGTATTTTTACATTTTAAACATATATATTTCAACTTAAAAATAAACTTTTGTACATAAAACATTTTTTAATAAATTCTTATTCTTACATAATCTTTTTAGCTCATAATCAAATAGTATTGTATGTTGTACATTTCAACTTTTTTCAATTTTGACAGTTTTTTAACATGTCTTATATTGTTTTATATACATAATTCCGACATCATTTTAACGTACTTTTTTTAGTCTATATTAAATAATTGAATTCATTATCACTATTATTTAATTTATACTTTACAGTCTTTTAAACAATTTATAACATTTTTTACATGTTTTACATGTTTAATAATTTTTACATTTTTTAAAGGAATGTTTTCAACATTTTAAAATGATTTCCCATTTATTTCAATGGGGAGATAGTATTTTTTTTAATTTCACGTTTTTTTTTCTTACCGCTACCTTCTATTTTCTAGTTTATTTCTGTCATGTTTAGTCTGTTTCCTGGAATCCAGGTAACGCTATGGTGCTGCTGTTCGTCAGAACAGGTAAGACCTTTTTAAAGGGCTTGCTTAAAGGTTTTGAGGGTAGGGGGATGTGGAAGGGAGGTCTAGAGATAAGTTATAGGGTTGTGTGTGAGTTATTGTTCATTTTGTTCTATTAATAGTAGTGTTTTTCACTAGTGTGTAGTGTGTAGAGTTTTTGTACACTGTTTTAGTATCCTTATATTATGTTGTGTTATGTTCTATTATGATGATTAAGTATAATGTATATGTATTTGCGGGAATTTAATGTATTTTGCGGGTGGGCTACTTTCTTATTTTAAGGTTTTTGTCTACAAACGTGTCCTTTGGGAATTGAGAGTTACCGTTTGTTTTAAGGAAATAAGTTTTGTTTATAATAAACTAGTATTTTTATCTTTGATTTTCTTTTTGGGGTTTCAGGGAGAGTTTATTTTTTTAAACACCTTTTCTGGTTTTTCATGGTCCTTGTTTCTTTGGATTGCTTCTAGCGATCTCTATTGGACTTGTTTTAGTTTCACATTTTTGGGGGGCTTTTTGGAAATTCTTTTTCCCATTTTTTTGGTGGATTATTATTTTTGACTACATGGATACAGAGGAAGATCCGCAGCTAAAGACCAGTAAGTCATATTAATTTTACCTGTTTTGTGGGGGAAATTTTATATTATATTGTTTGAGTATATTTGTGTTGGAAAACGAGGCAGTATCTGTGAGGCCTGCACAAATAACATGACTACATTTGTCCTTCACTGGGAACCAAACACCCAATTATAGCGCCTGACTCTGAGGGTAGCGTTGCAGAGCAGTCTGAGGCTTACTCAAGGGAGGTGGTGTGGGCTAGTAACCACCATTACAGGTGCGCAGAAATAACACTCAATAATTGATTGTCCAGTCTGTACTTTGTTTTATAAAAGTAAGAGTACATTTATTAAACACACACACTACTCAATACTATGCACCAATTTACAAATATACATAAGCTGTTGGAATTACTTTGTGACATTGCATAACATCTCCACCCCTCCCGCAGGGGAGTGGGGTCTAGTACCACCACTCCCATGTATGCACATCATCTTGCCCCCTAATGCAGTTAGTTGAACATAACCTGGAGCAAGGGTCCTGCGCACTGGCACCATCCCAGTGGCGACCCACCCCATTACCTCAACAAGCATTTAAAATAGGCACACCTGCCTTGGTGACACATAATCCTGACTGAGCCTTTCCTACTGACCGTGATGTATACACCTCTACATCTTAAGGGCTAACAGGCTGGGTTCTTCACCTAAGCGCAGCAGCAAGAATACATGTTTAAGCATCACTTTAGAATGACAGTACTCATCACCTTTGTGGATCATTAGAATGCATTGCAATTACAGCCCCTAAAGGCATCACAGAAGAAATCACAGGATTAAGCATATACAGCCAGACACCCTAACAGGAATGTCCAGCAACATGACCCCATGTGGCTTATGACATCACCTTACACAGGTACTCCACATTACTCATGTGACTCTCAGTCCCTCTAAAAAGAAATAACCTGGTTAAATGCATGTTGGTGCAATTACAACTCTTCACCTCCAAGGGATGCCCTTCTCCAGGCATCCCCAACTCAGCTCTTCACACTTTAAGGCAGTTCCTAGGGCACCCCCAGCTGTAGAACAAAAGTTCCAGCCATGGGGAGGCTAATGGTACCTTGCTGAGCCCTTGAGGGGTTATTCTTTTGCAAGTCCCCTGAGACTTAGGGCGGGACTTGTCTTCTTCGTGCTGGGGGAGACTGCGTTGCTCCTGCAGCTCCCCCTGCACCTTGGCACTCCTCTTGCGGTGGCCCCTTCTCCTGGGGCCACCACCAGCCATGAAGAAGGCAAATTTCCCCTGCAGGCCGGTCCGGTCCTGCAGGGCATTATGGGGCGCTTCTCCGGCTCCATGAATATTAGATGAGCGGCTCTCCCGCTGTGTCGGGGAGAGCCGCGCTGGTGGTGCTGTCCGGTCTTCCGCCGCGTTCTCACCTCGTTGGGGGGCCCGGTCCCCCAGGTGAGTGGGTCTACACGGCTCGGGGAGCCCACCCCCCGCCGCTCGTCTCCTCGCGGGGGCCCGGTCCCACTCGGGCACCCCGCATCACCACATCATTGGAGGGCAGCCGGGGGAGTCCACCCCCGGCTGCCCCTTGTGGCTCCCCCTCTGGCCAGCACCCTCGCATGCTGCCGGGGAGCTGGCACCTCCATTCCGGGCAGACGCGAGGCAGCCTCCAGCGCTGCAGGTCTCCGGGGGAGTGCGACAGCACTCCCCCGCCTTCCCGCAGCCTTGGGGGAGTGCGACGGCACTCCCCCCACCTCGCCTGCACTTCGGGGCCCAGGGATGGGGTCCCGGGCCCCCACTGGCATGTCTTCACGGGGAGCGCGACGGCGCTCCCCGACTTGTCTTTTCTGGGGGGGGGCGCGACGGCGCTCCCCCTCCCCCAATTTCACCATGGGCCAGGGTGGGCTCCTGGCCCCCCACCTGGGCATGTTCACGGGGAGCGCGACGGCGCTCCCCGACTTTCCTTCCTCCGGGGGGGAGCGACGGCGCTCCCCCTCCTCCTCCATCACCGGGGAAATTTCACGGGGAGCGCGATGGCGCTCCCCGACTTTACTTCCTCTGGGGGGGCGCAACGGCGCTCCCCCTCCTCCAGTTTTCCTCGGGGGCCAGGGTGGGCTCCTGGCACCCCCTTTTTGGGCAGTTTCACGGGGAACACGACGGTGCTCCCCGGCTTATCTTCTGGTGGGGGCAGCCCCCGGGACCTGACCCTCCCCGGGGGCACATTCAAGACCGGGGGCAGAGCCTCACGCGCTTCGTCGTCGGTCTTCTTGGAGGTCAAAGGTCGCCTACCTTCTGGGGGGCATTTCTCAGCCCCCAGGGGTCCGATCTTGGTGATCTTGGCCTCTTCTTGCTCCTGGTGGCGCTCCCCAGCAACTGGGAGCACTCTCTTTCGCCCTCTGGGTCTCACAGAGGGTACATTCAGCAGGGAGCTGTCTTCACTGGCTCCCTGCGCCAGCCTTTCGCCTGGCTCTCCTCCTGGGCCTCTCTTCTCCCTGCGCAGAGGCCCCTGTTTCTGCGCACTGGTCCTGGTCTCGTCTCCTGGCGCTGTTCAGGATTCTGGGACAGTCAGGGGGTTCCTCCTTCCAGCTGCCCATTTTGCCAGGCTCCAGCACCCTCTGCCTCAGCAGACCACACCCCAGAGAGAGCTCCTCTTCCTGTGCAAGTTCTTTTAAAGATTTGGGGAGGGGGCTGGCAGGAAGTCTCTGTTTGCGCTATCACACAGCGACACCTCACTTCTCTGCCCCTGCTCCCTCCTTCCTGCCCATGCCTCTGGGTTTGTTCAAAATGGCGTCGTCCAGGGTCTCCTGCCACATGGTCTCTGAAAGCCCCTTCCCCCCAGAGCTGCCTTCTGCCTTGTGCAGCTAGGTGCCTGGCACCCAGTGACAGCTGCTGATGGATTAGCCTGTAGCTCCACCCATCTTTTCTCCTTGGAGGGAAGGTCATCCATCCAGGCTGCTAGGGTCAGCCCCCAGCCAGGCCCTGGTTATGAGCTGACTCAGAGAAATATAACATTTCTGGATGACCCAAAAGCAGTACAAATATGACGTTGGACTCTGCAGAATACTTCTTCTCACATAGGTTACAGTGGACTTTGGTGCGTGTCTGGAATCTGTAGGCCCTAGGAAAGTAAAACTAGCCGATGTGCTCCCTATCCCCATAAGAGAATAATGGAATAAACACTGTAAAGCACACTGACTTTCCCTGGCATGTTTCTTCCCACTGTATAAAGCCTATGCCATGTCACCACCCAATTCTGCATAAGTCCTGCCACACCATTCACTTTGAAGCTACTCCTGGACTGCGCACGCCAGGAATCTCCCCTGCGCAGCCCACACACGTGTGCACACGCATGTACACGTGTGTCTGCATGTAACCAGCCCGGTGCCCCTTACTCCAGCTGCTGCGCAGCGGCCTAGTCAAGCTAGGGGAACACCAGTAAAATCCACATGCAGTCTCTTACATCATGAGTTCACTGTGGGTGAGTCCCAACTTATGAGGCTCTCCCACAGTAAAAGCTCAACAAATAGGTGCTCAAAAAAAGAAAAATCCGGGCGGCTCAGAGTGTCAGAACCACCTTCTAACAATTTGGTATTGTTATTTGGAAATGTATGGTTTATGTGTTGTATTTATGTAATGGATTGAGTTTGGTTGAGGTTTTCACTTTTCATGTAAATAATTTATATATATATTTTTTTCTTCTTTAACGTTGGAGTTTATTTAACGTTTATAGTGATGTAATAAAATATTATCTTTAATATATATATAAAAAATTATTTGTCATGTTAGATGTTCTGACAGTTTTGGGGGACTTTGTAGGTTACTATTTATTTTAATTATGCGTTTGGCTATTATTTCTAAGTAATCTACTCCTTTGTTTATGAAGAGTTTGACTTGTAGCATCAATCAATCAATCAGGAGTTTGTATAGTGGGGCGACTCACCTGTGAGGGTCTCAAGGCGCTGAGTAGGGGCTGCTGATCTTTCTGGGCGTGGAGGTTCAGTCGAAGAGCCAGGTCTTGAGATCCTTCCTGAATTGGATCAACAACGGGGATTGCCTGTGGTGGAGGGGTAGGGTGTTCCAGGACTTGGTGGCGAGGTAGGAGAAGGATCTTCCTCCAGTTCTGGTCTTGTGAATCCGTGGGACGGTGGCCAGGGCAAGTTGGGTGGAGCGAAGTTGTCTGGTGGGTACTTGGAATAAGAGGTGGTGGTTCAGATTTGCTGGTCCTGCGACATGGAGAGCTTTGTAGGCTTGTGTGAGGAGCTTGAAGGTGATTCTCTTGTTGACTGGGAGACTGTTTCTGGCTGACGCCGGCGTAGAGTGCGTTGCTGTAGTCGAGTCTGCTGTTGATTAGTGCATGGGTGGCCATCTTTCTGGATTCTGTGGGGATCCATCTGAATGTCCTTTGAAGCAGGCGGAGCATGTGGAAGCAGGATGAGGATACGGTGTTGATCTGGTGGTTCATTGTGAGCGAGGAGTCCAGTATGATGCTCAGGTTACGTGTGTGGTCCGTGGGGGTGGGAGGGGTTCCCAGTGCAGCGGGCCACCAGGAGTCAACCCAGGCTGAGCGGCGGGTCCCAGGATGAGTACTTTGGTCTTGTCTGAGTTGAGCTTGAGGCAGCTATCTTTCATCCAGGTGGCAACGGCCTTCAGCCCGCTGTGAAAGTTGGTTCTGGCAGCTGTGCGTTCGCTGGTGAGGAAGAGTATCAACTGGGTGTCGTTGGCGCAGGAGATGATGTTGAGTCCGTGGTTTCTGACAATGGCCACAAGGGGGGGGCCATGTAGATGTTGAATAGGGTGGGGCTCAGGGAGGAGCCCTGGGGCACTCCGCAGAGGATCTCTGTAGGTTCTGAGAGGAACGAAAGTTAGTTTGACTCACTGTGTTCAGCCGGTAATGAAGGAGTGGATCCAGTCCAGGGCCTTGCCGCGGATGCCGGCGTTGTGGAGTCTCATGATTGGGGTGCGGTGGTAGATGGTATCGAAGGCAGCCGAGAGGTCCAGTAGGACGAGGGCTGGGGTTTCACCATGGTCGAGGAGGGAGAGGATGTCGTCGGTGGCAGCGAGGAGTGCGGTTTCAGTGCTGTGGTTACTTTGGAAGTCTGATTGAGAGATGTGCAGGACGTGGTTCTCTTCGATGAACTCGGAGAGTTGGGCGTTGATGGCCTTCTCGATGACTTTGGCTGGGAAGGAGAGGCATGAGATAGGTCTGAAGTTCTTGAGGTCTGTCAGGTCGGCAGATGGCTTCTTTAGTGGGGGGTTGATCTCGGCGTGTTTTCAGTCATCAGGGAAGGTGGGGGTTTCAATGCAGCAGTTGATCGTGCGGTGAAGCTCTGGGGCGATGGAGGTTGCTGCTCTATGGAAGATGTGATAGGGGCAAGGGTTCGATGGGGCTCCGGAGTGGATGATCTTCATGGTCTTGAGTGTGTCATGTGTGGAAAGTGGACTCCAGTTGAGCTGGATCTGTTGGGGTGCAGCTTGGTTGCATGCAGTGGTGACGGGAGTTGTAGCAGGGTCTTGGGTGTCGAAGCTGTCATAGATTTGCCAGATCTTGTGGTGGAAGAAGGTGCCGAGTTTGTTATAGAGGTCTTGGGAGGGAGGGACATCTGTAGTCTCTCTGTTGGTCCTGGCGAACTCCTTGACAATGTCTAAGAGTTCTTTGCTGTTGTGTGCGTAGGCGTTGATTCTGTCTTGGAGGGCCATTATCTTTGTGGTTTTGAGGAGGAGGTGGTGTGCGCTGACAGAGGTTTTGAAGTTTGCGTGGGTTTCTGGGGTTTTGTTGTTCCTCCATCTCTGGAGCATGTCGTACAGTCTTTTGGTTTGTTTGCTAAGTATATGTGCAATTTGGGTTACAGGTTGCTCCATTCGTAGTTGTTGGTAGCTTTGCTCTTTTTTGTAATGCTTCTATAAATGTATAAATTGTAGGTTGGGTTTTGCCTAGTGTGGATTTGAAGGCATATGCCATACTTCCACTGTGCTGTGTGTTTTGGCTTCCTGTGTAAAGGTGCTGTCGTAGACATTCTACCATGGTTTTTGGAATTCGGGTTGGCGTCTGTGTCGGGAGCAATGAAGTCTGCCAACCCATGTGTCTTCAAAATAATCCATTACAGGGCTTAGTTTGTCTTCATTTTGTTGGTAGAAAGGGCTTTGTGTTAGTAAAGTGTAGTGGTTAGGTACCTCTGTGACAGGGACATAGGCCAGTGATATCATTTTTATATTCTACACTTAGGGCCTGATTACAACTTTGGCGGTGCGGCACCAGGTCTGCCCCGCCACCACACTGCCAAAGCTGTGGTCAGACCGCCCGCCAGTTAAGTAGTTTCCTCCTCTCTGGTGGGCTGGTTTTTGGTGTTCTCACAGCAGTGCCTCAGAAAATGGGCACCGCAATGGGAACGCCAAAAACAGTTCCTGCATGGCATGAACTGGAAAGTTCATGCTATGCAGGAACTGGGGTGCAAGCACCTTCAGGGGCACATGTTGTGCTCCTGTGTGCAGCCCCATGCGGAGGTGGCACAGGCGCCCCTGCAGGGCCCCCTTTGTTTCCTCTCCACCACGGTGTTCATGGAGGAGGAACCTCCATGACACCGCCGGCGGAGAGGAAACTCGTAATATGCTTGTCAGGACTGCGGTGGTTTCAACAAGCATATTGTGGCCTCCTGACCGCCGCACCACCACCAGGGAACGGCGGGTCCCTGGTGGCTGTGGCAGGGCTATGGTGGTCCGACCACCCTAGTCGTAATAGGGCGGTCGAGAGACCGCCACTGCTGTGCTCCCATGAGTCTGGCGGTCCGTCGACTGCCAGACTCGTAACTGGGCCCTTAGTGCAGATTGTTCGAAGTGTCTCCATATGCTTCAAGTGACATGGTAGTAACAGTCTTGTATGGCTGTGTGGGGGTACATTTTTTCAATGGTTTTGATCATGGCTTGTTCAAAGTTTATAAATATTCTTTGTGGGTAGCAGTAATTTGTTTGATGTTTAATGTGGTTTAAAAGGTCGTAGTAAGTGCTGCTTTGTTTATTTGGTGGTAGGGAATATATCAAAAGGATACTTGTGCTTTGATATTCACCATGCATGGTGTATATCTGAAGGATTGATTTGCGACACATTTCGAAGGTCCCATCCATCATCTAGATTTGACAATGGCTTAGTTTTAGTATGTTATGTGCTGTAAAGAGTATTAGAATGTGTTTATCATTGTTTAGTTTGTCATATAAAAGTAAATGTTCCTCATTATGTGTCATTGTTAAATGTTCAGGTATTTCTATGTCTTGGTATTTTCTACGGGCAGGAGGAGTATCGCTGGTAACTTTTTTTAGTTTGTGTAATTAAAGGGTTTAAAGTGGGTATAGGCAGTAGTCGGCCTGTGATGTGTTCCGGGACTTTAGGCAGTATATCTTTTAGGATTTTGGAAGTGGATTCCTGGGGGCTAGTGCTTGCCTCTCTTATCTCCTACAATACCTCCCTTACTTCTATTTCTGTCACATTTGGGTGGTGCTTGTGTTCCCTTACATTAATTACATCATCTTTTGTAGTGGCCCTCTCATAGCATACATTAGAACAGTATTCAGTACATTTCAAATTCACTTTTTCTGTTGATGCACTTTGTAGTTGTAGCCCATGTGACTTAGGGCCTGATTACGAGTTTGGCGGTCCACCTGTCGGCCCACCACCACCACGCCGACAGGAGGACCGCCAAGCCAATAGTGCACCCACCCCAGTAAAGGGACTGAACAAAGCTTATATATTGCGCTTTACAAGATGGTGGTCTATAGATTGCTAATGCAAGATCAAGGAGAGTATTTTCCTGTAATCATAGTTGCTGTTTGAATATAAAGTAGGAAATCACAAGATGAAGATGCGTCATAATACATTCTGCCGGACACAGGTCAGTAATCATCCCCCATTCTTCGCCATATATACTGTCAGAAGTATTATTCTCAAACCTCAAAGTTTTGTCTTAACCTCATCAATTACCTCAACTCTCTTTTTCCCATAGGCCAAACGTTTTATTCTAAATGCATTCAATGTGGTATCGTTAAAGTTCTTAATCTCTTTTTCTCCTAGAAATGTATAAGAAGATTCTGAGTCAGCCACAACTCTTAACTCTATATTGGTAATATTAAAACAAAATTACAAGAAGGTGACTTCTTCAACCACTTCTCCATCCCCTTGTCTACCTTCTGATCGCTGTCACCTAACATATTCTCATAATTCTCATCTTTCTGTAACTCACAGTGCTCTTGTTTACATTGAATATGATTGTTACGCACGTTAGACCCTTTAAGAGACCGACCTGCTTTGCAAACTCAGGCAAAATTACATTTTCTGTTGCATCTGAAACACACCTTGCCCATACACTCGTTAGCGTTACCCAGGTGTAATTAACTACCAAATACTCCTAACCTCAATGCAAGTATTTCTTTCATCAGTGATAGACATCTCTCTCATACACATTTGCTAATACTCAATTTGTATTACTTGTCTTTTATATAAGTTAGTGTCTAATAATGTCATCCTTTAAATCTCTGTAATTACGCATGGCATCCAGTGTTCTTAAAGGTGCCAGAAATTCATCTGTGTGCTCACCTCGATGTAGGGCATGTTGTGAGAACTTACGTCCCTCCAAATCTACACTCCCCCTAGGATTAAATCTTTTGAACAGTGTATTTAAAACAGTAGCATACTCATCCAAAACCATAACTTCTTCACTGCTCTCTTCATCTTCAGATTGATGCGATACTTCTTAAACTAATAGTAATGTCCTTAAAATGCTTTTAGTCTCTGGACCTATATTGTGGTTTAAAAGTGCTTTCTTTCTTTTTAGAAGTAAAAATATCTCCATCTATAGCCTCCAAGTAAGTTCAAATGCCTCCTACTGTTGCCAGTTCATTGGAGGTGCACTAAGTACTGTTAAAAAAGGAGCTGGAGGTATGAACCCTTGCACTGGGCCAAACTATAAGTAATACTGAATTGCGTGGATTGTTAATTGGTGTCACCAATAGGCCAATGTTGAGGTTTGGCAGTTAAGTCTCTGCTAATTTCTTTTTCTTTTTTATTGTTATTAAACTTGTCACTGCCATGCACTTCTGTATAATGAGGAATTGGCTAGCGCAAAGTCACTTACAATTATTAATGCTTCACTGCTACTATTCTTTCAGTTCAACATCCAGTGAGATGACTAGGTTTTCCATCATTGAGCAAGTCAAAATTGCTATGGCTTACACTGCATACGTCAACGCTCAACACAATGATGTATCAAATGGCACTAAATGTGTCACAGTCTAATGCCCAGTCTATGTCAATGCCTGACCTCTGTTCCTGTGTCAATGAAGTCACTGATTCTTGGATTTGAAAGGGGCATGCGCAGATGACAATATTGGGGCACTGCCAGTCCACTCCTCCTCAAATGGTAGCAGGGATCCTGATCTTTCTCCACATTCATACGATTGAAGGGTTGGAGCACACCCATGACCCAGTGGCGGCTCGCAGAGGTAACGCCATGGGGCGGTGAGGCGGGGCGGGGGCGGGGCTGGGTGGGGGGGTAGTGGAGTCCGATATACGACGGCAGGGTTTTATTTATTTATTTACGTTCACCTTTGCCATCGTATGTCGAACTCCACTACCCCCCACCCAGCCCCACTGGCGTTACCTCTGTGAGCCTCCACTGCCATGACCAATGTCACCAGTTCGCAATCCACTTCACTGGTAGAGAGACAATGAATATCTGCCAGCAGCAGCACTACACATTGTTGCTGAGTAACCATACTCTCACCAGGCAAGGAAATTAACCTTTATTAGACAAAGCCAAGAGGCAAGGCTTACTGCTTCCAGCTCTCTTCACAGGCAAACAACAGTCTCTTCTAAATGCTAACTGTTCAAGTAAAACAATCCATTGGAACTGAACATTACAGCAGCAGTTTTGCGGACCATACCATAACCATTGTAAACAGGACATTAAATACTCAACACTAATCAGCAGTCTGGGAGAATTTATTTCTGTCACAAAGGAAGTCTAATAGAACTAGTTTGATAACTATCCAAGCATCATACAGTGATAGAAAGGTTTTATTAGTATAACTTCTAGGAAATATGTATTAAAATTGATTGCCACCACTAAATTAGTCTTTCTGTATTAAAATGTCAAGCTTATGATTTTCCTAGTCCCTTCAAAGACAAATTACGACAATATGACTTTTCTTCCGAAGCAGACTTTTACAATGGGAAGTGACTATTGAAGCCTATGCAGCTAGGAATTTTACCGCTGGCTACAGCCATTTAGGATTACAATGGACATCCTCAAACATTGGTTTTAAAGTCACACATGGGTAGTGTAAAATCACACTGCAGTCTGCATTTGTTATCTGACTTTTATGTTACTGTTGCACATCCTGCAACATATTACTGTTGCATTACTAAATGGTCAGATAGGCCTAATGGAATTAACCATTTATTAGCATTTTAGGAGCCAGCGCGCATACACTGGGGACTTGTGAAGTCCCCCAGTGCCCAGAGTCCAATATAACAATACATTTAGCCAGAGGAGTTGGGAGACCACATTTAAAGATGCACTTTTCTGTTGTCATCACAAAACATATATATCTTTTCAAAGATGTTTCTAATAAGAACTTGTTAAGTGAAGGATAGTTTTTTAAGGTGCTTCAAAATGAAATTGAATATTAGGATCCTGCCAGGTAAAAGTGAGTGAGGTGAGGTACTACCACATCAATTTGAAAAGATGCTGGTTAGTAAAGATAAATGTGATGTTTAGCAGTGACATGTAGATGATGGTGTAACTTCTCTGGAAAGAATGGGATAGAAGAATCTCTCTTCAGCACACAGTGGTACTCTCCCTTACTACTGTCTCTCCACTGAGTGAAAATTGGCCAATCTAAACCAAATTTTGGGAGGCACTATATATGACTATACTTTAGTCAAAAGGTTTCTCAGAACTAAACCAGGGTTTGTTTAAATTATTGTTCATTATTTCAGATAAAATGAATGAATAGTACAGATGCATTCATATAACAGAAACTAATTACATCGAAAAAACAGCTGACATATGTTTTGCAATTCTCCGATCACTGAAACTCAGAATTTATGTAATATGACATGTATTTTCAAAAAAACCTTTAAAGAATGTTCAAATTAACAGTTATACAAAATCACCATCAGAATTCATGTTATTTATGCTTACCCCAAATCTTAATAGCCAACTTACCCAGTAGAGAATCAAGAAACCTACAATCCTGGTCTCCGGCTCACTTGAAGCTATTTAAAAAAAATATGACTTCACGATTAAGCTTTGATCTCGATATGGCACACTCTTCTCAAGAATCTCATAAGTCTTTTGCATCTACTATTGAGCTCAAGACTCCCTAAAAATATCTGAGATACGCTCTTGAGCATAGTGTCCGATGTTGCATTATTATGATTCGTCTAGGGATATTACCCTTAAAAGCTTACATAAAGAGCTGGATTGATGCAATAGAGGAGTCCAGGACTTAACCCATGTGCTTTACTTTTGTTCCAATAAAGTTCTGGTAGAGGCTAGGAATTGCTTCTTAAAACCCTTATGTTTTAGGTATAACCTCTCCACCATTAATGACCTAATTGTCTTGATGAAATCTCGGCCGAATGAATTTGTTTGTTATAATATATATACATTTTTTTAAATCTTTTTTATCTATAATTTAATAGGAACATTTCTAGTATCATGTTTTATTAGCAAATATTTATATAAATTACATTGATTATGTATTTATAATGAATTGTTGATCCTCACAGAGGTCTAAATCAATAAAATAAAATTGATTGAAATTGAATTGACATGTATTTTCAAAAAAACTTTAAAGAATTTTCAAACCAACAGTTAAACAAAATCACAATCAGAATTCATAATATTTATGCGTATCCCAAATCTTAATAATCAACTTGCCCAGAAGAGAATCAAGAAATCAAGAAAAAAGAATTCCTTGTTTTTAGGGTTAATAAACACTTCAGTTGACAGCACTGCATTTAAAGAATGTTTATTGACAACTGCATGAAATAAAACTTAGGGGGTCATTACGATGGCGGGCGGAAGCACAACCGCCGTGCTGGCGGATGCAAAAACCACCAGTTACCGCCGGCACGCAGCAGTCCACACGCCCGCCTAATTACGATGCGAAAAGTAGGCCAAACACCGCCGGCAAGCCAGCAACACCGTCCGCCATCAAAGTGCGCCCGTACACGTAACGGCGCAGCCCAACTGACACACACCGTCCGACGAAAACACGTCCCGCCCGGCGTATAAATTACGATGCCGCAAACAAACGGCTCCCACGGCCAAGAGATACCGTACGACAAACCGAAGCGGTAACACGGACTCCGAGCACGGACAACGAAGAAGCGGCTCCCCGAGCATGAATCCAGCACTGCAGGCCCTCCCCATGCTCCTGCTGATGCACCACCAAGGACGCAACGTACCGCGGAGACGCAGGTAGGCACACACACAACAAGTGCACGCAAACAGCGCACACAGTGCAAGGGCGGAAAAGCGGACAACCCCCCACCAGCGCGTGTACACCACACATCCACCATTGCATCCACATATGACACACAGGCCAAATCGTAACATCGCGTAACACATGTGTACACACCACCTGGGACTAGGAACCAACGACCCCGTCACGGCCCCAAAGCGGCGATGACGCCGCCACACATGCGCACAACGCAGAGGCCAACCGCAGCGCCATGCATGCGTCGCACACAGACACAGGGACACAACCAAGCAGCACACACATCAGCCCCACCCCGAACGCACATGACACGTGACAGGCCTGCCACAGACATGTCCCCAACGCCCAATTCACGGACAACACCCAACGCCACACAACCGACGCACACATGTCAGTGAAGTCACGCAACAGCAGGACACACCCCAGTGTAACAAACATGGCGTAGCACACAGCGGCGGCAACACCAACTAGGAGAAGCAGGGCTCCTTCGGGAAGAGGAACGCCAGTACCACACTGAAACACCCATACCACCCTGCACATATGAACAAGACATATAAAACGGAACACCAAAGAGCTCGGGGACCGACAACAGGTGGCCCAAGAATAACATTCACACACAAGGCCCAACGCAGAGCGGAAAGGCAGCCTGCCGCCCACACAAGGGAGAGCAGACAGCACTGAATGACCTTCCATTCCAACTCCGAAACCACAGCCCTACGACAGAAGCCGGTGAATACAGCCATTGTCCAAGAATAGACCAACACAGGCATGCCGAGGAGACCGACCACAGGGCAGATAGCGCATATCACAGAAGCACACAACGGACGGGGAAGAAAAAAGAAAACACTCCCCCATGTCGGCCACATGCAAGTTAATTGGAAGGAGTCACACATCACTGACCTTGAACTGTCTGAGAAGCATGTGGGATGAGGGCCCGTGTCCTCCAAACAAGCCAACAGAACACAAGTCCTGTCTCCCTACGACTACACAGAGCTCACAGCAACCTCGGAGCGTGCACATTGCAGACTGCACACACAGCCGGAGCACGCCACCACAACACACCGCTGCGAAATGGCAACCGCAACACACCTACCCAACTACGCCGGACAGCTCAAGCTGTACAAAACCAACCTGATACATATATTGGGATGCGATCTCCTGTCCCTGCTGAACGTAAGTTACCGACTGACTTACCGCATCACATTGTTCAGCATGCGTCATGCCCGTCTTCTACTGTCGGAGGTGTCCCTACCAGCATCCCGTGGAGATATGCCTCTCCAACCCGGCATGTCTGAAGGCGGACCTGCTACCACTACTCCTCCCTCTGGACGCACACGACAGGGCCTGCTCTGCCTATGGGGGCATGGCGTATGTGGCCAACATCCCACCCGCACTGAAATGGGACCACTGTGCCTCCACACGACGGATCATCGAGAACAGCTACATCGAATGTCACCCAGCATGCCCCATCATGGTCCTCCAAGGGACAACTTACGAACAACACCTTGACAGCCACCATCCGCTACATTGGCTGGCAAACATGTACACCACCAATGACATGGAAGCCCTGCTGGACGGCATTGCATACCTGACAACCTGTAAATTCGTCGGACCACAACGCAGGTTCCCCGATTGACCTATGATGTCCAACCCCGCACCCATGCTTAGCTTCCGCATGGACTGGCCAGTCACTACCACAACAGCCATACCAAACGACCGGCAACTGTAACCACACCATCAACGACATCGCCATGACATCGGATATGACCGGGACATGCACACTGTTCCCCATCACATCCAGGAACACCGCATGCATCGTGGGAGGCAGTGGCATGGGGTCTGTGTATCGCACCCACATGGACGGAACTGCACGAACAACCAGGACACGACATGGATCCAGCGCCCATGGACACACACACCGCTCAGTGGACATGAATAGGTCGCCTGGAGTCTGTGGGTGCTGCACCCCTCCCACCCCCGCCCCGGGAATCCCATACCAGGACCTTTGCATGGACGACAAGTGCATACAACTACAACACGACCCCAGTGACTGTGACATGTCCAATAACCACCACATTGCAACAACAAGTGGCATGCCGCTGCATGCACGCAAGCACATGCCCTGATGTCATCTCACATGCACGCGTGCATGAGGAACAACCGCAGCAAACCTGTCACATGGAACTGAGATGGACTGTGCCCATGATGCCAAGCGGTCTGGTAGGCTACATGTATACCGTCTGTGTCAAAGTCCGCAGCTCCGCAGCTATACGTAAATGTACATTAGCACAGCCTTGGCCAAGCAGATGTAACTCTGAAGCCCACATCCCACATGCAACAGCCAATCACATGTAACCCCACACCCTATCCCATTTGCAATCATGCTCAGTATATCCTCAACATGTATTCCGCTGCCAGTAGTGTCCACTATACTGCATCACAGAGGACAGAAGACTCAATATAATGTTTGAAACCAAAACTGTCTCCGCTGACTCATTTCACAAGTACGAATGAGAGAGGATGAGAGTATGTGAAGTACACGGCAGTCGTGACATGACCATGTAGTCCACTGGTATTGGATGTCAACGCAAATGAGTAGCACAACTGTGGAAGACACACATGTGTCGTGTGAAGTCGTATGGACGCAGTGCTCAGGTGGGTGGGTGTGACGGGTAGATGCGCACATGCCAAGTTGGAGCACGCCGTGTTGGGAGGGGTCATGAACAGTACACCACCGCTTCCCTGGGCATTGTGAGAGGACACCTGTCGGGGGGGAGTGAACACGTGTGTGCACAGCAGCCGGGCACACGTACAAAGCGGTACCAGGCGCACCTCAGCCCACCCTCTGTGGACAAGCTGGATCCTGTTATGCGCCCGCCATGCCCCTTGACAAGGCACACACAGCCCCAGTCGACCAGGTGTAACCCCAACATAGTCAATCCGCACAGGCGATACAGGGCACGGGATGGCAGTGGAGCATGGTGTGTGAGAGGTCTCCTCGCGCTCCTCCTGGTCATATCACGCAGGCAATAGAACCTCAACGTCTAGCATGGCACAAGTCAAATGGAAGTGTAGGGGGACGCACCACAGCACGAGCAGCACTGACGTCACGGGAGGTGCCTCGCACCATCCCATCCATTGCCCATTATACCAACCACGCCACATGCCATTGCGACTAAGTGCAAGCGCGTGCGCCACCACCCCGAGCCCTCCCCAGAGAGGCCAAAGAGTGAATGTGTGGGCCATCAGTCACAGACGGACGCGGCCTGGCCGCAAGGGCAGCCACAGCCACTGGGTGTCGCAGGTGGCGGATCCGGAAGGCGAAGACTGTGATGCATAGTCCATGCAGGCCGGGTCTCCATTTGGGGCACCACGCAGGTGGACGGCGTCCCGCAACACATCATACCCTGAGACAGCCCACTCGTGCAACTGGACCCACACATACACTCCTTGCCCTCTCTGGTGCGAGCTTGGGGCTCCCTGTGCAAGCGCTAGCCTCGCAGGTGCACATGCATATTGGGGGAGCGAGGGGAGGACATGAGGGCTGGGGCGAAGATGACTGTATCACTGTCAGTGAGTACAAGGGATGACCCAGATGTGGAAAGGAAGAGACGTGTCCCGTGTGTAACTGCAACTAGTCGCCAATCCAACTACCCCCATGTCCGGAATGTAAGCCCGCACCTAGGCCCGCCCATCCGCCACATCGAACATACCACCAGCACGACAACCTTCCCATTCGAAACACTGACTGGGGGTGGCGACCAGTGAACAATCATGTGTAGCCTACCCACGCGTACATGTGGGCCCTCCATGATCCATGTCACCTGCGGCAAAGTCATGACATGCGCAATGAGGGAAGTGAGGAGAGCTGTCCGCCCCACGCACAGAAGGTGCATCAGCTCCACAGACCCAGCAGCGAGTCCAGCAGGGGTCACATGTGCAGGGGCAGCTGTGCCTGGTGTGAAGGCACATGCATATAGACAGCACATCGACCAATGTGTAGTCTGCCCACATCTACAGTCCATCATCATGCGGACAAAGGAATTGAACACAGGGCAACACATCTGAGTGGGTGCACCCACCGTGACCAACAATGCGCAATCATCGACGCACCCGCCCTGTGCATGGCCCCCCACCCAACGGAGGCACATCCAGTGCCACCATCCCACACACACAAGCCTTCCACGGAACATGCTGTGTCCAATGGTCAGTACAGAGTCAGCGCCCATCTGGTGGATCCTGAACAGGAGACACATGCACACACATGCCAGCTCCCACTATGTACGTCTGCCACCTGGCACGTGCAATGTAACCTCTCACGTGTGACTGCAAGCACACAGCCGTCTTGGCATGGGGCTGTCAATGTGGACACCTGTCAATGTTTCGGGAGGTGTGATCCGTACAGTGCTGTACATAGGGTGCAGTGCTGACACCTACTACTGTCTCATATCCCCTCGTGCCACAGGTCCCACTTGTTTTGGCCGCTCAGCCTGTGCCCACATCGTCGTCGTTGTGTGCCATACTCATCCAGCCTCGGAAGCAGTTCCATGCTCAGCAGACATTCATGTTGCCGTGGCGTTGCCGCTTGACGAATATGCAGTCAGTCCCCATCAGCACGCCCCGCAAGTCATTGGGGCCTAGATCCCCATGTGCATGCACATGGCAGTGGTCTGTATCACTAGCCATTGCCATTGTTGGGAGACCTGTGTAAGTGTATTGTGGTCGTGCCGTCCCAGCTTGACAGCTGGGCTGTGGCTCATGTGCTAGGCTCAGTCATGTCAGTGATGTGTATGCGAAATTGCTATGTGTTGTGTTGCTTTGACATGTGTCCACTGCCATTTTCCCTAGGCGGAGACCGAACATTGACCGCCCATACCAATTGCTGGCAGACATGGACGATACAGAGGTCATTAGGAAGTTTCGGCTGGACAGGCCAACCCTGCATCGACTGTGTGCCATGTTGGAACCCCATCTCCATCCCCGCAGGGTGTATCCGACAGCTGTCACCCCCACGGCTAAGGTGATGGCCGCCATGCATTTCTTCGCCACTGGGTCATTCCAGCACACAGTGGGCAGTGGAGGAGGGATGTCCCAGCCCATGTTCAGCAAGGTGCTGAGGGATGTACTGGCAGCCATGATGCTGTACCGAAACAGGTACATCCGCTTCCCCAGGACTCGTGAATTGGCGGCAGTGAAGGGTGCATTCTATGCCCTTGGCAGAATCCCACACGTCGTTGGAGCCATTGACTGCACACATGTTGGCCTTGTTCCACCACAGGCCACTGAGCACCTGTACCGCAACAGGAAGCACACGCACTCCCTGAATGTGCAAGTGGTGTGCCTTGCGGACTTGGTGATCACCCACGTGTGTGCAAAGTTCCCAGGCTCGGCCCATGACGCACACATAATGCGCAACAGCATCTTGCCACGACTGATGTCCAATCTGCAACAGGATCGTGGCTGTATTGTCGGTGAGTATGTGGAGTGGTGTAGCGTGCTGGTTGTGCGATGCTGTCCCCTGTCCAGTTGGAATAGCAACGGTTCTCTGTGTCCCTCACACCCAGGTGACTCTGCGTACCCGAATGGGGCATGGCTGCTCAGTCCATTGAGGAATCCTCGCACCCCAGCAGACGATCGCTACAATGAGGCACATGGGAGGACCAGACGTGTGGTCGAGCGTACCTTTGGCCTCCTCAAGTCCAGGTTCAGGTGCCTGGACCAAACCGGGGGTGCGCTGGCGTACTCCCACAGAAGGTGTGCCAGATAGTGGTGGCGTGCTGCATGCTGCACAATCTGGCCATTCGGAAGCAGATCCCCCTCATCGTGGATGACGGAGATCAACCAGGGCCCCAGCCCGCAGACCAGGACAGCTCGAGTGAGGAGGACAGCGGAGAGGAGGAAGCTGGTAATGTGCGGCAGCAGCTCATCGCCCACTACTTCACTTGACGGTGAGTGTCCATGTACGACGGCTGATGTGGCTGTATCTGTGCAGGTGTGTGTGTGCTGTGTCAGGGTGGCCGTTTGTTCACTGCGTGCTGTGTGTCAACGCTCCATGGCTAGGGTAGTATGCCACTGTTGGTGGCTGTGGCATTGTGCCCTATTGCTCTGTGCGATGTGTGTACATTGCTTGTAGTTGTTGACATGTACTGTGTGATGGGTGTGTGACACACTCATTGAATGTGCTCCTGTTCTGTCTCCCACCCCTAGGTCCCTACAGGCCCTCCGGTTCCATTGCCATGCCACGCATCAGGTGCCTTTCCGCCCAAGGTGGCCGTTGTATTCCGTACAAATAAAACACAGGGCACAAACAGCAGTTGGTGTAAGAGGTGCATTTATTTCAAACTGTGACATGTGATTGTGTGTAAGGTGATGACAAAAGTGGTGCGTGCAGTGACAATGAGCTGTCGGTCATGGCTGCGTGATGCTCAGGGTGTACCCACTGGTTCTATGTCCATAGTCCAACACACACATGCCATCCAGATGGCTGTGTGGAGTGGGATCGTAGTCCAAGTCAATGCAGTGGGTGGTCAAGGAAGGCTGGCTGGCTGCCTCACTTGCGTCTGGAGCGTGCGAAGTCCTCCCGGGAGATCTGTTTCCACTTCGGACGGCCCCTTCCACGTTTGCGAGGGGGTGCCTGCTTGCGACATGCTGGTGGTTGAGGTGTGCTCACTGGCTGTGGACGCAGGGGAACTGGACACTGCTGCTCGACCCTGCGCCCCGGCAGGTGGTGGCGGAGGGGAGCTGCTGTCCCTGGCTGTGACCTCACCGCCACCACCAGCTGGCCCATGAGGTCCACGAGTTGGCCCATACGGGCGTCCATGGACCTCAGCACCCCCAGCACCTCACGCGTGTCTGTAGCTGACCTGGCCCATTGTCCTTGGGCCTCTTCATAGGCCCCAAGGACTCTGGCCATTTGAGGCAGGGCATGGCTCCCAGGGGAGGCTGGCGTTTCCCTGACCCTGCTCCTCCTACCAGTCCTGCTGCCACCGGCCTGCCCACTAGCCACATTGCTCACCACGGTCCTCGCTGTGGCTCCCAGGGTGGATCCAGTCGGCCGGGCCACCACCTGCGCTGGGGCTGGTGCCAGCGAAGACGTGGTGGTGGTGGCGGCGGTGGTGGTCGGTGCGGCGATGGTGGCGGTTGCGGCAGTGGTAGTGGCCGCACTGACCGTGGGTGTGGCCGCAATGACCGTGGGTGTGGCCGCAATGACCGTGGGTGTGGCCGCAACGACCATGGCAGCAGGGGGCTGGGAGTGTTCAGCAGCCCTGGATGATGGGTTGGTGGGTAGGAGGGGTCCTGGGGAGCGGCTGGGCCCTGCCACACCAGATGGGCCTGCTTGGTGGTCCGTGTCCGAAGAGGAGGACAGATCCTCCACATCTGTGTGTCCTCGTTGGGGGCTTGTAGGCTGGCTGTGCTGGCTGCTGTCTCCATCCCCAGCATCCAGCAGTTCGTCACCTGTGGAGAGAATGAGATTTGTTATTGTGTTGCACCTGGCGAAGTATGTATTTGTCGTCTGACATTAACAGTTCGTGCAATCTCGTACATGGGTTTCCCGGAGGCGTGTGTGTGGCTGTACCATTTGTAGTTGTGTGTGCTTGGCAATGGGACTGTGTGCTGTGCACATGTGGCATGGGACGGATTGGCCATGCCGATGGGTGTGTTGCTGTGCCCCTACTTATTGTGACTCTGGTGTATGCGGGCTCCTGGCCCATCCTGGGTCTGGTTTGTACTTTGCTTTTGGTGTTCAAATGGGACGCTTAGGAACGCATATGGCAACATGGGGGCCATGCCCCAGATTCGCATTTGGGAGGGAATATGCTTTTGGGGTTCAAATGGAACGCTTAGGAACGCATATGGCAACATGGGGGCCATGCCCCAGATTCGCATTTGGGAGGGAATATGCTTTTGGGGTACATGCTGTGAGCCATGGGTGCCGAACGTGACATGTGTTGTGGCAGCATGACAGTGCATGGTCTGAGGTGTGTGCATGCCTGACATGGCCTGCATATTTGCTGTCTGTTGTGATTACTGGACATGGCATTGGACGCATCGTTATGAGTGAGTGATGGTTGTGTGCCAGCCAACGTATTGCAGTTGTCCCATCTCCTTGGTGTGCGTGCTGCCTCTGTGCCATGTGCATCACTGCAGTGCTCGTGGGGGGGGTGTGGCCCATGTTGTGTGTTGTTGCTCACAGTGTGGCGTGCGCTTCATTGACTTCTGGCACATGGTTGGTCATGGGCATGTATCTTAGCGTGACTGCTGTATGTGTGGCAGCTGTGCGGATGACATGCCTTTCATGAGACTGGGGCTGACGGATGGGATGGATGGTATGTTGTATGTGCATGGTGTGTCTGTGTGTTTGATGGGTTCAGTGGTGTTCGTGTGCATTTATGTTGTTCCGCTCTGTTGCGTCTAGTGTTGTTTGTCTTACATAGGCGTAGTTGTGGGGTGTGTGGTTGACAGGCAGTAGGGGCTACATGGACAGGACTTCAATGGTGTTTCGGTTGTGTGTGATGAGTTGCACAGTGGCTGCCGTGTGGTACTATATTCAGTGTGGCTTGTGCATGCAGACGTGGCTCCTTGGGTGTTGCTGTGTCTGTGATGGGTCATGTGAGGTGTGAGTCTGTGGTTCATGTCCGTGTGCACATTGTTCACTTGTTCGTGACGGTGGGCGGTGCTGCGTGTTCGTCTGCTACGTGACATGTCCCATGTGTTGGTCGTGTTACGGTCCTCATGCCTCCAGTAATCCAGCCCTGTCCAGTTTCCCACCTGCAGGTTGTTCGTGCGTGCACTGTACTGGATGCCACATGGTTCTAAGCGGGGGTGCTCCATGTTGCAGGTCTGTGGGGGTGGGGGGTGTTGTGGGTCGGGTGGTGGCTGGACACCCACTGACACCGATTGCTGTGGACCGTGATGTCTACCTTTCGGCTGTCGTTGTGCACTGCGGTGGCTGACACGTGGCTGTGGGGTGTGGGGATGCTCCTCCTTGCTGTGCTGTGGGACTGGGGCCTGGTGTGTGTTGTACTTTGGCTGTCCACCCTCCCACCCACTGCACTTTGTGTTCCTGCCACTTACCTGTTACTTGTCGGTTAGTGCAGCTGTGGCGGACACATGGGTGTGGTGGGTGCTCGTTGTGGCGCTTCTGGCATATTTGGGGACCTGTTGGTGGTTATGTGGCTGGCTGAGTGTACACATGTCCCCACGCATCTTACAGTTGTTCTGTTTGGGCTGTGTGTGGTGGTGTCTGTTGCATGTGTGTGTGATGTGTTGTGTATTGTGTGCTGGACATGGGGGTGTTTGTCCCTGGGAGCTGTGGCATGGTGGTAGTGCATGTGAGTACATAGCGGTGTGCTGGTATACATTAGTTTGTACTTACCAGCCTCCACTCCCCTGCTAATCCGGCGAGGATCTCGGGATGTATGATGACTCGCACCTTCTCCTCCCACGCTTTGAAGGTCTTGAAGAGCGCGGGATTCCCTCCGCCAGTGACGGCTGCCAGCTCTCTGTTCTTGGTCTCCTTCTTCTTGACCAGGCTCTTGACGTCATTCCACCGTTTGTTTATTTCGACTCTGTTCCTGGGCAGGGTCCCGACTGCATTGACCTGGTCTACGATCCGGTTCCACATTCTGTTTCTGGTGGCTAGTGGTGTGTGCTGGACCATGTTCCCATAGATTTGTGGGTGCACCTTGATGATCTCGTCGACCATGACCGTCAGCTCAATGGGCGTGAACTTGGGCATTCTTTGTGGTGCCATGGTGTTTGTGGTGCTGGTGCGGTGTGTGTTGTGTAATGTGCAGGGGGTTTGTGGTGCCGGTGTTTGGTGGTGGTGGTGGTGGTGGTGGTGGTGGTGGTTGTGATGTGTGCGTTTCTGTGGTGTGCAGCTATCCTTGCTGTGTCACTGTGTCCTCTCCTCTCCTCTCTAGTTTGCAATGTTGCAAGGGGTTGTGGTCTGTGGGAGTGCTGCTTTTGTACTTACCTATGTGGGTGTGTCCTCATGGTCTGTTGTTTTCAGGTGTGTTGTGTCTGGGGTTCTGGCCTTTGTAGTTTTTGTTTGTCCAGGGGGGTGTTTTCGGGATGTGTACTGTGCTTGTGTATTTGTGCGTGCCTTGCTGTGTGGACTTGTTGGCCATGTTGTGTGCGATTGTTTTTGTCAGCGGATGGTTTCTGTGCAGGGACGTGGGCGCCATGGCTTCTGCCGTGTCGATTCTCATCGGCGTTGTTTGCGCTGGCGGGCGGTATATTTGTAGTTTTCCCGCGCTCATGGCGGTGCGATCGTAATCTCACGTGCGGTGTGTCGGCCGTGAGGGCGGGCGGTTTTGTGTTGTCGTGCGTGTTTCCGTCCGTGGCGGGCAGTTTGACTCCGACTCGGACGATGGCGGGCGGTATTTTGTGTGATTTTTCCGCCGATGGCGGTTTTCGGTTTGTGTAATCGTAATTGCGTGGTCGGTGTTCAGACGGTGTGTGCGGGCGGATTTTTGCCGCTTCCATGCCTGGCGGATTTTTTTACGCCGGGTATCGTAATGGGCCCCTAAGTTATTTAAACTTAAGGATTTTGTTGATTAAATTATTGTTGTTGATTTAAATTATTGTAACAAGTGGTATCTCTCAATCTTTCATTTAGATTGTAATATCCAGCGTAGTCAAACACCTATATGGTATTAGATGAATGTGTCTTAGTGCAGTGAGCCTACTGTGATGAATCACTGCCAAGTACAAAAAACAATTGGTTCGCCCACCCAATTTAGAGTCAGGCAGAAGGGCAGGTTTACTCCGATGGAGTAAAATTTACTCCATCGGTTTAAACTTTCCACTGACAGCCTGAGGGTTCATGGGCCATTGGAGATAAGCCATCCGCCATCCACGCTGGTCAGGTGGCTTTTATTTTACTGTCCTTCACTGCCAAGAATACCCTTTTGATGTGTTATATGGATCCTACGAATTAAGTAGGACTGTGTATCTGGACAACAAAACTCTCAGAATATGGGGACTGAGTCCACTCATCATCAGAATATGTTGGCCCAATTCCTAGCTTGCTGACTGTGCCCCATCTGAATCCCTAACCATGCCAGGGTACCAAATGGTATCTGCTACCTAAGAACATGACCACTCTAATTCCCCAAGGAAATCGTGTAAACAGATCTTACCCTTTTGTTGGCACTCAGGCATGCCCTTAGGGAGACAAAAATTGGCTTTTCAAACATTTTTTTTTTTGGGGGTTTTTTTTTTTTGCAGAGTTTTATATAGCGCGAACTTGACCCGAATTGGGTATCAGAGCGCTTTACATAGCACAAGTTACGTTACATTAGGACACACATTCATTTTTGAAGCAATTATATTCTTCTGTAAAAAACATGAGTTGCAATTATTAGTCGGATGAAACGCAGCATTGTAACCAGCATTACAAGAATAGTGAAGAAGATTAATAGATCAAACATTATAACAGTCTTATGTGATTATATGAATATATGATTATATTTATATGTATATATTTCCACCTAATTATACCCACACTAGCGAGAGCATAGAGGCAGTACCCCCTGCCAGATCTCTTGGGACAGCCCAACTCACCGATACCTGTGTATGATGTATCTGGAAGCCAATCTGGTGTCGAACAGGGTATCGTTCTTTGCAGGATGAAGGTTAGGCTCAGCAGGACAGCATCTCAGTCACAGTGCACCGCGTTCCAGGACAATCCCTGCAAAAGATGTGCTCCTCTGCTGAATCTGGCTCAGAGTCAGTTTACATAATAAAAGCACTGTTCCAATTACACTGTGTCAAAGGTGCAGCCGCGGCCTTTGCACTAGCAACCCGTCCATCTTGTAAACGGCTATTGGACTGCCAAACTTGCGGCGGTCTGACTGCAACTGCGGGTATTGCTGTTTACGGACCTCCAAACTCGTAATACGGCCCTAAGTGTCTAGAGATTTTTAGGTGGAGGTACAGGTGGGTGAGCTATGGAACAAGATATGTATTTTTGCAATTTACATACGGAGATTCTAGGCAGGCCCTGCTCCGATATCCTTTAGAAAGAGCTTAGGAAGTTGCCAGCTGCCAGGGATTACAAGTTTATTTAAGAGAATAGCAGGACTTAAAGGTTCTGCTGAAGCGAATGATAAAACATGTAGGTCTAATGATGAGGGAGAGAAAGTTCTTCTCCTTTGTTCTATGACTGCGTCTGTTTGTAGAATGTTATGAATTCTAGTTTAACAGAAACTAAACTGTTGGTTAGCATATAAATGTGTATGTTTATGTCATTATAAGTACACTTTCAGAAACACCACTTAGGTACTGCCAAATTAAGAAGAGTATCCCAGAATGTGTATGTGAAATACAGTGGCGGCTCGCAGAGGTAACGCTGTGGGGCGGTGAGGCGGGGCGTGGCTTGGTGGGGGGTAGTATAGTCCGACATACTATGGCAGATATTTATTTATTTATTTACGTTCACCTTTGCCGTTGTATGTCGGACTCCACTACCCCCACCCAGCCCCGCTCCGCCTCACTGCCCCACAGCGTTACCTCTGCGAGCCGCCACTGGTGAAATATTACCCCCTGCTGGATATTATAAAGATGTTGCAAGACACCAGTAAGTTATATGACTATATAAAGAAGGGAGGCTTAGTTGGTCATAGAATTCTGAGGTTGGAAGTCGTGAGGAGGAAAGCGATGCAATATTTGGTTGCTAAAAACTTCATTTGATAGAGAGAGAGAAAATTTGTAATGAAAGTAAAGTCTTAGATGAATTGGCAGCTGACATGATACAGTGCAGTTGCTGTGTTTTTTTCTTATTGCATATGAGCAAAGGACCTCGTAAGAAAATACCAGCAGAGTTGTGTTGCATTAGGAAATCCATTTTGCATGAGAAAAGCGAGCCAAGGGCCTTGGCAGACCGTCCCCGGCGCTCAGCTGCTGGCCGCCGCGTGCAGCCCCTCGCCCGTAGGCCGCCGTCCCATCAGCCTCAGCTGACAGCCTGTCCAGGTAATTCCACAAGACAGTAGACAGATGGGAATGGTTACCCCTGGCAAAGGGAGCACGTGGCACGAGGATCAAAGAGCGGGGCACGTGGGGTGTTTTTAAATTAGATTTTGTGAAAACAGGGGTGACGAAATCCGACATGTGTAGAAGCAACTAAAATAGGAACAAAATGTTTCAAATCTCGAATGCTTTAGTGCACAAACATTGAATATAGTGCCTTCTGCAATGGCGAGCCACTATAGCATGCAAGTGTTAAAATAAATGAAACTTAATTTCACAGTGCAGTGGCTATCGAGACCATACCACAGAACACTGGGCTTATATTCTACATGGAGCCGTCCAAAAAACTGACCACAAGTTAATTCACCCCCTGAGGAAGTAGCAATAGCAACCCAGAAAGTCTTTACGTTGTGGTCTAAGAGTTGTATACACTCTGAGGACCGGATCCCCAATGTATTACCGGATTAAATTGTTGAGGATAACAAGTATTTCATTTCGTGTTCTATGGCCAAGAGGTAATAGGCCATGTAATCCATACAAGCAAGTTCACATGAACTTTATTAATAAACAAATATAATCGAGGATTTATTTGTAGACAGGAGAAGCCTTAAATGGTTCAAATACATTTATTGTGGGCTAGTACCTGAATTAGGCATCGCAGAATATTTTAGTAGTAAGGAGATCCTTTAAATTCCCTTAAAGATAGTAAGGCGTTCCCTTAAAATCCTTTAGGCAAAGACTTAGTTGATTTACAATATGGTGCGATTCTTTGTACATAGGTTCACTTTGCTACATTTGAGTTACCTGAAAAATATAACTTCTGCTTCATGAAAAAAGTTCAGATCCTGCAGGGTTTTTCCAGGAATTGCATTATTTTTGGTTTACCACTCACTGGATTGACCTGCTTGGGAACATATATGTTCACAATGGGAAGTAGTGGCCTTGATGTGGCCATCACTGCCATTATGATTATAAAAACATCTGTCGGATTTCCAAGACTTGATTTGTCTGTATTTTTGACTTTTTTTCCTTCCATTTTTCTTTTCTTTGTTTCTTTCATTGAAGAGGCTTTGTAAAGTGTCACACTTAACTTCTGTCGCCTTTCGGCTACTTCACAGAACTAAGGAGCATATTTACAAGCCTCTATCGCCACAGGAACGTCACTTTTAAAGATGTTCCTGTGGCGATACGGGCTTTGCCTTATTTACAAGGCAGATTTAAGGCACTTAACGTGGCTTAATGCTGCCTTGTAAATAAGGGGTGGGCAATGGGTATTGCGGTGGACGTTCCGCTGCAACACCCATTGATTTTGACGCTGCCCCCTATTTACAAGGGTGGAGTAAATAAGAGGCAGCGCCAAAATTAAGACCAAAAAAATCCTGGTCTTAACATGGCGAAATGAGGAGAAATGCTTTATTTCTCCTTGTTTTTGCTGTTTCTATGTGTGCTGCATTGTGAAGTACACATAGAAACAGCAAAATGCTATGCATGATTGTTTATGTGCAGGAAGGTGTCCCTTCCTGCACATAAACAATCATTAAAAAAATTATGATTTGCAATTTCTATGTGTGCTGCACAAAGCAGCACACATAGATACAAATCTCCATTTAAGATTGTTTATGTCCAGGAAGGCACACTTTCATGCACATAAACAATCATTTCCACCAATGCAGACACCCTTGCACTATGGTGCAAGGGTGCCTGCGTTGGCGCTAGGCAGCTGAAATTAGCGCCAGTGCAGGGGGAAATGCAGGGTCTGCATCATATTGTTGTAAATACGGTGCAGCCCTGCGTTTCAGAAGTGGCAGAGCACAGCATCAAGCAAAGAAGGCTAACACCGCGCTCCGTCACTTCTTTGTAAATATGCCCCTGAGTTTACAGAAGAGTATGTTTGGAGGTCAATTTGTTGCGAGTTAGAAGCCAGTCCCAACTTTTTAGCTAACAGCACTTTGCATGTCAGAACTTTTTAAATTATTCATGGGTTTTGTGAAGCATAAATGCGCGTAAATTGAAAATGTAAGTTTCAAAATGAAAAATAATGATTGCTAAAAAGGCACAACTGGCACATATAACCTGATGCTACTTGGCAGCTATGCCAGATGCAACGTGGGAAGCTCTCTCTGATATTAGCTAGATGACGTTCTGCAGCTGCCTGGTCCAAGGTCCTAATCCAATTGAAAGAACGCCATTTTTAGGAGACTCCTGAAGTACAGACAGCATCATTTTACCTTCTGGTATGGGCTCATAAGTTTCCAGAGTATGGACTCCGAACTTACAGTTATCTTCTCCTATGAATTTGTCACCTGAAAATCAGCTGCACCTGATCTGGTGCCATAATGGCATATATACTGGGAATCCATTTACGTAGGTATCCGGGGTTTCAACGTACCTTCCAGGGTTTCAACTTACCTTCATGTGAACGTGAAAAGTGCTTCTAGTTAGATCGCTGAATCCACCAGAAGCCAAAAGAGGGCTTTCAGGACTAGTTTCATAAGCTCGTGCTTTCACGTATAAAAATGGAGACAGCTGGTTCAGGTTTCTTTAGAGTTTATCTGTGAACGTTTTGGAGAACCCAGTACAGATTACACCTATCACCAGGGCTTTTGCCAAACCAAAGCAATGTTTCTGACTCTTCTCTATTTTCTCCTTCTGGCGGCTGCTATTAATGACAAGTGGTGGTTTGGGGGGGGGGGGGGATGGAGGGGTGTGGGGGGGATGGTGGCGATAAGTAACAAAAAAACACACTAAAATAGAACTTACCGGCCGCTTCTGGCTGCCATCTCAGTGTTCTTCTGCTCGGGTCCCGGTTCCACACTACGCAGGCTCCAAGACGATCAGATGCTGCTCTCATGATGGTAATACTATTTACCAGCATGAGAGCAGCACCATGATTGTCCTGAGGGCAGTGCTTTAAATGGGCCGGTACTCACCGGTACTGAGTACCGGCACTTCTTAGATTTATCCCTCTGAGTACCGGCACTTCTCTTCTGCCGAGGAGAGTACCGGTACTCATGAAAAGGTAGGCTTATTGGCTGTGAGTGCTGGTGAGCCGCAGTGGAAGGTGTCTCTGGCTGCCAAGGCGCCACTTCTGTATCCCCGATCTGAGCCCCAGCTGAGCTATTCAGCTGGGCTCATTTGAATAATTACCGGGTGCTCACCATCACGCTGAGTTTGACAGAGCAGGGTCAGTTCAGGCCCTGTGCTGTCAATCACAGTCACACTATCCTGTGCATTTGTGCAAACACAGGAATCATGGCAGTCCCCTGGCAGTGGCAATCCGGCTACGGCCAGTCCGGCCCTGGTGGCAATTAAAAAGCCATGGTAGGTGAACAGTATAACATGGCTTTCATCATACCCAAGTCTTTTGTGTGCCTGCTTATGTTTGTGTGTTTGCCTGCATTCGTATGCCTGTTTTTTGTAAGAAAAAGTGAGAGAAAGAGAGAGAGAGAATCAAAACACTCTCAGGAGGTATTTTAAAGAAAATGGGTAGCACTTTGTGTGTACATGTCTGCTCCGCGACAAAGATTCATAAATAGCATAGTAGGGAGGGTTGGTGGGTGGGTGAGTGAGTGGATAGATGAGTGAACAAGGGTGGATGTATAGATGGATGGATGGATGAATAGATGGATGGATGAGTGAAAGCATGGATGGCTGGGTGAAAGGTGGTGGATGATGGGTGGATAAGTGAAAGATTGGATGGATGAATGAAAGGGAGGGAGGATGGATGAAGGGGTGGATGATGGATGAGTGGAAGGAGGGATTGAGTGAAAGGGTGGATGGAATAAAGGAGTGAAAGGGTTGATGGATAGATGAGCGAAAGGATTAATGAATGAGCGAAAGAGTGGATAAAGAGATGGATGAGTGAAAGGATGAATGGATAGGTTTGGAGATGGATGGATGGATGGATAGTTTTGGATATGAAGGGTGGACTGACAGAATGGTGAAAACTGAATGATGGATGAAATACTGAATAGACGACAGAATGTAAAGGTTAAATGGCGGACATCAGCAGGTAAATGGTAGGATGAAAGAATGAATGGATAGATCTATGGAAGAGACAAGACCTATCTTCTGGGGAGGGTCATGATGATTTGCTTCATTTACATTGTGCCATAAGAGCTTTGGTTCGAAGTGGGGGTATTTTCAGAGGGTGAGTGAGTGGATGGATGAGTGAGCAAGGGTGGATGTATAGATGGATGAGCGAAAGCATGGATTGCTGGGTGAAAGAGGGTGGATGATTGGATAAAAGGGCGGATGATGGTTGGATAAGTGAAAGATTGGATGGATGAATGAAAGGGAGGGAGGATGGATGAAAGGGTGGATGATGGATGAGTGAAAGGAGGGATTGAGTGAAAGGGTGGATGGAATGAAAGGGTGGATGGACTAAAGGAGTGAAAGGGTTGATGGATAGATGAGCGAAAGGATTGATGAATGAGCGAAAGGGTGGATAAAGAGATGGATGAGTGAAAGGATGAATGGATAGGTTTTGAGTTGGATGGATGGATAGGTTTGGGTATGAAGGGTGGACAGACGGAATGGTGAAAAACTGAATGATGGATGAAAGACTGAATAGACAACAGAATGTAAAGGTTAAATGGTGGACATCAGCAGGTAAATGGTAGGATGAAAGGATGAATGGATAGATCTATGAAAGAGACAAGAGATATCTTCTGGGGAGGGGCATGATGATTTGCTTCATTTGCTTTGTGCCATAAGAGCTTTGGTTCGAAGTGGGGGTATTTTCAGTTTCTTCCTACTCACGTGCTGAAAAATATATAGTATTGTGCCAAACAGCAATTAACAGTATGGCATTAAGAAGGTGCAACTATTGCAAAAAAATGAAATGTTAACATATTATAGCATTTCTCTTTCATTTTGTGTAATGAGTTAACTTGCTTTGTTTATATAAACACATTTCTCATGTGTTTTGGTATGTGCTGCAACTAATATAGAAGTCGTTAAGTATCATCATGTCTTGCCTTTAGCCCCGCCCCAAGCCCCGCCCCCTCACTACACCTCTAGCTCATTTTAATGAGTACCTGCACTTATTTTTTCCCATTTAAAGCACTGCCTGAGGGGGATGGTTTAACGCTCGCTCACGGCCTGGGGGCCTGAGCCTCTTCTCCACCAGGCTGTGCAGCACAGCTCGGGTGGAGAGATCTAAGTGCACATGTCGGTTTGGCCGTCCTTAGACAGCCGGCTAAACCAACATGCGCACTTACAGTGAGCACTACTCCTCCTCCCCCTGCTGCCATCATGGCCCCGCCCCACCCTAGACTCGGCTGGCTCTAGCACCATAAGAAAAATAAAATGATAATAGAATGGTTTTATTATCATTTTATTTTTCTCGTTGCCCTCGGCTGGCTCTCAGCAGGGGGGCAACGCTCCTCCGCCATGACGGAGGAGCCACCTCTGTGTTCTAATTCATAACAGTTCTTCCAACTTTTTCCACTTGAGCACATTATCCTGGGTGCAGCATGAATCTTAATTGTTACTTCTTTCAACTGCGCACTCTGATTCTTAATGCTTCTTCCCAATGAGCGTTCTCTAAATCCTTTCAGACTAAAAGAGGAATGACATAGCGAAGCAATGAAAGAGGTATGAAAAGGTAAAGGGAACTATATATGGTGAAAAAGGGGAACACAATTATAGAGAAGCGTTCAGAAACCCACATCGTTGTTTGTATTATGCTTAAAAAAAATAAAATTGCTTTGCACAAACTTTTAATTACTCCAATACAGAAAATGCATATTCGGTAGAATAGAGTGCTATGGGAGCTCCAAAAAATGAGAACGTGCAATTCATACACATCCAAGGGCGTTCATCTCCTAAATAGAGTGACATTTTATGGGATTTTAACTAACAGCACTTTGGGCCCAACTCACAATACCAATTGCATAAATGGGAAATAGTAGGCTAATGTACATCAAATGGAAATCCAACAAGCCCCATTAAAAAAAACATGCAGCAGTATCCTGCCTATTGTGTTTGGAATATTCTGCCACGTGTGGAATATTCGGGACACAAATATATAAGTGATAATACGAATGCGGACAGGAGATCAGTTTCCAAACTGGAGAGAATATCTTCTAAATAGAGTGCGGAAAAGGGAAACTCAAGGAGGGGCACAGCAATGTATTTACAAGTACACTGATAGACCTACAATAGCAGATGGCAGCCACAGTTCACAATAGTCACACAATAGTTACACACAAAACCCCGCAAGTAGTACTAATGAAACTACACACAGTCACATCAAAAACAACATATGCAGGATGCTTGTTTCCGATCCAGGGAAGACCTGGCTTGGCAGTTTGGGCTGGACTGTTCCCATAAAGAACAGGGTCAAGACTGATTTGCATATGGCTGGGTTTGAACTGGGGTGGCGAAGTGAGCTAAAGAACGATGATGGATTCAGCCCAGATCTGTAACTGGGGGTGAGTGTCTGAAAAGTTTCAGCGCTCCGTCCATCATCTCCTTGTGTTTGCCCCAAGGGATAGTTGGCTGGCCTCCTGACCGGAGCCTCAGGCACAAAAGGATCCAACAACCTTTGAACCCAGCACCTGTACTCTGCCATCTGTGTGTCATCATGTTCTATCCTGTCAAGTGGTACCACCTCAGTCCTGAACCCTTAGAACTGGGCCGGAAGGTTCTCTGACAGCCCATCCGTGGATACAGCAGAACCAACGCATTTCCTCTGAGATGCATCTTCAGCAAAACCAGTGCATCGCCTTTGCTGTTTGACGCATCGCCTTTGGAACCGATACATCGTCTCTACTGCAAGGGTTCTTCCAATGCGAGGGACCCCGCATTGACACCGCAGACGCATCATAACTGCAGCCGGTGCAAATCTTTCCTGACGCAGACCCTTGCATTTCTCATCAACGGCAGCTTCAATTACGATGCACGTTCTTGCGCTGCTGCCTCACAGCTTCTCGGAACCGATGCATCACCTTGACTGCGTAACGCATCCTTCACGCTTGATTTTGCATCACAAGCCCTCAACTAAGTGATTCTCAACAGTGATGCAGGACTTCGCATCGCAGCTCCGCTCACTTCGGAACCTACGCATCGCCTTGGCTGTGCACCGCATCCTCGGTGCAGAACCTAGCAACCCTCCCAAACCAAGATTTAAGGTACTCTTAATCAGCAGGCCTAACTGGGTCCCTGTAGCCAGCCCGCGCTCCATCGTGGTGCACTGAACTTGTGACTTTGTTCCAGACCAGCGCAACCAAATATCCACTTCTGGAGCTTTGTGCTTTTTGGCACGATTCTCACTGACCTCTTTCAACCTGCAAATCTCTGGTACTGCTGATTAGATTTTTGTCACTTTGGTCTTGTTTTATTTACTAAAAATTACTCTATTTTTCTAACCAGGTGTGGGGCTCCTTTTGTGGTGGGTTTTCACGGTCTTGTAGTTTGAAGTGTTGCACAAATACTTTACACATTGCCTCTGAGTTAAGCCTGACTTCTCTGTGCCAAGCCACCTGAGGGTTGACCACAGGTTAATTTAGGGATGCTTGTGCATTCACCCTGAGATCCCAGGGATCTGGCAGGGAACTAGCAGGGTGATTGGTCAGTGGACTAGCTAGTTGAGACTGGGACAAGAATGGATTCTGGGATTGTGTGTGGTTTCTGAAGGGAATACAAACAAGAGAATGCCTGAAGGCTGGATGGGAAGCAGGACAGAAGCATAGGACAGAAGCAGGTTGGAACAGGCAGCAAATAAAGAACTGGAAGTCTGGAAGGAAAACAATAGTAGTAACAACAGGAAGGTAAAGCAGGGAAGTGATGGACAAACTATCATAAATTATTCCTCGGAAGTGATCCCTCTATGAGGTGAAAAGATCTTATACGAAAGCAAGGAGCAGATTAATCTCACAGAGTTCTGTGAGATACCCAGAAACTCCTATGGAGAGGTGCACTGTGTGGTCCTATTTGCCAAAGTCACAAGCCTTGGAATGAAACTGGCACCCTTGGAAGCATTGAAAATCAGGATAATAATACAAGACAGAACAACTAAGAGCAGAACAAGGACACCAAAACAGAAACTGGGCTCAGGCAAAAGCAGAACTGGAATTGGGGTCAGGAACAGGACTGAAATTCTGAGAACAAGGCTAGGAAAGATCTGCACTCAAAAAAAGCAAATCAGAAATATGAAGACAAACAGGATCACAGACTACAAGGCATGGAGTCTGCATATAACAGGGCAAGATCAAGAAGAGTGCACACGGTAGACAATGAACTATGGCTAACACAGGAACAGAGATGCAGGAAAACAGGGGTCAGAAACAGATACTACAAATAGCCAAAAACAGGAAAATGGGTACAGATGAAAAAGGAAATTGAATCAAAGGACAAACCTGTAATAAGAGCAGCAGGAATACAATGATGCACAAGGAGACTCAATAGAAGTCAGTTGCAAGCCACTGCATTCTGCGCTCACAGGGCTGAAATACCTGGGGGCTCAGGGAAAGAGCACAGGTGCAGGGAGAAAGTCAGGAGCAAGGACTTAACCAGGTGCAGGGAATCAGGGAACCACCAGAGAAGGGAAGGCTGAACTGGGACTTGGAGAAAGAAAGACTAGGAGAACCAGGAGAACCAGGAGACACAAGACAGGGAATATGAAAACCTGGAACGGAGTATGGATCGGTGCAAACATAGAGAAGGGTTTGGAATGTAATGAGTAACAGGAGCATCCAGGAACAAATCTAGTGAACAGGAAACTACCACCTTGACGTGATCTAGGAAGGTTCTGAAGACAGAGGAAACTACAAGATCCATAATCCATCAGGGACATGAAACAGAAACCTGGACTAAAAGGTGAATAGAAACTAAGCATGGTAAGTGAAAAGGCAGGTTCATCAAGGGCCCTTGTGACTGACATGGCAAAATCCTGACAGGTTGTTGCTTGAGAAAGGTTTCACCCCTCACAACCAGTAACCCAATTAATTTCATTCATAGTATTGGTTTGCGCTGATTCATCTGCCAGTGAGTACAACTATCACCTGTATGTTGATGAAATTGTCCTTCAGACGCCTCCTCTCATTTTACAATTTCTAATTGCAATTCCCCACAGTGCTTACTTGTACTCCCTGCGCATTCACCCTATTGCTGTCATCCTGCCACATGGACTACTTCTTAACTTCACTGAGGGTATGTGAAGACAGATCTTGTAGCTTACCAAAGTTTTCAGCTAAAATATTGACAACAGTGTCTGCTTCTTCCTCTGTGAAATTTCTCTACCTCTTATGTGGGGTGGTCTACATCTAGGGTGATGTTGAATCAGTCTGGCTCCAAAATGACAAATGACACAAATGGAAGATGGCAAGACAGGGGTGTTGTATTTATATGGTTTAGACTGTTATTGCAGATCACTGACAGACTAACGGAATGAAAAATCTTGTGTGGACTGAATATTGTGTCAAAAATATCGAGGACCAAACTAACGAGAAGGTAAGTGCAAATAAGAAAGTATAGAATTACTATTCTTAATTCCACATCTACATATCTTGAAGATGTATATATTTTCAAGGTTCAAATCTGTGGAGTTATATGTAGTAAAACTTACTTACTTCTAGAAACTTACCTTCACAATATTTTTATCTCGATATTCTTGACACGATATTTTGTCCCACAATATTTTGGTTCCGATATTCTGTGTAAACAGCATAGTATGTGTGATTTTCATGAGGTGTGGCTGATTTCCCATGGTCCTCATTCACAACAATACACAGCATATGCAAACACTAAGGTAATTTTAAGAGTAGTAGTATTACATTTTTAGTTTCAGGCATATATCTACACTACCTATGATTTACACAGTTATAAATGTTTGTTAAATTAAGTATACACTTTGATATAAATCTACAGCTTTACTTTAGGAGCAAAATTTGTTTAGAATCATACACATAGTAGATATGCTGCTACACATTTTTGAAATGAAGATGTACCTTTGTGAATCAGGTCGTTTGTACTTTGGAGCATTTGTTGTGCTTTCCCCAGTGTTAAACATTCCCAGCATGCAGAGTGCTGGTGACTAAAATGCCAGGAATGGTTAATGATGTCACACATTTTATTAGGCCACTTTGCAGCTTTGTAGTCAGTTGTAGTCTGACTGCCAAGAAAATGCCTCTACATATGCTCTGATGTAGAGCCAATGAGGCAAGCGCAAATGCCAAACATTTGCAGTTAACATTGTGAATAGCTATTCTTTACTGTTCGGAAATGCACTTACTTTACCCAAAGTTGGATTTAGAAATCCAGTGTCTTCTTATTTAGGAAAACGTTTTTTAAATTCTGACATCAAAAATGTGATTATTTACTCATCTGCACCAACCCCATATTTTACAATTACTTTTGGCTTACTGGTTATTGCAAACCTGGTTTTGCAAAATTGTGATTAGTTTTTTAAAAGGGGGACCGATATTGTTCCTGTTGTGGAGCGCTTTGAGACCCTGGTACAATAATCGAATACACTAAAAGTATACAAGTCAATGGTGGTTGCTGCAGTGGGGCCTGGGAATGATCTTAAACAGGGGAATCCTAAGGACATAGTTGTCTCATTAGGGCAGGGTGGGCAAATGATCAACATTTTGGTGGATCCTGTGGCTTAATCACAAGTTGTTGAGTCCAAGGATGACCTCCTTCAGTGGAGTTGGGCGGCGTGAGTAGGTCGCCAAACTCTGTGGAGAAAGCTTCTTTGTCTGGGTGTCCCGCATCATCTCCTAATTCGTATTATAGAATTCCATTCTGATACCTGCTGTCAAATTCTTATGGGAGGGATGCAGGGGTAATCTCGAAAGGTAAAAACGCAAAATGGTCTAAAGCAGGGCTGTTTGTTGGCTCCCCCATTCTTTCCCTCTATATATATGATCTTCCAGGTATCCTAAGTCAGGCGCAGGGAGACCCCTCAAAAGTTGGTACGATGTCCAGTAGTTCCTTGCTGTATGCCGACGATGTGGCTTTAATGGATTTAACCCCTATAGGCATACAATGACGCTTCACTGCCTTGTCGAAATATGCAAAAGCCCACCTCTTGAAAATAAATATCTCTAGAAGTAAAATGTTGATTTTCCCTAAGAAAGGTACAAGAACAAGGGGGAAGTTCAAGTGGTATCTAGTAAAAGATAAACTAGAAATGGTGGACTCGTATTTTTATCAGCAAAACCAAGAGGTACAGGAGAGCAATCTGGGGAACAAACCTCAGCCTTATTGAACCTGGAATCTACCTCTTGGGGTTAGAAGGTAAATCCTATTAATGAGAATTGATTTTCTCCCCCTACGTGTTATCATTGACATTTGGGATAAAGTCCCAAAACAGGAGAGAGTCTCTGAGCTCTTTCAGGTATGTATTCAGATTTGAACCATGTAATATTCGCATGTCCTATGTTACACAATGCACATCACCACTTTCTAAGGCCATTGTTTTCTAAATATAACAGACGCTCTGCTTTGGATGCTTGCAAGTGGTTAATGTTTCCATCTAATGAAATGGCTCTTAATAAGATCTTTCGATTTTTTTATATTTTGTAAATATGTATTAATTAATCTGGTTGTAATATTAGCTTGGTTTATGTTGTACAATGCACATTATCACCTTCTAAGGTCACTGTTCTTGAGACACCTAGTGATCTGTTTTGCTAGTTTCATATTTGAGATCTTAAGCATGTAATATTTGCATATTCAATGATGCATAATGAGCGATGTCACTTTCTAAGGCCATTGTTCTTCTTTAAATATAACATACAATCCGTATCAGAGGCTTGCAAGTACTTAATGTTTCCATCTAATGAATTGGTCTGTAATAAGATATTTGAATTGCTTGTCCAAATGAAACAGGTTGTTATACTCGCTTGGTTTGTGTTGTACAACGCACATTGTCACCTTCTAATGCCATAGTTTTTCAGATATTTATTATTTATTGATCTGTATTGGAGGTTTGAAAATGTATAATGTTTGCTCCTAATGAAATGGTTTGAGACGTCTTTTTATTTTTTTTAGATATTTTTAAATATATATTAATGAATTTGGTTGTTTGAACATACAAACTGTCAATCATGTACTAGTTGCGAGGACCTGAATTTAATTATGTTGTATTTTAAAGTGTGTTATATATTGTTGTATTGGGTATCTTTGATATTGTGTTAGGTGGACCTTCGTTGGAGTTCCATACCATAATAAAATTAAATTGATAAATTGTTTTTTAAATTCATCCTCAATTCAATTTTCTTCATAATTTCTTACTTCAGTTTCATTAAATTTTCTTAATTACATCAACTTTACATTAATTGGAATACAAGCTTAGCCAATGCATATGGGAGCACCTGTGTGCCTTAATCAAAAAAAAAAAATATATATATATACATATATACACACACACACGCACGCACACACACACACACACACATATATATATATGTGTGTGTTGACAAGTTGATTGATACAATGACTCCTCGAAATATTATTTCCAGAAAAACGAGTTCATTTCTACTGTTCTACCTTATTCGGCTGACTCTTCAAAAAAACACGCTTAGTACTGTAGTCTCGCACTATCCACGAGAGTGACAATTCCCATAAGGTTGTACTTTATCACCTTTACATACTTTACACAGCCCATGACCGAATTTCTCAGATATTTTTGGTGGTATTCCTTAGTTCTTCAGTTGCCAATAATCTTTTAAATATTCTTCTCTGTGCTATTCTGTTGAATACCTCTTCATCTGTCCTCAAGGCAAATTCACTTTTGCACATTTGTGTGTAGGAGGAATTCAAAGATTCTGCGTGCAGAGAGGCAAACAGGGTTCTCTACAACGCCGTCCTCGTGGGGGTACATGGACCACGCGGTGGACGTGTGTCCTTAGTAATACTGAAAGGAACTGAAAGAATAGTGTCACCAGAGAAGCCTTTTCAGTGTTTATAACTATGTGTTGGATGCGTGAGAGTGGGTCTCACTTTCAAGTATAATTATCCTGTAGACTAGAGCGATGGACTAGCTAGGGCCAAACACATCAGCAGAGGCCTGGAAGAGAATCCCACACACTGCAGGGCACACACTGGTACAAGTACAGAGGCCTAGCCAGGCATAGCATGGACATCAGCAGCAGCTCTCCTTGGGTCTTGAATCCAGGTCAGCAGACTCGGGTGAAGGCAGGCTTTGCGACCCAACCTGGATTTGTGCCCCACCCCTGAGCTCCCTCCTCCGTTCTGGAAAATTGCAGCGAGATCACCAGATCACTGGACTGCACATTGACCCTCGAAACATTTCATGAGGGTATTAGGCCCTTCTTACCTCAGAAACCCGTCCAGAGCAGTCAGTCACCCTTCGGTGCCCGTGCACAGTTCTACTTTAGGCCTACCAGTTCCCCCATCCTTCATGAAGCCCGGGCCTTCCTGAGAACAATAGCCCAGCCCGTGGAGACAGCATGCGTCAGTCTGCGTGGAACGGAGCCGGAGCAGAGCCAGTGTGCGTGGAACTTTCTCGAATAAAGCTCACGGACTCATCAGCGTCTTACAGTGGGGTGAAAAGGATTCTAAGTCCATGCATGGGACAGCAGCTGCAGCTCCACGGGCCTTGCGATCCAGGTCTGCCTTGGGGGTCAGATACAGTCCAGCTATGCGGCAAGTATTACATACAGTTCCATTTTGGCCTCCAAGGTCCCATTCGTAAGGTGCCACCATTTGTTACCAACAAGGAATTATAGGCCAGAAAATCTCATTTTTCTGAGAAATTGCAAATGTTCTGAGGCCTCAATGTTATTCTACTTTTGCCCATGGTTTGCCCATGGTAAGAATATGCAATCAAGTTCGACAAAAAGTACAACGGAATGCCGTTGCACAGGTGGGCGCGTTGATTGCGCTTCAGCTGTAGCGCCTGGAACCCCTTCCACGCTCCAGGGAAGAAGATCGATTGCCGGAGACAAACTGCACCTGCAAGACCAGCTGAGAGGAAAGACAATTGCAAGTGATGTAGTACCACCCCGCAAAAGTGATTTTAAACAGTGTCGACTAAGATGAAAGTGCTGCTTTTAACTTAGAGCTCCTACAGGCAGCCAGATGGGTGGAACCTCTACCAGGAAGCAGCTAGTCACCTCACAGAAGACGACTCGGAAGCTGCATCCTCGTGCGGTGAATGAAATTGCTAGGGGCAGGGGGCGTTCCTTTAGTGGTTACTAGATTTAAATATCACACAGGTAATTCATGTCACTGACTTCTTCCTGGAACATGGTATTTTGCATGTGCACCAAGCATGCATGGCAGAAACGACCCACAGTGCTGTCTCTGGCATCCAAGGATTCAGGCGCTCTAAGAAACACAATGTAACTTTTCATCATGGGTGCACACCCACAGGCATGTGCAATGCCACACTGGGTACCAAAGTGATGGGGAAAAAGAGCCTGATAGCCAAGCTTGCATCACCACTTCGTCCATATCTGCTACGGAATGAAGGCAAACTCCCATGCCGCAACAATACCACGCAGATATTGTAGAGGATGCTGCTGATCTTGAGGTGATACCAATGATGTGCATGAAAACCCGGGCCCTGTTATATAAAGAAACTCGGCGTGTTCTTGATTAGATTTATTCTTCACCGTCAAATAAATGCAGACTCAAGCATGGTAATTTCACCTGTCCATTCCAGATATAAGCGGGACATACGGACACTCACTTTAAAAGTTTTGGGGCCTGATTTAGAGTTTGGCGGAGAGGGTATCCTGTCGTAATTGCAATGGAATACCCTCTCTACCAAACTCTAGGTCCACCCACCTCACTTCCAGGCGGGTGGACCTTCAGTATCTCGATGATGGAAGCTTCTCTGATTCCATAACCGAGATAGTGCTCCCGTGGCTGACGGCGTGTGGGCCAGCAGAGTTTTGGTGATTCGACCATCTCTCCAATTTAGAGTAGCCGGTAGAATTCCAGTTTTCACTGCCCATCACTGCTGGGCAAAACATGGCTGAAAGGGACAGTGAAAACTTTTAAATGACCCCGACATTATTGGAGACAACTCCTTTGGTGTAAGAATCTCGATGATGGAGCCTACCCTGATTCTTTTGCCGAGATAGTGCTCCCATGCCTGATGGAGTGTGGGCAGTAGCGGCTCCTGGAGGGAGTGCTGCAGGGCGGTGGGGTGGGCGGGGCGGGCGAGGGGCAGGGTGGGGGGTAGTAAACTCCGGCTTACGGCCGAACTGAGTTAAGTACTTAAATAAATAAATAAAACGAATTACATTGCGCGCGCTGCATCGCAATCGCAATCGGCTGCCATTGTGATTCTTTGCAAATGTGTGTGAAGGAGGTATATAGATGTCAAAATATTAACAAGGCGAAAGCAAAAGAAAATGCAGTTCTTTACAGGTGAGTGGGTTCATTGTGTTTTTGGGGGTGGTGAAGTGTAGGAGATGTGGAAATGCGTTCAGGAGAGAGCGAAAAGAGGGTGTTGAGGAAACAGGCAAGATGTAAGATATGCAGATGGATGACATGTAGAGAGGAAAAGGGCTTTCATGTCTAACATAGAGTGAACTTAACATGAGGGATTGAAGCACTCTGAAGTCTACTACCCCTTCCACAGTGCTCAGTAATGTTTATTCATTGGCTCACCATTTCAGAATTAAAGCACTTTCAACATTAATTATTTACAACAAGCATTGCTCTTACTCATTTATCTTAAACAGATAACAACTATTGACAAAGCCACTTGTCCTGGTTGCTTTTAGGTGTATGTCAGCTGTGTTATATAGCTGGATGCAATAACAGAAACCTCAGAGAGGCACCAAAATACTGGTCAGGTGGCACACTAAGGAAATCACAGACATTGAGGGGCATATTTACAAGAACTGACGCATCAACATCGATGCGTCCGATTTCTTGCGCCTTCTGCAAATGCCCTAACCACGCCATGGATGCGCTGTATGTACAATACAGTACTCCATGGTGCAAGGATTCTCGGATGCGTCAGAAATTCTGATGCATCTTTTGGTGATAAAGTGACGCATTGCTGGAGTTGGTCGTAAAACTGACGTAACTCCAGCAATGCGTCAGAACACAGAGGCGAGTCCCATGTTAAAAGCCCTGCATCAATCCTTGCGCCTAGTTTGAGAAGCCATAGGGATTTTGACGCAGTCAAGTCATAGAGTGACAGTGAAAAGTTGTAAATTTCACTGCGTAAGTTCAACGTGGCTTTTAACGTGGGAACGCCTACCCTGCATACATTATATGTGGTACAGGTATAATGTGACTCAGGCTCTATAAACTGAGGCATTGGGCCCAATTCGTCAGTTTGTAAATACGGAGCAGTGTGAAGCACTGATTCCGCCACCACTGCATAAAAAAAATTATGCTTCGATGGCACTAGCTCCTTGTAAATATGCCCCTTAGTTTACATATTTAAGTCACACCACTTCGCTACTTTCAAACCCAGAATGTAAAAATCACCCTCACTAAAAGAAGCATCTTCACATACTGAGTTCAGGCATATCAAAGTTTATTTTCCTACCTTGTTCCCATAGGCAGTAATACTCATAGGCTGTTATGAGCAAACTCCCCATTCTATCCTATGGGACAGATAGCCTTACAATAGTGAAAAACGAAATTGGCAGTATTTCACTATCAGGACATGCCACCCACATCAGGGCATGTACTACCTTTCACATACACTGCACCCTGCCCACAGGGGTACCTTGGGCCTACCTTAAGGGTGCTTCACATGTAGGAAAAGGGAAGGTTAGGGCCTGGCAAGTGGGTGTACTTGCCAGGTCGACATGGCAGTACCCAACTGTGCACAGACACTGCAGTGGAAGGTCTGAGTTACATTTTCCGGCTGCTCATGTGGGTGACACAATCAGTGTTGCAGGCCCACTAGCAGCATTTGATTTACAGGCCCTGGGCACACACAGTGCACTGTACTAGGGACTCACCAGTAAATCAAAATATGCCAATCATGTAATCACCAATACATAATCACAATTTAAAGGGAGAGCATATGCACTTTAGCTCTGATCAGCAGTGGTAAAGTGCCCAGAGTCATAAAACCAACAAAAACAGGGTCCAAAACAGGAGGCCAAAAAGTAAAATGTCTGGGGATAAATCCGCTGGACAAGCCAGGTCTAACAAGGGGGCTCCCTGTATGTCAGTCAGATGGAGGGGGGTCGGCACACTTTGCTATTAGCTGATCAGTGATTTCATCTTACACCCCTGAAGAACAGTGGCAAGCAGGTGAAATCGAGCAGTATATAGTCTCCCATGCACTTCCAGTGTGGCCTTGCATGTACCTTTATACCACCATCATAGAATTCATGATCGCTGTGAAGGGAGAGGGAAGTGGCACCTCTTGAGCTAGGGGTGGGTGGAATTTGCGTAGTCGTGCTACGCAAAGCTCCGCGAAACGGTAAAAAATCTCCGCGAGCACGCAAAGTTCCGCGAACACGCGTAATTGCTTGTTCCGCCCGTTCGCGATGCTTTTTCCTGTTCGCGAACGCTGCTTTGCGTGCTCGGGAGAAATATCTCGCGAACACGCATTTTGAAAGCGCGAACAAGCAAAAAATTCCGCGAAGCCGCGGATCGCGGAATTTTTGGTAATTCCGCGTTCTCCGCGGAACGTGAAATTACCCAAATTCCGCAAATTCCGCGAGCGGAACGGAATTTACCGCCCAGGCCTATCTTGAGCCCACCATCAGCTGCATAGGGACAGTGTTCACCATTTACCCTTTCATCACTGTATTCACTCCTCAGAAAGTTGAGAATGTCACTCTCTCTCTCTACTGAGGCGAGGGCTGCCCTTTCATGATTTGCACGAGCTACAAAAAATACTAACAGCAAATCAAAAGCCAAGCCTCACACATGCCGAATAGGAAATGCCTCCTGCCAAATAAATATATAAATAATGTAAGCACTTGATATAGTGCTTTCGTGCATAGTGCATTTTATATAACATGTTTCATCTAATTACCAAGTAAAACTTGGTACTCTTTCTAAAGGCCTTTCATGGATTAAGGGCTAAGATGTCTATAAGGAAATACGAATTTGTTGTAACCTGCAGCGTAATACAATACACGTGCAGTTTCAATGGCATTTATAGAGTAAATAGACAGAATGCTTCATGTGGAAATGCATTGGATAGTAAACAGATTACAAATTAAGGGTCACACCCATGAAAGCATGTTGTAGTGAGCCACCCATCCATAACACGCTATATGCACATCGCCTGCATCCCGAGGGCTGGGCGAAGCCTGACCAGTGCTTTAAATGGGAAAAAATCAGTGCAGGTGCTCATTAAAATAAGCTAGAGGTGTGGCTAGGGAAAGGGCTAATGGCAAGACATGATGATACTTAATGACTTCTATAATAGTTGCAGCACATACCAAAACACATGAGAAATGTGTTTATATAAACAAAACAGGTTAACTCCTTACACAAAATAAAAGCCAAACATGATGATATGTTAACGTTTCCTTGTTTTGTAATAGTTGCACCTTCTTAATGCCATACTGTTAATTGCTGTTGTTTGGCACAATACTATATATTTTTGAGCACGGGAGTAGTCAGAAAATGAAAATACCCCCACTTAGAACCAAAGCTTTTATGGCACCAAGCAAATGAAGCAACTCATCACGACCCTCCCCAGAAGAGATCTCTTGTCTCTTCCATCGATCTATCTATTCATCCTTTCATCCTACCAGTTTTCTGCTGATGTTCACCATTTAACCTTTACATGCTGTCGTCTATTCAGTCTTTTATCCATCATTCACTTTTTCACCGTTCCGTCTGCCCACCCTTCCATATCCAAACCTATTCATCCATCTCCAAACCTATCCATCCATCCATTCATCTTTTCACTCATCCATCTTTTTCTCCACCCTTTCACTCATCCATCAATCTTTTGGCTTACCCAATTATCAACCCTTTCATGCCTTTATTCCATCCACCCCTTCACTCTATCCGTCCTCCTTTTCATTCATCCATCCATCCATCCACCGTTTCATCCACCCTCCCTCCCTTTCATTCATCCATCCATTCTTTCACTTATCCAACCATCTGCCCTTTTATCCATCCATCCACACTCTTTCACTCATCCATCTATTCTTTCACTCATTCATTCTTTACTCATCCACTCTTTCATCCATCTATCCATCCATCCTTTCACTCACCCATCCATCCAGCCTTTCACTCGCACACCCATCCACCCTTTCACTCACTCAGTCAGTCAAAACCACTTTATTCGGCTAATAAAAGCCATAAAAGTACACAACAAACAACAATTATCATACCAACAATACAAATAGATAAAATTCATAATACATTTTGGGGGAAATAAAATATACCAATTACATAACAGTAAAAAAGTACAAATAGAAAGGATCACTAGTTATTCATATGTAGAACAGCAAATACATCAAAAAAACATCATCCTCCGTCACTTTTTCACAGGTATAAAAACATTTAATAAAACAAATTTGGATCAGAATATATGATCAGCCATAGATTAGAATATCTAGCAACCTTTTTTCCTATGCCCAGCAGCCGCCACTAAAAAATTCGCAACATTAAAAATCTCCCATGGATCATTTAGCATCTGCAAATATAACAAGGCAGGTCTGACTTGCATAAAACGTTTCCCCTTTAAAATAGGAATTAAAAACTTTCTCCGCATGGAGCTAAAATGATCGCAAAACATCGTAAAATGCATGGTATCCTGTGTCGAAGTTGTCACATGTACAGGGGCCTAAATCATTTACCCTACTCCATCTCTGCACACCTGCTAAAAGACAATGGATGAGATTGAGGCGAAATCTAGTTAAGAGAAAACGATGGAAAGGTTTCGTAACAATTATCAGATAAGGTTCTATCTGCGATACAGTTTTTAACAAAAGGTAAGCTTTCACGGTGGAGTTCATAATCTCTGTCGCCTCTCTCTCTCTACAGACAACAGGTTTAAAAATTGCATTTTAACCCATACCAGGTCCTCTTTCACTATCTTTCTGGAGAGGCAAAGAGTTCAGGTTGTCCCAGTTTATCTAAGAATGACTTAACGTGTTGTAGCCATTGAATTTTACTTGCATTCTCCATGGCGACACAGTCCTTGGCAATTTCTCTATTCAATGCCAATTCTGGGTTAATCCAGATCGTTATCCAGCATGCCACAGGGCCCAGACCTATCAGGTCCGCAATGAAGCCATGCCCAGTTCTTGGTGTATAACATAGGTAGGGGTAGATTGGGGAACCGACAGAAGATATCTTAAAAATTTATTTTTGGCTATCTGGAGCCCCGCTGCCGATTCATATCCCCAAATCGCAGACCCATACCTTGCAATAGCAATACATTTAGGGGCATATTAGCAAGACCGGCGATAAAATTATCGCCGTTTTAGCGGCAGGAAACTGCCGCTAAAACAGCGATAATGGGCTTGCTAATATGCGTAATGGAATTCCAATAGAAGCCCAGGTTAGATGTGCAGGACAGCTAACCTGGGCGTCTATTGGAATTCCATAACGCATATTAGCAAGCCCATTATCGCCGTTTTAGCGGCAGTTTCCTGCCGCTAAAACGGCGATAATTTTAACGTGGGTCTTGCTAATATGCCCCTTAGATCTATAGATATTGAGCAAGGCTTCAACGGGCTTCGCTCCAAGTCGTGATGCAAAACCTTGGATGGCTGCTATGGATATTGACATCGCATATTTTTTTGCTTTTTGCTGAGGAACCCACGAGCCCCTCTCATCAAATAAGACTCCCAGGTAAGAGAAAGAGGAAACCCTTGTCAGCTCTACCCCTTCGCAATAAAAAGATTTATGCTTTTTTGGCTTCTGCCCCATTGTCATCGTATGCGATTTAGTTTTATTAACAATTAGGTCCAAAGATTGCATAAAGGACCGAAAAGAATCCAGAAGCCTCTGCAGCCCTACCGCTGTGCGGGCCAGCAAAACCGTGTCATCAGCGTATAGGAGTGCAGGGATAACCCTGTCTCCTACACGTGGAATATCTAAACTAGCAGTACTTAGGGAGATGCCTAAATTATTTATATAAAGGGTAAATAGCAAGGGAGCTAAAATACAGCCCTGACGTACGCCTCTATCTATTTTAAAGTGCTTTGTGCATTTGCCATCTTGGCTAACTCTGACCCTGGCATAAAGGTCCTTATGGAGGTCTGCTAAAAAATAAACTAGGCAGCGTTCCATCCCCATGCCTATCAATGTTGCCCATAGCTTTGATCTATTTACTAGATCAAAAGCCGAGGATAGATCCATAAAGGCCAACTGTAACGTACCTGTTTTGGCCACTGTATATTTCTCGGCCAATAGGTGCAGGTTTAGACACTGGTCTAATGTGCTTCTTCCTTTTCTAAAACCATATTGAAAATCTGTTAATATACCTGTGTCATCTAGCCAGTCCGAGAGTTTACTTAAAATCACTCTGCCTAGAACTTTAACCACTGAATCAATCAAAGAAATGGGTCTATAGCAGCCTGGATCGCCTCTCTGACCCTTTTTAAAAACTGGGATGATGGTTGAGAGAGACCAGGATGGCGGAAAACCATGCTTACTAGCCACATTTAAAACTTTAGTTATAATTTTAGCCCAAAGGGACGGATTCTGTTTATACAGGTCGGCCGGGACACAATCCGGGCCGGGGGCCTTATTACTAGTCATTTGAGTAATTGCTTTCTCCACTTCTTCTTCCGTAAAGGCCAATACTGAGTTACACCGATCCTGATCAAAAATAACTGGAGGACCCCTCCCAGTCAAACCCCCATAAATAGAGTTAAAATGGGAATACCACTGATCCTCCGTGATATTACATTGTAAAGGCATATTATTAAGTCCTGTAAAAAATGGTTTATTAACTATGGCCCAGAATCTGGAGCTATCCTTAAGGACTTCAACAGATAACAAGTCATTCCATGCATTTTCTATAATTTCATTTTTTCTCTCACTCACCAACCCTCCCTTTTTTTTTTTTTATGAACAAATTTTATTTGCCAAATAACAAATATACCGCAGAGTGCTGTAACCCAGCAACTCATGCACATACAATGTACATAGAAATGACTTTGACACTTTCAATAAGGTATAAGGACAAATTAAGAGCGATACATTTGAAATAATACCCAAGAACATAAAAGATAAACCCCAAAACCCACCGCCCTTCGCACTGGCGCCTACCCCAAAGCAGCATCGGGTAAGAGCAGTCGCCTCCACCCAGACACAACATGCCTACATCTACAGAGCAACGGTACACATCTACTATTATGGAAGGGACGCCAGGTCAGTAGACCTAGCTACTGAGGCAGGTTCCAACTCCAGGCCGCAGTACTCTGCCCACCTCCGCCAGATTTTATAATGTTTAAGCGGGCATCCCCTGGCCACAAAGACCGGGGTCTCCAGCCCCATACAGAAATCCATGCCATTCTTCCACACAGATACCGAGGGCGCCCTCGGAGCCTTCCAAGCTTTGGCGATATCTCTCTTGGCCAAGGTGAATCCCAACAACAGAAGATGGCGCTTATATATGTTACCTCCAATATCATTCATAACATGTAATAGGACCAGCTTTGGGGAGCTGGGGAGATCCCATCCCAGAACCTCAGAGAGGCACGACAGAACTCCCCGCCAAAATAGTGCCAAGGCAGCGCAGTGCCAAACAGTGTGGAGCAACGTGCCCTCCTCATGCTGGCAACGGAGACACACCGGGGAGGCCACCAATCCCGCCCTCCAGAGCCTGACCCTAGTGAAGTAGACCCGGTGGAGATACTTAAACTGGATAAGGCGGAGACTTACGGCTATGGAGGACCCTCGTGGGGAGGACAGGGCCTCCAACCAGTCTTCCTCCTCCAGCGGGCCTACATCCCCCTCCCAGGCCTCCCTAAGACGCTGCGTGACCAAGGACTGATATATCTTGGAGATCTTGTGGTCAAAGAGATCACCCATAAAGACCTTTGCCTCTATAGGACTAAACTCAGCCAAGGACTCCAATCCCTCAATATAGGGGGTAATAGCATGCCGAAGCTGCAGATATCGGAAAAATTGAGTCTTAGGCATTTGAAAGTCTTTTTGTACCAACCCTCCCTTTTACATTATTTATGAACCTTTGTTGCTGAGCAGACACATACAAAGTGCCACACATTTAAAAAAAATATCTCTTGAGAGTGTCTCAATTCTCTCCCTCTTTCTCTCACTTTTCTCTCACAAAAACAGGCCATAAACAAGTCATATGCAGGCAAACACACAGAGGTGAGCAGACACACAAAAGACCCAGGTATGATTAAAGTCATTTTAAACTCTTTACCTCCCATGGCTTTCTTAATTGGCGCTGTCAGCGGACTGCCTTGATTCCTGTGTTTGCACAAATGCACACAATAGTGTGCATGTGATTGACAGCACAGGGCCTGAATGGACCCTGCTCTGTCAAACACAGCGTGATGGTGAGCACCCGGACATTATGCAAATGAGCCTTGCTGAATAGCTCAGCTGGGGCTCAGTGCAGGGCTACAGAAGTAGAGCCTTGGCTTTCAGTGACAGTTTCCACACGTGCTCACCAGCACTCGCAGCCAATGAGCCTATCCTTTCATGAGTACTGCTACTCTCCATGGCAGTAGAGAAGTGCTGGTACTCAGAGTGATAAAACTAAGAAGTGTCAGTACTCAGTACTGGTGAGTACCATCCCATTTAAAGCACTGAGCCTTAGGGAATAAATAATGAGTGCCTGACCGCTGGAGGTTGGAGTGCGCATGATGCCTCAGCACTGTGTGGGCTACATCTGTGGGCTACATTACTGACCTGGCACCGGCCCAGGCCTAGGGGGCACGGGCCAAGCTTACACATGTTACAGTTCTGTCATCACTCCCTGCTGTACCTCTTCCTGTGACGTCACTGCACCCTGTGTATGCCAATAAGGCCTTGTCATTGTATTTTTTGCATTGTGCCCAGATGCCTAGGACAGACACACAGCCGGGGTCATCAGTAGTGCAGCACTTCTGCGTGCTTAAAAGCTGTCTGTTGGTGAGACTCAAAAAGGTGAAATTTGGAACACAAGACGCCCAGAACGCAACTACATGGTTCCTGCTGCGTTGAAAAGAATGAGTATGTTGTTTTAGTTGTCACCTGTGATGCATATGCTTTACATACTGTGCCAATAAATACCTGGTGGCACATTGTTAACTGCCCCGAGGTTGGACGACCCTCAATTAATTTTTCTCCTCTCTTGTGTAATATGATGCAAACACCATACATGTATGTCGTTTTTAATCAGGGGTCTCCAACCTTTTCTGTAACAGGAGCTACTTATGTTCACTAAAAATCATCCAGAGCTACAAATATTATTAGCGCTGTAATAGAGATCACATCAAACATGATTACATGCATGGCTACCATATGCAAAATTACCAGCAGTGATGACCTCAGTACATCAGGCAGGGCTGCCAGAAGTAATGTAAAAAAAGACTTTACAAGGATAATGGTTCTACATGGCTGAAATGCACCTGGCACCAAGGTAATAAAATGAGTTATAGGTCTCCCTAATGCCACATCATTTAGCACTCAAATATATTTTAGAAATTGAAAAAAAAAATGTCCAAACATTAGGTTAAGAGTACTGAAAATACACACATTTTTCTCTTGAATATGCATTTTTAATTTTGGAATATGTGTATTAATTCAACAAGCAAAAGCTTCTAATTTAGTATGCTTGGGTGCACACAGGTAAGCTACTTGAAAGTAGCTGGAGAGCTACTTCTATCTCACAAGCTACTCGCTGAAGAAGCCTGGTTTAAGTGCTACGTTGAACTTCTCTGTGCTCTGCAGATTGAACAGTTTGGTGTCATTTGATAGATGCATGCATGTGATTTACCCGCACATGGCAAAACAATGTAGACAAAGGAACTCGCAAAGGTAATTCTGTTGTTTAGCAATGTGTTTTGTGTGATGTGTGATTCAGTTAACAGCCTATTATTACTCCGCACATCAGGGAAATAGCATAATTAAACTGTGTCCATATATGTTTTCCACAAAGCAAAACAAACACATATGCTAACTTGTGATACAAGACTTTCACGCCATTGTGGACTTATTTCAGACTGCACCAGAGCTGTGGACTGCTATTTTGTTTCAAGCACCTTGGCATGATCTCAAGTTCTCTCTTCATGGCACAGGTCAGTGCAGTGTCATCTTAAGGGTTTTGGGGGACCTGGGTGTAAGAAATTGGGTTACTGGTTGAGGGGCGTGAAACTCTACTCAAGCAGGAAATCCAGTCCTTGTCAGGGTGAGGTCACAAGCAAACCCTTAGTTAAACTGTGCTCAACCCTCGGGTAGCTTGGCACAGAACAGTTAAGCCTAACTCTGAGGCAATGTGTAAAGTATTTGTGCAACACTTCAAACAGTAACACAGTGAAAACACACTACAAAAGGATCCCGCACTAGTTTAGAAAAATAGAGACCAAAAAGACAAAAATCCAATCTGTAGAACCAGAGATATGCAGAGTAAAGGTTTAAATAAATATATCACCAAAAAGCACAAACCCCAGCTGTGGCTATCTGGTCACAACAAAACAAAGTCACTAGTTCAGGCCAACCACGATTGAGCGCATGCCGGCTACATGGACCCAGTTAGGTGTGCTGAACAAGAGTACCTTAAATCCTGGTTGCGGACCGATGAAAGGTCTCATGTCAAGGATGCCTTCCCTGTCTTGGCTCCAAACTAACTACAGGGGCTGTGCAGCCCTTTGGGTGGAGGCAAGACACAGCCTATTCAAGTGTAAGTACAACTGTGCCCAGCTCTGTCCTCCCTTCCTGCTAGTGATGGCCCTTCCAGGCACATCTATGCTCTCTATTGTGTGTTGCTGTCTAACATAACATGAATACACAAAGCACAACTGTCAGCTACACCCAGTTATGTGACCTATAGACAGACCACAGGTACTTAATTGGTAAGGTAGGAAAATGCCAACTGTTTAAAAGTAGTATATATAGATGGAGGATGCACTCCTTCCCTTATATTAATTCATTTAATCGAACCCATGTTATCCTGAGATGCGTGCGATCAGATACTGTGGTCCGTCCCAGTCCACAGCTCATACTGTAAGTATAGCTTAGGGCACTCGTCTTGCGCCCCATCTGTCGCACTGCGTTGTAGGGATAAATTTCCCATCAGTAATCCATATTTTCCTGTTTAAACCTTTTATATCATTAGAAACCCATTATAATCCAAGTCTTCGTTACAGCTCGCGTCCGGGCTTAATAAATCACTGCAGAGACAGCGTCATGCCACCTTTTAAATTTTAATTTTCAAATCTTCAAATGAATACTGCGTGCCCATCCAGGCTTTTCACAGCAACAAGTATATCCAAAAAGTGGAACGTGCGACAAAGTAGGCTCAGCACATCTTGCCCAATGCATTTCGAGTCTAATACGACTCTTCGTCAGGGGTCACTGCAATAAATCAAAAAACAACTGAGCTGTCTGTTCACAATTGACCTAACCTAATACCTGACATAATAACACACAAAATTACGCTCAAACCCATACCTCTCACAAGCCCACCCGTAAGAACCTGTGAATAAATTAATCATACCAATCCCAATGCTGAACCCCCTACCTCCCCCCTCATCATACACTAGTGTGCACATTCATCAAAAACCAGCGTGAAACCAAAGATGCCCAGAAACTACAATATCCGTAGCGATCCCTCCCCTCTCTAAACTGATACTCCCCGTGTAGCAACAACTATCAGCAAAACAAAAAATCCCATCGTGCCCCACGTACAACGAATCGGAGTAAATTACCATATTGAAGCCGCTGCCGGCAGCCTAACCTCCTCCTTCACCTCTTTCGGTAACGTAAATGATGATACATTCGCGCTACCATTCATTCCCCTGTTTTAAACCAGGGTTCAGCATTGGGATTGGTATGATTAATTTATTCACAGGTTCTTACGGGTGGGCTTGTGAGAGGTATGGGTTTGAGCGTAATTTTGTGTGTTATTATGTCAGGTATTAGGTTAGGTCAATTGTGAACAGACAGCTCAGTTGTTTTTTGATTTATTGCAGTGACCCTGACGAAGAGTCGTATTAGACTCGAAATGCATTGGGCAAGATGTGCTGAGCCTACTTTGTCGCACGTTCCACTTTTGGATATACTTGTTGCTGTGAAAAGCCTGGATGGGCACGCAGTATTCATTTGAAGATTTGAAAATTAAAATTTAAAAGGTGGCATGACGCTGTCTCTGCAGTGATTTTATTAAGCCCGGACGCGAGCTGTAACGAAGACTTGGATTATAATGGGTTTCTAATGATATAAAAGGTTTAAACAGGAAAATATGGATTACTGATGGGAAATTTATCCCTACAACGCAGTGCGACAGATGGGGCGCGAGACGAGTGCCCTAAGCTATACTAACTGTTTAAAAGTGACATTTTCAAAATTGTAATTTAAAATCTGACTTCACCTTGAGAAATGATTTTTCATTACAATTGCAAAGACAACAAACATGAACTACTTACCTGCTCCCATTTGGAAATTACAGCTTATTAAATGTAATAAGGTAACTCCAATGTTATCTTATGAGAGGGGTAGGCTGTGCATTAGTCAAAAATGAATGTAAGAGTTTTTCACTACCATGACATGCAAAACTTAAAAATGACATGTCCGTCGACAGGAGACCTCCATCTTGAGAACGCCACGATCCGGTTCTTCCCGGACTTCACCCTACACGTCCAGCGCCAACGTCGATCCTTTGAGGGGGTGAAGAGAGCCCTCAGGGAACAAGGGGTGAAATACGTGATGCTCTTCCCTGCTCGCCTTAAGATCTTGGATGGACCCAAGGCCTATTTCTGTGAATCGCCCGAGGAGGCCAGCGACTGGTTGGAGGGTTGGCGTACAGTGGGCAGGAAGGGTAACCCTCAAAAACCGGACCAACGATCCAACGGGCAGGACACTGCCACAGCCGAGAGACCCCTACCTGGCAGTTAGGGCCACGAAAGGAGAGTAATAAAGTGATTCGTCGTTGTGGAGCCATTAGGACTGAACGGTATTTCCTTTCCTTCCCCTTTTTCCCCTGTACTGGTATTCTGGAGACTATTGAGGTTTAGTTATGAGGGGGTTGTTTTAATATGCGGAGCTTCCCACAACAAGTACTTTTGGACTCCTCTGTTAACGCTCCAGGGCGTTACGGGCCACTAGAGGTGCACTACTTTAACCAGGGGCAGATTTGGGTAGGGGCTAGCCCTCGAAACATTACATCAGACTGCCCTAATAAAGTTTCAATGGGGGTGGGACATTCGTTAGTTTTGTATAATTCTTCTAGCTGACTGCAAGTCCATGTTTTCTCTTACATGTTGTGTGGGGATGCAATGGGGCGACAGGCACTTTTCATGTTTACATGGTGAGAGGTTGGGGACCCATCTAGCAGGGAGGCAGGGTGGGGGGTGTTGGCTGGGGGGCTGTTTCAGGGGTTTGTAGCTTTTGCTCTGGTCCAATGCAGTCCTTTAGCACGTGGTATTCCACCTGATGACACAGTGGGACCAATCACCTATCCAATACTCCCAACCCTCTATGACTGTAATGGGTGCCCAAGCTAAGTGTACAATATGGATGTGGAATGTGAACGGGCTGGGTAACAAAATCAAGAGGACCCTAATACTACAGTATCTTAAACGACACTCCCCGGATGTGGTCTTCATTCAGGAGACGCACCTGTGTGGAAACAGATGTAAGGCCCTAGATCGCTTTGGGTATAAATTAGTTGCCCACTCGGGGTTCACGTCCGGATCACGGGGGGGTGGGCATCCTGTTCCGCAACGCCCTGCCTGCAGTTCTGTTGGGCACGTGGTCTGACGATGCGAGCTGCCTTGCCGCGGTGAAATGGGAGGGCCACACAGTAGTCTTCTGCTCCTGCTATGTCCCACCGGGCCTGCATTCATCAGTGCTTCCACGACTGGGCTCATTCCTGGCAGATCTTCCCCAGGGGCTCCTATTGTTGGGGGGTGACACTAATGCGGTAATGAATGCTGACATAGACCGATCCGGGGATGGGTCCAGCTATAGGGGGGAACGGGGCCTTGAGGGCTTTGTCACAGCACTGGGCCTCAGCGACCTGTGGCGCACATATCACCCCTAAAATAGACAATACACGTTTTACTCGGCTCGACATGGGACGTCTTCCAGACTCGACTATTTTTTCCCCCGCACCAACCAGATGGGCGCTTTTGCCGACCCCCGCATCTTGGCCCGTGGGATCTCAGACCACGCGCCGGTTGGTGTTACGCTCCAGGGCCCTCTCATTAATAAGGCCTCCTTCCCGAGGATTGACCCATGGCGCCTCAGAGACCAGACTATTGGAGACATACTCCGAGAAGGCTCGCGGCTTTACTTTGAGGAAAATCGGGGCTCTGTGGCCTCCCACGTAACGCTGTGGGAAGCATATAAAATGGTGTTGCGGGGGCAGGCCCAGGCATTGATTGGTGCTCAAAGGAAAGAGGAGCGCCTGCAGATCAGTCAAATTGAAAAAGAAATTATACAATTGGAACGGGACGCCAGCGTGGCCCCTTCGGCTGATCTCCGCCACAGACTGACTACTCAAACAACGGGAGCTTCGTTCACTAGCTGAGGAGGAGGCAAGGGCATACGCGCTGGCCACACAGCGCCGGTTGTATGATGTGGGAGATAAATCCCTCAAGTTGCTGGCTTGGCTAGAGCGGCGAGACAGGGAGCGCTCTTGGGTGGCGGAGGTGGTAGATGGGTCGGGTTCCCCAGCATCCAACAGTATGGCCATAGCGGAGGCGTTCGCGTCTCCCTTTGAAAGGGTATATTCACCAGTGTGCACCAGGACCGAAAGCGACTGTGCTGAATTCTTGCAGGATTTTGCGTTGCCACACTTGTCCCGGGAGCAGAGTGACCGCCTCGACGCGGACCTCACGGGAGATGAAATTGGGAAGGCCCTTAATTCACTCCAGTCCAGGAAAGCGTCTGGACCCAATGGGCTTCCGGTAGAAACGTCATTATCAACCCCCTTATTCAGATGTATTCGGAAGCTCGAGAGGTGGGTATACTCCCCCCTGATCAGCGGGAAGCCACGATAGTGGTCATTCTCAAAGCCGGGAAGCCACCGGATCATTGTTCCTCATACCGCCCCATTTCGCTTATTAACGTGGAGGCCAAGGTCCTGGCCAAGGCCCTGGCGGATAGGCTGCTATCGGTTCTTCCGGATTTGGTGCATGTAGACCAATCCGGGTTCATGCCTCGTAGGAGCACCCGCCACAACCTGCGACGTCTCTACGGAGTGTTGTACATGACAGAGGATGTCGGAGATGCGCAGACGGCATTGATGTCGTTGGACGCATCAATGGCATTCGATAGCATCAAATGGCCTTATTTATTTATGGTGCTCCAGAAATTTGGCTTTGGCCCGACTTTCTGTGGATGGGTGCGTCTCCTATACGAACAGCCGGTGGCTCAGGTCAGGGTGAATGGGACTATGTCCAGAGTGTTTCCCCTTAAGAGGGGCACTAGACAGGGCTGCCCCCTGTCTCCCCTCCTGTTTGCCCTGGCCCTGGAGCCACTGGCTCATTGGATCAGGAGGGATGGGTCTTTCTGGAGACTGCCTCTGACGGATGGCTGGGAGGAGCGTATTTACCTCTACGCCGACGATATTGTATTGTATATGGCGCGGCCCTACCACTCGATAGCGCGGGCGTTACACCTTTTTGAATTGTTCGGCAGCTACTCCGGATACACCATTAATTGGGGGAAGTCGGTGATTTTTCCTTTGTCGGGCCCCCCCCACGGGTCCCCACTAGATGTTCAGCCACCATCGCAGCAGATGGGTTCAAGTACTTGGGGGTCTACATTACACGGGATGTTGGGGAATTTTTTAACAAGAACCTTGAACCCCAGTTGGCTCGCCTTGGGGCCGACGTGAGTCATTGGCGATCGTTACCGCTTTCCCTTATGGGCCGCGCTGCATTATTTAAGATGCTCGCCCTGCCGAGGCTGCTATATATCCTACAAAATACACCGTATCCTGTCCCCAGGGAGTATTTACGCGTATCTCTCAGGCAGTGCGGACACTGCTTTGGAACGGTGGGACTCCTAGAATAGCACTCAACAAACTCACCAGAGGGGTGTACGACGGGGGCCTGGCGCTCCCAGATGTGCGGTTATACTACTGGGCCTCTCAGCTTCAGGTGGTCAACGACTGGGTGTACACAGATAGCTCCGACCCGGCCTATAGGGTGGACAGATTAGTAATGCCAGGGTTGAAACAGTGAACATTTGCTCTATGCCCGGAGGTTGGGAAGGGAGTGGCCTGCGCACACTAGAGTGGTGGTCCAGTGCTGGAGAGAAGCGAACAAGTTCCTGGGGTGGACGGACAGACTGACCAGCAGAACCCCCCTGTGGCTTGGAGATCAGCTGAGAGAGGTGTCGTGACTGACTGGTTTTGGGGGATGGAGGTTGATTGGCATAGACTATTTGGGTGACGTGTGGAGGGGATCTGCTCCCCGCTCCTTTGCTTACCTTAAGAAGGAGTATGACCTCCATGATTCACAACATTACCATTACATACGCCTTACACACGCCATTCGCTCCCACATGGGTAGAGATTCCTCCATCCCTGAGTATTCCCCTCTAGAAGATAGGTTATTATTAGACCCCATTTTAGAGAAGCCCACATCCGCCATTTACCGAAAACTCATAAACAATTTGCCAGACCCCTTGGTGAAGCTCCGGGCGGCGTGGACCCGAGACATTGGTACCCTTGAGGATGACGATTGGCAAGACGCCATACAGAGCCCGTGGGAAATAGCAATCCGGCCTAGGTTCAGATTAGTCCAATTGAAAATCCTACACCGTATATACTACCCTCGCACACACCTGTACGAATGGGGCAGGAGTCCATCGGCCCTTTGCGTGAGGGGCTGTCAGGAGGAAGGTACCTTCTATCTATACTATGGGAATGCCCCGCAATAGTCCCTTTCTGGACCAAAGTTACAGACACGATGTCGGTGGTGGTGGGCGAATCTGTTCCAATGGAGCCAAAGTGGCTGTTGTTGATGATCAAGGGAGACACAGATTGGACGAGACACGTTGAACTCTGGCTGGCATTAGCTGCAGGGGTAGCAAAAAGAAACATCGCCAGGGGATGGGGCTCTCAGTCGCCCCTGGCATGGGAACACTGGAGGAGGGACTTAGATTGGTGCCAAAGAGCTGAGGAAGCCATATACAAGAGTAGGGGCTGTACGAAGAAATGGAAAAAGATTTGGGGGCCATGGTGAAAGTATAGGGGTTCGGGAGGGGATTCCGGGGAGTAATCATGTCATGGTGTATCCCACTTGTGTACTACTGTGCCCTTTTTTTTTTTGTTCACCACGATGCTATCATCTAATCTGTTCCTTGAACATTGTCTATTGTGATTTGGTACCACGAGCTATGTTAAATAAAAAGATTTTTTTTTTTTAAATGACATGTCCTACTTTTTAAATACACTGCACGCTGCCCTCTGGGCATTCCAGGTCCTACCTTAGGGGTGGCATATATATTTAAAAGGAAGGTTTGAGCCTGTCAAAAGGCTTTTTTGCCCGGTCGAAATGACAGTTTAAAACTGTACACACAGGCTGCAATGGCAGGCCTGAGATTTGTTTAAAGGGCTTCCTAAGGGGGTGGCGCTATAAGTCCTGCAGGCCCACTAGTATCATTTAATTTACAGGCCCTGGGTACATAGAGTATCACCTCACTGGGAACTTACAAGTAAATTAAATATGCCAGTTGGGTGTAAGCCAATTCTACCATGTTAAGAGGAGAGAGCACAAACACTTTAGCGCTGGTTAGCAGTGGGAAACAGTACAGAGTCAAATGGCCAACGAAAACGGGTTCAGAAAAATGGAGGAGTGAAGGCAAAATGTTTAGGGGTGACACTGCTGTAATGGACTAGTCCAACACTGGGCAACAAATATTTTGTAGAGCTCTGTTTGGAACACCTTTGAATTTTATTACACATTTTCTGCTAATCCAAGCCCTGTGTTGCCAAATAATATTGAATTATATATAAAAGGTTGATATGCACAAATACTCAGAAGTGAGCTAGAGAAAAAGGTCAGTTTCCCAGGGGCCCCTTGGAAGGTGGGGCCCTTGGCAATTGCCCTCCATGCCTTAAAATGTTTCAGGGTGAGTGGTAAGTCCTCAATTTACAGAAGCACTAACAACGGCGGTAGGTCTGACTTTTGCATTAATGCATGTGCACAGTCACACACATACAGGTTACTGTACACACACACAATGGACACAAATACAGGTGCCCATGCATGCACAGTCAACAAACTATAACAATCCCCAATGGGCTGCACAGGGGTGACCATGCAGATAATTTAGATATTTACAATCGTCATCACATAATATACAACTGGTCCATTTCTGCAGTTCAGAATGTCTTATAATCATCACATTCCCTCCATCCACAGACCTCTGTATAGTGTGACAGTATCTTCAATCATGATCTAGCTTCCCTGTACCCAAAACAACATAAGATCCACACCAGCTTGACAGTGGTGTTTCACTAAGCTTGAGAAAATGTTGAGATTGCTAAACTCTGCCCACATGGCATGGAACTCATGCATCATCTTATGAGTGACCACGTCAAACTAAATGTGGATCCTGTAGATAATCCTACAGCTAGATCCAGGTGCAGTGGCAAGGGGATTAGATGTTGTCTTAGCAGCCGTTTGTGCAGTAAAGTGTTGTTAGAAATGGGGTCTCTAGTTGGAGAGGTTTGCACCCTGTCCAAGTAGGAACCACTACTCTATGAGGGTAAGTCAGATACACTCTAAATTAACCTGTGCTCAGCCTCTGGTAGCTTGGCACAGTCGGGTTTAACTTAAGAGGCAAGGTGTGAAGTATTTGTGCAACACTTAAAATACAGTAACTCAATAAAAACACCACAAAAGACTCCACACAGGTTTAGAAAAATAGAGAATATTTATCTGGTTAAAACAAGATCAAAGCGACAAAAATCCAATAAGTAGAAGTCGAGATATGAATTCTTAAAGTTTAAGTGTGAAAACAGTGCTTAGACGTCACTAGCGGTAAAAAGGTTATTTGAGGTCGCTAGGGAGCGGTACAAATTCAAAGTTCAAGTCGACCGCAATCGGCGACTAGCTAGCTACATGACCCAGACAGCGTTGTCGTCGGCTCCATTGAAGTCAATGCAAAGCTTTGTCGTCGAACAGCCTCTGCGTCGCTGTTGAGCCGCGCAGGCTGTGGATTCTTCATCGTCGAGCCGCCTCTGCATTCGCGTTCAAGGGCATAGCAGTGGAAATTCTCATGCAGTCGAGGCAATTCATCGGTTTTTGGAGAAATCAGCTGCAGAACCCACTTCTGAGGCCCAGGACTGGAGGGGGCACCTCAGGCAAGGGTAGGACTCACAGATGGCAGAGTCCAGCAGCACCAGCAGGATTGCAGGAAGTCTTCAGTGACCCTGAGACTTCAGAAAATTGTTGGTAAGCCAGCAGGCCCTTGGAGTCACTTTGGGTTCAAGTAAAATGGGTCCAGTCCTTGTCCCCGGCAGGGCAGAAATCAGCAGGGCAGCTCAGCAAAGCAGAGAAGCAGTTCCTCAGAACAGTCAGTGACAGCAAAGTGGCAATCCTTTAGCACAGCAGCTTTTACTCCAGCCGAGTTCTTCTCATGTCCAGTAGTGTACTGATTTGGTAAGGTCAGAGCCCTGGTAATTCTACCCAAAAGTGCCTTTGATGTAGCTGATGACTTCACATGAACTCTCTGAAGTGCACAACGATCCCTTTCAGCCCAGCCCTGGCTCCAGACTGCCATTAGGCGGTAAATCAGCTCGTTGTGTGAGGACAGGACACAACCTATTCAGATGTAAGTGTGAGCCGCCTCTCCCCCTTCCTGCCCAGGTAAGCTATCAGTATGCAGATGAATGCCGACGAATCTCCTTGAACACCCAGCCCATCCTGTGTTGTGGCTGTCTAGAGGGAATGCACAAAGTGTAGCTGTCACCCAGCTCAGACGTGTAATGGAGACAGGCTGTCAGGAACAAATAGTTATAAGCACAGAGAAATGTCCACTTTCCAAAAGTAAAAAGAACAGATGATGGACGGAATGCTGAAAAAATGAAACATTCATCCCCAGTTACAGACCAGGGTTTAATCCATAGTCCTGAATTGTTCCCACTCAACCTCCATTGAGGAAGATTGTGTGCTCTTCAAACTACATGCATTCACCTCTGACTCTCCTCTTGATCCGTGCCCTACAAAATACCTTAAATACTGGGCCCCCATCTTAATGCCACTTTTTATCCAGCTAAATAACCTATCTCTAGCTGTATGAAAAGTACCCAAGGGATGGAAGAAGGCTCTAGTCCTTCAACTCCTTAAAAATCCCAATGTCTGACCCTTGCCAACTATATAACAATTTTCCTCCTACCTGACCCTGCCAAAACCATTGAATGTCGTGTTAATACGCTGTCATCCTCTCTTCTGTCAATTATACAAGTTGCCCAACATGTGGCATATGTCATCAAGTGTTAAGGCTTCCCTGTGTCCACCTGTCTCCACTCTGGCGTTGATCTAAAGTGTTTGGTCTCCTGAAGAACGTCAAAACCAGGGTCTGGAGGGTGGTTCATAGCGAATTTGTCTACCATCAGAGATGCGGGCAGGTGTAAGAAGGGGACAGCATCTTATGCTGCTTTTTATCTGGCACTAGTTGTGCTTCTTCATGCATGTTTGTGTTCATAATATATGTGGTGTGTCTTGGTGGAAAGCGCATGAACAATTCCCTTCTCGCTGAGTTTATTTCTCTTTTAGCTGTTGATGGGTTTTGAAAGATCAAAATGTCTGCTGCTTGACATTTACTAGAGCAAGTTTGAGATTAAATACCCACTTTCACTAAAGCAAATCAGTTTCCACAATGCCAAATACTCTTAAATCTACACCTGTGAAGCTATTTTAACTCTTTGGTTTCCACGCTTATCAGGCTTTCGTATTTCTTTTTTTAAACTCTTTTTTTATTGAGCAGAAATATGCAATAAATACAAAGAAAAGCAGGCAAAAAAAAATACATACAGCAATTACAAAAAGCAAAGATGAGGTGGCATAGTGCATATTTCAAATGGGAAAAAATAGCAGCATTCACAGATCTACCCAGGAAGAGTATAGAAAAGTCAATTTATCAAAAGTAGATATTAAAGTGCAGCTGTGCCTTTAGTAGACTTTTCCATTGAAAAAATGAAAGCTCTAGAGAAATGCTAATGCAAAGTCTTATAGTCGATAAATTAACTCTTAAGATCATTGCTTTCTCCTCCTAGTCAGCATGATGAGATAAATATGAAGAAGAGCTGCAAATAGCATTGTAAAATAACATAGTGCCCATTTTCACATAGGACAGGTTAATAAGATTTATATTCATAGCCTAGCAACATCGAAACAAATCTTAGAATAATTACCTTCTCCTCGCAGCACCGTAATCAACACAATGAAATAAATATGTAGATACACTGCCGATAGCATCCATACAATGCCATGGCACCTATACAGAGCAGATTAGCAAACTACGCATTCATGACCTGACAGCATAAAAAAACAATTGTTTCTTTTTTTTTTAAAGAAAATGTTAAAGTGCAATCGGGCTGATAATGAATATTTACATTATGAAGAGAAAGTACTACAGAAGTGCTGGTGCATGATACTATAACCTAATCCATAAAGTGACTCTTAAAACATAACATATTTGATTACACTTCACGTTACGAACGAGTCACACTAACAGGCACATGCATCAACCATTTTTGCGAGCGCAAACGGTGCGATTCGCAAAAATCGGCCGTTTGCGCCCGCAAAAAGGGCATTTGCGATGCATCAAGGTTCAAGGCACTCGCAATCTGAGAATTCACAATTATTTGCGATTTCTCAAATTGCGATTGCATTTAAGGAATCGCAATTTGCGATTCCTCAAATGCAATGCAAGAACCACTTTAGAATAACGATTTCACTAATAGGGGGCGCAAATTACCATGAAGTTGAACTAGATGGAAATTTGCAAAAACTTTGAAAAATGCACTTTGGTGCATTTTTCAAAGTTTCATGTTGTGCACACACATGCCCTTGGGGCATGTGTGTGCGCAACATGGGTGCACATCACTATTTCAGGGGTGCAACAGGGTGTCATTTTGACACCCTTGCACCCTTGAAATTGCATGCGCAATTTGCGAGTACCTATTGGTACTCGCAAATTGCGCATGCAATCTCCCATTCATTTCTATGGGCCTGCAGGCCCATAGGAATGAATGGGGAGCCATTCCATATTGCGAGTCGCAATTAAGGAATTTGTAGGAATCGCTATTTTCTCAGCAATTCCTACATGCATAGGCATTTGCGCTTCCTTATTAGCGAATCCTTATTTTTCGCTAATAAGGAATCGCAAATGGCATGTTTGATGCATGTGCCTGTAAATTATTCTTGTAACTATCGCAAACACAGAGATACAAAAAATAACCTCAGAATTATTCTATTGCAGAACTAACTCTCTGGTTGGTTTCAATGATCTCTAAATGATGCCATATGATTGCAAACCTTTTCAAACCACCTACACGTTTCGCTTTTGCCTGTTTGAACTTCCTGGTCCTAGACATTTTTTCCCTCCAGTCCTGTAAAGTTGGAACTAAGCATGTTCTCCAGTTTTGGAGGATCAATGAGCGGGCTATCGTTAGTGGAATGTATATTAAAAACTGCCCCCCCCATTGATTCTCTTACTCTCCTTGGAAGCTCCAAACAACACTTAGCTTGCTTCTGGAGCTATCCTAGTCTGTACAACATGGCTAATAACAGCAAATAGTCAGGGCCGGACTGGGCATAACGAGCACCGGGCGTTTCCCCGGTGGGCCGCCAGAGTGGGGGCTGGTTTTGGCCCCTGGGGGCCATTTTTCTTACCGGGGCCGGCAATATCATCCTTCTGTAACAAAATCGGACGAAACCGGCCCTGGCACACAGCTCGGCCGCAACCCCCATCCACCCCCCTCCCAGGGGGGCCGGCCGAGCAGTTTGCCAGGGCCGGTTTCGGTTCCCAGTCCGGCCCTGCAAATAGCCCTCCTCAAAGCTGCCACAGTTGCGGACATATATAAAACGTGTGAAGCTAACCCCCCGCTCCTTCTTGTTGACAACAAAAGCATTGTTCCGAGACCGTTGGATACATTTTGTGAAGGACTGTTGGAGTATAGTACGACATCCATCAGGACAGAAAGGACATTCTCTTAAAATTTGCTGCTCTCAAAGACTTATAGCCTTTCTCTGAAATGCTCTGCCAGTCACCTTCAGATAATCTACATTGCGTTTTTTCAATAACTTTACCCACAAAACTGGTGAATTGGTCCTGGGTCGAATGATTGCGTAGCAGCCTATACCACTTGCCCACTCCCGTAAGCTTGCTTTTTACAATCGTAAGAATGGCTGAGTGAGCTTCTTGACTCATATCTTGGTGATTGATAGCTAAGAAATGGGTTATCTGTTGAAAACTATAAAAAGAACGAGTACACTGAGCCCCACACCTCGAGGTGTGCTCCTCCTATGTTATAACATTTGTCCCTTAAAACGAAGTCACCTACCTCATTAAAGCCCAAAGAATTCCAGAATCGTATCTCAACTCTAAATATAGTCAGCCCTACATAATGGCCCTCCTGTAAATTAAGGTATGGATACCCTGCAGGAATCTGATGTTATTTACACAGAGCTTTCATCCGACTACCAAACTTTTGGAGTGTCTTATAACCGGTCTTCTTGGGTAATTTTGCTGTTTTAATAAAGACTGGTAGACTTATCACAGATTCCCACAACATTTTCTCTAACATAAAAGTCATCTAATACACCTCTACCTTCCAATAATCTCGCCATAAATCCATTAATGCTGCATGATAATATGTCTGCATTTGGGGGAACGCCAGGCCTCCCTGAACCTTATTTAATTGCAAGACAAAGTATTTCAACCTAGGGGCTTTCTTTTTCCAAACAAAGGGGCATATTCTCAAGGCGATAGCGCAGCGTTAGCAGCACTTTTCTGCCGCTAAAGCGGCAATATTTCTATCGCCATATTCACAAGCTGTCGCTAACAGCCATTAGCGACAGCTTCCTGGCGATAGCGGCCACTAATTACATCGCCAACGATGTTAGCGACAACTAACGCTAATCATATGCATTGTAGGCTTTCCCGTGTTAAAACGCACGCTAACCCCACTTCGAGATATTCTCAACGATCGCCCGGACCGGCGATACGTGAAAAAAACAGCGGCTAAGGCCCGTTAGCTGCTGGGACTTAAGACCAGAAAATAGCTGGTCTTAAAAATGGGGATAACACTTGGGGCCACATCCCAGCAGGTTTTGGTGCTGGACAGCGCTGCAAGCAATGTTGCAGCGCTGCCCTGCGACAAATCTACAGTGCAGGAATGCGCACTATCAATAAGATAGTGCGCATTCCTGGGCCCCAGTCATGAAAAGTGTTGCAGCGCTGTGACCAGACAGCGTTGCAACACTTCTCACTATGCCCTTCTTGCAACAGCATGGATGCGCTGTATTCACTGGACAGCGCTCCATGACGCAAGTAATGGCAGATACATCAGGAATCCTGACGTATCTGTCTGCGCTAAAGACACGCATTGCTGCAGTCGTGTCACAACCATGACGCAACTCCAGCAATGCATGGGGCCAGCCTATCCCTGTGGCACTGCGTCACCCTCACGCCTGCCATCAGGCAGGCGGAAGGTACTGACGCAGTGCCGTTCATGAGGGGTGCCCGAATGTTGGCGCTGTTGGAGATCCATCGGTGGTGGTTGCGCGCTGCGGTGTCATCGTTTGGAAGCATTGGTGGAGTGTTGGTGCGGAGGGAGTTGACGAGACGTTCCTCGGTGGCCTTGATCCAGCTGTGACGGGGTGCGATGATGGCGGTGGCGTCCGGTGGGCAAGGTGAAGATGTGATGTTACCAATGATGGTCAGTCCAGGAGAGTCCGGTGTTGTAGCTGTAGTTGAAGTTCCCGCTGGCGGAGGTGACGTGCTCGACCGTGCGTCCTGCCATGTGCCATGTTGAGGACTTGCTGCTTGCGTCTGATGTAGGGGACCTTCCCCAGGAGGGGGTGGTGTCCTGGTCACTGGGGTTGTACAGGTGGAACTTGAGTTCACCGAGTATGATGTTGTCGGTGGATGGGAGACCCTGGGGTGCAATGAGGTCTACAATGGTATTGGAGAATGGGGGGCCATGGCCTGGGGGCCTGCACATGAGGGTGCCGCAGAGGATGTGCTTGGACTTGGTCCGGATCTGGGAGTTGAGCTGGTCCATGGTCACCCTTGGGTCATTAGAGTGCGTGGTCAGTCGGAGTCTGCTTCTGTAGGTGATAGCAATGCCTCCTCCTTGATGGTCGGGGTGCTCCTTGCGGGTGATACTGCAGCCGTCAGTGATGGCGATGGCGATGTCCGGTCCAGAGCAGAGGTTGGCCCTGGCAGGCGAGGTTGCGTCCAAAGTTGATGGCGAGGATGGTGCTGGCGTTGTAGCGGTGGAGTGTCCAAGAGGAAGGTTCCTTGGTGCTGAGTGCAGTCCAGGGGCAGACGGACGCAAACGGCGTAGCCTATGAGTTGCCTTTGGCACGGGAGACGACCATTACAATGCAGGCAGTACATCGTAAACAACGCAACTCCGACAACGCAGGTGCCTTTACATCGCATTTGATTACAACGCATTGTGAGGTCAGTGATGGGGTAATTTAAAGTTTTTCGGGTGGGCATGGGTTTTGGATGTAAAATAAGAAGATTGGGGTGTGTTTTGGGGTAAAAGATTAAATTTGGGTGTGTTTTTGGGGTAAAATATGAAAATTGGGGTGTGTTTTGGGGTAAAACATGAAATTTGGGGGGTGCTTTTGGGGTAAAATATGAAATTTGGGGTGTGTTTTTGGGGTAAAATATGAAAATTGGGGTGTTTTGGGGGTAAACCATGAAATTTGGGGTGTGTTTTTGGGGTCAAATATGAAAATTGGGGTAAAATATTAAATTTGGGGTGTGTTCTTGGGGTAAAATATGAAATTTGGGATGTGTTTTGGGGGCCCAAAAAGGAATTCCAGGGTTCACGGTTGGGTTTGGGGTGCAAAGGTTAGTTTGGTGTTGCACTCACTGACGTGGGAATAGTGATATTTATGTCTCCGCTATGCAACACCTACCCTTGCAATGTGCCTAGTATTAGTATGCATTGGAATGGAATGCGATGTTATGTCATGCGTCGTAACTACTTATGTGCTCTTGGCACCCGAGTGGTACGCCCGCTGTGCATGTGCGCACTACGGCCGCCATTGAGAAGTGCTGGGGGGGCGGGACAGCTGTGAGGTGGTAAACGCCGGAAAGAATACTGGATGGGACGTGTACGCGGGGATGTGTGTGTGAGCGGGTGTTGTAAATATTTCAATGAGGGAAGTCTTACCTCGAAGCCGAGTCCTGTGTCTTCGTAGCTCCTGCTCTCCTGCGTCGGCTTCCAGGAAAAGGAAGTAGGCAGTCAGGCTCCCTCCCCTGAGTCAATCACAATGCTGCGATGCGGCGGTGCGATTGGTAATTGGCAACAGGACAAGTCATGCAGCCATGGGCCGGAGGGGTGGGCATGTTCTCCATGCAGGCTGTAATGCAGCCTGCATTGCGAACAGGGAAGTGCGCATTACTGCTTTGGGCGGACTGAGTGGGCCGGCCACACACTCATTGCGCACTTGAGTGGGCATGCCAATCCACCCAGGCCCTGCTCCCTGTTTGGAGCAGTCCTACCCACCCTCCCACCCCCTGAGGATACATAGCATGATTACATCAGTCAGTTATCTCTTGTTTCTCCCTTTTGAATCTGTTTTTTTGGCTTCTCTGAGCCCGAGCTTCCCACTTTCTGCCGCTGCTGCCCCTGCAGCCCCGCCCCCCTGTCCTCGCCCGTTCCCGCCTCCCAGCTGATCGTTCCTCCCCCTCCCCTACTAAATGGCGGCCGCTGCGCAGTCGCACGCAGCGTGCGAGCCGCTGGCGCGCCAAGGGCGCGCCTAAGGCAAGCCCGTCAGCACCCGTCCGCGTCCCGACCGCGACCAGCGCCATGAACCCTGGATCTCGAGCCACCCACTGCTACAGCACAGCCACCCTCCACGCACTCATCCCCGGAAAACTCAGAGACTGCCAACAGGCCTCGCCAAACATGACCCACGGCCAGTTATCCTGCCTCCACTGCCGCCAGACCTTAACCACCACCCCGGCCTCCAACACATCCGACACCAGCACCGGCGACACCCTAAGATGCATCCTCCTCAACGTGCGCTCCGTGCACAAACACCCCGTGGCCCTACTCGCCACCACAGACGACATCCGCACCCTCCTGGACCAAGGCCACTCTGCAGGCCTCATCCTACTCGACCTTTCAGCGGCCTTCGACACCGTCTCCCACCGCACACTAGTTGCCAGACTACACGACAACGGCATACAAGGAACAGCCCTAGACTAGAGCCGATCAGTCCTCACCAGAAGAAGCCAAAGGATCAGACTGCTACCCTTTCTCTCCGATCCCACGTAAATCACCTGCAGTGTCCCACAAGGGTCATCTCTGAGCCCAACCCTCTTCAACATCTACATGGCCCCCCTCCCCGCCATCGTCCGACAACACGGTCTCAACATCGTATCCTACGCTGATGACAGCCAGCTCATCCTCTCCCTCACCAAAGACCCCACCACCGCCAGACTCAACTTCCACAAGGGTATGCAAGACGTCGCAGTCTGGATGACCAACAGCTGCCTGAAGCTCAACGCCGAGAAGACCGAAGTCCTCGTCCTTGGAGCCACCCCTTCAGCATGGGACAACACCTGGTGGCCGACTGCCCTCGGAAGCCCACCTACCCCCTCGGACCATGCCAAAAACCTCGGCCTCGTACTCGACTCATCTCTCACCATGAACCGACAGGTCAATGCCATCACCTCCAGCTGCTTCAACACCCTCCGCATCCTCCGCAAGACCTTCCAGTGGATCCCACCGGAGTCAAGGAAGACAGTCACCCATGCACTCATCACCTGCAGACTTGACTATGGAAACGCACTCTACTCCGGCATTAACAAGTCCCTATTCCGCAAACTCCAGACATTACAGAACACCGCCGCCAGACTCGTTCTCGGCATCCCCCAGCACGAACACATCAGCCAACACCTACGAAGACTCCACTGGCTCCCTGTGGAGAAAAGAGTCACTTTCTAAGTCCTCACTCATGCCTACAAATGCCTACACAACAATGGACCCAAATACCTCAACGTTCAACGACAGAATCAACTTCCATGTACCCAAAAGAAACCTCCGATCTTCCAACCTCGCACTGGCCGAAACCCCGCGCATCCACAGAGCCAGAGCAGGTGGAAGATCCTTCTCCCACATTGCAGCCAAGACCTGGAATGAGCTGCCGGCAGACATCAGACGCGCCCCCTCCCTGAACACCTTCAGGAGGACCCTCAAGACATGGTTCTTCAGCTAACAGATCTGCAGCCCCCCCCCTCTGCGCCTTGAGAACCTCACGGGTGAGTAGCGCCCTTACAATTCCCCTGATTGATTAATTGATTGAGTTATCTTCATGTGATGATTGTTCCTCTTCTGCACTGCTTGAGGCAGTGGGGCAACGCTCTTCCGCCATTGCGGTAGTGCCGCCACTGGGGGTGCGTCATCTACGTTTGATAGGCCTGAGCGACTCGCCCCCCGGCCCTCCTGCACTACGCGTCCCACCTTCTCCTTACCTGGACATTGACACCGTGGCGCACTCCACTGCACTCTCTCCAAATCTGTGACTCAGCCAGCAGGAGCCTCAGCCCGGTGTGATTTCACTAGGCTGGGTACAGCAGTCACCGCATAGTCCACTGGTGGACCTCCCGATGCAGTTGGCGCAACAGGGCCCCCTTAGGCGTGAAGTTGCAGTGCTCACGCCACACAAGTTCGGAGTAGCACAGGGGCCTCACCCTCCACAGCATACGGCCAGTCCAACATCATGGGGCCTGTGATGCAGGGAGACGGCACACAGCATTGGTAATCCCCTTCGTGCACCCTGGTGTAGTGGTGGATCGTAGTATGCGATGCGGAACTCACCACGTTGGTGCGCAGGAGCGCCTCTACCATTGACAGTTCCAAGGGTCGCAAGGCGGTCTTCTCACACAGGTCAGCAACGTGTCTCCATGCGACCTGCCAGACTTCACCAGCAGGTACGGGCGATCGTCACGCCTCAATGTCTACCGCCACGGCTCATCGACTCCACAGCTCCTCCACATCCCACTCCAGGCTCCAGGCGCAGGTCCGGCAAGGCATCCAGGCTCCAGATGCAGGTCCAGCGAGGCATCAAGGCTCCAGACGCAGGTCCGGCAAGGCATCCAGGCTCCAGACGCAGGTCCAGCGAGGCATCCAGGCTCCAGACGCAGGTCCAGCAAGGCATCCAGGCTCCAGCCGCAGGTTCAGCGAGGCATCCAGGCTCCGGACGCAGGTCCAGCGAGGCATCCAGGCTCCAGATGCAGGTCCAGCGAGGCATCCAGGCTCCAGACGCAGATCCAGCAAGGCATCCAGGCTCCGGACGCAGGTCCAGCAAGGCATCCAGGCTCCAGACGCAGGTCCAGCGAGGCATGAAGGCTCCAGACGCAGGTCCAGCGAGGCATCAAGGCTCACATCCTGGTCATCCTGGATGTTGGCTGGCTTGCAGGGGTTGCTGATGTGTGCTGCACTTGGCCCTGGCTGCTCCATTCTGCATGTTATTGTTTTTTATGCCTATTTTCTATTGGGGGTTGACTGATAGGCTATTTTTTGCATTGGAGGCAAGAAAGCTCACGTTTGGCTGACTAACGTGAGTTTTCTTGCCGCTAATGGGTCTATCGCTGGATTTCGCCCGCTAACGCCGGATCCTATTGCCATTGCGCTAATGTTAGCAGCAGTTTTCACTGCCTAACCCTGATACTATCGCCATGTAGCGGCGGCTTGGGAATACGCCGCTAACATGGCGATAGTTTTCAGGGTTAGGCGGCGATAAGAAAACTGCTGCTAACTAGCGTTAGCGATAGTTATCGCCATTTCTTGTGAATATGCCCCAAAACATCTTATAGATGAATGGAGCTCCTGAAAATAACTATTGCTGATTTTGATCGGTTTGGAAAGAAGGAATAAAAGTAAGGGTAAAATGAACATCTTGATAAGTGCAGCCCTCCCGATCACTGTCAGAGGAAGAAGTTACAGTCTTTTCAGTAACCCCTTGAGTGTCCTCAGCATTACCATATAATTCATCTGAAATAGCTGAGAGAAATCATTAGTAACTTGGACTTTGCGAACACCCTTGCTGCTGTCAGGAAGCTGGAAGATCCGCAGCCAATACGTTAAATAGCAATAAATCTGTTTTATTCTGATTAATCCTATATCCACCAATACTCGTGAATTCCTCAATCATATTGAGAGCCCCATGCACATTCTCTCTATCTGGTTTTAAATACAAAATAATGACATCTGCAAATAGCTATAACTAGGACATCCCCTCCACTGGAGCACTAATGCCCCCGTTGCCACCTAACTTTACTGCTAGTGGCACTATAAAAAATTGAAATAATATTAAGGACAAAGGACACCCTTGACGGGAGCCTCTACTGATTGCCACCATTCCAGCCATGCTAAAGTTAACAAATACCTTTGCCTGTGCCTGTTGATATAAATTCGTAAGCATCAAAATAAATCGTGGGAGTAACCCGAATTTACGTAAGCTAAAAAACAGGGCCTCCCAATTGACCAAATCAAACGCCTTTTCCTCATCCATCATTATTATGGCTGCACTCATTTGAATACATGAAGTGTCTATCTCGTGTATTACAAGCTCAGTGTTCGCCACCATGAGAAGATTGGAAATGAACCCACTCTGGTCCTTATGAATTAGCAGCTGGCATGATCCGTGTAGCCCATACTTTCATCAACAGTTTGTAATCTGCGTTGAGGAGGCTGACTGAGGTATTTCGGGCTTTTTATGAGGGGCTATATTCTGAGAATATTAACACCCATGAGAGACTGGAAGAGCTCTATAAGGATCCGTACAGGAAAATATTAAATGAAGAGGATCAGAGAGCTCTAGAGGAACCGATTACTCTGGAAGAGCTTGTTGAAGCTGTGGGTTCATTAGCAACAGGGAAAGCTGCTGGTCCCGATAGGCTCCCGCTGGAACTATACAAAATCTTATTAGCAGAGATACAATCAGATATGCTGACAGTATTCCAAGAAGCACAGAAGGGGGACGCCCCTGCGTCGTGGGACACAGCCAGTATCATTATCTTCCTAAAAAAAGATAAACCACCCACTTTACCAGGGTCGTTTAGACCAATCTCACTATTAAATTGCGATGGGAAGATCTACGCAAAAATACTGGCCACACGACTCTCTCGAGTGATTACGCCCTTAGTCTCGGTCCACCAGCATGGATTTATACCAGGGAGAGGCACGGTCAACCACATAGGCAGAGTTACTGCATTGTTAGACACTGCCAATGTACGGAAAGCGCCATGTGGTGTGATTTTATTGGATGCAGAGAAAGCGTTTCACCGTGTCTCCTGGGAATTCTTATGGGCAACAATGCAGTAGCAAGGCTTTGGACCTGGTTTTATCCAGGCAGTTAGAACCATGTATAGATCCCCAATTGCTAGGGTTTGTGCACTGGGGCGTGAATCGAACCCTGTACCTATATCAAGGGGTACCCGACAGGGCTGTCCCTGTTCCCCTCTGTTATTTGCTTTATATATCAACCCGTTCCTGAACCTGCTGGAATACAGCTTAAATACACTCCCCCCGAGTCCCGGGCGGGAACAGGTTGATATATTAGCATATGCAGATGATATAGCGATAGTATCGTCGGATCCAGCCATGACCCTGGTAGAGACTGAACAACTAGCATCAATATATGGGAGGAGTTCAGGCTATAGCTAAATCTGGCCAAGACACAGGTTATATGCACAGATCAAGTATCTTTTAAGGATCCCAGAGTTACGAAGGAGGCAACGTATTTGGGGGTGTGTCTAAATGCAAACCTGGATACGATGGTTCTGTCCAATTGGGATCCCATGTTACGCAAGATTAAAAAGGAATTCGACAGAATGGAAGGCCTACACTTATCGATGCTGGGAAGTTGTAACGTCTTAAAAATCAATGTTTTGCCAAGGGTCCTATATTTTTTTAGGGCGATCCCTTTAGAATTTGCAGGGAAACAGATCCAGAAATTACAATCTATATGTAGCAGCTTTTTGTGGGCCCAGGGCAAACCCAGTCGAGCTATGAAATTTATGACCCTTCCACGATCACGAGGGGCTGGGCAGTTCCCAACTTCCAGTTCTATTACTGGGCATGTATGCTACAACGTATGGGAATTCTATTAGTTGGGGAAGTCGAGGATAGTGCAGATGAAACCCCGCATATTTTTCAGATATTATTGGGCCCTAAAACAGAGAGGGTTTTTTTTAAGATCCTGGAGCCTAGCTACTACAAAAAGACCCGCTTCAAGGTGGTCCAGGCTGCCTATAAGGCTTGGCTCCAGATTCAGAGATATCTGCAGATTGGCAGGGTCAATTTTTACACCCCGACTGATGCTCCAGCACTACTTCCCTCCATCTTTTCTGATGCTATTATGGGCAGATGGAGAAGCAAGGGTATTCAGACTATAGGTGATTTAGTAGATAATAGTGGTGTTAGGGCATACTCTTCGTTGATGTCTAAGTATGATCTTCCTAAAGCTAATTTTTTAAATACCTGCAGATTCGTGATTACTTGCTAAAAAGAGGGGATATTCCACGCCTGGCACAGAAAAATAACTTGCTAGAAGTAGTGAGGGGTCTGGGAAGGATTGGTAATCTATATCAAACACTTACCGCTATACAAAAGGATGATCTAGAGGCACAGAATGCTAAATGGAACATCAGGCTATCCCTTGGAGGAAATATCCTACAAGAGTCTATCGCTCTAGCTGATAAAGTTTTAATCTCCTCCAGTCTTAAAACACAACAATATAAGACCATGTACAATTTATATTATACTCCTGCAAAAATTGCACGTTGGGGTGGCTTAAATGAAGATAAATGTACTCGGTGTGGGATAGATCAGGCAGATATAGTCCACATGTTTTCAACATGTCCCGAGTTGAAACAATTAATTAATATGATGCAGACCTTCCTGACGGAAGTGACAGGGGCACAGATTGTGATAACCCCTACAGTTATGCTGCTGGGAGTTTTAGAAGATGGTATGCTAGCACAGGGAATGTATGCATTTAGATATTTAATTTATATCGCGGTTGCAGTGGCTAGATTATGCATAGCATCATTGTAGCGGCAGAAAGAACCCCCTACCTTCGAAATGTGGAGAGGAAAGTTATATGCTATATGTAAACTTGAAACTAGTTTATATGCTATCAAAGGGCTACAGAGACGGAGACTGGGTATTAAGATTTGGGGGCTCTTATAGAACATCTAACACCAAATACAGATTAAAGATGATCTCTGGGAAGTTTTTATGTGATACAACTAATATATTCACTCACCCTGTGAAACAATTTGTATGTATATAATTTCAATAGAAATTGGAGGAAGCATCTGACCCTCATGCTTTAACTACTGAGATATTATGTTTATTTTATGTCTGGCATGATCTAACTGGCTTATGCTCTTCTTTCTTGCATTTTGTTTTTTTTGTTTTTGTCTATGTATTTTGTTTTTGCAAATGGCTATTGGCTAATGAATAAAAAATAAAAAGAGGAGGCTGATTGGTCGTTAAGAGTTCACATTCATAGGATACTAGACAATGGAACAGAATACTTCATATAGCCTTATAGCCCGCCGTAGCGGGCTATACCGGCTATTAAAGGCCCGCTGCAGCGTTAAAGGCCCGAGCCGAAGGCGAGGGACTTTAACAAGGCAGCGGGACTTTAATAGCCAGTATAGTCCTGCTACGAAGGGCTATAAGGCTATTAGAACATTCTGCCACTAGAGGGCAGAATGTTCTAACAAATTAAACAAAGGCTTCAGGGAGCGCGAGGGGATTGAAATCCCCTCAGGCTCCCTGAAGTCTTTGTTCACAGCCACAAAGAAGCATTGGAATGTTGGAGCTCCGGGCTTATACCAGCCATTATAAGCCCGGAGCACTCCATTGTTTTCAATGGAGCTCCCAACATTCCAATGTTCTAATATAATGTAGACTTCTATAGTGCTGCAAGAAGATCTGGGCTCCTGCTCTGTTACCAACCTATAAGTAAATTAATTTTCAATTTACCTGACTATTGATTTATCCTGCTTAATTCGAGTAGTCCAGGCCAAGAATTTGTCTATCTGCTGGTTCTCCTCACAGGGTTGCTGCTGGTACTCTTTGGAATGGTTTATTTCTTCAAGAGTAAAAAAATCTCTAAGATTTTGTTTCGCATCCTTTAGTTCATTCTCAGAAGGCCCCGTACCTACTGCCCTCTTACTTGCCCTTAAGGCGTTATTCACTGCTAGTTTTAATTTTGCTATTTGCCAGGCCCGCTTTTTATCTTTCTTTGCTTTAAATGCAATAATACGCCCTTGTGCCGTGGCCTTAAAGTCCATCCAGACTGAAAAAAGTGGGGCTGTATTTCCATTGATGAGAAAGTACTCTGCTGTGAATTTTTATCATCTCTCTCAGCCACTCTAGGTTTGTCAGAAAGGACCTATCTAACTGCCACCTTGACCTTTCTCTACTGGGTATTGGCAGCTCTACCATCATAAAAACCACTGACTGATCGGAAAAGGCATTCGCCCAGGTATCTGACCCTGCCCTTTTAATTGTCTGAGAGACTAAAAAGAAATCAAGGCGCGATGCAGTTTTAAAGAGATGCGAAAAGCAGGTATATAGTAAAAAGTCCCGGATGATATAAAGCACCAGGGAACTACTAACTGAAAATCCTTTTTCATGATGTTTAGCACTTTTTTTGTCTTGGGTTTGAGCTGTTTTTAAACCTTATTTGATGTCTCTAATGTCAAGCCCTGAATATAATTGAACCCCCCCGAGGATCAATGGCCCCTCAGCCCCCATAGCGATATTATGGATTTGTGATAATGCGTCAAGCTCGTCGCTAACGGGGCCATAATAATTAGCCTGATTGAGAGGGACTCCATGGACAAGAACTTTCAGCCATAGCCACCTATCTAGGGGTCCCTAATCACTTCCCTTACTACCCAGTCAATGCCTCTCCCTAGATAGATCACCACACCCCTTACAGCCAATCCTGCTGAGGCAAAAAGCACTTGAGGGTATTTCTTTGGAATAAAGATCTTCGGGCTGTTACTCTTGACATGGTCTCTGGAGCTATGCAAATGTGTGTCTGTGCTGTTTTCCAGATAGTTATGGATTTGCCGCATGGGCTGGACTGTTCCGATGGGGAGCAGGGTCAAGACTGATTTGCATATGGCTGGGTCCAAACTGGGGTGGCATGGTGAGGAAAAGAACGGTGGATTTAACCCAGATCTCTTGACTGGGGGACAGTGTTTGAAAACTTTCAGCACTTTGTCCATTATCTTGTTGTGTTTGCTATGTTCGCCCTAAGTGGGCAAGTGTATGCCCAGACATGGTCCCTTCTTCGCTGTGCCACTGGATGCAAGCTAGACTTGCTGATGAAGGGTGATACCCTGACACCAGTTCCAGGATGCTTGTTTCAAGTCCAGGGAGGACCTGGCCTGGCAGTTCGGGCTGGACTGTTCCCATGGGAAGCAGGGTGAAGACAGATTTACATATTGCTGGGTTCAAACTGGGGTGGCATGGGGAGCAAAAGAACAATGGATTAAACCCAGATCTCTTGACTGGGGGTGAGTGTTTGAAAAGTTTCACCATCATCTTGTTGTGCTTGCTATGGATTTGCCACAATGCCATCAATCCATCATTTGCTCCATAATCTGCAGATTTAAACAAAAATTGTTCATAGCTCAAAAAGATCAAAAGTTACTGAAACGTGGAAAAATGTTGCCGGATGGTAAAATGCCAGTTGCTAAGGTTGACTGGTCACCTTTCTGTTGCTTATTGCTGTATTTGGGTATCAAACTGGTAGTCATGAGTTAAAATATTTGTCCAGGACAATAAAATGAGGTAAAAGTAGCCGAAAATGTGCTTCATTCTGCCGCATAATTTGCCTTTTCTTGCCACATCATTTAGTCAACCCTGCCGCATATTTTGATCCTCCCCTCCCAGGAGTCCTGGTCGTAGAACACCACAGTCACAGTGTTGCAGGGAAAATATATTTCTCCGATCCTTAGAAATACAATTTCTTTCAATGGGACATCCCTTTTACCCTTTCCTGATAATAACATTTTAAAATTGATGTCGGAAAAATAGCACTGTCTAAATAGTGTCATGAGAAATTTTGCATACAGTGCATAGGACATACATTATAGACCCGCAGCAGCTACACTGAGGGATACTCTAAAAAAATATCAAAAAGGCTGTTTACTTTACCGAAAACATTTATATACGTTTTAGTTCCGTTTTTCTTATTTACTACTGTTGATATGAAGGCATTTTTGGGTCTGTTTTAAGCGCGCTAATCTGTGTCCGCTTTCGAGCCTTACTCGCCCAAGCTCCTTCAACATAATGCGAGGAAATATGGTGGTGCATAAGAAATGTGGTTTGTTGTGACTGCCTCAGGAATACAGATTTAATACACAACCATTTTGGAGAGGACCAGGAATTATAAATCCTGCTACGAAGGAAAAATTGCATCTTGAAAAATCTTTTCAGAAAATGCCAGGGCTCCCTCTATCGGAAGAAGCCTGGTGACGCAGGAAAGGCGATGCAGGCGATGCAGGCGATGCTAACAATACGGTGTCAGCACCTGTGCTTTCAAATGGCGGTGCGTCTCGTGCGTGCCGCCGTAGAACGGCGCGTCTCTATTTTGTTAAAATGTACTAGTTGAGAATTTTCCTGCAGTCTGCCTACAAGTTCCTGAAACGGCTGTTAAACTACCCAATTAAAATTTAAATCTTTTTGGAGTCTTTTAAGCAGCAGTACCCAATAACAGAGCCAGCCAAAACAAAGTTTATCAAGGTCGTCCGTCTGGTTTACATTGCCTTAAAGAAAAGTAAGGGGCATATTATCAAGAACGGCGTTAAAATTATCGCCAATAGAAGCCCATGTTCTGGTGTCAACATGGGCTTCTATTGGAATTCTCCAGGGCATATTATCAAGCCCATCATCGCCGCTTTAGCGGCAGTTTTCTGCCGCTAAACCGGCGATAATTTTAACGCCGTTCTTGATAATATGCCCCCAAAGTTTTAAGCGATAAAAATGTGTTGGCGTTTAGTACCAGGTTCAAATAACTTGGGGGCATATTATCAAGAACGGCGTTAAAATTATCGCCGCTTTAGCGGCAGAAAACTGCCGCTAAAGCGGCGATAATGGGCTTGATAATATGCCCTGGAGAATTCCAATAGAAGCCCATGTTGACACCAGAACATGGGCTTCTATTGGAATTCTCAAGAGCATATTATCAAGCCCATTATCGCCGCTTTAGCGGCAGTTTTCTGCCGCTAAAGCGGCGATAATTTTAACGCCGTTTCTTGATAATATGCCCCGTGGAGCATCGTAGACTTAAAGTGCTTGCTGTAACCGAAAATAAAATAGTAGATGTATGCTATTTACGAATAATAAACCAAGATATGGTAAGGATTAGTACAGAAGAAAAACGGTGATGTTCACACTTGTTTTGCTCTAATATCAAAGTTTGAGGAGTGTAAAGTTCTTTATTCATATCCAGCAGGGGAAAAACAACTCTAATAAGGTCCGGGTAAAAAAGAGCATATCAGGAATGGGTGTATTCCGCCTGAGCCCTGTGGAAAGTGATACGCTGAGGTAAAAAGAAAATCCGACATACTGGTGCTGTGCGTCAGGACAGCAGCCCTCGAGGGAGAGCCAACAAGCATAGACACAGTAACATAACATCGACTATGTAACCATGTGGGAAATGGCGTTCTTAATACCAGTCTTGTTAAACATTGACTTGAGGGCCACTGGTATAACGGAATATTCACTTAGGCCTAGTTGAACATGGGATAGAATGGTAATCAGTCAAATATAAAGCGAATTGATCTAGGGTCTTGATAAAGTTAGGCTCAGATATTATCAAGTCCAAGGCATTGCCCTTCTTGTGCATTGCATAATATGCATATTGGCTGAGACTGTGTCAGTTGCAGCTTTCCTTGAGATTTCTGATTAGCTGGTTCTTTTCAATGTTCTATGGTAGGTTGAAGTCTCCTAGATATATGTTAATTCTGCTGTGTGCGGACACATAGGTGAAGAGTTCTTCTAAGTCATCTGTCAAATGGGAGTTGTCACCAGGAGTGCTGTAATGATGTGAATATGATTATGAAAAGTTATGACAAATACAGTAGGCATGAGTTATTTTTTGCAAAGAACCTATGTTAAAGTCAGTAGATCTTTACGGATGAATTGTAATTATTATTTGTTAAGGCCAGTAAATAAATATTTTCAAATGCATACCCCATTGTGGACTCCATGGCAAAAACCATAGTAAAAAGGCTTTACTTTGTGATCTATTTGATAAGTAAAATAGGAATGGGTTTTACATTGTGAACTCTGACAAAAGCAATAGCAACTGACTTTCCATTGTAAACCCTCTGTCAAATACATTAGAAAGGGATTTGACATTGGTAATGCCATGACAAACAGCATATGAATCAACTTTACACTTTGAAGCATGAGACAAATAGAATAGGAATGGTTTTTCCATGCTGATATCTCTATTAGGATAGCTAATGATTATGTTAATATATACTTTGGGTCTCCCTAATTTGTTTGATGGGTCTCTTTAGGTAGATACCATGCGGTCATGTTTATTTTCAAGTTAAAGCCAAAAGGCTTGCCTTATTGATTGTTAAATGTTGTGGCAAAGGCACTAGGCCTCTCATTTTACATAGTGAACAAGTTGACTAAGCCTGTACATTGTACCTTTTTGATTCTGAAAAGGGTCACATTTTCCAGTAGGCACATATAGGCCCAAAATAGTTTTTATAATTATAGCCTGATTGTGCATGCATAGTCACATGGTACCTTACAGATACTGGGAGCAGAGTAGATTTACAGGAGTAGCTGCACCATGTGCTATTTCTTCGGGGTCTGTGAGTTGCTCTGCAGTTAATCTGGAAGGCCACAGTAGGAGGGGTTCCAATTTGTAATTCTACCTAAATTCTTGATATTATTTGTAAGTTTGATTACAATACTTAGTTGTAGTGCAATTATGTTTTCCCTTTCAAATAAAAAACACTGACCGGACATTGATTTATTGAGTGTTAATGTTGTGTGTTGCTGTGTTCAGATTTTCCAGTTCACAATAGCTCCCTTAAACAACCTTGGACGCCTCTTCCTAGTTACCCTTAAAGAAAGTGTTAAAAGGGGCACTTAGTCCCAGTTTGTCAGTCTGGGGTATGAAGGCCCAAGGACACCAGAGGTGAAAGACCCCTAAAATTTGTCCTAATTACTTGTGACTGTCCTGGGACCTCCTGAACCAGATTTATTATATACAGTAAGAAGGATGTTGGAAATGGCCATCTTTTTAGAGGTATTCCTCCAGATTTGTGCCTTTTGTTACTTAGCCCGTTTTTGTTGGCCATTGATCTACCCCTGCCAACCAGTGGAAAAGTGCTTGTGATCTCCTTTTTTTCAACATAGTGAAAATGACATCCACCTAATTGGCGCATTTAATTTACTTATAAGTCCTTAGTATACGGTACTGCCTGGACCCAGGACCGGTAACTTAAATGCTACTAGTGGGCTTCATCACTCGTTGTACCACCCACTGCAGTGGCCCTATAAAATCTGTCTCCAGGCCTGCCACTGCCGCCTTGGTGTGCAGTTTTAAACTGCAATTTCGACCTGGCAAAATGAAACTTTTGCCAGGCCTTACTTAAAAAATATTTGTACACCACTCCTAAATTAAGCCATAAAAGCTGACAAGGCAGAGGGCATGTTACTTAAAAGTATGACATGTGTATTTGATGTTTTATGTCCCAGCAGTGAAAAACCGCAAAAGTAATTTTTCATTGTTGCAAGGCTGGCTCTTCCACAGGTTAACAGTGGTTTACACTACTACATTTAATAAGCACTAAATTCAGTTTGGGAATAGCTAGAAAAATATTTCAAGGACTTATTTTAAAAGTAATTTAAAATCCAGCTTAATAATCAAGTCAGATTTTATATTACTAGTTTGGAGATGACACTTTAAGAAAGTTGCAAATTTTCTATCTAAAACCATTGAGGCTTTCCTGCCAGTATCCAACTGTCACCTGACCCCTGATGGCTCACCTCTGCTGAGATGGACAAAAGACTCTGGGTGTGGTGAGGGGTTCTCTTCCTTTGACAAGATGGCCTGTGGGCTATATCCAGCCCCCGCCCCCAGCTTCAAAGAAGGCCTATCCTGTCACTGGCAGATGAAGCTCACACTTTGGCCTGCCTCCTTTTTATCTTCCTAGTCAGGCTGGCTCGAAACTCAGTGTGAGGGGAGGAACTGACCAGAAATGGTGCAAGAGGTGGACAAAGGATTACCCTCCACCCAGATGCTGCCAGTAGGCATAAATGTGTACCCCACAGATCATTTCTCAGAACACTCAGGGACCTGTGAAGAATCAGAAGAAGGACTGCCTTGCTGTCTGAAGAACCTGAAGGAAGACCTGACCTGCTTGCCTTGCACCCAAAACCCCAGAAGTGACTCCAAGGGTCAGTCGGCACACCTCCTCTTCGAGTACAGGGACAAAACAAGCTTTGAGAGGCCTCTCTGCCCGCAACTGCCCAGTGGACCAGTTTCAACTGGACCTGCCTTGGACCCTGCTGCTGGCTTCTGTTTCAGTGAGTCCTGATCCCCACATGGTGCCCCCCAGGTCCTGGACATTTGGCTGGGCTTAGAGTGTACTCCTCCAGTCCTCAAACTGCAAGAAGTGGAACTTAGAAACTTTCTAACAAACTTTCTGCCTGAGAACCAAGGAGATCGGGCCGCTGTCGAAGCCACAGCTATTGACAGTGATTCACCAGTCATCCTCAACTTGCTGGTTCGCCATGCTGAAGGAGATCCGACTTCTAGAATTTTTTTATGTCTGAACGTAGAGGACTTCTCCAGGACCAACGCTGAGCAGCATCCAATCGATATCGAGGCCTTCCTTGGCATGCACCTCAAACTTCACCTGTTCAGAGCTTTCCCACTTTCATCGATGAGTGCACCTGGACCCCACTCTTCTGCAGTCTGCTATTGATCCAGCTCAGATCCAGCTTGCAGCTTGCCCCATCAATGACTCATCCATAACCACTTTTTCTCCATAAAGTTAAGCTTTCTAATGGGACAAACCTGGTTTCCTGTATTTGACCAGCGAGCCATTGCGTTCTGCCTTAATGTTTGACTTTGACCTGGTCTAGCATGACCAGATGCACACAGATGATGGTTTCTGCTTTTTGGCACTATTTTTAATTCAAACATTAAAAAATCACATCTCCAGTTCTCTTTTCTGGATTTTTGTTGTTTTGGTGTCACTTTATTTATTAAAATATTCTATATTTTTCTAAATTGGTTTGGGGTTTTCTTGTGTTGTTTTCTCACTTTATTACTGTTTGAGTGCTGTGTGCAGCATAAATACTTTACAGATTGCCTCTAAGTTAAGCCTGTCGGCTTTGTGCCATAGCCACCAGGGGTTGAGCTCAGTTTAATTTAGTGACGTTAGTGGTTGGCCCTAACAAGGATTGTGATTATTATTTGAAATGGATTCTCACCCCTTTCGGCTAATACTCTAATTTCTCACAAAGGGTTTTTACATTGTGAACTCATGACAAATTCAATAGGAAGTTGTTTTCACCGGGCACCATTGGCGTGGGTTTCCCCTGTATTTTTGCCTTTGCCTCCTATGTTTTTTCTGTGTGTTGAACTTCGTTTTGCTGGTCTAGATGCTTTGGGCACTTTGCCACTGATGTTAAGTGTCAAAGTGCAAGTGCTCCCTTTGTAAATTGTTGTTATGGATTGGTGATTCCATGATTGGCATATTTGATTTACTAGTCAGTCCCTAGTACAGTGCACTGTGTGTGCCCAAATGCTGCTAGTGGGCTGCAGCACTGATTGTGCCACCCACAGAAGCAGCCTGTAACTGTAACTAATTATTGTCAGAAACAGTGGTTCCTGTGGAATAATAGAATCATATATAGATAATAATATGCATAATCGCAATGAAAGGGTTAAAATGATGTCAGAGGGCGAAGAAACCACATACACCTATGGTTTTGGTTTGATACAATCGTATTTTATATTTCACAAACAAAATTCTATATACAATGAAAAAGAAAAATGTGCGTAGTGTCCCCAGTGAGAAACAGGAACCTAAAATATTGGTGACATAATTGTGACAGTATTTTACAAGGTATCCAAGGTATTCAAAAAAGTCGACCATTTAGCAACTCAATACACAATATACAGCAGCTATATACAATAATACGCGCTGTTAATGGTTCGCTTTCTTTTGTTGCCGACGACGTTTCGACCCTATACGTGATCTAGGGTCTCATCAGGACCTATGGATTTAGGTACATCTAGGAAAATAATGAAATAAGCATATGGCCCATGTACCGGCACAAATGCGACCAATTGGATAAAAGGTCCTAAAATTCAAGAGTACCTGACGGGTAGAATGCGCAGCCGTGTGAGGTGTACGTGCCAACAGTGGGTGATGGAGAAAAAGGAAAACAAGATACTCACAAGGACACCCAGCCGGGTACTGATTATGTGAGAAGAAAAACAAAGAGAAGAATATTAAGTATAGGGACGGCAGGCAAGATGGTAGAGGTGCTGTGAGGACTATCTGTACTAATGATAATACATACTAAGGAAACCTTACCCCAAGTGAGAGTGAAGGCTGGCACACTCTGTGGGTAGCTGAGCACTGTTACTGTGTTGATGATACACAGAGACGTGTATGAAGACGGTGATGAGGAACTCTGTTAAGAATGGGAAACAATTAGGGCCTGCACACTTTAGGTGTGGTTCTATAAAATGTGTCCCTCTGGGGACTGATTTAACTGGAGTTGGTGTTAATCACAAGCGGTGCTGTTGCACTGACCTGTGAATCACGAATGTTCAATATGGTGGTCTGGCCTGAGAATAGCAGGGGGGACAGAGTTACACTTGGTTTTACTGCATAACGGCATTGCGCAGTGGAGCAATGGCGGGCAAGGCCAAAGGTTTTTACCTACATATGGTGTGAAGCCCATCTATAGAAGCGAGTATTTTTCAATGAAGAAGAATCCTGTAATTAACAGGAATCAGCCGATTAGTGAGGCAACAGGGAGAGTGAAGCTACTGGAGTCCCTACATATGACCAGCATCATCAGGTTCTTACCTTCAATAATTGCAGTCCTCAAAGCGCGTGACCATCCACTACGCAGGCAGCACGACAGCGTCAGTCTGTCTGCTGTTGGCCAAATGACAGTGAGCCTGTGCTGACTCTGCCTTTAAATACACAATCTCCCGCCGAAAACTGGAATGACCGGCAGGCATCACAGTAGATTGCTGCAACACTGTGTCATCCGTTTTTCGGTAGAAAAAGTAAAAAGTGAAGAAAGACCGGAGAGTAAATGGTCAAAAAGTAAAGAGAAGATGATTGCAGGGTAAAGGATAGGATTACACTGTGGCAAAAAGCGGCTGCGACACAGAAAAAGGGGGCATTATAAATGAAGGATGCTTGTCCCTTTGAGAGTTTGTAAAAACGGATGCATAAGCGGTTGAAAAAGTGATGAGTATCCCATGTAGCAACCAGCAACCGTGTGGAGGAATTGTAACAAAAGGGGCATATGGGAGGACATTTTCATGTCCTAGTTGATCCACTTGGTTTGTTTTCATAACATATCTGATTCGTGTGTGTTTCCAATATTGAAATTGTGTGTGGTGAATTTCAATATTGCACGAAGACATAATTCACAATTTCTATAACTTATAGAGATTTCGTGTGCTTTTTACAGAAAGTAAATGATGAGCGGTTATTACAAGGATTAGTGCTTCATGATTAATTACTTCATCATGTTAATACATTTGTGATTTGCACCAAAAATGCGCGCAGGAAGGCATTATTAGGGTTGATGTGCTATGTATATTAGTGTGGTGCATACAAAGCGGATCTCTTACAGTTGGCATATTTACATGAAACAGTGTGTCCAAGGAGGCGCATACGTAATTATATGTTCTCTGTTGTTGATAACATCATATATTATATAATAGTCTATATTCTGCAGCCACACTCCGCTTCAACTGTGACTTTGGTAAGAAGGACATATTTTAGCCGCCAATCAAAAGGTAGACATTTGAAAAAATGATATTATGCTGAAATATAATGTATAGCATAGAGGTATGTCCTTTTGTTGTTGTTTCACAATGTACATCTATTGTAAACAACCATAGGGGACAATAATGCTTATAACTACAGATATGCATTGACAAGTTTACAAGATGCAGTTGTAGAGAGAAGATCTGATAGCAATATGGTCACATCAGTGGGCTAGTGTGGTCACAAAACCCTGCCATTCTTCGGCGGAGTTCAGCCCATCATTGATAGAGTTCATTCTCTCTATCCAGCGACATTCTAGTCGTTGTAAAATTTGTGAGATATCACCTCCTCTTTGAGAGACAACAGCGACGTCAATCACTTGCCACCTAATGTCCTCTGCAGTATGATTTTTTTAATCAAAGTGGGACACCAAAGGGGCATTGGCAACAGAGCGTCTTATCCGGCTGCGATGTTGTCCAATGCGCGCCTTTACTGGCTGTTGTGTTTGGCCAATGTATGGTAACCCACAGGGCACCATATGCAGTATACTACGTTTCGTGTATTACAATTGGAAAAGAATTCCAATGTGTGCTTCAAACTTGCATGTTCAAATACGTTAGTGTTTGATGTAAAGGTGCAGGAAACACAATTCCCACACTTATGGAGTCCTTGATTTCAGGTAGGCCCCATGTGGATTGTAATGTGTTGCTTTTACGCAAAGTGACCTCTGTAGACACCAACTCCAGTTAAATCAGTCCCCAGAGGGACATATTTTATAGAACCACACCTAAAGTGTGCAGGCCCTAATTGTTTCCCATTCTCAACAGAGTTCCTCATCACCGTCTTCATACACGTCTCTGTGTATCATCAACACAGTAACAGTGCTCAGCTACCCACAGAGTGTGCCAGCCTTCACTCTCACTTGGGGTAAGGTTTCCTTAGTATGTATTATCATTAGTACATATAGCCCTTACAGCACCTCTACCATCTTGCCTGCCGTCCCTATACTTAATATTCTTCTCTTTGTTTTTCTTCTCACATAATCAGTACCCGGCTGGGTGTCCTTGTGAGTATCTCGTTTTCCTTTTTCTCCATCACCCACTGTTGGCACGTACACCTCACGCGGCTGCGCATTCTACCCATCAGGTACTCTTGAATTTTATGACCTTTTATCCAATTGGTCGCATTTGTGCCGGTACATGGGCCATATGCTTATTTCATTATTTTTTCTTTTCCTAGATGTCCCTAAATCCATAACTCCTGATGAGACCCTAGATCACATATAGGGTCGAAACGTCGTCGGCAACAAAAGAAAGCGAACCATTAACAGCGCGTATTATTGTATATAGCTGCTGTATATTGTGTATTGAGTTGCTAAATGGTCGACTTTTTTGAATACCTTGGAAACCTTGTAAAATACTGTCACAATTATGTCACCAATATTTTAGGTTCCTGTTTCTCACTGGGGACACTACGCACATTTTTCTTTTTCATTGTATATAGAATTTTGTTTGTGAAATATAAAATACGATTGTATCAAACCAAAACCATAGGTGTATGTGGTTTCTTCGCCCACTGACATCATTTTCTATCTATCTATTTTGGGTTTATTAAGCGCAACAGCTGCCCTAGCAAAGAGGCGTCCCGGTGCTAACTAGCAGTGAGGTGACAGAAACATGAAAGGCCCTGGGACCTACGGAATGGGGAAGAGAAAAGTTTTTAGAGATTTCCTAAATTCGAGGGAGTTAGTGAACCCCCGAATATGGGCCGGTAAGGAATTCCAGAGGATGGCTGCTCTATTCTGAAAGGAACGACCACCAGCACGAACCCTCCTAACTCTAGGAACCACCACCAGATGTTGTCCCACAGAACGGAGCTGGCGAGAGAGGACATAAGGTGAAAGCAGGTCAGTCAAGATTTTAGGAGATGCCAGTTTCAGAGTTTTAAAGGCTATACAAAGAGCCTTAAACTCGATGCGCCTAGCCACAGGTAGCCAGTGTAAATGGCGAATGGCGCTTGTCACTGAGCAGACTCGGCGCAGACCAAAAAGGGATCTTACAGCCGCGTTCTGGACTCTCTGTAGCCTCTGAACTTCAGACTTATTAGCTCCCAAATACAGTGAATTTGCATAGTCCAGTCGTGACATAATCAGGGCCTGGAAGATGATCTGCCTAGTAGGGGCGTTGAAGAAGCCCAGAATGGGTTTAAGTCCCCGCAGCAGTCCGAAGCAGGTACCCGCTACTTTTTTTGTCTGAGTCTGAAAATTAAGTGAGGCATCCATCCAGACCCCTAGATTCTTCACTGCTTGCTTAGGGACAGGGGCGGTGCCAAGGCTCTGAGGCTACCAATGCTCGCTCCATAGACCGTGGTCTCTGCCCACCAACAGCACCTCCGACTTATTGGCATTCAGCTGGAGACAGTTGGCGGTCATCCACTCGGCGACTGCCGCAAGATCACTCTGAAATTTCAGGGCGTCCTGCTTAGAGTTGCGCGAGAGAGCCACCACCAACTGTGTGTCGTCGGCATAGGAGACCATGGTCAGCCCTCTGCTCTTGGCTACTCCAGCCAGAGGTTGAACATAAAGATTGAAAAGCAGAGGGCTCAAGGAGGAGCCCTGTGGTACCCCCTGACTTATGGGACGGATGCTGGAGGTGAAGGGAGGAGCAATCACCTGGAACATCCTATCCGCAAGAAAAGAGGCCAGCCACTGCAAAGCAGAGCCAGTAACTCCTGCCTCCTCCAGGCGACGCAGCAAGATATCATGAGACATTGTGTCAAACGCGGCGCTAAGGTCTAGGAGGATTAGCGCCGACGTTTGCCCGGCATCTAAAGCTTTCCAAAGATGTTCAGTCACAGCCAAGAGCGCTGACTCTGTGCCGTGGTCGGGCGAAAGCCGTTTTCGGAAGGGTCAAACCTGTTATTGGCATTTAAAAATTCCATGAGGAGAGAGTTAACATAGGCCTCCGTGATCTTTGCGGCCCACGGTAACAGGGAGATTGGCCGAAAGTTCTCTGGCTTATTAGGGTCTAAGGAAGGTTTTTTAAGCAGCAGTAGCACCCTGGCCTGTTTCCAAGCAGTAGGCACGACCGCTGAACTAAGGGATGCATTGATCACCTGTTCCAGAGGGTGTAGAATAGTGGGAAGAATTTTCCGAAATTGGCTGGGCTTCAGGGGATCAACAGGAGAGCCCGACTTGACTTTGGAACAGAGGGTGAGCAATAGGTTCTGGGGAATGGGGGGAAAAGCCTCTAAGGTAGCATTGGTATGATTACAGGGTGCCTCAGGGGGACCAGGGAGGATCGTAGGGAAGCATTTGTAGATGTTTTCTACCTTCTTAACAAAGAAGGCAGCCAGCGCTTCACACTGCTGATCAGAAGTGATCAGAGATCCAGCGGCATCCTTTTGATTTTTAAGGCTAGAGACTATAGAAAAGATGCTCTTTGCTGGATTAGTGCTCTTGCTGATTTGCTCCTCATAAAAAGCTGCGCGCTCAACTTGGATGGCCTTATTATATCTCCTTACATTCCTTTGCGATTGTGCATCTTATTATCTATATATGATTCTATTATTCCACAGGAACCACTGTTTCTGACAATAATTTACCCACCCAGGTTCCTTGGTGAGTTGCGTTCCCTTGTCCTTTTCTCGACTGTAACTGTAACTAAGGCCTGCCATTGCAGAGCCTGTGTGCAGTATGGTACTGCCATGTCGACCTGGCAAGTGCACCCACTTGCCAGGCCCTACCCTTCCCTTTTCTTACATGTCAGTCACCCCTAAGGTAGGCCCTAGGTACCCCTGTGGGAAGGGTGCAGTGTATGTGAAAGGTAGGACATGCTCTGGTGTGTGTGGCATGTCCTGATAGTGAAATACTGCCAATTTTGTTTTTCACTATTACTGTTGCAAGGCTACCTGTTCCCATAGGATAGAATAGGGAGTTTGCTTATAACATCTTATGAACATAGCTACCCCTGGAAACAAGGTAGGAAAGTAAAATTTAGTATGCCTGAACTCAGAATGTTAAAATGCATCTTTTAGTGAGGGTGATTTTTACATTCTGTGTTTGAAAATACCACTTTTAGAAAGTAGGTATTTTCTTGCTTAGCCATCCAGTGTGCCTCTGCTAGGATGTGTATTGACTGTCTGGCTTTGGAGTGACAGGGGCTGGGGAGGTGCAGTGGCTCCAGAGAGTCTGCATGGGTCAGGGCTGGGCTGAATAGACCTGGGCTGCATTTAGAGTAGGGGGAGCAGATTTCCTTTCAGCTGAATGGGCCAGGTCTGCCTTCCACAAAGCTGTCTCCACCTTCTGCCAGGAAGCTGCACCAGAGAGGACAGAACTGGTTTTGACTGAGCACAGGGCTTTTACTGTATAAAAAGAGGGGCCGAGACCCCAGACTTTTAGATCACTTCTGGGAAATCAAGAGGAACATTTGCCAAGGAGAAGAGCTGGAGAAACTGAGGAGGAGTACTGCCCCGTGCTGTTTGCTGTCTGGGGTTGGCCTGCATTGGCTACTTTCTGCCAAGAAAAGGGAAAAGGACTTTGCTGTTTGCTGTGTCCCCTGATTGAGGAAGATATCCAAGGGCTTGAAGAAGAGCTTGCCTCCTGTTCTGAAGTCTCAGGGACACAAAGACGTCACCCATAGCTCCCCTGAAATTCCTTCTGGGAGTTCTGACCTGCCAAGAGGTGCCTGTAGCTGTTCTGGGCCTCTGGTGGTTGTTCTGGCTGTGGGAGCTGGAAAAGCAATGCAACAACGAGAAGCGTGACGCATCCACACCTGTTTCCGATGCATTGCCGAAGAAATCGCCGCAGCGCCTGCCCGCGGCTCGAGAATTCACTGCACGCCGCATCGAGTGCACCGGTCTCCGAAGTCCGAGATCACCGCACTGATGCCAACGCAAGCCCTGCTGTGCGGCTGCAAGAACCCACGCATTGTCCCGGATCGTCGCATTGCTTTGAGGCACAAAGTCTGTCGCATCGTTGGGGGACACAATAAGAAACCAATGCATCACCTCCCCACGCAGTACGAAACTGATGCATCACCTCCTCTCTGGTAAGGAACCGACACATCACCTCCCCTGCGCAGCAGTAAGGAACCGACGCATCCCCTCCCCCGGAGCAAGGAACCGACGCATCAGCTTCCCTGAGTGTACGGAATCGATGCATCACCTTCCCTGTGACCCTTTTTGTTTGTGTGCGTGCCGCATCCAAGGTACTTTGTGTGAAAAGTCTTGCATCTGCAATTTGCCTTGAACTGATCTATTTCTACCATTTAAAAGTCATATTTTTATTACTGTATTGTGGATTTTTGTCATTTTGATCTTCTTTGGTTTAGATAAAGATTACTTATTTTTTTAAACTGGTGTGGTGTCCATTTGTAGTGTTTTCACTGTTACTGTATGTGTTCAAAAATGCTTTACACACTGCCTCTGAGATAAGCCTGTCTGCTCGTGCCAAGCTACCAAGGGGGTGAGCAGGGGTTATTTTAGAAGTGTATCCCCCTTACCCTGACTAGGAAGGAGGGTCACTACTTGGGCAAAGGTACCTACCTCGCTAACTAGAAACCTCCATTTCTAACAGAAGTGGTTTTACATTGCAAGCTCCTTGCCAAACACCATAAGAAAGGGTTTTACAATGTGAACCCGATTGCAAATTAAATAGAAGGGAGTTTAAATTGTGAACCCGCAGACAATAGCAATAGGAAGAGGTTCTATGTTGTTAATCCTCTATCAAATACAGCAAGAAGAGGATTTACATTGTGAACACTATGACAAACACCAAAGAAAAGGGATTCATGTGTTGAAATGTGCTGCTAATACATTAGAAGGATGTTCTCAATTGTGAACTTACTGATGAAAAGCACTTGGAAGGGGTTTAGCATAAAGTTTCATTTTTAAGTCTGTCCACGGTGAATGCTTGGTGCATCCAGAGGGAAACATTATGTTCATGCCAAGCTATACTTTGAGTCTGCTTAAAATGTTTGATGTATCACTGAGACCACATCTGTAGGAAATTGGGTGACTGGTTGAGGGGGTGAAACACTACTCAAGTAGCAACCACAATCCTTCTCAGGGTGAAATCACAAACAAACCCCAAATTAACCTGTGCTCAACCCTCTGGTAGCTTGGCAGAGAGCAGTCAGGCTTAACTTAGAGGGAAGGTGTAAAGTATTTATGCAGTACTTCAAACAGCAATAAAGTGAAAACACACCAGATTAGAAAAATAGAGTAAATTCTTATTCAATTAAACAAGACCAGCATGACAAAATCCACTCAATAGAACTGGAGGTATGCAATTTTAAAGATTTAAGTGAAAATAGGGCCAAAAAGCATGAAGCGCCAACTGTGGTTATCTAGTTGCACCGGACCGAGACAAAGTCACAAGTTCAGGCCGACCATGATGGAGCGAGGACCGGCTACAAGGACCAAGTTAGGCCCACTGAACAAGAGTACCTTAAATCCTGGTTGCGGAGAATTGCGAGGACCTACGTCGGGATGCCTTGTGCAGCCGAGGTGATGCAAGGCCCGGGTCGGAGGTGCATTGCGCAGCGTTGGTACCAAGAAGCTGTGACACTGAGATGCAAGTCCTAGTTTGTCATCAAGGAGGCCGGTAACGAGGGTAGCTTGCGATACAAAGTCCTGGTTCAAGGATATGTTGCGCACCAGCTGGTTCCGAACAGACTGTGTGGCTTGTGATACAAAGTCCTGCATCATCATTGAGGCTGCCATCAATGAGGGGCTTGTGATGCAAGTGCCTGCATGTCAGGGATACATCTCGCAGTGGTGGCTCTGATAAGGCGGCAGGCTGTGAGGCTGATTCAAAGTCCTTGTGATGGAAGAATCCTGGCAGCAGAGGCAATGCATCAGTTCTGCTGGATCCACAGATGGGCTGGCAGAGCACCTTCAGGCACATTTCCAAGCGTCCAGGACTGGGGTGGCCCCACTTGGCAGGGCATAACTCACAGTTGCAGAGTACAGGTGCTAATTACAAGAAACTAGCCCTTGAAGCCACTCTGATGGGGGTGGGTACAGGTTGCAGGTCCAGTTTTTCTCACCCAGGCAAGAGGGCAGCAGGTCAGAACAGCAGGCAGCAGTCCAACAGGGCAGCAGACCAGCAGAGTGGCAGTCCTTTCAGCAGCACAGCAGTCCTCCTTCCTGGCAGAGTCTTCTACAGGTGTAGAAGTGTACAGAAAAGGTTGTGTCTGAGGTCCAATATTTATACCCCATGCCTTCTTTGAAGTGGGAAAAACTTCTAGAGGATTCCCTTTGAAGTGTTCAAGTTTCCTGTCTCCAGACTAACTTCAGCTGTTGCAATCTTTTGTGTGAAGACAGACACAGTCTAGACAGGTGTAAGTGGGGCTGTGCCTACCTCCGCCCTCCCACCCTGCCAATGATGGCCCATCCAGGCACACCTAAGCTCCCTATTGTGTGTGGCTGTCTAGGAGGGATACACAAAGACCAACTGCCAACTACACCCAGTCATGTGACCCAGAAACAGGCTGCAAGCTCTAAATGGCTAATGCAGGAAAACACCAACTTTCTAAAAGTGACATTTTCAAAATTGAAATTGAAAATCAGACTTTATCATAAAAGAGGATTTCTCATTACAGTTCCAAAAGACACCAAACATCAAAGGTATACCTAGACCCATTTGGAAGTTATCCTTATTAAATGTAATAAGATAACCCCAATGCTATCCTATGGGAGAGGTAGGCCTTGCAATAGTGAAAAAACAAATTTGAAAGTTTTTCACTATTAGGACATGTAAAACTTAAAAGTACATGTCCTACTTTTTCAATACATTACACCTTTCCCTGTGAGCTGCTTAGGGTCTCCCCTAGGGGTGTCACATGTATTAAAAAGGAAAGAAGGTTTGGGTTTGCCAGGTTAAAATGGCAGTTTAAAACTGCACACACAGGCTGCAATGGAAGGCCTGAGACATGTTTAAAGGGCTACTTAAGTGTGTGGCACAATCAGTGCTTCAGGCCTACTTGTAGCGTTTAATTTATAGGCCCCGGGCACATGTAGTACCACTTTACTATGGACTTGCAATAAATTAAATATACCAAATGGGGAGAAACTAATGGTGCCATGTTTTAAGGAGTGAGCACATGCACTTTAGCACTGGTTAGCAGAGGTAAAGTGCACAGAGTCTTAAGGCCAACAAAACGAGATCAGAAAAATATGGAGGAGTAAGGCAAAACATTTGGGAGAAGACTACCCTAAGAATGACAGGTCTAACTACATGCTTATGTTTGTGTTCCTGTTAAAGACAATATGCTTATTTTCTAATGTTGTGACAAAGGCAGTAGGCCTCTCATTTTTCATTTTGTAAGACTTGACAAAGCCTGCTGGCCAACCTTACTGATCGTAAAAACTGCCTGTGTTGCAATTGACTCATAAAAGGGTATTGCTGGTTTTTAGGATCAGGGCCTGTTGGTGTACATATTGTTCCCCAGTACCACACAGGTGAGGGGAACAGACTAGGTGTGCTGGGTTATTTTCCCCTTATGATATTTATTTGAGGTACTTGATTTGCACCATGCGGTTCTGCGAGAACCATTTAGGAGGGGTTTCAATTTACAATTACACTTGAAATCTTGCAATTTAGTTTGTAGTATTTAGTTGTGTGTTCATTACATTATTTTTCCTTTTAATAGAAGTATTGGTTGGACATTAACTTATTGCTATGTTTATGCATTGCCAATTTTTGATTATCTAGCTCACATCACATTCCTCAGCCTCGGACTGCTTTGACTCATTAACCTGAGATTTGGGTGTTACTTGGGGTCCTTAAGCCTAAGTTTGAGGGACTGAGATAGAAAACCTCTATGACACCAAAGGAGAAATTGCCGCAACTGGAGTGCAATACCTATAACTACCGACTGCCCTGGTACATCCTGAACTGGATTTCGAAAATATAGTAGGAAGGAGTTTTGCATTGTGAACTCCTTGCCAAACACCATAGTAGACCTTTTTATTTTATGAACTCTGTGACATTATTACATTGCGTACTCTGATAAATGCAAAAAGGAAGAGTTTGCCAGCTCTGACAAATACAAGCGGAACAGGTTTACAATTCTGACTTTCTACAAACTTCAATAGGAAGGAATTCTACATTGTGACCTCTCTGGCAAATGCAGCAGGAATGACTATTACATTGTGAACTCGGACAAATGCAACAGAAAGTGATTTTATATGGTCTGCTCTCTTACAAATACAATAGGAAGAGGTTTTGCAGTATGAACTTCACAACAAACACCATTTGAAGGGACTTTACTTTCTTAACTATGTGACATACACAATACAAAAGGAATTTACACTGTAAACTCTGACAAATGCACTAAGAGGAGGTTTACTACATACAACCTTTTCTAGAAAATGCTTGATATTTCCAGAGGGAGTTTTAAGGTTCATGTGAAGGTATAGATGGAGCCTTTCTAAAATGTTCGAGAGGTTTCTCAGCGTAGCGACCACATGGTCATGTTTATGTATTTTCACTTTAAAGCCAGCCGGCTTGAATTATTGGTTCGTCCTTGACAAAATGAGTATCTTGAGAAGCGTACGTGGAGCACAGCACAAAATTTATAAGCTAGGGAACATCTCAATTACTCAAAAGAAGACAGGAGATCGATTATCTGAGCGAAGAACCATATATTACGATGAAGTACGTAAAACAGAATCTGAAGACTGGGGATGACTCCCAGGGATACTGCTGTACACTATAGGCAAGTGTTAACTAGGTGAGACATTATGCCACAAAGGCATTCACAACAATCAGCTTGCACTTCTATCATGGAATGTGACTGGCACACAAAAACTTAAATCCAACACGGAACTCAAAGGAAGGCTAACTACATTTTTCATAATTTGTCTACAGGAATCTTGGACCAAGAATGGTGTGGATCTAAAAAGCTATTAAAAACAGATATGAAGCTTTCAGAGCATGGAACATTGTCTGGCAGTCCTGCAACATATATCTCCACCATGGTTAACTTCACTTGGTCGGCAAAGTAGATTGCCTCAAATTACATTCTAGTAACTGACATTGCATTTCACATTAGAAACAAAACGGGAATCCTCCTCTATAAAGTATTTGTCCCCCTGATCCGGTCAGAAATAAATTAACCCAGGACACACTACTGGGGCACTTAAAGATCCAACAGTTGGTTTATCTAATACTTGAAATCATCATAACACGGGACCTAAACAACATGCTTACGTTGGTGTTTCTGCAAGAACCGGCTGTAATAGAACTAAAGCATCATTGTAAGATCCCGACATGCTGTGTAATTCTCCCACAACCAGTAGAAACAACAAAATGTTCTAGGCAACATTATTTGACCGGGGGCTGATAAATCTTAACAGCCACTTTCTGCCGGATATTTCTGCCAGACCAACACACATAGTTGGAAATTCCACCAATGTACTGAACTACACAATCATTATCCCGTCTTCCGGAACAGATAGTTCCTTTCAAATAGTACACTGCTCAATAAGTGATCACTATACGCAGGTGAGAAGTATCAAGTGGGATTTAAATTTGGCAATATCCTTGGAAGATGATGATGCTTGCCTGTGTAAAGTAAGATGGAACACACATTCACAAGAAAGGTACGGTCATTGGTAACTCGCTCATGGGAAAGATCAGCTAATCCCATTGAGTGACCTGAATGGGGATCCACCAATAACCACATCTTGGGTCAACATTATTACTTCATTGGTGGATTACTATCAGCCCAAGACAAATCAAAGGAGCTTCTAAAATCCCAAAGAACCGGCAGTGTTATAGCCTAGATCCCTGATACTCAAAGTATGGCCCAGGGGCCACATGCGGCCCTCCTGACCTTTACATGCGGCCCCAGAGCAGCAGAAGCACTGGGCTGCTGTGAACTCTACTCGGCACTAACATTAAAAAATTGTTAAATATACAGCAAGCACTTATTTTAAGGTTAATTGTGGTTAAACAAAAGGAAGTAACTAGGCCCTAAACTTTAGGAACACCTTCATTTTTAAAGACAGCAATCGTAAAAATAGGTTAGCCTTTTCAAAATTGAAAAAGTGTATTTCATTCACCTTCATGCTTATACCCCCACCCTGACAACAATGCCATTAGTGATTACATCCAAGCACAGGAGATGGTTTTGTACAACATTCATCCTGAAGTGATGTATTTCGAGGTCCTCATATATGTAATGATGAAGAAAAAGGTGGGAAATTGAAATAAAACAATTGCTCAGGGTCACAAAATTTGGCCAAGTGGAGAAGCTGGGATTCATCCCAGGTTTTCTGGTTTCACATTGCGCAATTGAGTTCAGCCACTAGATATACATACTTCACTTCCCCTACACCCACATTACACCCCCCTCCCCCGCTGGCATTAGTTCGGCCCTCGGTCACACCAAAGACCAAACTTTGCGGCACCTGGGAAAATGTTTGTGAGTACCCATGGCCTAGATGAACTAACATTGTACAAGGAGGAATTAAGAACATTAAGAAAAGAATCAAAAAATGAACACAAGTGTATCACTGGCGTTAATAAAATCTGACACAGTAAAAACTATGGGGCATATTTACAAGCCCCTTGCGCCACTTTTGCGCCGCCGTTGCGTCACGCATGTGATGCAGCGGCGACGCAAACCATGCACCGCGTTGCGCTATATTTACAACCTCCAAGGGTATATTGGGTTTCCCACTGAGTTATTACAATATTTACAACGTGACGCATCTAGGGAGATGCGTCACGTAGTAAACCCCTGCGCCACATGAAACCTGCGTCAGGTTTCATGTGGACGTACCGGCGCAGGGGGGGGCGTTCCGGCGCAGGTACGCCTCGGAAAAGTGACGTAGTGAAATCTACAAGATTTCACGCAGTCACTTTCCGACGCTGGTGCGTCAAATCCTTACGCCTGCTTCAAGCAGGCGTAAGGATTGAGCACCATGTTAGGGATAGGGAAGGTTAGAACAGTGCTGGAGTTGCGTCGCGCTTGCGACACAACTTCAGCACTGCGCCAATCTTCCGCAGGCAGATGCGTCACGCATCTGCTTATCCTTGCGCCACGATGCACCGCATTCTAAATGCGGCGCATCGGACGTGGCGCAAGGGTAAACTTGCGTGACGCATTTTCCTGGCGCATCCCTGCTGATATGCAGGGATGCGCCAGGAACGTAAATATGCCCCTATATCTGCAATGAGAAGCAGTGGTGCACCCTGCCCAAACAGAGTCCCGTTGGCCGTTTTCAAACACAACATGGATACTTGGTTTACTCCCCTATTAACCATCTACAAAGAAATTTTGGCCACTGAAATTATACCGGAAAATTGGCGGGGTTTAGTATTGCACATCAACCATAAACAGGAACCCACAAAAACCCCTCAGAATTATAGAATAGCCCTTCTCGACACTGAAGGAAAGGTATTTGATAGATTACTGCTGGACTAATAGGATTATTGGGTTAACAAATTTAACTTTCTACCAACCATCTGATTTCTTCGGTACTTGCCAAAAACTCGTTCCTAAAATACACTTGCCTTAGTACATTCAGAGTATTCTTTAGAGAAACCGGTGCAGACATTTTATTTTACCAGGACACAAGAAGGATTTAGAAGGTGTTTGAAGAATCACTGCACAGTATCTAGAAATTCGGTGCATCCACAGTGGTTTTCCAGTGAACAGCCATTGTTTGTGTACTGTGTGAAAAAGACAAACAGAAGGTCACAATTGGAGTGTGAGCAAACACAGGAGCCCATCTATGTATTACAGTGTACATCCAAGCACAGGCACCAGGAGACCTTGGGGGAGACGCTGTTAGGCATTTTAGAGTTGAAGCGCACCCACACAGGGAGTGCTACTATCCTCCAGCCATTATGTCCCCTGCTTGATTACATTAATCCTGTTACGAATGGGGATTCTAGGGCATTTCAAACTCTGTCCTCACCAGAAAGGAGAATTTTCAATACTTCAAGAGTCACCAAATCTGGATCCACTAAAGCGAGATCACCCATCCTTAGTTCAGCATGTTTCAAACAGCAGCCTAAGGCACCACTCTCTGGTGCTCTCCAGGGGCAGGATTGCATGCACTGCACAGGGGACATAGCAATTGTGCACTTGTGACTGGGCAGTTTTGCACTTGTATTTTTCACTGCCACTGTCAAGTGCAAAATTTGATTTGTGCTGACTGGTCGGTGCAAAATCAAAATTACACACCAGATGAAAATTATTTTTTGCACTAGCTGGTCATTGTGAAGGGCAATGGAACATCACCTACTCACAAGAGCAAAAATAGCTTGATCATTGGTGCAATACACATAATCCAGCCTTGATTACTCACACTCTTCTTACAGGTGTTCCAAATGCATACTTCCTATTATTAGTAGAGGGAACAAACCTTGTACCAACTTCATTTTACCCTGTATCTGCTCCCTGCCAGTGGAAGAAAATACAGCCTATTTCAGGAACCATATGGAAGGTCCACCTAGTGACAACCCTACGTGCATGTCCCCTCCTTCCTTAACACAAGGTAAGTCGGATAGCTTGAATTTCTGAACTAGAGAGCAGCTACATCAGACAGATTCCAACACTCGGTTTTGGGAAGGGGGCGCTTCCTTGATGAGTGTAATACTCAGCTGGCATGGCTGGCAAACTGAATAAATCTACGATGAAATTATGCACATATACTGTATAATCAGGGATAAAGGAACTATGTGATTTTGAGGATGCAGATTTTTCCACATGATTATGGACTTGCTGCATTTGTAGCTTAATCCATCATCTGCTGCATAATCTGCAGATTTTACCCCAAAACGCAATAACTATTTTGGGATTTACGAAGCCACACAAAGCCCGATTTGCATGGCTTTCCAAAGAAACAAAAGTGCAGTACAGTGCATAACGTTGTCTTGCATTACTTTGCAGCAGTTTGGCATTGAATGGGTGGAGCATGGGCGTTCCTATGCATCCACCCTTGTATTTTGACGCAAACCCATATTTACAAAGACTTGTAAACAAGGAAGGTGTTCCTTCCTGCACAAAAACTATTCTAACCTTAACGCAGGCACCCTTGTGCCACGGCGCAAGGGTGCCTGCATTGGCACCAAGCAGCCCAAAGTATGCTAGCGAAACGCAGCTCAGCAGCTTCCCCTGCTGAGCTGCACTGCATGACATCTTAATAAATCTGGGCCTTTGCTGCTAGATCAAATAGAACAAAAGTGACTAAAAATGCAACAACACGTGCTGCTGCGCAGTGAAAAGCCCTTCGCAAAGGTTCACTGGTGATCTTTCTGTGGCTTCTTGTTGTATTTGGGTGTCAGCCTGGTAGTAATGAGGTGACACTTTTGCCCAGATGTTAACATGTACAAATTGCAAAATAATGAGGTAATACTATCACAAAATGTTCTACATTATGCCGCATAATTTCCCTTTTGTTGTCCCATAATTTAGTTCGTCCTCGTCTGTGGCATAATTCCAGTGGCCTTGAGTATAATAAATTTATGTACACACAGTGTGGGTGTTTGAGTGTGTTCATAGCGCTGTGAGGTGGCTGTGCATCAACATGCGTACATGCTATTCGGCGCATTAATGCATCAGTAAAAATGCACAGATCCTTCGTATTTCCGTAAAGGCATGAATTCACGGCAACTCTGCCTTCTTCTAAAATCCTTGGAATTTGGATCATTAGCATTTGCAGGTCTCCGGTGCAATCCATCATGGATTAACTATTTTCTGTCAGGACGGGGGCTCACGGGCTTATCACAAGCATTCTGACTCTACCTGTGATCTGGGTCCTGATGGCATGTCTGCAGGCCTGCCCTCGTCACCTCTTCCTGCTACTGGGTAACTCGGATAAAGCACGTCTGCTACCTTATCACCACTCCACTCCAGAGAGAGCTGCAGATATGAATGTTGAAACAAGCTGAAGAGGGCTGCGCGGTTCCTGCTCACAGACCTCCTGATGGGCCAGTAGCGTGGCAAGAGTGAAGGGGCCCGGAGGCAAGGAGGGACAATGTGCCCCTTTCCTCCCGGAAGGACAGTGTAAAAGAGGCACTGTGTGTTCCATTAGGCCCCTGACACCCCAAGGCTACGGTGCTACTGCACCTGCTGCATTATTTACAGCTACGCCCTTCTCCTTGACAGCATATTTAAACCGCGCCTTTGTGCGTTTGGCCACACGCTCCTGATTGTTTTGCCATCCAAAACCCGGCATCATAGGCCCAGCACAGGTGATACACATGGAAGCTCGTCAGCCCAGGAGGCCTCGTTTTGTAAAGCACCTTATTTGCCGCAGTGTAGCACAGAAAAGAAAGCCTCGTCGTCCTATGTGCAAAGTGAGAGGATTTGGTAAAGTGAACTATTTGATAATTTGCTGCAGTGAAAGGAAAGTCTATAGGATATAATTTTTTCCAAAAACAAAACAAAATTGAAATAGTTCTAAATAAACGCTACAAATATTTTTAAATATATCAACAGTTAGGGACGCAATTTTGTTTTGTAATTCTGAAGTCTGCTGGAAACAAAAATTTTAAAAGGATCAAAACAATTCAAGGCAACTCTTTACTGAAACCTGATTTCCAGATATTTTAGTTTCTGCTCTATACAGTTTTATCAGTAAAACTATAGTTCCCTGGAAATTAAGTGGCCATTTAAATGGAAAATGCACTGTCTATAAATGACAGTGCGCTACTGCACTATTTATAATAGACAGTGCGCTACCACACAGTGTTTTAGTAATATATTTCCAACAGTGTGCTCCAAAAATGCGCCACCAGCTCCTTACCACACTTTCCACTCTCTTCGTGAATGGGCGTCATCATTTAGTTCTCTTCTACTTTGTGTGACAGTTGGTTTTTTCACAACCCCTATGACTTCAGTGACATAACATTGAAGACAGCACCCCCACAATGAAAATTGTTGCAGCAACTGGAGTGCAACTGCATGATTTTTATGACACTTAACGGGCTGGCACCCACTTTCTTTCAAAATGGATGGCTAAATATTAACCTAATCGCCTGCTAAGATGTTCATTTGCAAAACATTTGGCAATTCATCAATTTTCAAAATCTACAAGTGGGAGCTGAACATTTTCTGTATTTTTCAGACTCCGGAACTGACTCCCTGCAAGCTTACTAGAAGAAACACTTTTTTTTCTTTTTGGCATGTATTAAACAATCAATAAATCATTCATAGTGATTTATATGGCACAACAGCTACTCCATGAGTGTCCCGGCGCAGGATAGAAGCCTGCCTCTGCTTTGCTGCAGAAAGAAGAGGAAAATCCATGATGCAAACGTCTGCACCTGTTTCTACTGCTGCAAACTTGCTGTGCGGTAAAAAACCACAATGCATCGCTTTGCCACGACCGAAGAACCGACGCAGCACCTGTTCGCGAACTCCAAGATCACTGCAGCCCAATTCCCGAGCACCATGTGTCCGAAGTCTGAGACACCCGATCTGACTCCGTCGCATGCGCTGCTGTGTGGCTGAAAACCATTGCATCGCCATGCTGCCGCCGAAGGATTGACGCAGTGCCTGTTTGCAGTTGGGAGAATCAATGCAGCGCCAGTTTCACCACCACAGCATCGACTCCAGCGTGTCTGGATTTTCCACACATCACACCTGTGCGCCAAGTCTACATCGACGCTAGGCTTCAGTTGCGAACTGAGGACGCATGAGTTGAGAAACGACGCATCACTTCCCTGCGCAGTAAGAAACCGATGCTTCCCCTCCCCTGTGAGCAAGGAACCAACGCATCACCTTCCTTGCGTGTAAGGAACTGACGCATTGCTTTGCTTTCCGGTGCCTCCCCTCCCCTGCACCTGTTTTTGTCTTTGATTTTGACGCATCACAGGTACTTTGTGGTAAATGTGATGCATCCATAGTTTTATAAGGACTGAACTGTTTAAAATCTTTTTAAAGTGATATTTTGATTTGTATATGTTGGAGTTTTGTTGTTTTGGTCTTTTTTTGCTTTAGATAAATATTGGGTATTTTTCTAAACTGGTGTGGTGTCCATTTGTAGTGTTTACACTGTGTTACTGTGTGTTTATGTATAAATGCTTTACACATTGCTTCTGACATCAGCCTGACTGCTCATGCCAAGCTACCAAGGGGGTTAAGCAGGGGTTATCTTGGTGGTGTACCTCCCTTACCCTGACTAGAATAATTTGACAAGGTGCAAGCAACTGCCAACTAGAGACCCCCATTTCTAACACTGGTGGTCAGTGGTGACGATAGGACTTGTGTTTGTACTTGACATACAGTGGTTGGTGTGCACTACTACCAGATCGCAGACAACTACACAACCAAATACTGTTTTTTATATTTTTCTCTTCTTTGCAACTCTTGAGTTTTATTTCCAAATCATGTCTCAGTCTGGTGAACCAGCAGCTTTACCTGCAGATTTTGATTTTGAGGAGGAGAAACTGGAATTCCTACACAGTGCCTCAACTTAAAAGTATTAGCAAGGGTTTCAAGTGTTTCATTAGAAGTCTCACAAGAAAGGAAGAGCTGCAAAAGAAGTTGAGGGCTGGTAAGCAGCTATAAAGGCTGGTGGGTACCCAGAGGAGGAGAATGATAATGTGGAGGTGGAGGAGCATGGCTTGCAAGGGGATGCTGTGGATCAGGTCCTGCCTGGGAGGAGGGTACCTTCCAGGGCAAGCAGCAGTGTTTCCTCTCAGAGTCTGTCCCCAGAGGAGCTGAAATAAAGGCGGGAGGAGAGGCATTCCCAGTTGGAACTTGCTAGAATCAGTATGGAGGAGAGAAAAAGATGATCCTAAATGAGGAGGTGAGCTTAAAGGAGTTGGACTTGAAGGCCAAGTTCAGCACAGATGGTGGCAGTATTTCATTCATGCAGTCTGAGAATGGTGCACTTGCCATGGCATAAAGGGAAAGAGTATGTCAAGAGGGATGATATCCAGAGATGGTTTCAAGGTTATGAGGCAGCGCTTCACAAGAATGGGGTTCCTGAGAAGCACTGGGGTGCAGGGATCTGGAATCACTTCACAGTGGAGGGGAGGGATATATTGCTGGCCCTAGGGGATGCACATGCACTCACCTACCCAGAGATGAAGACAGCCCTACTTACCCGGTATGGTCTTCTCCCTGAGAAGTACAGGGATCAGTTTAGACAGAGTAAGAAACTTGATTCCCAGAGATGGCTAGAGGGTGTGGATTCTTTTTGCAGAGCATTGGGTGGTTGGGTGAAGGGCAGTGTTGTCACAGATTACGAGGGGCTATACAATTTGATTGTGTGGGAGCACTTGTCTGGTCTGTGTTTTGCAGAGCTGTGCCAGCACCTGATGGACAGCAAGCTTACTGACCCCAGGAAGCTTGCTCAGGAGGGCGACTGCTGGGTGAATACCAGGGTCCACAGGAAGGTGTATGGGGGAGTTTCCACCAAAGGAGGGCAGGGGAGTGGGGGAGCAAGGGTAAACAGAAGGAGTTCTCTAAAGGGCCCCAAACTAGTTCCCAGGGTAAAGATTACTGTTCTCCGGGTGATAAGAAACCATGGGACTCTTCAGGTAAGCCTAGAAAGAGGGGTCCTAGGAAATATTATGCTTGTGATCAGGAGGGTCACATGAGAGGGGACCCCAAGTGTACCAAGCGGGCACAGCCCCCCACCAGTGGGCAGACACAGGTGATGGCTAGTGTAGCGCTTGGGGAGGAGTTGGTCCCAGGAGGTTATGGGGACCCAGCTGAGATGACCCGTGTCTCACTAGGGAACAGTGAGATGGTACAGAGAAACCTAATGCCTGATAACACTAAGAAGTACAGCCAGTGGGTGACCATCAGTGGACAGAGGGTAAAGGCTATGAGAGACAGGAGCCAGTATCACCTGGTGTCTGACGAGCAAGTAGTCCCTGATGTTCTTCACCAAGTTGTGCCAGTAGACAACAATGAGTGCTTCTGTAAAGTGTCTCAGATTCCCTTTGGGGAGGGGGGGGGGGATCTCAGGTTCCTAGTGAGTAGCTGTGAGCCCATCCATGCCTTTGGACTGTCTGCTGAGGACTGACCTGGCACATTCTGCCTGGAAGGAGGTAGAGCTCAGGTTGTACTTGGAGATGTTGGGGTTGCCTGAGTGGGCCTGCGTGATCACACGGTCCATGGCAGTCCAGAGCACTCAAGAGGACCTGGAGCCCAGGTGTCTGCCATGAAGAGGAGGGCAAGGGGCGCGGGAAACACATTCTGGAAATTCCCACGGACCGGGAAGAGGCTGAACCTGAGGGAAACACCCCAGTACTTACAGGGGAAGACGTAGCTGAACTGGGAGACATGCCTGAGCTGACTCATTGGCAGCAAGAAAGGGGTCCCACCAGGGAAAAGTTCTGCGTGAAGCAGCATACATGCCCCACTCTCATGGGTCTTAGGCAGCAGGCCAAGGACCAGGCAGCTGGCAAAGAGGCCAGGACACATCTGATTTACTGAGAGAATGGTCTCCTCTATAGTGAGCCTAAGGTAGCTGAGCCTGTGTGCTGGTGGTACCCTGCATTTCAGATCCTCCCTACTGGTGTGGGCTCATGATGTGCCTTTGGCAGGACATTTGGGGCAGGGCAAGACCTTTGACAAGCTTGTCACCCACATTTACTGGCACCAAAAGTGAAGGTAATCAGATTTGTAGGTCTTGTCAGACTTGCCAGGCAAGCGGCAAGAGTGGGGAAAGTGTAAGGCTCCCCTCCAACCATTACCTGTCGTGAGCACCCCTTTCAAGCATGTGGGCATTGATATTGTGGGGCCTCTGGAACCCAAGACAGCCATGGGCCACAGCTTTATCCTTGTCTTGGTGGACCATGCCACCCGGTACCCGGAATCAATCCCTCTGAGGACAGTGACAGCGCCTGTCATGGCCCGGCCACCTATGGGGAACTTTACCCGTGTGGGTTTTCCCAAAGAGGTGGTTTCTGACCGGGGTAGCAATTTCATGTCGCTGTACATGAAGGCTATGTGGAAGAAGTGTGGGGTGAACTACAAATTCACCACTCCTTACCACCCTCATAATAATGGGTTGATTGTGTCGGTGTTAGGGTCTTTCTTACCTGTCTTGAGGCGTTGGTACGGTTCCCGGCTTCGGTTCTTGTAAGTCCTGGTTTGGCCGAGATAGGGGCGACCCCTTCCGGTAGCCATTGTGCTGCAGACAATGAAAGCCTAAGCAGCCAGTGCCCTCCAGAAGGAGTTCCAAGAGGAAAACTGCGGAGGGAAAAAACCACTGATGTTGATGATGAGACTCCAAGAATGAAGGAGAAGACAAGGAGCCATAAAAACACTGGAAGACCAAGAGCCCAAAAGGAACCAGGAGAAGACTGGAAGTCAAGCTGGAGCAGAAGGCACAAGGGGAAAAAGAGCACCAACGGAAGGAAGGAATCACCAAAATAGGAGCCAAGGAACCAAGAGGAGCGAGGACACACCAGCAGGAACAAGGAGTGTTGTAACGCAAGGAAGGAAAGGTTCTGATCCTTTATATACAGAAAAACAGGAAGTGACATACAGAAACAGGAAGTGATGAAACAGAAAGGAGTGAAGTGCAGTATAGGAAGATCGCCATGTTAGGAAGGTAAGTAACACTCCCCCATTGCCTTCTGGGAAAAAGGTTGTGAAGAGGAGAGCAACAATATGGCCCCCAAGGATGGGGGATCACCAGATGCCAACACCAGGTAAGTGTAGTGCCTCAAGGTGCCTCATGAAAGGAGGGGCAGGCGTGCAAGTATGCAGCGTGCCAGACAGAGCAAACCAACAGGCGTCGTGCTTCACTGCGGTGCCCCCAAAGAGGAGGGAGGGGCTCCGCGGGCTGCACCGCGGCCGGCGAGGAGGAAATGGGCAATGCCGCGGGTCGCATTTCGGCCCGCGGCGTAACAGTGGGTCCCCCTCCCAAAGCCCCGGGCTTGCCAGGAAAAAGCCGAAAAAAACGGTGGACAAGAACAGGAGCGTGGACAGAGTCAGCATCCTCCCAAGAGTTATCACTGAGGGGATAACCTTTCCAATGGGCAGGGAACTGCAAATGGCCCCTAAAGAACCGAGAGTCACATATAGCATGAACCTCGTACTCAGGTACCTCATTAACCAAAACAGGAGGTGGACGAGAAAAAACCCTCCTATAGGGATCTGAGACATAGGGTTTCAACTGAGAGGCATGAAAAACAGGATGTATCCTCCAAGCATGTGACAGTCGAAGTCGAAAAGACACAGGATTCACCACTTGAGTAACTTTGAATGGACCATAAAAGCGTAGCTTAAATTTATTACGTGATAACTGAAAAGGTAGAAATTTCGAGGACAGCCAGACTTTGTCATTGATTTGGTATGATGGAGATTGGCGGCGATGGACGTCAGCAGTGTCCTTCATTTTCTCCTTGGCTTCTTGGAGATGGACATGAACTCTAGATCTTATGGCTCGGAGGTGGCGAATAAAAGAGGCTGCCGCTGGAACAGAGGGGTTGCCTTGCAGAACTGAATGAAAGGTCCTAGGATGAAAACCGTATAAACAAAAGAATGGGGTGGTCTTGGATGCACAATGTACTGAGTTGTTGTAGGAGTATTCTGCCAACGGTAGGTAGGAGGACCAGTCACTCGGAGGTCGCATTGCAATAACAGTGGAGGTATTGCTCTAGCCCTTGATTTAAGCGTTCTGTTTGGCCATTGGTCTGGGGATGAAACCCAGAGGACAAGGCCACCTCAATATGAAGAGCTTTACAAAAATGTTTCCAGAAAGGTGATACATACTGAGGGCCTCGATCCGATACAATCACCCGTGGCAGGCCATGTAGGCGGTATATCTCCTGTATGAAGATGCTTCCGAGCTCCCTTGCAGTAGGTAGTTTTTTAAGGGTGGTGAAATGAGCCATCTTGATAGAAGAATCTATTGTCACCATTATAACCCGGTTACCTGCAGATGGAGGCAGAGAGGAAATGAAGTTGGTGGATTTGGTATGCCATGGAGCTGGTGGAACAGGCAGAGGTTGAAGCAATCCCATGGGTTTAGTATGCAATGTTTTGGCTTGGGCACAGACAGGACACGATGATGCATAGACTTCAGTATTTTTTCTTATCGACGGCCACTAGAAAGAGTGAAGTATCAGTTCTAGGGTAGTCTTGAAACCACGATGACCGGCCACGGGAGAATCGTGACACATTTGTAGGGCTTCTAGCTGCACCTTTTGTGTGGGAAGGAATAAGGCCCTACCATAGTAGTAGTGTGTGTCATGTTGTTTAACCAGATCGACTAGCTTCTTCCATTCTTCTTAGTTCATGGATTTATATTCTGAATGTACCCTGTCTAGGAAGGATTGAACCATTCCAATCATTCTTTGTGGCTTGATTTTGTTCCGTTGTGGGAGCATAGGTCTTTCTGGATAACGACGAGACAAGGAGTCTGCCAAAGTGTTCTGAGATCCTGGTATATAGGAAATGACGAAGTCATACTGGCTAAAAAAGTAAGCCCATCGGGCTTGACGACTATTTTGGCACTGAATGTTACGGAGACATTGGAGGTTTCTATGGTCTGTTCTGATTATGAAAGGTTAATTGGTTCCCATTAAGAACTGCCTCCATTCACAGCAGGCCAGCTTCATGGCCAGTAGTTCTCGTTCTAGAACAGAGTAGTTCCTTTCAGAGTCTGACAAGACATGTGACAGGTAAAACACAGGATGTTCCAGTCCATCGTCTTCTTGTTGTTGGAGGAGGACGGCACCAACTGCTCTGTCCGACGCGTCTGTCTCCACAATAAATTTGTTTGTTGTGTCAGGGTGTCGTAAAATGGGTGCTTACGTGAAAGCCTCTTTTAAGGACTGGAAGGCCTGTTCGATGGCTTCGGTCCACTTGAACCCTTGCCGGAGATACTCTTTCTTTAGCGTTTGGGATATGTAGCTGGTTTGGTGAGCAAAGTTGTCAATGAATTGACGGTAAACGTTTGCCAGACTTAGGAAACACTGTGTTTCTTTGATGGTCGTAGGTGATGGCCAATCCATAATAGCCTGTACCTTTTGAGGATCCATGGCTATTCCCGTCTTGTTAATTCGGTAACCCAAATATTCTACCTCGGACTTGTCAAATTCAAATTTTTCAGGTTCACAGAAGAGACTATTTTGGCGTAGTCTTTGCAGGACTTGCATGACGTGCATGCGATGTAACTCAGGAGCTGCTGAGTAGATCAATAGGTCGTCTAGGTATATTACCACTATCTGGTTTAGGGGATCCGAGAACACATTGTCCATGAACCTTTGAAAGATGGAAGGGGCGTTGGTCAGCCCAAAAGGAATAACTCGGTATTCGAAATGCCCTAATGGAGTTCGAAATGCGGTTTTCCATTCATCCCCTTCCTTGATTCGAAGGAGATGATAGGCACCCCTGAGATCCAACTTGGTGAATATTTGTGCCCCTTTTACTGACTCCAGGATATCCTTAATCAAGGGCAATGGATAGCGGTCTTTGATGGTGACTTTATTCAAGCCCCTGAAGTCAATACATGGTCGGAGATCTTTGGTCTTCTTGGTGACGAAGAAGAGGGGTGCCCCGGCAGGTGACGAGGATCTAACGATGAGGCCACTCTGGAGATTTTCCTCAAAGTATTGTTTGAGAGTCTCTTTCTCCGGTTCAGTGAGAGAATATACTCTTCCGAAGGGTACTGTTGCTCAAGGTTCCAATGGAATAGCACAGTCAAACTCCCTATGAGGAGGTAACGTCGCGTTCGTAGGCTTCTGAAAGATGTCAGCGTATGTATGGTAGTGACTTGGTATGCCTTGGACGGAGTTAACGGAGGTACAGGCTTCCTTTCTTATCATAGGCATTACCTTAGGAGACCAGTATTCTTCAGTGGGGTAACAGAATTGTTGATAGAAATGTGATGACAGGGAAATGGTCCTTGTCTCCCAGTTGATATATGGGTTATGTCTGATTAGCCAAGGTATACCTAGGATCATGATGTGGCTGGGTGAGGCGATCAGGTCAAAAGACAAGTGTTCTTGGTGTTTTCCAAACGTAAGTTGTAATAACAGTGTCATGTCTTTGACTGGACCGGAAATGAGAGGGGTTCCATCCACGGTATGAACTTGTTGCGGGACCTCTTTAGTGACATGACTAATTCGCCTCTCATTAGCCCATGCTTCATCCAAGTACATCCCGCTGGCACCACTATCCAATAATGCTAGTATGTTCTCTTCTACTCTATTTGGCAGCCTTATAAGCATAGGCAGAAGAAAGAGAGAGGTGGAAGTTTCGTTCGAGGTACAGATCGAAGGGATTCCAGACCATCCCGTCCTCTCCCTTCTCACAGAGGATGGGATTTGGCGTTTTCCGACTGCCTAGGAGGACGAGTGGGACAATTGCGAATCATGTGTCCTGAGGCGCCACAATACAGACACAGTCCTTGTTTTCTTCTATGTTCACGTTCGACCTCAGACAGCGGTCCCCTAGTTAAGCCTATTTGCATAGGTTATTTTCCTGTAGAAGGCTGTATGTCGGAGACGGGGGTTTCTGTTTTACAAACATTAGGTCGGGTTATTCCGGTATGCTGCTGGAGTCGCGACTTTCATCTCTCCAAACGACGTTCATTGAGACGATGTTAAACTGCTAATGTTAAGTCCATTAACTCAGTCATAGTTTCTGTACAAGGAGATTGTACCAATTCATCTTTGATTTCTTCTCGCAACCCTCTGCGAAAAAGGGTTACCAGTGTTGGTTCCACCCAAGTAGTTTCTGCTGCCAATTGCCTGAAGCGTGTAATGTACTGCAAGACATCCTGACTCCCTTGTTGGATGTCACACAAGGCTTCTTCCGCTGAGGTCTCCAGCCCAGGTCTCTCAAACATCCATTTGAGGGACTCAAGAAAAGACGCATAATTTGACAGTCGTGGGTCTTCTGTGGCTACCAAGGGTGTTGCCCATGCTAATGCAGGACCAGACAAGGCACTAATCAGGTACCCAACTTTAGTTCTATCCAAAGAAAACTGGGCTGGACGAAAGGCAAAAAACACAGTCAAGGAATCCAAGAATTCCTTCAGCTTGTTGGGATCTCCAGAATAACGAGGTGTAGAGGTAGAGACCATGGGTACATCGGATGTCTTAGTTGTCAGCACGTGGCATAAGGCCAAGTTTTCTTCTCGTAGTTGTTGTAGTTCTTGGGTTTGTTGTTGAACCGTTTTCACTAATGCCTGTGCTGTTTCTACCGACACTTTGGTAGGAGAGGACTGTGAAGTATCCATGTGGGTTTTTGGGCGTTGCAATCTGTCGGTTTTAGGGTTTTCCTTACCAGTCTTGAGGCATTGGACGGTTCCCGGCTTCGGTTCTTGTAAGTCCTGGTTTGGCCGAGATAGGGGCGACCCCTTCCGGTAGCCACGGTGCTGCCAACAATGAAAGCCTAAGCAGCCAGTGCCCTCCAGAAGGAGTCCCAAGAGGAAAACCCCGGAGGAAAAAAACCTCTGATGTTGACGATGAGACTCCAGGAATGAAGGAGAAGACAAGGAGCCATAAAAACACTGGAAGACCAGGAGCCCGAAAGGAACCAGGACAAGACTGCAAGTCAAGCTGGAGCAGAAGGTGCAAGGGGAAAAGGATCGCCAACGGAAGGAAGGAATCACCAAAATAGGAGCCAAGGAACCAACAGGAGCGAGGACACACCAGCAGGAACAAGGAGTGTTGCAACGCAAGGAAGGAAAGGTTCTGATCCCTTATATACAGAAAAACAGGAAGTGACATACAAGAACAGGAAGTGACAAAACAGGAAGGAGAGGCATCGCCATCTTGGATAGGGTAAGGAGTGAAGTGCAGTATAGGAAGATCACCATGTTAGGAAGGTAAGTAACCCTCCCCCATTGCCTTCTGGGAGCAAGGTTGTGAAGAGGAGAGCAACAATATGGCCCACAAGGAAGGGGGATCACCAGATGCCAACACCAGGTAAGTGTAGTGCCTCAAGGTGCCTCATAAAAGGAGGGGCCACCGCGCAAGTACGCGGCGTGCCCGACAGAGCAAACCAACAGGCGTTGCGGGTGCTTTCCGCAACGTCACCAAAACGGCAACAGCGGGCCATTGTGCAGCACCGCCGTGCCCCCGAAGAGGAGGGAGGGATGCCGTGGGCTGCACCGCGGCGGCGAGGATGAAACGGGCAGCGCCACAGGTCATGATTCGGCTCGCGGCGTAACAGATTGAGAGATTGAACCATACCCTGAAAAGCATGATTAGGGGTCTGTCAGAACCCATGAGGTGTAAGTGGGATGTCCTTTTGCCATACCTTCTCTTTGCCTACAAGGAAGCACTGCAGAAAAGGGTTGGCATTACCCCCTTTTAGCTGTTGTACATGCACCCTGTCAGAGGACCTCTCAGTTTGGGCAAGGAGTGCAGGGAGGAAGCTCCCAGGAAACCCCACCAGGCTGTATTTAGCTACATGCTGGCTTTCCGAAACCAGCCAGCTTCCTTCAGGAAACTCACTCAGGCAAACCTAGAAGCAAGCCAGGAGGACATGAAATGCTGGTCTGACCAGAATACCACTCTGGTTCAGCCTGGCCAGAATGTGTGGGTGATGGAGCCAGTAGAGCCCTGTGCTCTACAAGACAAGTGGTCTGGCCCCCATGAGGTGCAGGTGCACAAGAGTGATGGCACCTACCTGGTGAACTTGAGGACTCCTAGGAACCCCTTGAAGGTCCTGCACATGACCCGCTTCAAACCCAGTTTTGAGAGGTCTGAGTTAGCCATGCTCTTGACTACTGATGATGGTGTGGAAGAGGAGAGTGAACCCCTCCCCGACCTCCTGTCTGCCACGGAGCAGGATGGGTCAGTGGAAGCCGTGGTCCTCTCTCATACACTGACAATGGCGTAGCAGGGTGAATGTTGCTAGATGCTGGGGCAGTTTGCCACCCTGTTCTCACTCACCCCAGGTGTCACCTATTGGTGCACACACAATATTGACACTGGAGAAAGTCCACCTGTGAAGCACAAGATTTACAGGTTGACAGACAGAGTGAAGGCTGGCATCAAGGAGGAGGTGTCAAATATGTTAGCTCTAGGGGGGATGGAGCCGTCTAGCCATCCATGGTCCAGCCCAGTGGTCTTGGTTTCCAAAGCTGCTGTACCTGGTGCTACTCCCGATATGCGATTCTATGTGGACTACCGTGGGCTCAATGCTGTCACTAAGACTAACGCACACCCCATCCCTGAGCTGATGAGCTCATTGATCGACTGGGAACTGTCAATATCCTCAGTACATTTGAGGTACTGGCAGATTGCCTTGGCCGAGGGGGCACAAGAGAAGTCAGTGTTCTCAACACCAGAGGGGCACTACCAGTCCTGTAAGTGCCAGATAGAGCAGGGGTCTGTGGTGTACTTGGGGCAGTAGGTAAGAAGCAGCCAGATGGCGCCCCTACAACCCAAGATTGACACCATTCTGGCTTGGGTATCCCCCAAGACCCAGACAGAGGTGAGAGCCTTCTTAGGTCTCACCCGGTACTACCGTAGGTTTCCAAGGGGTAGGCACCATTGTTGCCTCCTTGACTGAGCTCACTTCAAGGAAGCAGCGACGTCAGGTAATCTGGACTGAGGCATGCCAGACTGCTTTTGAGGCCCTGAAGGAAACCATGTGCACGGCGCCCATTCTCAAGACTCCTGACTTCTCCAAGGACCTTGTGGTACAGACTGTTGCCTCAGAGCATGGTGTGAGCTCTGTACTTTCACAGCTATATGAGGAGGGCCTAGCTCAACCCATAGCTTTCATCAGTAGGAGGCTACTTCCCCGGGAACAAAGGTGGAGTGCAATTGAAAGGGAAGCTATTGCTGTGGTCTGGGCACTGAAGAGGCTAAGGCCCTACTTGTTTGGGACTCACTTCCAGGCTCAGGCAGACCACGGGCCCCTCTGATGGTTAATGCAGATAAGGGGTGAAAACCCCAAACTTTTGAGATGGTCCATCTCCCCACAGGGAATCGACTTTACAGTGGAACACTGCCCTGGCACAGAAAACGCCAATGCTCATGGTCTGTCCAGGTTCTTCTGCCTTAGTGAAGAGAACGTCCATGAGGTTGGGTAATTTTCTCTACACTCAGCTCGGGGGACACGTGTTAGACCTGGCATCTTTGCGTGTTTTTCCCCTGTCTTTTTGCTTCTGACCTCCCGTTTTTTACTGTGCTGCATTTTGTTTTTGCTGGTTTCAGAGCTCTGGGCACTTTACCACTGCTAATCAGTGCTAAAGTGCAAGTACTCCCTCTGTCAATTGTGATTATGATTGGTTATCCATGATTGGCATATTTGATTTCTGGTAAGTCACTAGCAAAGTGCACTAAGTGTGCCCAGGGCCCGTAAATCAAATGCTAACGGGACTGCAGTACTGATTGTGTCACCCACATGAGCAGTCCTGTAACCATGACTCAGACCTGCTACTGAAGTGTCTGTGAGTGCAGTTTTTAACAGCCATGTTGACCTGGCAAGTGCACCCACTTGGCAATCAAAACCGTCCCTTTTTCTACATGTAAGGCACCCCTAAGGTAGACACAATGTAGCCCCATGGGCAGGGTGCAGTGTATGTGAAAGGTAGGACATGTGCTGGTGTATTTTACATGTCCTGAAAGTGAAATACTGCCAATTTCGTTTTTCACTATTGCAAGGACTATCTCTCCCATAGGTTATCATTGGAGCTGCCTTGTAACATCTTACAAGCATATCTTTCAATTGGTAAGAGGCAGAGATTTGGAGTTTGGGTTCTCTGAACTCAGGATTTAAAAATAGATCTTTCTGTGAAGGTGGTTTTTAAATTGTGTGTTTGAAAAAAAGCCACTTTTAGAAAGTGAGTATTTTCTTGCTTCACCTTCCTGTGCCTTTGCCTGCCTGTGGAATCAATGTCTGGTTTAGACTGACAGTTAGGCTGTTTGAGCATTCACTCTAGGCAGTCACAAAAAGGGAAGCTGAGGTGTGCCCTGCATATCCCGATTACCCATCATCAGGCTGATGGGCCTTCCTGAGCTAGAGTGGTGGGAGGAGTTGTCACTGACACCTGAATAGGGCTGTGCCTGGCCTCTCACAGTGCTGTCCCCTTCCCCCTCGAGCGTGTCTGGAGCCAAGACAAGGACAAGGCAGGATCTGTGCACTACAAAGACCATCCTTTGAAGTATGGCTACTTTAAAGGCCAAAAGGGGTATAAGTATTGGACCTATAACCCCAGACGTTTAGAACACTTCTGGATCAAGAGGATACTCTGCCAAGAGGTAGAGCTGGAGGACTGTCAGGAGAAGTACTGCCCCCTTGTTGTGTTGCTTTGCCTGGTTCGCTTGCAGTTGCTGCTTCTGTCTTGGAGAGACCTACGACTGGACTTTGCTTTGTAACCTGCTTGAGAAGATTCTCCAAGGACGTGTGTGTGCTTGTCTCCTGTTAAGAAGTCTCAGGGCCATCAAAGACTTCATCTGCAGTCCCTGAACTCCTCTGCTGGGAGTTCTGACCTGCCAAGTAGTGCCCACTCAAGTTCTGGGCCCTTGGAAGTGGCTTTGCTGCAGAAAGAAGAGGAAAATCCACCCTGCAACTTCCTGCACCTGTTTTTCCCACCACATACTTGCAGTGCAGTTGAAAAACCATAGCATCGCCTCGCCGCGGCCAAAGAACTGACGCAGTGCCTGTTCACTAGCTCCAAGATCGCTGCAGCACGAGTCCTGAGCACCGTGGCTGGGAGAATCGACGCAGCACCTGTTTCACCGCCCCCGCATCAACACCAGCACGTCCGAATTTTCCACGCATCTCTCCTGTGCGCCCAGTCTACATCAACACTGGGCTTCAGTAAGGAACCAAGGTAGCGTGACCATAGAAACTGACGCATCACTTCCCCAGGGAGCAAGGAACCAAAGCATCACCTTCCCTGCATGTAAGGAACCAACGCATTGCTTTGCTTTCTGGTGCCTCACCTACCCTGCACCTGTTTTCATTTATGATTTTGACACATCCCAGGTACTTTGTGCTAAAAGTGACGCATCCATAGTTTTATATGGACTGAACTGTTTTAAACCTTTTTAAAGTGATATTTTGATTTTTGTCATTGGATTTTTGTTGTTTTGGTCTTGTTTGGTTTAGAGAAACATTGGTTATTTTTCTAAACTGGTGTGTTGTCCATTTGTAGTGTTTTCACTGTGTTACTGTGTGTTTATGTACAAATCAGTCGCGGCCGGCATGGCTTGCGGATGGGGGGGCGGGCGCGGGGGGTCGTGCTGGGAGGCGGGGTCGCGGGGGGGTGTTAATTTAATAATTAAAGAAAAAAAATGTAAACTCTTCTGCTCTCCTGCGTCTGGCAGGAACAGGAAGCAGGCAGCCAGGCTCCCTCCCCTAAGCCAATCACAATGCTGCAAGCAGCTTTGTGATTGGTCAGGACGGCGCCCAGCCAGGCACTTATGGGGAGGCCATGTTCTCCATGTAGGCTGCATTGCGGCCTGCATGAAGAACTATAGAGTGCGCATGACTGGTTTGGGCGGCCCCAGAGGGCCGGCCAAACAGTCTTTGCGCACTCAGGGCAGGAGTGGGCACACCACTCCTCCCCTGCTCGCAGAGCAGCCCCACCCAGCCACCCGCCTGCAACCAAACATAAAATGCTAATAACTAAAAGTTATTACCATTTCATGTTTCTGCTTCTCGCACTGCCAGAAAGCAGTGGGGCAACGTTCCTCAGCCCTAGTGGAGGGGCCGGCCCTGGTACAAATGTTTTACACATTGCCTCTGAGATAATCCTGACTGCTCGTGCCAAGCTACCAAGTGGATGAGCAAGGGTTATCTTGGGGATGTAACTTGCCTTACCCTGACTAGAATTAGGATCCCTACTTGGACAGGGTGAAAGCCACTACCAACTAGAGACCCCCATTTTTAACAGCCTTCCTTAGGGGAGACATATATATTGTTAAGGGAAGAGCTGGCTTTGCCATTGGTTTAAGTGGCAAAGTCAAACTAGCAGTTTTAAAACTCCTCTTCCAGGCTGCAGTGGCAGGCTGGAAGCCAGTTTGTACTTTGCCACATGCAGGATGGCACAATCAGGGCTGCATCTTTGGAAAATGAAGAACACCGGGCACAGTGTATATTACCTTAGAATGGCATCTATACTCCAGACTCAATTGATATATCTATACTGGAAACACCAATACTACTACACAATATGAATTATTTATTTTTTCTTTTTAATAATATTCTTGTATCTTTTTTGTATAGAAAATGTTTTTAAAAATTAGTAGATAGACAAAGATAAATACATTTACTTTCTGAATAATATTCTATAAACCACATAAATTATCTTCCTTAGACAGAAAATACATATCAAAGTGAATCCATGATTTTATATTTCAGATAACACAATTGTCTTATTTGTCAATTCATTTGTACATGCATCATTTTCTCTTTTTTCAATTTTCTATTTTCAATCAGGGCTGCATCCCTGGGTGGACACTCTAACCTACATGCCCTGGGCAATATATACTAGGGACTTCTAAGTAAGTCAGCTTATGCGAATTGAGGATAGCCATGTCAAAATAACTTTTGTAATGGGTTAGAACACTGGTACGGAGGTATGGTTAGCAGGCCTCAGTGCACTCTCAGGGGTAAAAAAACCAGCATCAGTCCAAACTTTGGGGTGGGGTGATCACGCAAAAAGAGGCATTTCCTTACAGTGAGCATGTGTGTGGGAGTGGAAGTGACAATCAGTGATAGGCAGTGAATGATATTAGAATGAGATTGAATGTCAGTGAGTGTGAGTGAGTCAGAGTATGTGAGAATGAGAAAGTAAGAATGAGTGCAAATCAGCATGAGTGAGTGTGAATGAATGATAATGAATAAGTGAGGACAAGGATGAGTGCAACTGAGTGAAAATGACTGCTTGAGAGTAAGAATAAGTGTGAGTGATTAAAATTAAATGAATGAGAATGTATTGTTATGTTTGCAAGTCTGCCTTTGGCCCTAGCACATTGAAGTCAATTCTTGGCTCATAGAGGCACCCACAGCAAAATACTGGCTTGTCATACTGGCACCAATTCTTAACTTGAAAGGGACCTGTGACGAAATACTGGCACTATAATACTAAAGGTAATATTAGACATATGGGACATTCATGGCAAAAGGTTGGGGTTGGCATACTGGAGGTAACTCTTGGTATGGGGCAACCATGAAAAAATGTTGGTGCAGCCATACTAGAACTAATTCTTGGCATAATGGGTACCCATGGTAGAATACTGCTACTGGAATAATAGAGGTAATTCTTGTCATATGGATCATCAATGGCAAAATGTTGGTGCTAGCTCACTGGAGGAGAATCTTGGCATAAAGGAGAACAGCCATGGCATACAGGAGGAGAAAATATTCCCTTCATATTATCATTACAGCCAGGCCATACCCTTCAGATCCAGTGCTGCTAACAGTCTTTAAAGATATTCTTCACCCATCCTGTTCAGAGGAGGTAGCTAGATGCCTACTCAACAAGTCCCTGAATCTAGGTTCATTCCCACCTAAGCTGAAAACCTCCTGCATTAGACCTCTCCACAAAAAGTAAAGCTCAACCCATTTGACCCAGAAAACTACAGGCCGATATTAAATGGACCATTCTTAGAAAATGTTTGAGAGAGCAGTGTGCACTCAACTCTCTAACTGTACAGAACATAATGACTTAATGTCAGACCAACAATCCAGCTTCAGACCACGCAGAGGCACAGAATCAGCCATCATATCCATCTGGGATGATGTAAAACTCACAGCGGACAAGAACAGAGGAGCTGTCTTGTTGCTCCTGGATTTATTAACTATATTTGACATGATCAACCACCACAAAGACTCTATGATCTTGAAATCCATGAAAATGCCCTGACATGTTCTGCTTTCTATCTCATAGACAGTAAAGTGTAGCCTACCTACCATCTTTCACATCACCTCCTCATACACAACACTGTGGCAGTCCTCAAGGGTAGATCATATCCCCTCTATTATTTAGCATTTATCTAACCCCCTTGCCAAATCTGATTAAATCATTCAACCTCATGTTACAGTTATGCAGAAGACACCCAAATCTTTTTAAAAATAGATAGCCCGAAGACCTTCACAATTAAAAACTTGATGACTGCCTTCAAACCATAAACACATGAATGATAAATAACTATCAAAAGCTCAATACCGCAAACACAGAGATTATGACCTGTGGACAATGGCAAAAGTACCAGCCTACCGCCATATGGTCTAAGGAACTTGAAGCCCCTCCAACAACATCAGGAGAAGATAGAAACCTAAGCGTAACCATGGATTCAGACCTTTCCTTGATACCAAATGTTAACAATGTCACAAAGAGTGTTGTGTACACAATGAAAGCACTATGTCGCATCTTCTCATACCTTACATACCAGCATAACCATCAAGCCACACTCACAACTATCACTATACCAACAGCCTATACTTTGGCGCAACCACATTCTTCATACACAAAATACAAATCATCCAAAATGGTGCCTCAAGGCAGCTTCTCCCATTTACCCAAGGGAATACATGACTCCCGTCATGCAATTGCTGTACTATATATACCTATAGTTATACGACAATGTTAAAGGCACTCTGCATTGTCCACAGAGCCTTCCAAAGAAAAGGACTGCTATACCTACAGGTTAAATTCAAGCAATACAAACCAAACAGAACACTACTCTCCAGGCTTGCACCATTTATCATTATACCACCTGACCAGAAGAAATTTGTAGGAGGCAATCCTTTCTCAGTTCATGCCCCCATGCTCTAGAGCTCACCACCAGCCAGCATTAGGAACAACCAGAAGACCGTTTAAAACATGCCTATTTCTTAGATAACTGCACAACCCCCACACCCCGGCAATAGAGCCCAGAAAACAATTGCAACCTCAAGTGCAATTTTCAGTTTACAACCCACAGCTTGGAAAAACCCAAAGAACAAACTGCTTTCAAAATGCAGGTAAGCTAAGATGGGCTGACCTATAGTTTGTCATGGCATTATATAGTTATGTACTTTTACACATAACAATTATGTGGGGCACCTTCCTGCACAAAAACAATCCTGAGAGCCATTTTTATCTTTCTTTGTGTGCTGCAGAATACAGCACACATATAAAAAGGTAGCACTGAGGTGAAATAAAGATATTTCTCCTCGCTATGTCTCCCCTGAGAAGGCGTATCTTTTTGGTGCATTCCCAGGTCTTCCAGTGATGGTAAATCTAGGAATGTGTCATGATCCATGAGAGTCGCATGGGAACACCCTCACAATGCCCATGAAATACCTTACCAAGGCATAGTAACGCAACGCAGTGTTTTGCGCTGCATTGTGTTACTTCTGATTTATCAAGCAATGCAGGACCATGCAAAGTGACCTTGCGTGGTTTAATAAATTGCATTTTAGGGTTTGCGTCGCACATGCACCACATTGCATGGTGCAAACGTGATGCAAACTCTTGATAAATTGGGCCCAAAATCTCAGATTGGACAACCCAGTGCAGTAACCAGCTAAGCAGACCATATCATAAGAAGTACAATAAAGAGAACTGCAGAGCTGGCTAAAGCTACCAGCATACTGAAAACCTTAAAACTGTGCATTTGTTTCTCACACTTCATCACCCACCTTACTGCTATATTCTGCATTCCATAACATGATAACTACACCTCAGTGGTCATCACGTTAGACATGAAACACTTCCCACATAGAATCAAAACAAAGACAACATTCTTCTCACTACTCAACTTACACTGTGCAGCCCACTACCCATGTAGGCAAGCACTTCAGCACCCCACCTAGGGGTAGTAAACGCTATATAAATGCTGCTCTACAATACAATACAAACATGACAAAATACAGGCCGTAATCTGCTAGAGGTAAATTGTCACCCATGGTATATGGCTAGCATTAACAGCAAAATTCTGTGACTGGCACATTCTATGTAAATGTTGCCATTAGGGGACTCCCACTGCATATTGAGGGGGCACCCTTGACAAAAGGCTTGTCCAGGCACAATTGTGGTTATTTCTGACATATTGGGGCACCCACAGCACATTTTGAAAAAAGGGGGCCTACTCCAGGGAGTATCAGGTTTCATTGGCTAGCAAACCATGAAAGGACTTGTATATAATGTGAAAAGTTTATTTTAAAATCCACTATTTGGCCACATATTTCAGAATATTCTCAAGGGAGAACCCCCCAATCCCACCCAGAAAATGCCTGGCTCATTGGCTTCGTTCACCAGCAGTTTAGGGAAATGATTGTATAACACCCCACCACTTTTAAAGATCATGTTAGCACCCTAATATCAGTGTACCCACAAGAGACATTTTTATTGTGTTTTTATATTAATTATAAAGTTATTATGGAACTTCGGTGATGTCAATTATTTTGATATCATCCGGGTTAAGGTCAAGTGACATCACTTTCTGGGAAGATACAGAGTAAAAGGTCACATTATATCACTTCCTTTGATGTCATTAGGGTCAAAGGGTCGGTGATGTCACTTCCGCTACCCCGGCATTTTGGTGAATTGACATCCATGATATTTCCTACTGTTATCAGCAGGACTAAATATGTTCACTTGTTACATTTCCAAATTCATATACGTTAAAGCATTTTAGTACTAGTCTTGTAATTCTTTCTGAATTCCAAATGGGTGGGAGTAGTGGTCCAAATGTAGGCGTAATGCTACGAGTTTAAATGTTTAACTTTCCACGTACCTTTCCTAAGCCTTAACCTCTCCTCCTGTCCCAAGGACAGAAAGCAAACAAATAAATGCAAAACATCAGCTCCATATCTACCTCATTTATCCCAATGGGTCGATTTGTTGAATTCAGGTATTGTGTAGAGCTTTAGGACCATGTCAAACGATACTGGATATGTTGAAAGTTTAAAGCAAATGTGTTTAACATTCAACCTTTTAACCGGTTATTGATTGCAGTGAAGTATGGGGTGCGGTGTTGCTGGCTGAAACAAACAGCATAGCTGTAACTATGCAAACTACAGTGGAAACATGCTCTTTCTTTCAAAGCAAAAAAGTGCCACCAACTGAGAAAAATTATCAACAAGGAGAAATGGTAAAGGGAAAGAAATGTAGCATTCAGTTTAAGAAGTGGAGTACAAACACAATAAGGATTTTTGATATAATAATAATCTCTTAGCAAGCACCCTCCCGCTGGAATATTTTCTACTTCATTCTCGCCTTTCAATACAATACACCATGGATTTATTGAAGTTTTTGTTGGGGTTCATAAAAGAAGAGTAATTCTAGCGAATACGAATATTTAGTGATTTTTTTCTTTTAGTAAGTGGATTTTTCACCCATCATGGCACCTCATTTGGGACACAGCCACATGCAGATCAGCCTTAACCCTTGTCCAGTGGGAATAGTCCATTCCGAACTTCGAGGCCAGGTCCTCCCTAAACCAAAACACAAGCAACACAGGTCTCATTAGGGATCATTAGCCAGGTACAGCTTGGTTCCAGTGGCACAGTGAGTAAGGGACCCACGTGTGAGCATACCCATCACACGTCGGACATCATAAACAAAGTGATGGATGGAATGCCTGAATTAATCTGAGCCACTGGCAGTCACTTGGGCTGCATCCCAATCTGTTGTTTAGGATGAGAGGGGTTGTACTCAGAACCAGGTGGATTCAGCCTCTAGCAGCTGGCCTGCCTCTCCCACTGTCATTGCCTCCATCCTGCACAGATACTGTTCAAGAGGCCGGCAGTCACTTTCTCCACTGTGTGCCACAACAGTTGTGCCCCTTCTCATGTCACTCCTCCTAAAACCCCTGCCACGTATTATGACAGAGTGACTTCTGCAGCTGAGTGAATATTCGCATGGCAGCCCCTCTGGCTGGGAGTAGGGCAGCATCATCACTGAGCGAGGCTGGAGACGGCGTAAAAGACATACTAGCCAGGACCACAGATAGCTACTCTGACACCAAATTATTTATTTATTTATTTATTTTGAGTTTTTATAGCACGCACATGACCCATTAGGGTGACAAAACACTTTATAGAAACTGTACAAAGGAACGAGAGGGGCCAAGGAGCAATATAAAAACATTAGATAAGAGAATATTAGGTGTATGCATTTAATACATGACGCAGGTACACACTATATCATTATTTTAACTTGCCTTAACCGAGATGTGCTTTAACCCCTTCCACCACATCTAAACTATATACTACTATGGACACAAAAGCCATAGTTACAGAAAAGCCATAAATACAGATGATTTTATCCTTTATCACAATTAGTCGGCTTTTTGAATGTCCACTGTATTTTTGAGCTGCGTTACTTAAGGGTGTTTTGTCCTCATAGACGCGCATACGTTACCAGGTAACCGATTTTAGCATTGGAGACCCTACTATCCCACAACCAGACCATAATCAATTAGTAGCTTTTGCTTACTTATTTAGATGGGACAACACTTTACTCCTTATTCTATGCCATTCCAATAAACTGTAGCCAATTATGCTTTTAAAACCCTTATCAATTTTTGGTTTACCACTTACACCGAACAACTTTGTATGTTTCTTACTATATGATAAATGTACTCCCACCAACTATTGGTCACTGACTAAATATTAACCAGATAAAGTTTACATTTTGATACACTGTGATTTCTGTTGATTGGGTTTGAACTTGGAAAATGAATTAAGATTAGGTCTGGGCGAAATATTGTTTACTCAAGAGTAACCCTATTAAAGTACTAGCATTATACAATATGCTTGTTACACCAACTGTCCGAGATTACGCCATTACTCCATGTCACATAATTGAGATTTAGTTTGGGTAAAAATCATATTGCGGGAGCACTTGAACAATGTTAATAAACACAACTCGGGTAACCTTTGTTCATGTCATGTGCAATTTTGTGCTATTTTTGTAGCGGGAAATGCATCCTTACCTCCAAAATAATTGTGAGGATGCATTTCGCACTATCCCGGACTTCCAGTTCACAAAATAATACATAATTTTGTGTACGTTTTTGGCATTTCTCCTAGTTTTCACAAAGGAAATTACGCAACTTTCATCCAGATCTAATTATGATGCAGTTATTGGTGTTTTTAAGACCCTCCACAATAATTGCTTACTATTGGGAGGGAGGATCGCAGTACAGACCACTGACCACTTGTATTGTACAAAAAGGGCTGCTTTATTGAAACAGGTGCACATCACAAACTTTACCTAGGCAATCCACCTTACAAAACTAAAACCTCGCTATAAATCAAATGAACTATCCAATCTCCTATCCCCACCCCTACTGTCCCACCCATATACCCCACCCCTCAACTATCTCATTCGTATTGTAGTGCTTTTCAACCTTTATCAACTTTAACTTTCTCCTACAGCCTATGACTGCATGTAATTAACCTCTAAGCAACCAAACTTCCTATACTTAATCTTGAACTTCCTGCCTACCCCTCCTTTAAACGTGGCTCACCAATGGCAATGCCCATCAAACTTCTGTAAGCTCATGGAAAACCTTCCAGGCCATCACCACGCACCTTTCTCAAGCAACAGATGTACAATAATGACCACCCTCCCCTTGCGCACCTGTCTCAACAACAAGACCTAAGACTACCAAAAACAAAGCCCATTCGAAAGCCTAAATTATAGGGATGGGTGGACGGGACAAAAACTGACCCAAAGGACTTCCTGCCACCAGCACCAGGTCACCTCTACCTAAAATGGTGGCAGGGAGCCCAAATTCATCCCCCTATATAGCCATTAGGCTGTCCTGGGCTCTAAAAGAAGCCCAAATACAAAATGGCAGTCCTGGACTGCACAACCCTCCCAAACTTCCTGAGGGACAGACCTCCCTGTAGCCGGCTACCCATCAAAGCCCTCTTGGGAGTGGCGCAGCACAGACCACTGACCACTTGTATTGTGTGGAAAAGGTCGCTTTATTGAAACAGGTGCACATCAGAAACTTTACCTGGGAAACCCGTCTTCCAAAAACTAAAACCTCGCTATACATCAAATGAACTATCAAATCTCCTACCCCCACCCCTACTGTCCATTCCACATACCCAACCCCACCCCTATCTAATTCGTATTGTGGTGCATTTCAACCTTTAGCAATTTTAACTTTCCCCTACAGCCTATCACTGAATGTAATTAACCTATGAGCAACCAAACTTCCTATACTTAAACTTCCTGCCTACCCCCCCTTTCAACGTGGCTCAATGGCAATGCCCATCAAACTTCTGTAAACTCATGCAAAACTTTCCAGGCCACTACCACACAGAAAAAGGCCACCTGCTGACCTTTTCTGCCCTCCCACCCCTGACTCCCCAACTTAACTGTTTACTTTATCTCCTGTTGTTCAGAGTCCTCGCCAGCACCCTCTCCAACTCCGATTAAGATCCGAATGACAAATATGCTCAAAACCAATTTTCCTGCAGAGCCAATTCATTTTTCTGTTCATTTTCCTGCGCACCCTGTCTTTAGTTGAGGGCTTACTGGCTATCCTCCAAGTCCTCCTCAGTATGAACTCTGTCCAGAGCACAAAGCACCTGACCCACCAAGCTTTAATCTGCAATAAATTCTGCTTCATGGCCATCAACACCCCACACCTTTCTCCCTCACTAGATCATTCTCCCCCAAATGTATAACCAACAAGTCCGGATATCTATCACCTTCTAGCATGCCATTCAGACACTGCGACAGTTCACTGCAACGCATGACCCCTTTTCTCTGCCAAGTAATAGGAAACAAACGCTCGTTAAAACCCACATTTGCCCCATAACCCATCTGTGTTGCTTGTCTCTCCGCCCATTTGATGAACAAGTGGCCCACCACCCACATGGCCATATCCACTGCACCATCAACTGAGCCTGCAACCAAACAAAACAGGTGTAAAAATTCACACAATATGCCCCGCAGTGCTCTCCTCAGCTCCCAGAGCCCGCACAGAACCCTATAGCAGTTTGAAGACCAGCGTCCCAGTGCATAATGTCTTGACGTGGCCAGCCTCTATTTCCCGCTTCAGTCGCCGTGCCAATGCGGAAGGAATAGGTACTGTAATCCGCTGGGGGAACTCCCAATGCCGCAAGCGCAGAACTGATAACAGTTGAAAGGCCAATGCCTTCACCCCATACTGATACCTGAAAACCATACTGCTAAACCTCCCCCACCGCAAACAGCCCATCCTTCGCCCCAAACCACCGGACATTACGCCGGCAACATTAAAGAGTGCAACACTACACTCCGCCCCTGTGCTCTCTGATCCATTTTCGAGCTATGAAGCCATACCTCCAACTGCCCTCCCTTCTTGTGACATATTCCCACAGTGCTCCACCCTGATTCCTGCCACCCAACAACTCCGACACGCATAATGCACCAAAAGACATCCAAGACATGAGGGCAGAGAACAAGAATGTCTCTACCAGACCCCGGCACACTGCCGCCAGCTGACGCATAACCCCTCAAAACAAATGCCACGCTAACCACTTCTGGAGCTGCCCCAAACACCCCCACTCTCACGCTCTACCCTCGAGCATCCTCTGTCCCAATTCGCCTACAGACGGGGCATACCTCCACAACAATTTTCACCAGCAAACTTCACATAATATACCACCCCCTGGGTGGCAATCTGACGTTCATCGATGAGTTAATGGAAGTCATTACATCCAACGACAACTCACAAGGGCCGCAGATGTTTCTGGGAGACTTCAATCTCCATTGGAACAACACTGGCGATCATGATGTAAACTGTCTTAAATCCTTTCTGTCAGATCAGGATCTGTCCCAATTCTGTGACAGTCCAACCCACAACAAGGGAGAGACATTAGACCTCATCATAGCGAAAGCGAACATTGTATCAGTAGAATCCATTTTCCCATGTGACTGGACCGACCACTACAGCATCTTCTTCTCCATCAACATTGAGGTAATCCCAAAAAGATGCCAACCTACAAAAACAAAACAATGGACAAGGAATATCCAAAATATTAACCCCAGCGGCCTGGTAACCCAATGCAACTCCGCCCTGATCCCCACGACAAGCATGGTTGATGTCCATGACCTCACAGACTTTTACAATTCCACTATGCTTGAAATTCTTGACTCTACAGCGCCCCTCCAAGAAAAAACGTTTCCTCCAAAATCTCCAAACCATGGTTCAATGAGAACCTGAACTCTGATCGGCGCAAGGTAAGATCAGCTGAGCGAATAAGGAAATCAGCACCCTCCATTGATCACCTATATCACCTTAGAGCGCTGAGGAATACATACAACAGAAAAATCCTAAAGGCCAAGGCAGACTTCTTCAAAACCCAGCTGAGCCAAGCCATAAACCGTCCCAAAAAACTATTCGAAATCGTCAAACAACAATCGCGCAACACTCCTAACGCTATGGAACTAAGCAACCCGGCTACCCCAAATTGCGATGAGCTTGCCAACTTCTTCCTAGAAAAGACTAAAACCATTGAATTTGACATTCGATCTAAGAATGCCCTTCCACAAACTATTGATCATGAGTCTACTCTTTACACACAGATCAAGGACCATTTTAGCATTCCGATCGAAATTCCAAAAAACAATGCCTATTGGCACACCTTCTCACCCATCCCTGAACACAAAATCTATAACACTCTTCTAGCGATCAACCCTTCCAATCACTTCTCTGATCCCTTACCCCCTTCTTTATTCAAAATGATAAAATCCTCTATTCTACCCTTATGGTCAAAAATTGTAAACGCCTCTCAGAGGCAAGGCTCCATACCTGACTGCCTTAAAGTAGGGCAGGTCACACCTATACTAAAGAAAGCCAACTCCCTCTCCACAGATCTCAACAACTACCGCCCTATATCCAACATCCCCACTCTGGCGAAACTACTGGAAAAATGTGAACAAATTCAACTATGCAACCACATCGAGAACTACAACCTCTTAGACAAACACCAATCTGGCTTCCGTCAAGGTCACAGCACTGAATCAGAACTCACCCACATAATGGATGACATACTAAAAATGTTAGATCATAACGAATCATGTCTGTTGATACTTCTTGATCTATCCTCCGCTTTCGACATGGTTAAGCATGACAACCTACTGTCCCTACTCGAACGAAGGATGGGCCTAACTGGCCCAGTGTTACAATGGTTCACCTCCTTCCTAAATAACAGATCCCAAAGAATCAAGATGAAGCAATCACTTTCTCAACCATCCATGGTCACCCTAGGGGTTCCACAGGGCTCAGCACTATCACCAATTCTTTTTAATCTACTCATGGAACCCCTGGCAAACGGGCTGAACTCTGCGAACATTCTATATCACCTATCTGCGGACGACACACAACTGTATTTGAAAATCTCCTCTCCAGATGACTTCATCTCCCTCAACGCTATTCTACATAATACACAAAGTTGGCTCAATGGCAACCACCTCATGCTTAACACCAAGAAAACGGAATTCCTTCTCATCTCCCCCCCCAATCACACACCCAAGATAGACTTATGGCTGAAGCAACTAACTTCCTTTGATTGCGCTCCCCACATAATTGACTCCGCGAAATCCCTGGGAGTCACCCTAGACAAACACTTAAATATGCAGGTGCAAATCAATAATGCCACCAAGGGAGCGAATCATCAGATGAGTATCCTAAGGAAACTTAAACCCTTCCTCCCACAGACCGACTTAAAAATGGCGGTACAAGCCTTAGTGTTACCAAGACTGGACTATGGAAGCACCACTCTATGCGGTCTTCCCAAATACAAGCTGGCCCCGCTGAGGGCATCGCTTAACGCTGCGGCCAGACTGGTCTCGGGAACAAAAAGAAATAACCACATCTCTCCGGCCTTGAAAGTTCTGAACTGGCTACCCTACGAGGCGAGAATACAACTAAAGATCGCCTGCATGACCCATAAAGCCCTGCATAGCAACACACCCAGTTACTTAGCCCAAAAGCTAGAGCGGTCAGGAGGATGCAGACATTCGCGAAGCTCAAGCTCACTACTACTAAAACCACAATCCTTCCACAAAAAGAGAACTGGATGCAGAGCATTCTCAGGTATCGCACCGAAGATTTGGAACTCCTTACCTCCAGATGTACGCAGAATCTCTTCCTTTACCTCCTTCAAAAAAGAAGTAAAAATGCTTCTAATGAACAAATTCACATCCTAAGACTCTAACTCTTTGATGACTATTAGCCACCTATGATATCCATATACCACTGTCTACCTCTTTTGTATTGAATGTCGAATTTCGAATGTATGTATATTACCCCAATCATCTAATGTTTGATAACAGTGTATTGTAAAGCGCTCTGATACCCTTGTGGGTCATGTTCGCGCTATATAAAACTTTATAAATAAATAAATAAAAGTGATCCCCGCGAGTTTACCAGCAATGGTAAAGCACAACAAGGCTCATCTCGGTTAAGTCCAAGATAAACGGCACCACATCCTCAGTCTAAAGCCACCTCTCCACCCTGCGCTGCACCCTTGATGCCAAAAATTCCACCCATGCCTGACTGTCAGCTCTCTGTGTCCACTCTGCGAGGGACCCTACCACTAGTTGCACCATCCTGCATTTCCTATCGACCACATCTTCACCAACATAGGCAACCAGCAATTGTCTGCATCCTTGGCCAGCCCGCGGAATCTCCTCCACTGAAAACGAGACAAAGCATCCGCAATGTCATTGTCCAGCCTCGGTACATGACGCGCTCTGTAAGAAATATCATGTGGCAAACACCCACATCAATTTCAAGACCTGTGTATCTCTGGCAGATTGCCTGTTCACGACCTGTATCACCGACCAATTGTCCACCAGGAACAGCACCCTCCGATGAGCCACCTACGCTCCCCACAATGTGACAGCCACCACCGAAAGGAAACAATTCCAAAAATGCAATGCTCCTGCCCCCTGCTCTCCAGTGTACTGGCCATTCTTATGCAAACCACCTCCCTTGCCAATACAAACCGAAACCCAGACCCCTGTTGCATCTGAAAATATCTGCACATCCTATTCCATGTCCTCCTGCCATGCTAAAGGAATCCCATTGAAAGACTGCAGGAAAAAGCACCATCCTGGAGATCCTCCTTGAACCCCACTGATAGCCACACATGATGATGAGGCAGCAAGAAACCCAAGAGCACTAGACCCAGCTTTCTGCAAAATGTTCTACCCGCTCTCACCACACTGCAAACGAAATCGAAGTGCCCCAGCAACCCCTGAATCTCCCTTACTTTCACCTTGACTTTTGCCAGCATGCAAACCAACAATGCCTGCATCATCTCCTTTTTGTCCTGTGGCAATCTTGCTTCCACCAATTGGGAATCTATTTCAATTTCCAGAAAAGACAACACCATACTCGGGCCCACCATTTACTATGGTGCCAAAGAAACCTCCAGGACACCCATGAGCTCTTGAATACTTACCAGCATCCATTGGCAGTCCGCCGAGCCGGGTTCCTCCACAAAAAAGAAATTTTCCAAATAATGTGTCACCAGCTGATGACCCGTATGCCCGGTGAAAAGCAACTGCAGGAACGAAATGAAACATTCAAACAGTGCAACAGTATTGAACAGCCCATCGGCAGTGCCTTGTCCACGTACCACCGCCCCTCAAATTGCATGCCCAATAGTTGAAAATCATCTTGATGTACCAGAAGCAGCCAAAAAGCTGTCTTCACATTGCACTTTGCCATCAGTGCTCCCAGGCCCGCCGTCACCACCAGTGACATGGCCACGTCCACTGAGCAATATGACACCGAGGCCGCTATGAAATCATTGACCTCCCCCCACCCCCAGATAAATGCTGTATTAAACTAAACTGACCCTTTCCTTCTTAGGCACCACTCCAATTGGTGACACAATCAAAGCCTCCATCGGCCATTCGTCAATGAGGCCCACCATCCTGCCTTCCGAGACCTCCTTATCCAGCTTATCCTGCCCTGTCCGTTTGTATTCTTTCGCAGATCGCAAATTGTCTGCCAACCTCCAAACTGGGGGACGATCATATCCCTATCTAAAACCCCATTTGAAACCATCCCTCAGAACTCTTGCCTCCTTTGGGCAATCATAGAAACCCAGCCACCACTCCAACCTGTCCACTTTAACCGGAGTATGAGCCTTTTGGACCAGATCCCTGGTCCCCTCTACCCCCTCTATTGCCAAAGGTCTGCTGCTGCAGATGTACCCCCTGCCAGCTATTGTAGGGCTGCCGCTGTCCAGCATTCTGCCCTTGATAGCTGCTCACTGCCCTGTAACAATGTATGAGGGTGCGCCTGCCTGCGCACTTGGAGCACTTGTGACCAAACTTACAGAACTCCTGTGCGCAAAACCCCTTGTTGTAGTCCCAACAGGTGCCTCCTGCCTCGCTCTGCCCCTTGGATACATGACCCACCCCTCCAAGGGTGGGGAGCCCCTGAAAGGGCTGGTAGACTATCGGCAAGCCACTAGCCATGAAAAATAGTTTTCCCTACCTTCGTGGCGTCCATGGTGTGTTGCCAGAGTTCAGCCCACCCCACTTTGCCTCAGGATCCCATGCTGACCACGCCCTAGATTCCTCATCATACTGAGCCCAGGCATATCCCCCACCCGTGATTTGCATCTTGTGATTCACGTCCATATACTTGAACATTGCCAAACAGTGCTCTGGATACTTCTCACAGAATATGCTGGCATAAATTAAAAATGACGTGGTCCAATCTTCAATTGTCGAGGGCACTCTGCGTCACTTCGCCAGCTCATATTCCTCTTCCTTCGACCCCTCCTTATAGTGCACCTATGTAGGAGTTTTAGCATTTCCACATACTCCCCTTTCCAGGTTTTCTCCTTTGTGGCCAACATCAAATACTCCCCCAATGGCTTTGTTACCCCCATATAGGGTAACCTCTTAATCTTGAGCTTGCTCTCCAGACCATCCTTTTCTCACCTTCATCATCTGTACTCTTCCCGCTGGCTGCCCCAATACCACTACCCCCCTGCGCCAAACCTTGCACGCCCTTTGCGCTGTCTGGCACTGCCTCCGTACCTACTCTTACATCTGCTACATACTTGCCCTTATGCAGCCGCTCTCCCTCCCCCTGGTCCCCCGCGTCCACCCCTGTGGACACCATCACCGGATCCACTCCAGTGGCCTGCATGTCTCCCACACTGTATCCTACTACTTCGTGTTTGCCTGCAACACACTAGACATGACATTAGCGGGACCTCCGAAGGGTTGAACTGTGGCATGACAGGCACCACTCCGTCCCGTACCTCGCCTTTCTCAAGGCTGTCTTCCTCATAATCAACCACCGTGTCCCCCAAAGGGTCCTCAACCCTGGCCCATCAAGGGCCCGCACCATGGCTTGATATCATTGCTCTCGCTGGGGTCGTGGGCCCACACACCGCATCCAGTGGGCCGAAAAAACCCCTCCGTATCGTTCTGCTGACACCAGCCGCCTGTCCATTGCGCTGTGATAGCCAGAGACCACCCTTGACCTGCCCACCTGGGGGGGCGATGAGGCAGTTCCGGACCTTCTCTATTAGCCATGTAGGGATCCACCAACGACGTCCGACGAACTGTACTGGGCCCAGCTGTCTCTTCTCCTCGAGGTGCATTAGCCACTCCCAACTCTCTAGAGTCTGGACACCTAAGCTGCTCCTCGACCTGAACGAAAGACAACTGGACTGGTTTGCTGGCACCCTGCGCCCTCCGAGCTCGGTCCCCCACCACTCCAGGAGTCCAAGACCAACTACCTTGCTCCACCTTGCTGTACCACTCCACTCCCCCTCCTCTCCGCCCCACTGACCTGCCCACCACTTGCCACCCCAGCCACCTAGTCCTCAAGTTCCCCTCATCCTCCTCCCTGCTCTATTCTAACATGGCTGCCACCAAAGCAGATGAGGGTCCCCAGGCCATAAGGGGCTCCCCAGCTTGTGGCTCCCCTGCCCCAACTATGCCATGGCCACCCCCTACTGCCTCCGACCACAGATGCTCCAGGCCTGATTTCCCACAACCCCGAGTGTTCCTCTTCCCCCAAGGCCACCGTCCCCACAGTCCAGCATGCTTGCAGCCCTTGCTGGGCCCTCTGTAGTCAATCCCACTGCCCCAGACATGGCCTCTGCTCATAATGGGTAACAGAGCACCCTCCTCTCCTTGCCAGTCTACCTCCAGCAAGGTCCCAGCACCATCGGGGACCTCCATAAATTTTGCACCTGCACCTATTTTACCCTCCTCTATCTTACTTTTTGAGCTCCTCCTGTGGAAGGTGCTGGCTCCGCCTCGCGCTTCCCACCACTGCTGGACCTTTCATCTGTGGGAGGTGCTGCATTCACCTCCTGCAGTGTTCTGCTGGCTCTGGCAGTGGATCCAGACACTCGCAGCTCGTACTGTCGGGCCACTGCCATTTTCCTCACCTTCACCGCCTGTTTCGCTGTCTCACTGCCTGCTCCTGTCAGGGCCCCTAAACTCACCACACTCCATGACTCTGCCTCCCTGAGCAGTGTGGCATGTTCAGAAGCATCCATGGCAGCCTGGTCAGCCCCAGCCAATGAGGCCCACCCCTCCTACGCCTCACAAGGCCGCCCCCCTTTTAGCACCTACCTTCTTGGCCCCAACTCCGCTAGACACTGCCCGCCATTTGTGAGGCAGTAAGCACGCAATCACTGCTGCGACCACGCGGTCCTAAACCCGGCACAATGGGTGGGCTGCACCCCTCAGTATATCCCCTCCTACGACCAGATCCATGTGGCTTGCTTCCCTCAGAAGCCATATTGCCTCCGCCACTTTGTCCGCTGCTGATGCCTTTCCTTCCTACTAAGTGCACAAAAATACCCACAAGCCAAGCAACTAGCCTAATGATAAAAACTGACACTTGGGACTCCCAACCACCAGGTCACCTGTACCTAAGATGGTGGCAGGAAGTCCGAAAACAGCACCCTATATAGACATTGGGCTATCCTGGGCTCTAAAAGAAGCCTAAATACAAAATGGCAGTCCTGGACCCTCCCAAACTCCTCAGGGACAGACCTCCCTGTGGTCAACTACCCCCCCCCCCCAAAACCCCCTTCACCCTGATAGACCTTTATTTCAGCCTGCAACTCCCCAAGGGAAATGTAACCCCAACAAAAAATCATAATATGCAGAATAATGATCAGATGAACTTAATATATTGATATGCTGTGATTTGAATTTTGTGACTTCAACACAGACATTAATGATGAAATATTAAAAAGAACATTTTATCTGTTAGAGTGTCATATCTGTGATGTATTCCAATCATGAAACTTATTTATTCTTGTTCTTTATGTTTACTTTGCTTATTTCCTCACTCCAGCCCTGATTAAGTGAATTTTGCAAAATATGTGTAGGCAATTTTTATGTTTGTTGTATCTACAGATATATCTTAGCTATTATAATAAAAAACGGAACTATCACTGAAATAACAAAATGAACTACTTGAAGTTATTTGTGGCATTCTTTCATAAAATTGAATTATTTAATTACATTAAAATTCTAACTTTAATAATTGGAATCTCTCAAAGTAAAACTTGGTGCACTAATTATAATTTCGGCTTCCCTTTCAAGTGGTCTTTGGCATGTGAGTGCATACCTATGTTGCACCTTAGCACCAGTCCAGTTTACTCACACCTCCCCAAATTTCAACTTTCATATATTTTTATTATGTTGGTTGAATGCAGCATGTTTGGGTGCTAGTGGGTCTGCACCTAAGAATTATTTGTCTTCTTTTTAAAAAATGTGAAATAAATTATAAATTATTTTTGATAGAAATGCATCCTGTGAATTGTATTATATTAAATATTTATCCTTGTTGGTTTCATGACTAATAGTAATTGATTAGCCCGTTAACAAGATGTGAAATTACTGAATGAATAGTGTTTAGTTGGTGGTAGAATCATGAAAAGTACGGGTCATTGAGGAAATGTCAAAAAATCGAATCCCTTGAGGAATAATAGGGTTTGTCAATAAGCGAGTGACCCAGAGATAGAGGAAGAGAACATAAAATGAGAAGATACCACCTGCGCAGTCTACAGGCTACGGCTAGAGAGTATCTCTTCTCCCTGTGGGAGAGCTACAGGGAGATCTGAATGTTATGCCAACAGTCAGTGTCAAAGGGTGAAAAGCTGCCTAGTGCTCTGATCATTAAGTAATGGTGGCAACAGCTGGCGAGCTGTGTTGCGCTCTAAATGTAAGCTAAAATGAGTCGTGTTCAGAGCTCATGTCACTTCAAATGCAGTTAGCAGGCTTCGGGACAGCCCTCTTTCGTCTTTGGCTGTATGCGGACTGTCACTGGACTGCAATGTAAGCACTCCTTCGGCAGGAAGGCTAACAAACCTAATGGCCGATAGCTAACTGAACCTGAAATGCTCCTCTGGTCTGACCCAAAATCTGTAAGAGATTTTTTATTCAGGGTTTGAAAAACGCTAACTGAAACAAGACAATTGCTGAAAGGGGCTGACCAAAAGTCAATTTGTATATGTTGATGACATGAGCCCTGCCCAATAGCTAAAGCTCTTGTAGCCAGTTCTAAAGTGTGCCGGGGGGCTAGGTGTAGTACTGGATTGTCAATAGACTAGATGCAATTGTAGCAGACTGAGGACCTGATTTGGATCTTGGCCGATCTGGTCCCGCCATCACTTTTTCGATGGTTTCACTGCTAACCTACTTGACGATCCGCCCGCTCTATTTAGATAGTAGTAGGTCCTTGGGCAAAATACCGCCCGAGTGTCGCTGACTCTGCAAGGAATTTTCACCTGCGTCAATGGTTTTATAGGCAAAAGCAGCTGTCAGCGGGAGTCCAGCCAAGATTACCACCGGGCCAATCACGATGTGCCTTTCCATCAAGGAAATTGTGGCGGGGATACCACCTACTTTGAAATGGCAGAATTGAAGGAAATGAGGTCGAAACTTACCTTGTTTTCTGTTTCACACTTTCGTTTCCATCTTGAATCCCATTGTTCAGGTCCTTCTGTTTGCTGCTAGTACTTGACCACGATGCTACTCAACTCCTTTGTCGCCGGGATCTAAGATAAGCTTCTTTTACACTTGTCTTACTATGAATTGTGTGTTGACAGTTGCCTTAGCCTTGTGTATTTTGACATTGCTCTTACATGCAATCTTGTTCTTATGTGTCATGCATTAGTGTTCATTTTACAACTCATCAAGGTGAAATGAACACACCTGTATTGACAATTTAAAAAAAAAAATCTGTTATTGTGGTGGATGTGATTGTTGTGGTGCCTGTGGGTGGGCATTCAATAGTGTGTGTGTGTTGTTTGTGTGCAATGCAATATGTAAAGAAAGGGGCATAATATATTATGCACATATATTTTAGAAGTAAACACAACATATATGTGTATTGACACATTAATAAGTAGTACTTACCCGTCTCCACTCCACCAGGGACTCACTCCGTCAGGAATCCGCCTTTAGTACAACGCCAGCACAACGGGGACATCTAAAAAGGCTTGGCGCGAACTCGCCGGCCTGACGGTGACGGAGCACTGTTAGCCAGCAGAGGAATCTGTCACTTCGACTGAGGTGCACATCTCACGCGATGGTAAACAGTCTGTTGATGCGGACGACAGTTCAGCCAGCCTACATCTTAATACAGCAGGCGGGACTCTATCAGTTCGATGCAGTACTTGTAACCGCCGCCACGGAAGGACGACGGGAGTTCCACCAAGATCTAAATCAGGCTTTTAATCTAGCAGGGCTAGATGGACCTGCGGAGGGAACAGAATAGGTGCAGGGGGCCGCTTCCCATACTTACACACAAAGTTTTTAGACAAAAAGTGATGTCAAGGCATACATTTTGTGATGAAAAATAAATAGAAAATCCATAACAAATGATTCCTGCAGACTACTAAAACAATATAATGTAGGAGGAAACGTAAAAGACAAAATAAAAATAGGCAAACCAAACATATGAAACCCCACCTTTGCAGTTCGAGTAAACTATGCTGCTGAACTTTTACTCCGTCTAGTCACATGGAAAGGAAACGCCAGAGTACCAACTTGTACACTGTTTCGCCAACATCACATAATACATAAAAATCTGCCTCCTCTTTTCATGTTCCCATAAGAAACTCACAGACATGCTTGTAAATGTACTCATGGGACTGTACGAAGTGAAATTAACATAAGTTAAATATTAGCATAACGTGTGTCTTTCTTAAAGCAATCTCCCAGCCTCGCTAGCTTTCTTGGGAAACACGGGCTCTCTCTCATCCGTGATTTGGCTGTGGGGAAAAGAGGATGTCTTGTTAGAACACTTGGGAAACACTCAATAAATCTGTCTTCTGCCCTCGCATCCATCTCGCGTCTGCGTGCCCTTGAAAGCTGCGAGAAGACGTTATATTTCTCTCAAGCCATCTCTCCTAATAATTTTAGATGATGGTTTTATCGGAAAGAGCGGTGATTTGCCTGGTGGAAGTGATTTATTGACCAGAGCGTCAGATAGAGCATTAGCACAGAAGGGAAGCTGCGCAGAGAGTGAGGTACAGCAAGGCCCGCGTGAGCAACAGCTGCTGTGACTACACACCGAGCGCGAGCTGACAAATGGTGTCCTCGTTCCAGAGGAAAGGAATCCACTCTCCTCTGCTTCCCGGGAGAACCGGAATTATAGTTTTTCACCTGGGAGTGTACTAAAATGTATGACGTGTTTTAAGGCTATGCAGGCCACATAGTTTAGTAATAGTAACCAAATGCAAGCAAAATGTGAAGAAAAACAAACACGATCCCAGAGATGGGGGTGGACCTGAAAAGAAACCCTGCATGCGTTGTGTGTGTGTGTGTGAGGGGGGGGGAGGGGGATAATTTTACATCCTTTATTATTTTTGTGGAACCTTTTAGGTAATATTTCACCAGGGTCGGACTGGGACCGAAAATTGGCCCGGGCACCAAAATAAAAGTGGACCACATTAGAATCAAATAGCTAAAAAAGTGCCCACATTTGTAAATCGAGTAGTTTTGAACTTGTAAAGACACGTTGAAAGGGTGCCTTGCAAGGTATCTATCTGCTTGCTGCCGACAATGCTTGTTTTAATATCAGGGAAAATAATAGGAAAAACCGCTCACCGAACCATAAAACAGGCCCACAAATCAATCAATCAATCAAGCATTTGTATAGCGCGCTACTCACCCGGAGGGTCTCAAGGCGCTTGGGGGGGGGGGGGGGGGTCCGCTACTGTTCGAACAGCCAGGTCTTGAGGTGCTTCCTGAAGGAGAGGAGGTCTTGGGTAAGGCGGAGGTGGATGGGTAGGGAGTTCCACGTCTTGGCAGCCAGGTAGTAGAAGGATCTTCCTCCCGTTGTGGCTCTTCGGATGCGGGGGACGGCGGCGAGGGCGTGGTTGGTCGATCGTAGCTGGCGGGTGGGAGTGTAGCAGGTCAGACGGTCGTTGAGGTATCTGGGGCCTTGGTTGTGGAGAGCTTTGTGTGCGTGGGTGAGGAGTCGGAAAGTGATTCTCTTGCTGACGGGGAGCCAGTGCAGGTCTCTCAGGTGTCCGGCGATGTGGCTGTGTCGGGGGATGTCCAGGATGAGTCGAGCTGAGGCGTTCTGGATGCGTTGGAGTCTTTTTGAAGTTTGGCTGTGGTTCCGGCGTAGAGGGAGTTGCCGTAGTCCAGTCGGCTGGTGACGAGGGCCTGGGTGACCGTCTTCCTGGCTTCGGTGGGGATCCACCGGAAGATCTTGCGCAGCATGCGTAGGATGTTGAAGCAAGACGAGGAGACGGCGTTGACTTGTCGGGTCATTGAGAGGGAGGAGTCCAGGATGAAGCCCAGGTTGCGTGCGTGGTCCGTTGGTTTGGGTGCGTTGCCCAGGGCAGGGGGCCACCAGGAGTCGTCCCAGGCGGAGGGTGATGATCCTAGGATGAGGACTTCCGTCTTATCTGAGTTCAGTTTCAGGCGGCTGTTCCTCATCCACTCGGCTACGTCCTTCATCCCTTCATGTAGGTTGGTTCTGGCGGTTGTGGGGTCGTTGGTGAGGGAGAGGATCAGCTGGGTGTCGTCGGCGTAGGAGATGATGTTGAGGTTGTGTTGGCGTGCGATGGCTGCGAGGGGGCTCATGTAGACGTTGAAGAGGGTGGGGCTGTGATGATCCTTGTGGTACGCCGCAGATGACTTCGGTGGCCTCGGAACTGAACGGGGGAGGCGGACTCTCTGGGTTCTTCCGGCGAGGAAGGAGATGATCCACTCCAGTGCCTTCTCTTGGATTCCGACGTTGTTCAGGCGTTGCACTAGGGTGCGGTGGCAGACTGTGTCGAACGCTGCGGAGAGGTCCAGGAGGATGAGGGCCGCTGTTTCCCCGTTGTCGAGCAGGGCTCGGATGTCGTCGGTGGCTGCGATGAGGGCGGTCTCGGTGCTGTGGTTGGCCCGGAAGCCGGACTGCGAGTGGTCGAGGGATCCATTCGTCTCGAGGAAGGCGGCCAGTTGTCTGTTGACGGTCTTCTCGATGACTTTGGCAGGAAAAGGAAGGAGCGAGATGGGGCGGTAGTTTTTGAGGTCGGTGGGATCCGCTGACGGTTTCTTCAGTAGGGCGCTGAGTTCGGCGTGCTTCCAGCTCTCTGGGAAGGTGGCGGTGTCGAGGGAGGTGTTGATGATGTCCCGGAGGTGGGGTGCGATGACGGCGTCGGCCTTGTTGAAGACGTGGTGAGGGCAGGGGTCGGTTGGTGATCCGGAGTGGATGGAGTTCATCGTGCGGATAGTGTCTTCGCCAAAAATCTGTCCCAAACACCGACCTGTCTGAGCAACCCTTCGGGCATTGCCCGATTGCCTGACAGCCCAGTCCGAGTTTGTATATCACCTCGAACTGGCCTGGTGACTGAGCTAACTGCGAGATTAAAAATGATAAAATGTGACTGCGCATTGCATCGTTTTGTTGCTCTGTTTTGGGCACCACTACATTTCCATTCAGATGTTTTTTCTCCTGGGCAAAGTGAGCAAGTTGTGGGATCGCGTGCCTATTATAACTTTGTTCTTTGATGTCCTTTGTTGTCTCTCAACTACAAATCATTTTCCATTTGTTCAGAAGATTTTGACCCAGTCAGGTAACGTCTCCCTGTTAGAAACAGCACAGCTATCTTCATTCATTGTAGTGGTTCTCAGGAGAAACCTGCTGCCTAGCCGACGTTATGGAGGCTCTTCCTTTAATGAAAAGCAAGGCCAATGATTCATGTTTTCTTTTGGTCAGTGGCAATGCACATACAAAAAGTACCCTCGTTATGGTCCGGCTTGCCAGTGTAGCTGTTGCCAGACAATTATTTGATAATTACTAGAGAGGGACTTTGGCTTCGCCCACGTGTTGGGAACCAGGAGTACATGTTTTGATTGTGCAAAAGTTGTGTGCTTCCACAAAAAAGTTCTTGCCCTCCACACAGCTGTTATCATTTTGTTTATTTATCTAACAGCCTGAGCTTGAACCTTCAGGAACACACACATGACATAATGCTATTAAATTGTCTTGGATAACACGATCATTTGTGTTGTTTTTCTCTGGCAGGAGTGCATATGGGAGGAGGGCAGTCATTACCCTACATGGATTTTAGGTCTGGCTTGACAGTGCAACTGTCACCTGACCTTTTAACCTACACCAATACTATTCTACAATTCATTGCTTCCATACAAATACATATTAATTAGCATGATATTTACTTGTAATGCTTTACATTGCCATACAACATTCCTGTAAAGCCAGACATATTGGCACTGCCAATGTTTGTTTGGTGCAGCGCAAATTGCCCACCCTTTATACGTCACAGGCTATTAAGAAGGACATGGTATGAAAGTGTCCTTAGCACATGATTCATGTATGGTTTAATGAATGAATGTAAGTGTTGCACTTGACATTATTAAAGAGTGCCTTCACTGTAGGATTAGAGAACTTACTTTTCTAAATATCTTACTATAACTAAGTATGGTTAATAAAGAATTATCCTTATTTAGTAGATGATGTACTCTCAATAGTGTTTCAAGTTTCATAATATTTTATTCAGACAATCAAGTCCATCAACATGAGAACAGTGTAATGCAACTGTAATTAAAATTAATACAATGGATAAAAGGGCATGAAGACTCCATAGGTAATATAATTCATAAATAAGTTTATGCCAGAAATAAGGTACGGCATGGTATATGAAAACAAATGTGTAATGAAATACCTGCTGTTGTAGCAGCATGCAAAAAAGAGGCATAAAAGACTTCATGGCTGACAAAGACAATTCATAAATAGATTTAAGCCATGAATAGGGTAAAACCTAAGGGCCGAGCGAGGGCCACCGGAACCATGCAAGCCACACCCAGACCTAGCTGGGCAGCTTCTGCAAGGTCCGGGGCACACCCTCAGCAGTGGCTGACTACAACCACCCTGCTTGCCTCAGGTTGCCACTGGTTGCTGCAATTTTCTGGAAATTTGCCCCGGTTTGCTCCGTATGATGCGAGGCACAGGCTGATGTGTTGAAGACACTTTGGTACCCTGAGCAGAGAGCATGGAGCATGATACTGCTTGGAGCAGCTTGCTGCAGCTTGATGTGGGGGAGTGAAAACTCTTCATAGTGACTTTCTCAATTTGTATGCTACTTCACGTGAATAACGTAATGAATCAAAACTATAATTGAAACTATCTTCATAGATGTAGAAAATAATCCTACTAGAAACAACATGAGACTTATGTAATGTGTGCATAATATTCCATATATTTGATTAAAATGTAGCTCTGTCATACTTACAACTAAATATTAAAATGATTTATTGAATATTACATGTAGTATGAAATATATTGCATTAGAAATGTATATTCATTTGTGTTTAAATGTGCACACGTATATTAAATGAGCACCATTGAAATTACTGTTTTAAACTTAGCATGAGTAGGCCTATTTTTCACCATGCTGCATAAAGCTGATTTCATTTTTGTGCTAACTCGACATTTCTTACAGGTATTCACAAGCATTGTTAGTATAGAACAGGGTTCTCCAAAGTCGGTCCTGGAGGGTTGTATCCATGCCATATTTTTGCATATCCAAATTTAGATAAATGTAGTTATTTTAAAAACCTGGCATGGATCCAGCCCTCCAAGACTGACTTTGGAGAACTCTGGTTTAGAATAGATACATTACTGTACTAGAGATAGGTGGAACAACAGCCTGAGAAAAAGACCTTGGTTAAGGTACACAGAGAGACAGAGTGCTAACTAAATGAACTGTTTGTGAAAAAGTTGCCATCTAAATGTGTCTGAGGGAAAGATGTCATTCCCATGTCCAGTATGGGACAAATCAGCAATGTTGCAGTCTGGAACAAGATGATTTGCAAATACAATTGACCCCTGATGGTGTGATTGAGGAGGTGTCACCTAATGGACCTTGCATGTTATAATATACCATTCCCCTTGGACTTCAGATCAGATCCCTCTCAAATGCTACGCAGATCCCTTTCCTGATCCCTCACCCACATCTTGCAGATGCTTTGCAGATCCCTTTCTACCTTTTGCCCAGCAGACACCTACCTTGAGCCCCTATTTCCTGAATGGACTTTGAGAGGTTTTATACCTAAATGCTTCCTTTTGATTCTTGCTTAAGTGTGCCGAGGCTATTACTTATTTCTGACCCGTCGAAGACTCTTGACCGAGCTTCTGATATGCTAATGCTTCCCTATTTGATTTCTTTTTGTTGTGATCTGATTTCCTTTAAGGAATTTCCCTGATTTGGTATGGTTCATTTCCTGATAAACCATCCTCTGAACTTTGAAATTATAGATTACTAATGTATAGGAAAGAGAACTGTAGATTATTCTCTGAGAGCCAGATCTTGATGCAGTTGTTCTGCATTGCTGTAACATAATTGCTTGTTTGTATAATACTAATTTGCCTTAATTTCTTTAGGCGTCTGGGTGACTTGTTATTCTGTATCTTTCCATCATGGTTTTGGGAGTTGTTTATTTGAAGTTGATTATTAACTTGTAATAAACTTGGGAGAACTTGGCTACCGATTCCTGGTCCTCATTGTGTAGCCAAATAGGTTGCACTGTTAATTGAATTTGATTAATGTTAATACTAACTCCCATCACCTCTCAGTCAGAGAAAAAGGTCTATCGGAGGACCAATGGTAGCAAGGGCAAATCTGGTCGCACGTTGGATGGATTTCCACTGACGTGAGGGAGTTAGGGTGTCCTATTTAGAAATTGCCCAATCCCAGTCCAAACCCCAAAAGCTGGTTCGAAAACGAGGAGTGTGAGTATCAATATGGTTGTGCGTTGCTTAGATTGCGGTAGTTTGAAATGGCTGTGTAGTGTTGTGCAGAGCCAATTGAAGTTGATGTGTGAATGTGGCACTTAGTGCAGAGAAGCTGAAGTGGTTATCCGGTCTGTCATGGCCTAAGACCCAAATATAAAGATAAGAGACGTAAAGTCAAGTTGCAGTGTAGAAGACACTGTGTATAGTTGTCTGCTATGATGTGGTGCTTGTCGTGAGACATCTTCGACAGCATTGTTGATTGGGATTTTATCTTTGTATAATTGTGAGATGTGGTTGGTATAGGTGATCTCAGTGCAAAGGGAATAACTGTATCAATCAGAGTGAGATCCCGCTGGTCAAGGTTTCACTTGAAGTGAATTTTACAATAGTTCTGAATTTTCTCTTGTGTGTATAAATAACCTTTAATTTAATTAGAGGAGCAGACAAAGTTAGTTTTTGAAATTGCTTGCATTGTTTTGTGTGAATTGCTTAGGGAACGCGCTTGAGAGAAATTGTAAAGGATGGTGAGCTGCTGCAAGGAGTGAGATTGATGTCACAGTGTGCAGCGTGGGTATAGGTTGATTGGTGTGGAGCCGCACTGATATAGGTTGAATACATGATAGAGAGCCACGCTGGGATTGGTTGTGATCACCAAACTGAGAATTGTGGGTGAAAAATCATTTCCTGGTTTCAACGGAAAGTTATTTGTTAATATTGCATATTATTGATTGAAGAATGAAATTCTTTAAAGCATTACAAAGCATAGTGAGGGGATATGTGACTGTTCCTGTTAGAAAGGGAGAAGAAGCACCACCCGAAGGTACACCAGGTTATACAATGGTGGTAGATGTGGGTCTTCACATGTGTGGCTTGCACAGTGGTATAGGGTCACTGAGAAAGACAGTGCTTTGGAATTTCCTCGTTATGGGACATTTAATTTGAGAATTATTGAGAATTTAAGGAGGACGTTGTATTAAATGAAGCCACATCCTAGACCAACCCAATTCCAAGCACTTAATGCCTGGGAACATGTGGGTCATTTGAGACAGAGACGCAGATTTCAAGGGAGGGTCAAGAAAGCCATACACAATTGTGCTGATGCTACACAGGATGCAGAACAGAATGCCTGGAGAACTACCATGATGGAGGGAGCTAGACAATATCCTTCACTAACCGCAGAAGAAGGGAAAGGCAAATGAAAGGTGAAGATAAAGAATAAAGAGGCAGATGACACAGAGAATGCAGATAAGGACAGTGATAGCGATATAAATGATGATTTTACAATTGAGTTACTGCTAAATTGTACACCTCCATACAATGACACTCAGACTGGTAGAGTGAGTAATGTGCCCATGACTGAAACCTTTGATGTGCCTATGGCACCACTAAATATGAATTCTGATCCGATGGGGGAACCATCTGGAATTATAGCCCCTTTCAACCCACAAGATTTAAATATCCCAGATGCATTACCCGTTCCTGTTACACTTGGTCCTGTGGTTTCTTTGCATAAGCCTAGAGTAGCAGGAAATAATGCCCATACTTTGGCTGTTCCTACAGGAATGAGTGTATGGGGATGTTGATTTCCCCACAGACATCCTTGAAACTAAACCCCTACTATTGTGGCGATCTGTTTGGTCTAAACAAGAGTCTCTATTCACTGAGTAAATTCTTAAGGACTGCATGGGCCTAGATATGATGAATAGAATCCCATGGTTACGGAATATAAAACAGGCTCTGCTGGGCTTGGACCAGGTGGAGAGGGATTTGTGTTCTCATCCAGAGGATATCGTAAGTTATTCCAAAAAATAATTTAGAGAGCATGTGTTGGAAGCCTGTCATGGGAAAAGGGAACAAGTAGACGTTCCTAAGGTTACAGTGGGGTGGTAAAAAGTATGGAATGAGCAGTTAGGATGTGAATAGTCAACAATGTACAGCACAGGTATCTTTTAACCCACTTCTACCTTCTTATTTTTCATTATTTAACTGCATTCCCAAAAAAGAGAGCCAGGGCAAAATTACCAGAAAATGTCCCTGCGATAACTGATTGGAACACTCCACTCAGCACATAGCAGTTTTCTGTAAATTGTTTCTGATCCCCAGGAAATCTCTTCTTAAACCATTATTTTTACGAGAGAGAATTATTTATCATCAGGCGGCTTTTACATTTTTGTATGAATTAAGGGACGTAAAAGTAAGCTATAGGGTTGCCCTGTTTCTCTCTAGAGTAATCTGCATTAGAGCTTCCATAGATGATTAAGGAAACCCGAAAACTTAACAAGGGCAACTATGTAAATATTAATTCCATGTTTTCAGGGGTGGTTTCTCCATTAGGGCTGTGGGGCTGCGCTCCTCTGAAAATTCCTACACATTTACATAAAAAAGTATTAAATAGATCGATTTATTTAGAGATACGTTCGTATCTCTAAATAAATTGATGTATTTAAGTATGGGTTGTCTGTTTCAGGCTGCCTGCCCCGCCTCGCTCTGAAGCAGGAGATGGAAGACAGGCAGTAAATTAAATTTCTTAATGTGATGCACGACGCAGGGCTTTCTGTTTTAAAGCCTTTCATTGCCATTGTGGTCTAGGGTTGTATGCACACTGTAGGCCAGTGACGCAATAAGAGTCACGGTTTCGGGCGTCGGAGACTTCATCCCTGCATGATTTCAGACGTATGTTATTCGAAGGCATAGATCCCACCCTTTCGTCATACGTGAGAGTGGTGCCTTGTTCTCGGTAATGGTAAGTGTTTGCAAGCTAATGCTGTGTTTTGTATATTGTGCCGAGACCCCTCATCAAGGATGAGCACGCTAACCTCCCCCACTGTGACACCCAAGGCCCTCGCTGCATATTGCTCGCTCCTTTAGACGGGGAGCTGCGGCATTTGCTCCCTTGTGAAATGGATCCAAATAAGGAGCAGGGTTCGCTCTTGTTCTCTTGCGAAATGGATCCAAATATCCGAGTCAGGCCCAAAGTGAGAGATATGTGCTTACTGTGGAACATGTGCTTACAGTGGCTAGTTCTCTGATGTATGACATTAAAACTGGCCCTGTGTACATGCCCCTAAGTTAACACTGATGCCAAAAACATGGATTGGCTTGCAAACAATGAATGTTAAAAACGTCAAGGGAATGCATTTCAGCGATTTAGTTCTTCTCTTATTTTACATGCTTTACTTAATCTTGCATTCCCCAAGAGTTAGCAATTTTATAATGTTGTTGTTTATCTGTATTTATTTCTGTGCATACTCTGAAGCTTGAGCCATGCCAGGTGTTTTTGAGGGGCTTTGATTGAGCGCTCAGGCACTAATGCTAAAGCCAAACAAAGTGCCTGTCAGTGGGTTGGTGTTGGACTTGGCCCTTTTTGCTGGGTCATCCCTAAACTTTTTGCCTTTCTCCTAGCCTTTTTTCTGACATGGTGTTGGTGGTTTTAGGACTCTGGGCACTTTAGCACTGCTGTTCAGTGTAAAATGCGTGTGCTCTCTGTGATAAATGTGGTAAGATTGGTCTACACCTGTTTGGCCTATTTAATTTACCTGTCAGTCCCTTGTAAAGTGGTATCTCATATACCCAGGGCTGGTAGAATAAATGCTACTGGTGGGCTTGCAGCGCTGATTGCGCCACCCACCAAAGTAGCCTTTCAAACCTGTCTCAGGCCTCTGCCATTGCAGGGCCTGTACGCGCAGTGTTACTGCCGCTGTGACGTGGCACCTAAAGTGTGTGCCATGTCCGTGACCCCCCTTTTTACTACATGTCAGTCACCCCTAAGGTAGACCCTAGCTAGCCCTATGGGCAGGGTGCATTGTAGGTAAAAGATAGGACATGTACCTTAAGTGTGTAACATGTCCTGGTAGTGACAAACAGCCATTTTGGTTTCTCACTACTGTGGGGCTGCCCTCCCATAGGAATGCATTGGGGATTCCCTGATAAGTGTTTCAGTGGTAATTACTGATATGAGAGGCGCAGCGTGGTCAAGTTTGGTATATTTGGAATAGTGATAATAAATGCTGCGCAATGGTGTGCGCAGATTTATTATAACTATTTTAGAAATGCCAGTTTTAGAAGTTGGCATTTCTGTATGCTATGTGTCTGCCTGCCTGATGTGAATTGCATGTCTGGCTTGTGAGTGACAGGGGCTGGGAGGTGTGTGTGGCTCCAGGAGGGGCAGGGTGAGTCAGCGCTAGGCTGAATGGGACATCTGCATGTGAAGTAGTGGGAGGAGAAGTATCTGGTCCCTGAATAGGGCTGTGCCTAGCCTGTACAATGCTGGCTCCGCCCCCTGTGGTGTGTCTGATCACCTAGCCCCCACCTGACAAAGGGGAAGAGAAGCTTGGCAAACAAAGTGCTCCAATTCCCCCCTGAACCAGTTGCATCTGGTTCCCTCCCCTAAGCCCTGTCCTGCAGACAAAGAAAAGAGGTGTATAAATGTAGGGGCTGTGACCCCATTAAATTGTTCAGTTCTTGTGCTGTTCCTGACTTGGGGGCTTGCTGTTGCTGGGGCCCCGGGGGGAAGCGCTATGGGGGCTTACCTCCCTGCTGGAGGGCCTTGTGTGCTGGCCTCCCTGGGCCCAGCTATGCCCCCTGGACCTGGAGGAACTTTTGCAGGGGCTCATGCTTCTTAACTACAGGACTCTTTGTGCATCTAGCGCCTGGGAGCGCTCTCATTTCAATTTGCCCCAAGAAGACAGAAAAGGAGCGTGGGCTGTGCAGCACTGAGCTGCAGCCCCTTTGAGAGGGAATCCCCATCGTAGGGATTCCCCCGTGATGCAGAGGAGCGGGGGCCCACCCCGCTTTATGTTTGTTTTGGCCGCGTTGGGCCAGCAGGAGCGGGTGCCCACCCCGCGGGTTGGTGCTCAAGCGGGAGCCCACCCCGCGTCTGCATATTTTTGTAGCAGTTGCCCCGCGTTTTTATGGTGTGAGCGGGAGCCCACCCCGCATTGCCAAAATCCAGAAAGGGATCACCGCCGTGGCCCGAGGAGAAGAAGCGCCGCAGACGCGACGCGGGAGCCGGCCAGCCTTGCCTGGAGGTGGGCGGGGCCTGCCGAGCCGGCCGGAAGTCAGCCAATCTCGAGCGGGGCTTCCATGAGCTGAGGGAAGCCCCGCGTGTGCTGAGGGGAAGCAGAGAAGTGCTGCAGTTGTTAGCGGAGCTCCGCGGCGTGGAAGAGAGTCCTGCGTCCAGCCGCAGTTTGGGAGATTGAGGCGGAGGGGGCCCGCGGCACATTGTCGGTGCCTGCGCCCGCCGCGTTGGAGTCCCGCCGAACGGAGCAGCAAGGAAGAGCCCGGTGAGTAGGGGCTCTCCTGAGGCACAGTCGTGCCAGTGGTAGGCTGCATATTCTCAGCTGCATCGCCGTAGCGGGCAGCTGCAACGTTGAGGCGATTTCCTTGTTCGGGAGTCCCGGAGAGGGGCTCCCCCAGGCCCGTTAAGTGCCAGGGCTTGGCTAATCTTCACAGCGGCACCGCAGTTGCGGGCCGCTGCAACGTTTGGGGGCAATATTAATCCTAGAGTCCCCAGGGGGGCTCTTACCGCACAGTTAGTGCCAGTTTCTCTTTGGGCGCAATCTTGGCTCCACCGAGGCACATTGTCGGTGCTTGGAGCCGCATCAGTGCTTGTGTTCCCCTCACAGCTGCGCCGCAGTTGCGGGCAGCTGCAACGTCTGGGGCATTTTTGTTTCCCTGAGAAAGGAGTGAGATACATTTCTGCCACACTCCTGCGCCATTGCGCACTTTGCTCCTGCTGCCTTTGCAGCCGCCCTGACTTTGCTGGACATAGGGCATTTGAGCCCTCTGAGAAGGCCAGTTGGCCTGGGGGTTATTTCAGTGATTAGGCTCCTGAGGATTAGGATAATGTGTGTATGCCTAATGCGATATTGCGTAATGTGTTTATGCTAAGGAGGTTTGGGGCCCAACGTGTAACTGCCTAATGTCATGTTATGATGTTTGGGGGAGTACCTATTTGCGTAAGGTGTTTATGCTTATGAGGTTATTGCATAATGTGTTTATACTGGTGAGGCCCATTGCGTAATGTGTTTATGCTGATGAGGTTTGGGCCTAATGTGGGTTTATGTCTAATGCTAATAGGATAAGGCTTAGGTCATTATGGTACCAGTAGTTACTGGTTGTGTCTTATATTTGCATTTGCTTACCTGTTCTGACGGTTCTGACCATGGCCCGATTGGCCTGGTCCTGTATATAATTCTAAAGAAGACACAGGGAGTGACCCTACTATCCAAGAGACAGGGTACCACTGGTAAACATAAAAACAGAACTCTCTTGGACATCCGCCAAATTATACCTACTTTCAAATGCACAATCAACCTCAATTGTCCATTATATCATACATACATATATGTTCAACTCAATGAAACCACAAATCTGAACCCAAAAAGCAACCATATATTGCACGACAACACAACCCTATACATATACCATAATCAAAGTTTATTAAAAATCAATAATAAAGGATAACACAAAAAGAACATTATTTTACACAAATTCATATATTAAAAACATTAAGAGCATTAAAAAACATCATGAGAGACAAAAAAAACATATGTGAAATATTTAAATTCATCAGACAAAAGGTTATTTCCAAATGGAATCAAGTGTGTATAACACCATCAGTCTATTCACTCATTGGTTACATTAGACATGAGGTTGTTCCAAAATATAACCCAATATAAAAACAGAAGCGTCGACGCGTTTCAGTGGTAGAGGATTATTGAAGAACCACCTTCATCAGGACATGTATAGAGCTTGTCTCTCGTTCAACAGATTAAAAAATGTACCTAGTTAAAACAAAAAAACATATATGTATACACTTTAAATATACCCTATATTAAAAAAAAAATCATTAACTATACCAATTATTTCATTTGTTACAAACCCCTCCCACATTTCAAAAAACACTATATGGGGTTTAACTACAAAATACACATCATCTACAATTTATTTATACCTGATGGTTGAGACAACTCCTGTATTCTTTGCCAGGAAAACCCTCCCACATTCTGCCAGCTATTTACACAACAATATACAATTTAGATGTGCAAATAATGCTGATGTCTCAAAAAGATCTTGTAAAAACCATATTTGTAAAAAACAAATGAATGACTCATCACATAACCTCCATCATAGTTATATAACGATCTATTATCCGTGCATCCACATGGTTGTCCATTGGGTTCATTATAACCACATTATCATCCCAACACCCATAACCATAAACAGTCTCACAAAGAAATACATACCACTAATTCCATGTACACGAAAGGAAATAATTATGTATTCGATCCTTCCAAACAAGTTTAAAATATACGCATGGTCCAATTAGATCCACCGCTTCTTCACCCACTTGGTGAATGTTTCCTAATAAAGAAACAATGATAAAACAACATCTAAATACTACCCCTATCAAATCTATGGGGTTTAGATGTTTACTACAGACAAACACTAAGGTCTACCACTCACCTAAGTTGGTTCGTGTGTGTACACAATTTCCGACAAAGTTCAAAACCGGACTTAATTTATGGAGTCCGTTATTATATTTCAAGCCGGACACTCGTGCTTCATCCCTAAAATAACAATATATTGTTTTTATTATTGTCATTCTATTTCATGTGTTCATCAATTTTCTATATGATTCTTTTCGACCCCTATGTTAGCCTATGGGCAACGATCAGTTCTACCATGACCCTTATCACAAAAGTGCTCACCGTTCAATACCATAGAAAACCTCCCGATCCTTTAAACCCATATAATCTAAAAATATCTCAACGATATTTCGTTTCGTATAGGGTGTCTAATTAATCTGTAGCCAGTTAAAAGCGTGAAGCATAATGCTTACACCAATACGTGTTGTCTACTTTATGCCGACTGTTATTTACACTTTTTCATAACTGCATTCTTACAGCGGTCCCACATTTTGCCTACCTTTCATTGAATTGAAGCAGATAGCCGCGTAAAAAACCGTCATCTCCTGACGTTTCGTTTCAGGGAATCGAACCAACTAACAGACCTTTCTAAGATGTGTCTTTTATACATAAAGTTCGGTGAAATCAATCTTACCTGTGACTACTGCGTCACCCGGAAGTTTTCCTTCCAGACTCCCTTAAAGAGGCCCTATCTTATAATGGATGCTAGTGGGTCCCACCCGAAAATTTACGGTGTCTTTATTAAAACTATGAACTAGGCAAGATGATACATAATGAACTGATATAAATCATCTGCCATATATACATCCTTTCTTTCGTGTCACATTATACGACCATTATTTTAATTAGTAATGGTCTTTTATGTATATTTCCAGATTGGTTTTATTATTTAAAAATGACCGCAAGCGATTTAACACTGGGTGCGCTACCGGACCTCGTACATATGTACTCTACGTTTACAGATTTTATCAAATGCGGGCAGAAAAATAGAAAAATAAAAATGAAATGATGTTACACATAATCCTTATAAAACAATATTTTTTATTTTCAAGTCGTGTCGCAGCCAAAAGCATTGGCACACCTCATCATTGCTTCAAATCTGCATTGAACCCCTAAACAATGCTGCAGAGCCAAGGTGTGACCACCGTGGTGGCATTGTTTAGGGGTTCAATGCAGATTTGAAGCAATGATGAGGTGTGCCAATAGTGGTGGCACACTATGGGAATCACAGAAATGTGACATGTTCCTTTATAGAGAGCACCCACTTTTTTTCATCTCACTTAAAGACCTGTCTGCACATATTTCTATATGACTGGTTACACCTAGCATCTGTGGGTGCTTCTCGAAGTCTGGTTAGAGCATATTTTTCCAAAGTTAATGCTGCATGCAGTGCAAGACACTGGGCAAGCATACATTTTAAAGGGCTAAAGTTGTCATGCAGAACAATTTACACATTACAGTAACTGTTGAAAAACTTAATGCAAGAAGATATGGGGCAGTTTTTAATGTGTTTAATATTTCAAGACTATACGTTCCCGCTGCTTAATAAGCCTTGCTTTATCACTACATTCATTTGCTTTAAAATACACCATTTGCCAATCTTTTTTTCATTTCTTTCCCAGGAGAGGAACTCCCCCTGGACCTCAGGTTTGTCCATTGAACTTGTTCACATTGCTTGCTATATAAAAATCATGCCCAACGTTTACGCCGCACCCCTTTCAAATGTCACCAGCCGCCACTGCATGTTTTACTGCATTATTGATACTATTAGGGCTTCATGGTTAAATGTAAACTATGTCAGTAGATTTTAATTTTAACCATATGGTTATTATTTAATTGGTGTATTTATGTATGACGTCTGTATATAATTCTATTTGATTCATGTTTTATATTTTACTTTAACTGACTTGGCAGTGTGTGAATTTTGGATTAAGGAGACATGTTTTTAACAATACTGTAATAACTTATTGTAATTATTTGTGCTTTTATGGCTCAGACAATTTGTGATGAATAAAGCTTTTCTGTCTGACTGACTGAGTGCCATGGCTAACAATTCAGTGGACCCAACAACAAGACCCATTCCTCAGACCCCTATAGTTGTGACACAAGGGAATACTCCATGTGCTGCAAGTGCAGACCATCCATTAAATCAGTCAAGGTTTGACCTGACAAAGCGATTTCCTCAGAGATAGTCACCATTTTTCCTGCCAAACACAAATGCCCCACCAATGATGAATTACAGTATCCATAGGACATGTCTCTATTGAACTCACCACCTGGTCTAAGTAGTGGTACCTATAGAGGAGAAATTATTCTCAATACACCAGTCCTACTGCCCGAGAACCTGATGACTGGTTCAATGGCATTGATACCCCAACAAGTAGTGGAAATCCTGGAATGAGTGGAACAAATACACAAGGTCCTGAGAGAGAAAGGTAAATGGATGCGGCTTAAAGGTAGAATTAGACGAAATAATAGTTGGGACTCTTGACTTGACTTGTCATGAATGAATGCATATCAGGATGGTGAACTACTGTTTGTATGTAAAGATATTACCAGACATGCTGGACATGCTCATGAGAAATTATCTGAACCCAGAGACATGGAATTAGTGTACAGAGATCCAAGGTCTTGCAGAATCGTTACAGGCTATGCTTTAATGACAAAGATGTTGCCCACATCTGTCCACCAGGAATGAGTTTACAAATTAAGGAATTAATTGGCTACATTTGAAAATGGAGTGAGGTAGATAAATGGGAAAGTCGATGGTCAAAGAAAGAGGAACCAAAGAAAGTTAGGTTGCAAAGACCTCCGTCTATAACAGAGGAGGAAAATGAGGATGTACATAAGCTTCCCATGAGAGAAGTGCCTGGTAGAGGGTATGTTCATGTACTGTGAGCAGGACTGATCTTGCATCATTCACAAATGATTTCCTGAGATTGAGAGACAACCCAGTGGAATGGTGAAGGCAGGTTGATCGATATGTGAACATTTCAAAGGTTTTGTGGAAAGATGTCGATTCTTTGTTTGAAATTGTGGTTCCAAGTGATTTGTGGGCTGAAAGCAAAGTCCCTGTGGATTGGCCAGAGGTGGAGCCAATGAGATATCCTCAATCACATGCGCCGTCAGCATTGATAATGAAAAAGTATAACCAGGTGATTACATTTTTTAAATTGAATATCTCTCCTAAAGATGTTGATTAGGTCAACATTGATAGAACGACCCAAGAGTCCAAAGAGTCAATATATACTTACTATGAGAGATTTGTGAAGGCATTCAAACAGTTTAGTGGGACAGAGACTATTGAGGCAAAGGATATGGGACATTTTGTTAACTGGTCCGTGTATGGATTGAAGCCTGAGGTTAGTTCCATGATTCAGCAACACTTGATTTGTTGGCAGAGTAAACCCATTGATGGAATTCTGCGATAAATAAATTATTGCAGATGAAGCACAAGCAATTGAAGGAGAAATTAATGATAGCTCAGATGAAAGCTGCACAAAAAGTTCAGACTCCAGAGTTTGTTGAGAATGCTGGTCCTATGCAGGGAGTGTATCAGCAGAAAGTTCCAGTGATGCAAGTTGGTAATGGGTTTCAACAGTGAAATCAATTCCCCCTTTGGAAAATTATCCTCATAAAAATCGACCAATCAGTCACTCTACACACAAATCTTCATGTAACTCACTCAAAAGGAGATCCTCCAGTAAAACTAGTACTACAACAATATGGAAACCTTTACCAATTTAATTAGGTATATCACAAGGACAATCAATTATTTTTTGTTTAAAAAGGAATGTAAATTCGAGTGATACCATAGTGCAGATCACTATATTATCAATTAAAACATTGTTATACAGTGAAATATTGAAAACGGTGCGAAACAAATCACATTATAAAACAGAAGTAGACAAAGAGAGAAACACATAAGACACTAAACATTTGTCTATTTTGTTAATACCACCCTGCTAAGCACCTTATCCTCGATACATGATATACTCCAAGTTAACATCTCTTTATCGAGAAATTGCAGCAGATTTGGTAGGGTTAAATGCGTTGAAGCGTTTCAGTGAACTTCCACTTATAGCCACCTTACTCAGAACAATAACAATAATTTGCCCACAATTTACGACACAAAATATATAAAAACAGGCTGTATAATTCCCCCATCTTACTCAGGGCCAGTACTGCATCAATTGCAGGTCTCCAGCTTTCATTTCATCTATGGGGTTGGGATGTGTTTGAGACCCACTTCCTTGTTCTCAAGTTCACCCTCTACCCAATTTCAATTGCCTCTTGCACACCTTCATGTCATAGAGCAGGCTTCGCTAATATGTAGACTTTTAATTGGAATTTCGTGGCTTGCAAAGGGAAAGATCAAAACAAGGCTGTTCTGCACGTCTTTGTTTCTGTCACCACTGGGTGTATTACCTCCTTCGTGTTGTATCCACCCACATATTTATATTTTATATGTTTTCCAGAATTTGCAGTTTTAGGATTCTAGTCTTCTTTGGTATATCTGCCGCATAGCTGTTGGTGTACATATCTATATTTAGAGACAGGTAGTGGGTTTCAACAGCAAGGATTTCAGCAACAAGGGTTTCAACAGCAGGGGAGACGATGTGGTGTTCCTATTGATGCGAGTACAGGTGTTGATGCGTCAAGTTTTAAGAAGACTAATCCCTGCCATGTTTGCGTCGGGTTAGGGCATTGGAAGCACAGGTGTCGGTTCACTACTGGTAACATGGTTATGGGGAATCAGGTTCAGAAAGGAGGATTTGTAAATCACAGGGAAATAGTATGATTCAGACACAGCAGGTGAAGAGACAGACAATTCAAAATCCCAGTGTGCCACAAGCGCAGGTGATGTAGGTTCCACAAGCCTCAATGCCGCAGCAAAATGTAAATATCCAGAGATACAATGCAAGTCGAATTCCCAATGGAAATACTAATCCCTTTGTGGATCAGGGCACATCTCAACAATACTCCCTGATTCAGACAGATGATCAATTCAGCTCAGACCTGTCACAATGACGAGGCCTGAGAGGGAAGGAGGATTGTGTACTTAGCGCAACCTTACAGGTAGACCAGAGTGGTCCATACATGGATGGTGAGGTAAATGGAAATCCTGTTTCATTCCTTGTCGATACCGGTGCCACCCGCTCTACTGTGAGAACAGCAGAGGTACCCAACCTACCCTCTCGGGACAAAGAATCCAAGTTGTAGGAGTTGCAAATAAACAAATAACTAGCCCAGTTTCAGAAGCGGTACCTGCCAAGATAGGATCCTTTGAGGACAATCACCGATTTGTGGTGTGTGGCTCAAGTCCTGTAAATCTACTTGGATGAGATCTTTTGTGCAAAATCAATTGCTCCATTTACTGTACCCCAAATGGCATTGAAATCCAGACTCATGATGAGGACGTTGCCTTTAAACTTGTTAGGCAGAGAACAAAAATTGGATTGTTCCCTATGTTAACAAAAGATGATTTGCCCCTAGAATTGAGAGAGACAGTGCTACTTGCAGTCTGGGACTTTTCAGGTAAAGATATCAGACTTATTAAGGGTGTTAAACTAGTCTGCATTACAGTGAAGCCAAATGCTGAGTACCTGAGAATCCTGCATTATAATCTGACCCCTGAAACTATTGCTGGGATTACTCCTGTGATTGGCTCAATGACTGAACAAGGCATTCTGAAAGATTATGGGGAGTGCATGTAACTCGCCCATAATGGGTTTGCAGAAACCCAATGGCAAGTACCGTTTTGTCCAGGATTTGCGAAAGGTGAACTCCATAGTTATTCCTTGTTGTCCTGCAGTACCGAATCCAGCTGTGATTTTGTTTGATTCCATGCGTTGTTGAGTGGTTCTGTGTCACTGATTTATGTCAAGCCTTCTTCTCTATACCATTGTATGAGGATAGTCAGTTCTTCTTCACTTTCCACTTCTGCAGCTGTGTTTTGGCATGGTGCTGAGTCCCACAAGGGTGTACTGAGAGTCCATCCATCTTTAATCAGATGCTCAAAATGAATCTGGAGTCTTTAGTGATGCCCTAAGTCTAGTCTAGTTCTAGTCCAGTACATTGGCGACCTATTGACCTCCGTTGTGATACACCAGCTTAACGAGGGTCCCGTGTGGATGACGCTTGGAACATGAAATTTCGCCAGATATATATAGTGAACATAAATGGAGAAATTAGGTGTTAAATTAGCTGGGTTAATGAGAATTCCAGAGCATGAGACTGGTGTTACCTGTAAAAAGATCTTAAAACTGAGCCGTTCCAATATGGCCGCCATAGTGGGGTGGAAAGCGAGCCGAGCTGCACTGGAACGTGGGGTCAAGTGTTCTACGCGCTATCGGCGTGCAACACAGCGACGGCTTAATATCGCTCTGAATGCCGGTTTTCAGTGAAGCTGGGACGAGATGCCGCTTTAGGAGATTGTTGATGCGGTAAGAGTGTTCTGGGGACACTAGGGCTGGATTGTGACCGATACGGAAGGGCTGGCAGTAGTCTCCTTGAGGAGAACGGATTTCAACAGAATGTGAGAAAAAAGTACCGGGTAAGTGGGAGATACACGGGTCAAGCAAAGGAGATGGTCCGTTTCATCCAGTATTATGGGGGTAAACGGTAATGGGCTGATGCGTTCCCGATGAGTTGATGTCGGGGAATGATATGCACACATTGGCATGGTAGTGTGCATGAAATTAACTTCTGGATAAGTTATGGTACTGAGATATGGCCATGACATTTTTGGCACTTTTTGACAAAGAGGCAAGGTACACATTGATTATATAGCTGATATATGATACTGTTTCCACAGGTGTAACTGACAAGCATCGGTAGTGCTTTGCAAAGAAAGGTGTAAGAGTGATGTATACACCCCTTTTGGTCTGGTGCAGGCTGGTATGAAAGCCCCCTGCCGACACTGGGTAATTATATATGTTTGACCCCTAAGAATAAAATACATATCACCTTGGAATAGGATTGTGTCTGGTTGACCGGATTCCTAGTGAGATTGAATCACTGTCTTTTTGTCTTGTCAGCCAACCCGCAATTTTTTAAAAACATTGTGCAGAGAGGCGAGGGATTTGAACCCCACGCCCTGATGAATTTGCCACAACGTATGTAATTGGCAATAAAACATGTTGGCCTTCTTGGAAAAGGTTAGCAACATGCAGTGCTTTTAACTCGAGCAAGCTCACATTTTCAAATAAAGGGGGTAACGCGATAGTGAGTCTTGACTTGATTTTAATAGCATTTGAACACACTGTTCTCTGCTTATCACGGGGTTTATGTTTTGGAACAGTTGATCTCTTTTTTCTGTCTTTCTTGTCTTTCTCCTGGACACTAATTTCTTTGTTTCAGTGAGTGGGCAACCGATGATGATATACGTGGGCATACTGGCGAGAACCTGCCGGTAGCCTTCCTGGTGTTGCATACGTGAGGTGCCCTCTCACTCTTTTCACTTATTTTTACTTTTATAGTAAGTTTTCTTCACTCACATGTTGTGAGGGAGGGAATATTTGGTTGAGTGGCTTGACCGACAGTGATTCTTTTTCCACTTTGTTATTAAAAAGTACTAATTTGAGAGTTTGGGACTGCGGGAAATTGGACGGGGTGCCATAAAGTGGGAGTAAAAAGTTAAACTCACTTTGGAAGCAGTGTCTGAAGGTGACATTGAAGAAACTCTCCTATAGCCAGGTCTTTATTGTTTTGAGACCTATTGGTGGCATCAAATACGCAGGAGGCTTGCAAACAAGACACAATTGCGCTCTTGAACTACTTAGCTGAGAATGGACATAAAGTGTCCCGACCAAATTGCAGTTCTGTAAGAAAGAAGTCCTGTATCTAGGACATCACATCAAGAAAGGAGCAAGGAAGGTGTCACAAGAGAGAATCTCGGCAATTCTTAAAATGAATTCGCCAGCAACACAGAGAGAAATCATAATGTTCTTTAGGATGGTAGGCTACTGCTGACAGTGGATTCCCAACTTTTCCCTGATGGCGAAGCCTTTACAAAGGCTGACACAAGACGCTCAGATCCGGTGCCATGGGATGACAGCTGCATGCATGGCTTCTCAGAGCTGAGTGAATGTCTCTGCCATGCCCGGGCACTGGGAAGGCCTGATTATAATAAATGTTTTGCTTTGTTTTGTAGTGAGAGAGAGGGCTGTGCCCTTTCAGTGCTCACTCCGATGCATAGCAATGTTCGCAGACCTGTGGCCTATATTTCTGCCACACTTGACCCCGTGGCTGCTGCTTTGCTTGGCTGTCTTAAAGCTGTTGCCTCCACTAGCGTGAGCATCGAGCAGTGTGAAAGCATTGCTATGGTTCACCCCTTGACTGTTTGACTCAGTTGAAGTGCTGTTAACTTGTACTCGAACACAGCACCTTACCAATAGTCGGCTTACCAAGTATGAGCAAGTAATTCTTGGAGCTGAAAATCTTACCCTGCAAAGGTGTACTATACTGAACGCCGCTACTTTACTGCCAGTTCCTGGAGACAAGGTTCTCAAGGGAGAAGTGGAGCATGACTGCCTTGATGTTATTGAACTATGCTCCAAACCAAGACCTGACATACAAGATGTACCACTACCTGAATCTGATTATGTACTGATTGTTGATGGCTCTTGCCTATGAGATCATGAAGGAAACCTGAGAGCTGCCTATGCAGTTTGTACTATCTCAGGTGTGATCGAAGCCTCTTGGCTTCATGGAGTGTTTTCAGCACAAGTGGCAGAATTGATTCCTCTCACTAGGGCATGCTGTGTTTCAGACCAGCTGAGAGTAACAGTTTTCGCTGATAGTCAGTATGGATTTGGTGTGGTGCATGACTTTGGGCATTTATGGTCCCAACGCAGATTCATGACCTCTTCAGGGTCACCAATCCTTAATGGTGAGACTGTAAAGAATTTGCTACATGCTTTGCAACTGCCTGCCCAAATTGCAGTGGTGAAATGTGCCGCTCACAGGCAAAGCACTGATTATGTGACCATGGGTAATAGATACGCTGATGATTCAGCAAGGTACTGCGCACTAAATTCATGCACCTTTAATGGGGAATACGTCAATGAAAATTCGGATGCCACAAATTGTGATCGGTTGTTGTCTACAGTTAATACGTGGGAGAAAGTCAAGAAGTTACAGCAATAAGTTCCTAAAGCAGAACAGCAAGGTTGAGTCAGAGCAGGTTGTGTCAAAAGAGCTGAGGATGACATTTGGGTTTCAGGAGACGGAAGACCTGTACTGCCCGATAGCTTGTCACCTAAAATGGCGAGACATTACCATGGACCTACACATGTAGGGAGAGACAATGTGGTGTGCCTCTTCAGACAGACATGGCTCAATCCCAGATTCAGACTGATGGCCGAAAGTTTGTGTCACAGATTTTTTTGTGTGCCCACAGAAAGAATGTAGACAAAAGAATAGCAATAACACTGAGTTATATAGGGAGATCATGAGGTCCCTTCAATAGGATGCAACTGGAATTCATTGAGCTGCCTGTGTGCAATGAGTTGAGAAATGTCTTAGTGATTGTTTGCATCTTTTCACAGTAGGTTGAAGCTTACTTGACTTGGAGAAATGAGTCTCCCAGTAGCAAAGCAGTTGTTGAGGGAGTTAATACCACATTTTGGCTTCCCGACTGCTTTGGAGTCAGACCGAGGGATTCACTTTAACAATGAGGTCCTGAAGATGTTATGTGCAGCATTACAAGTAGAACAGAGACTCCACTGCAGTTACAAACCAGAGACTTCTGGCATTGTGTAGAAAGTAAACGGCACTTTCAAATCCAACTTGGCTAAAGTGTATGCTTTGACATCTCTAAAATGGCCTAATGCTTTGCCCCTTGTAATGATGAGTCTACGCAGTACTCCGGATAGGAGGACAGGATTGTCACCCCATCAAATCATCATGGGGAGATCCATGAGACTGCCAGCTGTGCAGTTAATGCTGTCTCTAGATGATACATCAAAATAGTTTGAACCTGCTTTTTAAAGCCAATAGACCTTTAATAAAATGTTTTGACAGGCTGGGAGCAATTACAGAAAAAATCTTCAAAACCTTTTTAGTCAGGCCCGTGTATTTGGGTGGGTTTCTTATTTTATTGTTTATTTATGCCAATTTTTAATGTATTCATTTTATTTTCATTTTAATGTCTTTATTCGGCTGTGACAAGAAGAGATTGCGCTGTCTAGAATTAGAACAGTGTCCCCACTCGGCACACCAAAATCTGTCAAAAATTTCAATAGATTGTGCACTTGTATGAAGTATTTATTTAACTCATCATATTGGTATCACCAATTTTTCATTTTCAATAGTCACACTTTTTTGGGCGTAAGTCACTATGAGTCATGAATTAACTCAATCCCAATGCATTTCAGGACCATGCCCTTCATCAGGGTAATTTTCCTATGAGTAAAAAAGGGCATGTATTCAGAGATCCAAGCATACGAAACTTAGTCAATAGAACATGTAGAAAAAGAAAAGAAAAGAGAAACGTCCACCAAGGTCTAGTCCATGCACAAATGTTCATGCTAAGTAGTGGCACTATTGAAAAGTGCTCAAAGTCAATGAAACCGCGTTTAAATAATAGATGGGTGTCAAAGAAGATGAAAGTCTGTGGTGGGAACGTGCCGCTGCCAATAGAAAACACAAGGTGCAATGCGGGTGTTTGTGATAAATAACAGAGTAAAACTAAGGAAAGAGATCCAAATATTTTTTTGAGGTACGACTGCTCACCCAAAGTGCTGATACAAACTATGTCAACAAACGTGAAAAGCACCCGTTTAAGAACTTCAACAGTGTGAGAAAAAGTCACGTAGACTCTTACCATTCCTATACGATCCGGCTGAATCTGTGTGACCCTGCAGTGGCATGCGAGTGCATGAGTATCACCGCCGTATTTACGGCGTGAAGGAAACATAAACCAGAAGAACAACAGTGAAACAGAAGTAAAATAGAAAGAAAAAGGACTATGAAAAAGATCTAAGTCAGATGTAAGCACTCATGATCGCCATCTTAGAACGGTCAAAGTTACCGTGTGGGTACAATCTTATGGTATGTGTACAAAGTGGAATGAAATATTCAAAAGAGGCAAAATGTCGACCACACTAAAAATGTATAGAAGCATATAAGAAATAAATCATAAACACACAGGCGCCGGTATAGACCCAGGGTGGAAAATAAAAAGAATTACAAGATCAACAAAGCCCAAGTCAAAAACCAATGAGGTACAGTGTAGATAGAAAAAGCAATACACAGTAAATACATGTTATAAATAACAACTTAAATCCAATTTTTCATTTAACCCTTTCGGGTGACATGTGTCAAGTTTGTTAATCCAAAACGCTTCACGTCGGAGTAACCATTTTTTGTTGTTTCTTCCTTCGAGAATAGGCACGGATTCAAGAACCATAAAATGTAGTTGACTAACGTTATGTTTCTGATTGAAAAAATGTACTGCAACAGGTGATTTTTCATAATGGTTCCGAATGTTGCTTTTGTGTTCGGTTATGCGCACTTTCACCTTACACTCAGTCTTTCCCAAATAGACTAAGTCACATGGGCATTTTAGCATATACACAACATTTTTGGTGTCGCATGTCACTGTCGTGTTAATTTTGATAGGTGTGCCTTGGTTGGGGTGCATAAGGGTGTTTCCTTTTATGACATTGTTGCAGTGTCCGCAATTCAAACAAGGTATAGTTCCCTTATAGATCGGCAATGTGAAGGTGTTAGGTTTGCTTAAACATTCCTTAAGATTTTTGGACCTTTGATAGGCAAACAGTGGTGGATGTTGAAAAATTCCTCTGAAGTCAACCTCAGTTTGTAACATAGACCAGTGTTTTAATACCATTTTTTTAATGGAGTAACTGCGAGTTGAAAATTTAGAAACAAAGGCCGTTCTTTCGGATTTTTTACTGGTTTTTGTATGGATAGTAACTGGTTCCTGTCTTTCATTTTGGCTCTATTCATAGCTGCTTCAATGATGGTTCTTGGGTATCCTCCTTGTTTAAATTTCTCTGCAATGTTTTGGCAATTAGTGTTGTAATTTTCTTTATTAGTAGAAATTCTTTTAACTCTCAACAGTTGTGAGTATGGCAGATGCTGTTTAAGACTTTTTTGGTGACAACTTTGATAGTGTAACAAATTGTTCCGATCCGTTGGCTTGATGAAGACATTGGTAATCAATTTATTTCCCTGTATAGTGACGGATACACCAAGAAATGTTATTTGCTTATTGCTGATGGTATTGGTGAAACTGATGCGTTCATCAATTGTGTTTAAATCTTGAATGGCACTGACGAGTTGAGATTCTTGGCCTCTCCATATTAAAAATATATCATCGATGTATCTGCAAAAGGTGATTACATTTTGAGACCATTCTTTATTTTGAAAAATGTGATCAATTTCGAATCTGTCCATGAACAAATTCGCGTAGCACGGGGCTGCGCAATTTCCCATTGATGTTCCATAGTTGTAAGAAGTACTCTCCATTCCATGTAAAATAGCTGTGGTAAAGGGCAGCATCTCTAATAGGAACATTTTCATTTCGCCATCAATGTTGTGTTCTAACAAGAAAGATTCCACTGCTTGTATGCCTTTGTCATGCGGAATGGAAGTGTATAATGAGCGTACATCAATGGTACATAAGATTGGAACAGTGTCAGCGTCGAATTGTATGGAGTTAATCTTATTAAGGAAATGAGTGGTATCCTTTAGATAGGTTGACATGGTTTGAACAATAGGTTGTAAGTGTCGGTCCAAGAATTTACCGATGGGTTCATGGATAGAATTGCGAGTTGACACAATTGGACGAAATGGTGGTTTTTCCAAACGTTTGTGAATCTTCGGCAACATGTATATGTATGGAACACATGGAAAATCTTGAATCAGAAATCTTTTCTCGACTTCCGTAATCGTTCCTACACTAACTGCCCTGTCTAGAATGGTTACCAAAATCTTAAGGAATTCATCCGTAGGATTTACGCCAAGTTTCATGTATATGGAGGTATCTTGCACATGTTCATCCACACTCTTAAGATAATACTCTGAGTTAAGAATTACTAAAGCTCTTCCTTTGTCAGCTTTACAACACATAATGGTTGGATTATTGGCAACCTGGGTAATTGCGCTTCGTTCTTTTTGTGTTAAATTGGCAACCCTAGGAATAGGTTTTTTTGAAAATTCCATGAATATCTTTAAGGATAACAGCTGCGAACAGCCATAAAAGCACACAAAAACGACAAAAACAATTCAATGCAAGGTAATAAATACACCTGAATTACAAGCAGAAAAAAGCCGCTGTAAAAAGCTCGAACGGCTATGGCGCAAAACCTACTGCACTGAGATGAAAAACATCTATAGGAAAGCAGTTAAGCACTTTCACGGGCTGAAACGCACTTGCATTAAGGATTTCATTGCCAATCAAATTAGACGATCAGACAGTTCGACCAAAGAAGTCTTTAAAATTGTCCAAGACTTCTTGCAACCAGGGACAATGAAATGCAACATAACCCCGTCCGATACTCTCTGTGAGAATCTATCAATTTTCTTTCAGGAAAAAATTCAAGATATTTACTCCTCATTTTCGGAGATTAATACCTCCTACACTCCTCTTACATCCCCCACAAACACCTGGTCGGAATTCATCCCTTTTGACTCCGACTTTTCTCTCAGTCAACTGGAAAAAATAAAATCTGGATCCCTGCCCCGCTAGGTATTTTAACCTACTTGCCCCTTTGATTAACCCTCCTCTGAATCAGCTCTGGAACGCTTCTTTAACATCGGGCACCTACCCGTCCATCTGGAAAACTGCACTTGTCCAACCCATCCTCAAAAAGGAGGATGCAGATCCTACCGTACTAAAAATTTTTTAGACCCATCTCCCTCTTGCCAGCACCAGCCAAAATCCTTGAGAAAGAAGTACAGAAGCAGCTATCCCACTTCCTAGAAATCAACAAATCATTACACGACTCTCAGTCTGGATTCAGAGCTGGCTATAGCACCGAGACATCTCTGTTGGAGGTAACTGAAACAATCCGGGAAACTTTAGATGAGAACAACTGTGCAATGCTGGTGCTGTTAGACCTGTCAGCAGCATTTGACACTGTGTCACACAAGATCCTTCTTGACAGGCTTAGACAATTGGGAGTTTTAGGGACCACTCTGGCCTGGTTCAGTTCTTTTCTTGAAGGGCGGTCCCAGAAAGTAAGGCTGCATCCTTATGTTTCATCACCTCGATTGGTGAAATGTGGAGTTCCTCAGGGCTCGGCTCTCAGCCCCACTCTTTTTAATGTTTACCTTGCGCCCTAGCTACTCTCATAGAGCAACATGGCATGGGTGTCATCTCATACGATGATGACACCCAGCTAGTGTTCTCTTTTAAAGACCATTCAGAGGCCACATTTACACACTTTAAGGAATGTCTGATTGACATATCTACCTGGATGACAAGGAATTGTCTGCAGCTGAATGCCGACAAAACTGAGGTTTTGTTTTTTAACCAGCCTTCCCCCCCCACTCTGATCTCTGGAGGCCTTCACAGCTCAATCCCCCTCCACAGCCTGTGTCCTCAGCTAGAAATCTGGGCTTTAAGGTGGACAACACTCTCTCATGCAAATCCCAGATAGGTCTTGTGTCATCATCCTGCTTCTGGAAAATGAAGGCATTACGAAGATTTTTTCACTTCCTTCCAATGGACTCCAGGAAAACTATTGTCCATGCACTAATAACATCAAAACTAGACTACGCTAATAGTCTATATCTGGGTTTACCAACGTATCTGCTAAGGAAACTGCAGATAATACAGAATGCAGCCGCAAGGCTTATTAGAAATGTCCCTCTAAGGCACCATATCTCTCCCCATTTACGTAGTCTTCATTGGCTGCCCATAAAAAAACGCACAGAATTCAAGGCGCTCACTCTTGCCTATCGGTCAATAAACGGAAGTGGCCCCCTCTATCTCCGGAAAAGAATCTGTAAGTCCTATCAATCAAGAAACCTAAGATCTAACCATCTTGAACTCCTTATCATCCCTCGTTTTGCTAAGGCTAGAATAGGAGGAAGGTCTTTTACCGTTAGAACCACAACTCTGTGGAACTCCCTGCCCATACACATCAGAAAGGCTAACACGGAGCTAAGCTTCCGGAAATTCTTGAAGACATGGCTCTTCAGTCTTCCTTAGCACCTGTGGAATTTCTACTCTTATCCCTCCCACCTCTCTATCTGTCTTAAGCGCCGGGACACTCCCGTTGGGGGTAGCCGTGCGCTCTATAAACTACATAATAAATAATACATAAATTCAATTATCATAAAAATGGTTAAGCTCCTAATACAAAATCTATTAATACACCTAGAGGAGGCACGAGCAGCAGTCTATGATATATCCAATCCAGAACGTGGACTAGGTGATACAGCCAAATTATCTTAAAAAAGCATTGAGTCCCATGAGTGGAGGGCTGCATGAAGAAACAGTCCCACGCGCAAACGTGTCTCTTCATCCACAAATTGTTTGCGAAAATAATAAGCTTTACTACGATGCCTAAATGTCTTGCTTTTAGCAAGTTTACTAAAAACGTTTGTGTAAACAGATTATAAAAACCACAGGAAACATATAAAATGCATCATTGATTGTTCTGAGGTTTCATTACATGGGCATGTTCTCAGTTCGAGATTATGTTGCTACGCAGCTGGAAAACATAGTAAAAGCCTAAGAGTATCTGCCCTAAAGCGAGAGAGTAAAGAGCGCTCCCTATTATTTCTAGGCTCCCATATATAACTAGTCAAGAACTGGGCTACGATGTTAAGGCTCAGATAAGATTCAACGTTGGTTTCTGAGATTGAGGCTAGATCCTAACTTCTTCCAATTTGGCCATTAATAAGGATAATACCCACTTTTTATCCAGGGTAGGACATGTGGTGGGATCCGTAAAGGCATAGCCAATACCGATTCCCTCCAATGCTTTTTTTTACATAGGCCATCCAGGGTATTGTTAGCCCCTTAAATAGTCACCGTAAAGTCCACTCTCCGGGGACAGAGTGTTTACGGGTTCAGATCTCTCAAAGGTATGACTCTACACCTTAGTCAAGCTTAGTAATACAATTTATATTTCAATGGCTCTATAATAGCCTTGACTAGTGGTTGGCACTATTCTGTAGCTGGCACACAATTATTTTGTTAGATCCTTGTAGTATTAGCAGGGCAGATGAACGTACTAGAATCAAGGATGGTTTATGAGTGGTAGCCGGAACAAAAAGGATAGTCATACAGGATGACATCTTAACCACGGAAGGTCTTCATGGGTAAAGAGACAGTACATAAAAAACTCTTCTATGTTTCTCAAGAGTTGATAAAAAAAGTGAAGAAGTTAGCAAAGGGATTGTTGAAAGTATTGTGTTGACGCCAGCCGGCATAACCTGCAACTCAAGGGGAAGCCCACGGAGGTCTGCCTTGTGAAAATGGGGAAAGGGGATTAGGGGAATCTCCCCTAATTAGGACTAAAATAAAATTACTCGCCAGAACAATACCACATCATAAGTTGCAAATGCAGACATCAGACTCACCACCTTCATCAAACATAAGCTGTTCGCGGTTGCTTTTGTATAACTCTGGAAAACGTGATATAATGCAGTCATTGCATGCTATTCCTCATTTTACCATGTAAAACCTAGGGTTGGGCATGACTTGCATAATTCAGTGTAACGTAATCACACAGAATTACTCGAGAATTCCGCAAGATTACAGTTTATTATATGAGAAGAGTAATTCTGCGTTTATCACAATTTCTCAGCACAAAAACGCATCCACAATAGGAGCGAGGATGGATTTTGCGGCAAGAAATAGCACTAAATGCAACAGAACTCGAATAGCAGGTGCAAGGAGCTGGTCACACTTGTTAAATGTGCTCTTGGGGTAGGATTTTTCCCCCAACTTACTCACAGCATTTAGTGCTATTTGCTTAGTGGAAAATCCACCCTTGTGTCTAAAATGGACACAAGGATGGATTTTGCACTAAGAAATAGCACTAAATGCAGCAGCACGAATACCAAACCTGAGCGGCCGCTCACGCTCTCTAAATGTGCTCTTGCTGTAGGATTTTTTCCTTCCAAATTACTCATAATTACACGGGCAGGAGTAACCGGGATTTCGGTTTTAGTAAGCCTAGGCATAATTTCAAAACGCTGAAGTAATAAGAGTAATTTTGGCAATTCCAGGTTACTCTTTGATGCAGAATTACCTAATTAATCTGATTACTGCAGCGTAATTTAAATTACGCCCAGGCCTACTAAAACTTAAATCCCTGTATAATATGTACTTGGGCTAAAGTGTACAATGTAGGAAAGTGGGTTTCTGTTGCAGTAACCCCCCCACTTTTTGCCAGACTACTGATGCACTTTTACTTGATGTGCCCTGGGTCCCTGCCAATCAGGTTCTCAGGGCCTGTGTTCTTCCACCAAAACTAACCCAATTGGCATCTCTGGCCACAGGTCAGCCCCTGGTAAATGGCACCACAGGTACCCAGGACACTGTGACCAGGGAAGACCTCTAAGGGCTGCAGCACTTATTGTGCCACCCTTAGAGGCACTGTACCTTTACACACACACACTGCTTTTGCAGGCTGCGTGTTTTGGTGCAGAACAAAGTGAGGAGTCGCCATGGCACACATCTCTGTGTGCCATGCCTACAACCCACTGCCCTGGCATTGGTCAGTCAACCCTCTTGCTGGGTGCACTATACCAGTGGTGAGGGTACAGGTGCATGAGCCCTGTACCCCTACAGTGTCTAAGTCCATTCTTAGACATTGTAAGTGCAGTGCTGCCATTAAGAGTATATGGTGCTGGGAGTTTGTCATTACGAACTCCACAGCACCATAATGGCTACACTGAAAACTGAGAAGTTTGTTATCAAACTTCTCAGCACATTAAATCCACACTGATGCCAGTGTGGGATTTAATTAAAAATGCACACAGAGGGCATCTGAGAGATGCCCCCTGAAAACTAGCCCACCTCTAGTGTCCAGGCTGAGTGGCTGCTTTCAGCTGCCACCACCAGACATGTTTCTGGACCCCTCGGCCTGCTGCTCTCTGGGGCCTGAAACAATGCACATCCTGGGACGAGGTGCCAAGCCTCCTCCCCCAGGATGGGCAGGGTTCACGAAGGGGAAGCTTCAAAGACTTGCCGCCTTTGTGAACTTCCCCAGGCCACTTGCTGCTTTCAGCAACTGGTCCCCACTGGTTCTGATCCCCACTTTGGGCGGGAGAACCGGCGGGAAAAACAAGTGAGGAAGAGAGGTGTGCACACCTCTGCCAACTCCACCCCTCAGGTGGGAGAGGCAAGGTGAAGCACAACTCGCAGTCCACGCCATCTTGAAGATGGGGGGACTCAGCCAACCAGGGACAGGCACATGCCACCCTCCCACTGGAGGGTGGCATAATAGGGGGTGCACCCACCCTAGGGAAGGGACCCATTGGTCCCTGCCTTTTACCTACCTGTAACGCCCCTAAATCTAGTATTTAGGGGGACCCCTGAACCTTGCTTCCTCAGATCCAGCCAAGAAACAAGAAGAAAAGAAGAAGAAGGACCGAACAGCCGTGCAGCAGCTAACAAGAGGAAGACGCCCACTGACTTGGCCCCAGCCCTACCGGCCTGTCTCCCCCTCGAACCTACTCCTGCGAAATCCCGGTGTGTCCTGTAGCCAGCAACCTCAAAAACCCCAGAGGACCTGCCTGCCTTCACTTCCAAAGACTGCTTCTCCCGTGAACACCTCCAGCCGACGCCTGCAGTCGAAATCCAGAAGGCCTCCCTAACTGCGACCCGGAGCTGGTAAGAAGATCCGACCCCAAAAGGCACCCCTGCACCCGACGCCCCACGGCCTTGTGTGCCGAAACCAACGGTGCCTAACCAACCCCTAACTTACCTCTCGAAGTGGTGGTCGCACCCAGAAGTCCTTTGTCTCCCTGCCTGCAGTGCTTTTGCTGACCGGAGGTTCTCCATTGGAAACAGCAGGGCATCAGACCTCGAAACAGCACCCTGCACCCGGCCGCCCTAGTGCAGCTGAGGGTGCACCTTTGGTGCTATTCTGTTTCCCCATTTGCCCTGAGCTAAAGTCCAGGAGCTTTGCTCCCACAACCCAGTGGCGTGCTTGCCAGCAGCCACCAACCGGAGGACCCCTATCCCCCATTGGATAACATTGGGCCTCAACACTCTGCACCCGGCCGCCCTAGTGCTGCTGAGGGTGTAACAAGAGTGCATCACTGACCCTGCGGGACCCCTGAGTCTAACCCCAGAACCTTAACTCCAAAGACCGATTACTTACCTAAAAACCGATAACCATATTTTCCTCCATAGGATAACATTGACACTTTTTCCTGAAAAAGTTTCTGTGTGGAGTTTTGAAAACTAAAGAAATTCTTTAAAATTGTACGATTTAACAAAAACGCTTTTACTCACCTGTTTACAGGAAATGTCCCAGTGCTGTATCCAGGCATACAGCACTGAGTAAGAAAAGTAATTCAAAAGTAACTTACCTGCTATTTTACTGAAAATCCCATTGAAGTCAATGTACCGTATTTACAACTGATTGCATTTCTCTGAAACAATATTGTAAGTCAAACCATAGTACATTTACAATTGCAATTGAACTGTTTCACAATCAGCATTTATTACTGTAAAATATTTATTGCTTACCTGTGCCAGGCTTGCTTGGTTCTAGAAATAAAATACTTAAAAGAATATTTTTCTACAAAAACAATTGGTCTGAAGTTCAGTCTTTGAGTGTGTGAATTCATTTGCTGACTGAGTGTGTACAACAAATGCTTAACACTGTCCTCTGATACTGCCTTACTGCTCGACCACACTACCACAAATAGAGAGTAAGGTCCTATCTAACTTTACCTCTGCCTACCTTTGGGGTTCCACTAGACTCTGTGCACACTATACCTCACTTTGGTATAGTATATACAGAGCCAGCATCCTACATTGGTGGATCAGCGGTGGGATATACAACTTTGCATTTGTTGGACTACTTGGTTACCACCTGATCACACGACAGAACTCTAAAATTGTCTTTAGAATTCCGATTTTTCAAATTGCCATTTTTTTGCAAAATTACTAAAAGTCTTGTTAGGGCCTTGGTTAAGTCCCTTTAGCATTTTAGAAAATAAAAAGTCACTGTAGCTAGGGTTAGAGGGGTTAGAAGTTTTTTTAACAATGTCTCAAAATAAGAACCCAGCTATTAGTGAAAATACCCACAATGACATAGAGGACAGGGTTGAGGAGCTTGACCTCACCCCCTACCTTCACTTGTCTTTCAAGGAGGTAACGTCCCTATGTAAACTTAAAAACATAGCCACGGGTCCCCATCCCACCAAACAAAAGCTCCAGGAGCTGTTGGCTGGGTATGCTAAGGACCACCCCTTCGAACAAGGTGATGACCAGTCAGATGGGGAAGGAGTGGAAGAGGATGACCAGGTAGATCTACCTCCTCCACTGCTTAGGGAGAAAAGGGCTCAAATAGCCCTGACTCCAAGAATCAACCTCTCAGTGCCTAGATCTCACACAGGTGGGTCAGGCATTTCTGAGGACATTGAGGACAGCCTCAATGAGGAGGACAGCGTTTTAGCAAGGCTGGCCAAAAGACTGGATCTAGAAACCAGGTTGCTGGCTCTAGAGAAAGAAAGAGCAGAGATGGACTTAGCTCCCATCAATGGTGGCAGCAATATACTAAATAAGGAAAAAGAGCAATCTTATGATCCTAAAATCCCCAAAGGGATTGTCCCTAAATATGAGGAGAGTGATGATATCACAAAATGGTTCACAGCCTTTGAGAGGGCTTGCGAAGCCAGAAGAGTGAAGAGAACTCACTGGGGGGCACTCCTTTGGGAACTGCTCTCTGATAAGTGCAGAGACAGACTTCTGACTCTTAGTGGGGCAGATGCTGGGTCTTATGACCTCATGAAGAGAACTCTGATTGAGGGATTTAGACTCACTACTGAGGAGTATAGAATTAGATTCAGGGGGGCTCAGAAAACCCAGAGTCAGCCCTGGGTGGAATTTGTAGACTACTCAGTTAAGACACTAGATGGCTGGTTGACTGGAAGCAAAGTGCAAAATTATGATGGTCTTTATAATTTGTTTATGAAAGAACACATATTAAGTAATTGCATTGATGAAAAGTTGCATCAGTATCTGGTAGACCTAGGTCCAATTTCACCCCAAGAATTGAGAAAGAAGATGGACCATTGGGTCAAGACAAGGGTAACTAGGACGTCCACTGGGGGTGACCAAAAGAAAGGGGTTACAAAACCTCCCCAGAGGAAGGACAGTGAGCCTCTAAAAGATAAAAGTAAGGAGTCCCAGGTAGCCCCCCAAAAACCTGAACAGGAGGGAGGGCCCAAAGACACCTCACAAACCAAAACTGGGTACCAAGATAAGAATTGGGATCCCAACAGGGTATGGTGTCACAACTGCCAAAAGGCAGGACACCACACCAAGGACCCTAGCTGTCCTAAAAAAATTACAGCCCCTAGTGTAGCTCCCGGGGTTGCCAGTATAGCTTTAGAGGGTGATTCTCAGATGAGGAAGCCCTCATAGCCTTCAACTGGAATATGGGCCCAAAAGGGGAGTTAGAGATTCCAGAGGGGAGTAGACACTTCCACCACCTACTGGTGAATGGAATCCCAGCCCTTGCCCTGAGAGATACCTGTGCCAGTCACACTGTGGTGCATGACAGGTTGGTTTTCTCAAACCAGTATGTCCCAGGGGAGACAAAGAGAGTAAGGACTGTCCCAGGGGGTGTCACTGTTAGGCTTGTGGCTGTAGTGCTCCTAGAAATAGCTGGGTCCCTTAGATGGAGAAAGGTGGTAGTCAGTAAAGACCTCCCCTTGATTGTCTCCTTGGGAATGACCACCCAGAGGTTGGTCTGAGCCAAAGAGAGATACTGGTCCAATGCCAGACCTCACCCAAGAAACCTGGGGGGGCTCACCCTGCAGTTAGTGCAGTTAAGCCCCAAAAGAAAAAGAAGAAACAGTGTAGGAAAGGTGGGCAACTGTTAGCCACAGTTCCAGTGGGCCAGGGAGATTCTATCCCAGTAAGGGAGAACTCCAAAATTGGCACTGGTGAAGTCCCCCCTAGCCAACCAAAAGACCTTACTCCTCAGGCAACTGTCCAGCCTGAATTGGTGGCTCCTCAGCTGGCAGAACAGAGGGTGGAAGAAGGGTGTTCACTACCAAGTGTAGTGACCCCCCACCCTAAAACAACAGACAGCCCCCCAAACCCAAAGAAGCCTGTAAGTTGGCTACTTCACCTACCAGTGAAGAGCTAAATGTGTGGTTGTGGGCACTGACAGCTGTCAGTAGCCTCTGTTGGGTGTTAGCCTTCCTGGCAGCACTGTCCTTGGCATGGTGGCCTAGCCCCCTGCCAAATAGCAAGTTAGGCCCCCTGACCCTATTGGTCATGGTGGGGTTGCTCAAGCTGTGGGTGACCTCTGTGGGTAAGCTGGGCTTTGCCCTAGCTAAGTTAGAATTTGCAGAGGTAGGCACCTCTGAACCCAAACTAAAAAGATGGGCTGAAGAGCTAGGAAAGGAGCATTGGGAATTAGGCATCTCTGTGTGCCATGCCTACAACACACTGCCCTGGCATAGGTCAGTCACCCCTCTAGCTGGGTGCACTATACCAGTGGTGAGGGTACAGGTGCATGAGCCCTGTACCCCTACAGTGTCTAAGTCCATTCTTAGACATTGTAAGTGCAGTGCTGCCATTAAGAGTATATGGTGCTGGGAGTTTTTCATTACGAACTCCACAGCACCATAATGGCTACACTGAAAACTGAGAAGTTTGGTATCAAACTTCTCAGCACATTAAATCCACACTGATGCCAGTGTGGGATTTAATGAAAAATGCACACAGAGGGCATCTGAGAGATGCCCCCTGAAAACTAACCCACCTCTAGTGTCCAGGCTGAGTGGCTGCCTTCAGCTGCCACCACCAGACATGTTTCTGTACCCCTGGGCCTGCTGCTCTCTGGGGCCTGAAACAATGCACATCCTGGGACGAGGTGCCAAGCCTCCTCCCCCAGGATGGGCAGGGTTCACGAAGGGAAAGCTTCAAAGGCTTGCCGCCTTTGTGAGCTTCCCCAGGCCACTTGCTGCTTTCAGCAACTGGTCCCCACTGGTTCTGACCCCCACTTTGGGCGGGAGAACTGGCGGGAAAAACAAGTGAGGAAGAGAGGTGTGCCCACCTCTGCCAACTCCACCCCTCAGGTGGGGGAGGCGAGGTGAAGCACAACTCTCAGTCCACGCCATCTTGAAGATGGGGGGACTCAGCCAACCAGGGCAGGCACATTCCCCCCTCCCACTGGAGGGTGCCATAATAGGAGGTGTACCCACCCCAGGGAAGGGACCCATTGGTCCCTGCCTTTTACCTACCTGTAACGCCCCTAAATCTAGTACTTATGGGCACCCCTGAACCTTGCTTCCTCAGATCCAGCCAAGAAACAAGAAGAAAAGAAGAAGGACCGAACAGCCGTGCAGCAGCTAACAAGAGGAAGACGCCCACTGACTTGGCCCCAGCCCTACCGGCCTGTCTCCCCCTCGAACATACTCCTGCAAAATCCTGGTGTGTCCTGCAGCCAGCAACCTCAAAAACCCCAGAGGACCTGCCTGCCTTCACTTCCAAAGACTGCTTCTCCCGTGAACACTGGATTTGTTCAAACTGCAACCTCTGGCAGCAGCCGGAGACCGCAAACCTGTCCCACTCTGCACCCGCCGTCCACGGCCTGAGCTCGAGTGGGCAAACACCACGAGGAGGTCACCCCGGCGATCCTGAACCAAGATCCGGTGACCCCTGACCTGCCTCAAGCCTCCAGCCGACGCCTGCAGTCGAAATCCAGAAGGCCCCCCTAACCGCGACCCGGAGCTGGTAAGAAGTTCCGACCCCAAAAGGCACCCCTGCACCTGACGCCCCACGGCCTTGTGTGCCCAAACCAACGGTGCCTAACCAACCCCTGACTTCCCAACGTACCTCTCGAAGTGGTGGTAGCACCCAGAAGTCCTTCATCTCCCTGCCTGCAGTGCTTTTGCTGACCGGAGGTTCTCCATTGGAAACAACAGGGCATCCGACCTCGAAACAGCACCCTGCACCCGGCCGCCATAGTGCCGCTGAGGGTGCACCTTTGGTACTAATCTGTTTCCCCATTTGCCCTGAGCTAAAGTCTAGGAGCTTTGCTCCCACAACCCAGTGGCCTGCTTGCCAACAGCCACCAACCGCAGGCCCCCTATCCCCCATTGAATAACATTGGGCCTCAACACTCTGCACCCGGCTGCCCTAGTGCCGCTGAGGATGTAACAAGAGTGCATCACTGACCCTGGGGGACCCCTGAGTCCAACCCCAGAACCTTAACTCCGAAGACCGATTACTTACCTAAAAACCGATAACCATATTTTCCTTCATAGGATAACATTGACACTTTTTCCTGAAAAAGTTTTTGTGTGGAGTTTTGAAAACTAAAGAAATTCTTTAAAATTGTACGATTTAACAAAAACGCTTTTACTCACCTGTTTATAGGAAATGTCCCAGTGCTGCATCCAGGCATACAGCACTGAGTAAGAAAAGTAATCCAAAAGTAACTTACCTGCTATTTTACTGAAAATCCCATTGAAGTCAATGTACTGTATTTACAAGTGATTGCATTTCTCTGAAACAATATTGTAAGTCAAACCATAGTACATTTACAATTGCAATTGAACTGTTTTACAATCAGCATTTATTACTGTAAAGTATTTATTGCTTACCTGTGCCAGGCTTGCTTGGTTCTAGAAATAAAATACCTAAAAGAATATTTTTATACAAAAACAATTGGTCTGAAGTTCAGTCTTTGAGTGTGTGAATTCATTTGCTGACTGAGTATGTGCAACAAATGCTTAACACTGTCCTCTGATACTGCCTTACTGCTCGACCACACTACCACAAATAGAGAGTAAGGTCCTATCTAACTTTACCTCTGCCTACCTTTGGGGTTCCACTGGACTCTGTGCACACTATACCTCACTTTGGTATAGTATATACAGAGCCAGATTCCTACATACAACACTTGTAGTTTCCAGCTCTGTGTTCCTATTAAATCTGGAGTAAGGCAAAGATACTCAGTAGTCGAGCTATCTATATATTTGATTTAGACTTGAGTTTTCGAGAAGTACACACCATTCCTCCCTCTTTCAGCGCGAATATAATCTGTGCCGTTTACTTTGAAGACTGCTCATTTGAGACTATACTGCAGTTGGGCGTTAGATACCCTATATATGTAGACACTCACCGGATACCCCTATATATGCAGACACTCGCAAACTAACTTCCCACAGGCCAGGAAAACAAGGCAATTGTTTTTTGGCAGTAGTTATTTTAGCGGAGGATGGCATGGGGAGGCACAAAAAAGGAAAAAACTGAAATCAATAAAAACTTGTGCGGGTATTTTGATTCTTATGTGCAATGAAGGCTAAACTAGTAATAAGAAAGAATGCATTGGGTATTCCACGGAACGCCCGATGCTTCGCAGCCACCCGATGTGGAGGAGATGTTTAGCAAGGAAAGGATACTGCTATTCTTATCCGTGGGGCCAAGTCTTGTTGCCAATTTATAAATCCTTTCTTGGTTGGGAGAAGGGCCAATATGTAAAAAAAATCCTTAGGGCTTCAGAGGTTCGATGCCAGTAGAGTTAATACCATTAGACTAACTACCACACTTTGCTTCACTTTTAGGTCAGTTTACAGAACACTGTAGCAGTTATTGCAATTAAGTCAATATCTCTAAAGAGTGGTGATCTTTTTTACTCCTGAGTTGATCCTGATAGGCTATATGCTAAGTTCAAATCTATTTTGAAACATCCATGAATGCTAATGCCTAGATTACAAGTCTCTTACAATTTTGCAACTCTTGTGCAAACATCTCTTTCCATAGGGGTCACAACTGCACTCAGTAATTTCGGTGTGTGATAAAGTCCGCACACTCAAAGTTTACCACAGGTAGATAGATATCAGCATGTCAAACCTGCCAATACTTACTAATGGAAAATGGCCAATAAATAATAGAACATGGACATTTTGTTGCAGAAAGCCCCAAAATCCGCATATTGTGCCCCATTTTGAATGGTTTAACTCGTAATTTGAATAATGGAGCTCTTTTGTGAAATGCTGACCCCTGGATTATCAGTATTTAGGGGGGGGCAATAAATAATGAACACTTTTCCTGTGCCCTTGTAAAACAGGCATCATGCTAACAAGGCAGATCTGATACTGCTGAAAACGAAACCTGCCGATCTAATGAACTGTGCGAGGAATGATGTCACGCTGGATCACACCTCAGCCCACGAGAATATGTGGTCTAAGTGTTCTTTTCGTGCATCCTCTGTTATTTCTGAGTACAGGGGCTTAGATTGATGTCCTTTATGAGCATAGACTTTGTCAATTCCACAGCTGAAACTGTGCACCATCAGGTGAGGGACCGTCCTGAGACCGGTGTGCTGTGAAGAAGACCAACATTGCCACCCCCAAGATACAGCCATTCCTCCCAATGAAAACCACTAGACAACCATCCTTGCGTTAGGGGAATGTCAGCATTCCCCGGCCGTATTTATTATACATCATAAACACGACATCAAACAAATTCGACAGTTGACTTAATATTGCATAACATCTCATACATACATACCAAATGAATACAATATTCTCACACTCCATTAGGAGTCATGCTTGATCACCTCACGGCTCTTCGGGCATCAGTTACAAGACGCACCTCCACTCACCCAAGGTGAGGGAGCCAGGGCCAACTCCACGTCTAACCCCTAAAAGAACCATCCGTGCCAGAGCAACCCAATGAAGGGACACCCCCTGGCACCCAATCGGGGGGATGAGGCTGGGCAACCGGGCCATACCTTGGTCCCCTGGCGCAGCCCTCATCCCCCCCCCCCACTCCCACGGGGAGTATCACGGGGTACCCTCCCGGGCCAAGGCCAATTGCAGTAGCAGATGCCTCCAGCCCTTCACCAGTGACCGTGTCACCCCAGCCCCGGGTTATTGAAAAATGCGCTGATCGAAGTTTCGTTGCATTAGTCCCAAAAAATATAGCATCTACGAGAAGGTGTCTATGAACTGTGAGGTCAAACCTGGGGTCAGATTCAATAAATTATCATGCAAAGCAGTCCTGGGCCATATTGACTAATACTGACCTGCTGCTGCTGTCCTTTCCTCTGCTGGCGCCCTAACAGGGCTCTGTGCACGATGCACAGACAGCACCGTGCGCTGTTTAGCATGGGATTTAACCCGGAAGCACACTCATCAAGTACAAATTCCTATGACAAGACAACCTCAGATCAGTCCCTCGTGCTGAATGTGTGCTGTGCACTGGCGCACATATGCGATGCATTGTTTTTGAAGTAATGAACGTTTCACATGGTTTACGCCTGCTTCTAGTAGGTGTTAGCTTTTGATGCAAAGCGCGAGCCGGTTACCTTAGTACATCAGGCTTTGCATCAGCCCTATAGGTATTTCTGTTGCTCTGCCCTACAAAAGTACAAATCCCCTTTGACTCAAAGTAAAACCAACCAGTTTTGCGCGAAACACCTTTGGCCCTGGATAGTAAATACCACCTGCTGCTTTGCGTGGGGTTGAGTCCCTTTACTTCGACACAAAGCCTTAGAAGCTGCAAATATATTTATTGAAGCTATACCTGGACATGGTTAATTTCATGCATTTATATGCTTGGTTTATAATCTCAAACGAACATAAATATATTTTACACACAAACATTGTACCCGTGTGTGACCCATTCCATCATGAAGGCCTCAAAACTACCCCCTCTACATAACTGCCATCAGCAAGAGGCCATCAAAAGTGACCCACCCATAGCCACACTTCACTGTCGAGTTCATGAGATAGGAAGATGACAACGTGGTGCAAAGAACCTTCTGGATTCTTTGATTCATGTGTATGGAAGAAACGGCTAAGCTGCGCCTTATCAAAGGTGGACTGTAGTTCACCGATATACAGCGCGTCCCAGAATATTTTGATTTAATAAGGACAGGCGAATAATAAGGGCGAATTTAATTGTGAGGATGGTCCGCAAGGAGATGGCAAGTGCGGGAAAACGCGGACATCCTGGTTTCCCGCCCTGACGCCTGAAGTGCTCATGAATGTTGAGTACAGAAACTGAGACAGGAGTGTCTATGTAGCCGTTTCTGATGACGTGACCTATAATAAACTAAACGACACAAAGTAGTGATTTGTCAGCGTGATGACGAGGTCAGCACCCAACTCACCAATAATGACACAATCAAAATCTCATCAGGGTTGATTATGTCCTGCAATCTCTGTTATCTCGGGAAACCAGGAGACAAAGAACACCTTAAATCGTGTCCCCGCCCAGCTCATATTCCAGTCACATACCAGGCCCTGGGTTACCACCCTGGACGCCTGCTGGGAAATTAATTGACTAATTTGTCAATTGCGAAAAAGTAATGAAACGTGTTAATTGCGTTGGATTGGATTTGATTAATGAACCTCCTCGCTGGTAAGGAGATTACTTTAAGAAGTTTGTCAATATAATTACTCTTAACAAAACAAACATGTCCTTTTCTGGCTCCCATTCTTTCCTTAGGTTTCTGACAGCGAGATAAGCGCGTACCTGTTAATTCACGCGGCATGAGGCCTGCTGAGCCTGAGCGACTTTAAATATAACAAATGGCCCTGTTCACCTTTACAAGAATCCGTTCAGAACAAGCAGTCACCTGTATCCGCCGGCTGCCACCCTGATCGCAGACACTGGAAGGGAATCACGAAATACCGCGCCTGTAGTAATGGGTTCTGGGCCAGACATTTCAAGACTTTATGCAATGGAGCAGCAGGCAAAGTTGCTGTGCTACGTTGCGTGAACTGGAGAGAGCAGAACTGCGCCATATCTACAAATAAATGTTGCAGTTGTGCTCTCTCCAGTCCAATATGGATTGCACGCCTCCATTTAGGGCGTTATTTGTGGTACTGTAAGTTTGCATGTTGGTAGTCCAGCGTATGAAGTTCCAAATGTTTCCATCGCAGAACGGAGACTGATTTGGTTTTATGGAGCTGTGCTGTCACCATTTTAATTCACATACCAAATGCAATGCTTATGATCTTGCAATTTTCCTACCAATAAGTAACACACCTAAAAGTACAACATCATTAATTATCAACACATACGCAATCCAATAAATACTGCTGTGTTCTTAGTCATAACTTTCATAGCCTTATAGGTAATGTGCTATATACCCATTAGCCATAAAGTTATTTACATTTGAAACCGCATCCGACACATAAAAAGTGAGGTCATGACCATTACATTTGATGTGCGAGTTATGGTGTGCATGGCAGTTGTGCCTGATATTGATTGCAGAGCTAACCATATAATTTGAATATGAGTGGTTTTTCAGTTTCAATTTGTAACAATAATTGTACTTTAACATTGTTTTTTAAATGAATTTCTGATTTTTAAAACATTTCATTAGGTGTCATAACCAAAGCCAAACCATAACTTAATTTAATTTTAATCATGGATTTTGTGTGTGTGTGTGTGTATATATATATATATATATATATATATATATATATATATATATATATATTCACACAATCCTTCCAGCCAGAAGGACAAATGGGTCGCACACCCGTAGTTCTTTTGCAATTTTAATTTATTTTTCTCCTTCATTTGCAGGGATAAGGGCGAGAAACGATCTACGCGTTTCGGTATCTCCAAATACCTTGCTCACGATCGTGAGCAAGGTATTTGGAGATACCGCAACGCGTAGATCGTTTCTGCCCTTATCCCTGCAAATGAAGGAGAAAAATAAATTAAAATTGCAAAAGAACTACGGGTGTGCGACCCATTTGTCCTTCTGGCTGGAAGGATTGTGTGAAAATATCGAGCGGCGTGGTTCTGCCGCAGGGGATCGCACCAACATCGAGCGCTGCATAATCCGGTGAAGGGGAACCATGTTGGGGATATATATATATATATATATATATATATATATATATATATATATATTCCACAAAAACAAGGTTGCCCCCTTGGAAGAGCCCACACAAGGTAAGTGAAGCTTGTAATCTTTAATGGATACAGCAGCAAAGGTATGGAAATTCATCACAGCGCAATAATGAAGCCGACACGTTTCGGGCCACCGCCCTTTGTCATAGGCTGAATTCCATTAAAAGTGCAAAGCATGTTCAACGTTTAAATTCATTAGCGATACCTCCCCATATGGGCGTGGCCGCTCGCAAGGCCCCCTGGTATCCGCAGTCCATTTCACTCAAGTGAGTTGCTGTGCACTTCATTGTTCCGGAAATTAATGCCCTCGTGGGTTGCTGTCAATGTCCCATTAGAACTGTGCTGACCCTTTAAAGTATCCATTACAAAGCACCTTGTCCTGCACACAGCGATCACCGGTTGGTATCACCACAGGTCTGCACCAGCAGAGGGGCTTCCTCCACAGCCGGGCCAGCCGTACTAAATTCCACAAAAACAAGGTTGCCCCCTTGGAAGAGCCCTCACAAGGTAAGTGAAGGTTGTAATCTTTAATGGATACTGCAGCAAAGGTATGGAAATTCATCACAGCGCAATAATGAAGCCGATGCGTTTCGGGCCACCGACCTTTGTCATAGGCTGAATTCCATTAAAAGTGCAAAGCATGTTCAACGTTTAAATTCATTAGCGATACCTCCCCATATGGGCGTGGCCGCTCGCACGGCCCCCTGGTATCCACAGTCCATTTCACTCAAGTGAGTTGCTGTGCACTTCATTGTTCCGGAAATTAATGCCCTCGTGGGTTGCTGTCAATGTCCCATTAGAACTGTGCTGACCCTTTAAAGTATCCATTACAAAGCACCTTGTCCTGCACACAGCGATCACCAGTTGGTATCACCAAAGGTCTGCACCAGCAGAGTGGCTTCCTCCAAGGCCGGGCCGGCCGTACTAAAGTCCACAAAAACAAGGTTGCCCCCTTGGAAGAGCCCACACGAGGTAAGTGAAGCTTGTAATCTTTAATGGATACTGCAGCAAAGGTATGGAAATTCATCACAGCGCAATAATGAAGCCGACGCGTTTCGGGACACCGCCCTTTGTCATAGGCTGAATTCCATTAAAAGTGCAAAGCATGTTCAACGTTTAAATTCATTAGCGATCCCTCCCCATATGGGCGTGGCCGCTCACACAGCCCCCTGGTATCCGCAGTCCATTTCACTCAAGTGAGTTGCTGTGCACTTCATTGTTCCGGAAATTAATGCCCTCGTGGGTTGCTGTCAATGCCACAAGCGATACAAAAGGGGATGATGGACGGAACGTTTGAGCCAATCAAACACTCACCCCCAGTCAACTGATCTGGGTTTAATCCATCATCATTCTTTAGCTCACTCCACCACCCCAGTTCAGACATGGCCATATGCAAATCAGTCTGACCCTGTGCCTCATGGGAACAGTCCAGCCCGAACTGCCAAGCCATGTCTTCCCTGGACCGGAAACAAGCATCCTAGGACCGGTTTCTGGCATTTCAGCCGTCATCAGCCAGGCTTGCTTGAATCCAGTGGCAAAGTGAGCAAGGGACCCACGTCTGGGCATACCCCAGCCAACTTAGGGCGACCAAAGCGATACAAAAGGGGATGATGGACGGAACGTTTGAGCCAATCAAACACTCACCCCCAGTCAACTGATCTGGGTTTAATCCATCATCATTCTTTAGCTCACTCCACCACCCCAGTTCAGACATGGCCATATGCAAATCAGTCTGACCCTGTGCCTCATGGGAACAGTCCAGCCCGAACTGCCAAGCCATGTCTTCCCTGGACCGGAAACAAGCATCCTAGGACCGGTTTCTGGCATTTCAGCCGTCATCAGCCAGGCTTGCTTGAATCCAGTGGCAAAGTGAGCAAGGGACCCACGTCTGGGCATACCCCCACCAACTTAGGGCGACCAAAGCGATACAAAAGGGGTTGATGGACGGAACGTTTGAGCCAATCAAACACTCACCCCCAGTCAACTGATCTGGGTTTAATCCATCATCATTCTTTAGCTCACTCCACCACCCCAGTTCAGACATGGCCATATGCAAATCAGTCTGACCCTGTGCCTCATGGGATCAGTCCAGCCCGAACTGCCAAGCCAGGTCTTCCCTGGACCGGAAACAAGCATCCTAGGACCGGTTTCTGGCATTTCAGCCGTCATCAGCCAGGCTTGCTTGAATCCAGTGGCAAAGTGAGCAAGGGACCCACGTCTGGGCATACCCCCGCCAACTTGGGGTTACCAAAGCGATACAAAAGGGGATGATGGACGGAACGTTTGAGCCAATCAAACACTCACCCCCAGTCAACTGATCTGGGTTTAATCCATCATCATTCTTTAGCTCACTCCACCACCCCAGTTCAGACATGGCCATATGCAAATCAGTCTGACCCTGTGCCTCATGGGAACAGTCCAGCCCGAACTGCCAAGCCATGTCTTCCCTGGACCGGAAACAAGCATCCTAGGACTGGTTTCTGGCATTTCAGCCGTCATCAGTCAGGCTTGCTTGAATCCAGTGGCAAAGTGAGCAAGGGACCCACGTCTGGGCATACCCCCGCCAACTTAGGGCGACCAAAGCGATACAAAAGGGGATGATGGACGGAACGTTTGAGCCAATCAAACACTCACCCCCAGTCAACTGATCTGGGTTTAATCCATCATCATTCTTTAGCTCACTCCACCACCCCAGTTCAGACATGGCCATATGCAAATCAGTCTGACCCTGTGCCTCATGGGAACAGTCCAGCCCGAACTGCCAAGCCATGTCTTCCCTGGACCGGAAACAAGCATCCTAGGACCGGTTTCTGGCATTTCAGCCGTCATCAGCCAGGCTTGCTTGAATCCAGTGGCAAAGTGAGCAAGGGACCCACGTCTGGGCATACCCCCGCCAACTTAGGGCGACCAAAGCGATACAAAAGGGGATGATGGACGGAACGTTTGAGCCAATCAAACACTCACCCCCAGTCAACTGATCTGGGTTTAATCCATCATTCTTTAGCTCACTCCACCACCCCAGTTCAGACATGGCCATATGCAAATCAGTCTGACCCTGTGCCTCATGGGAACAGTCCAGCCCGAACTGCCAAGCCATGTCTTCCCTGGACCGGAAACAAGCATCCTAGGACCGGTTTCTGGCATTTCAGCCGTCATCAGCCAGGCTTGCTTGAATCCAGTGGCAAAGTGAGCAAGGGACCCACGTCTGGGCATACCCCCGCCAACTTAGGGCGACCAAAGCGATACAAAAGGGGATGACGGACGGAACGTTTGAGCCAATCAAACACTTACCCCCAGTCAACTGATCTGGGTTTAATCCATCATCATTCTTTAGCTCACTCCACCACCCCAGTTCAGACATGGCCATATGCAAATCAGTCTGACCCTGTGCCTCATGGGAACAGTCCAGCCCGAACTGCCAAGCCATGTCTTCCCTGGACCGGAAACAAGCATCCTAGGACCGGTTTCTGGCATTTCAGCCATCATCAGCCAGGCTTGCTTGAATCCAGTGGCAAAGTGAGCAAGGGACCCACGTCTGGGCATACCCCCGCCAACTTAGGGCGACCAAAGCGATACAAAGGGGATGATGGACGGAACGTTTGAGCCAATCAAACACTCACCCCCAGTCAACTGATCTGGGTTTAATCCATCATCATTCTTTAGCTCACTCCACCACCCCAGTTCAGACATGGCCATATGCAAATCAGTCTGACCCTGTGCCTCATGGGAACAGTCCAGCCCGAACTGCCAAGCCATGTCTTCCCTGGACCGGAAACAAGCATCCTAGGACCGGTTTCTGGCATTTCAGCCGTCATCAGCCAGGCTTGCTTGAATCCAGTGGCAAAGTGAGCAAGGGACCCACGTCTGGGCATACCCCGCCAACTTAGGGCGACCAAAGCGATACAAAAGGGGATGATGGACGGAACGTTTGAGCTAATCAAACACTCACCCTCAGTCAACTGATCTGGGTTTAATCCATCATCATTCTTTAGCTCACTCCACCACCCCAGTTCAGACATGGCCATATGCAAATCAGTCTGACCCTGTGCCTCATGGGAACAGTCCAGCCCGAACTGCCAAGCCATGTCTTCCCTGGACCGGAAACAAGCATCCTAGGACCGGTTTCTGGCATTTCAGCCGTCAACAGCCAGGCTTGCTTGAATCCAGTGGCAAAGTGAGCAAGGGACCCACGTCTGGGCATACCCCCGCCAACTTAGGGCGACCAAAGCAATACAAAGGGGATGATGGACGGAACGTTTGAGCCAATCAAACACTCACCCCCAGTCAACTGATCTGGGTTTAATCCATCATCATTCTTTAGCTCACTCCACCACCCCAGTTCAGACATGGCCATATGCAAATCAGTCTGACCCTGTGCCTCATGGGAACAGTCCAGCCCGAACTGCCAAGCCATGTCTTCCCTGGACCGGAAACAAGCATCCTAGGACCGGTTTCTGGCATTTCAGCCGTCATCAGCCAGGCTTGCTTGAATCCATTAATTTCCGGAGCAATGAAGTGCACAGCAACTCACTTGAGTGAAATGGACTGCGGATACCAGGGGGCCGTGCGAGCGGCCACGCCCATATAGGGAGGTTTCGCTAATGAATTTAAACGTTGAACACGCTTTGCACTTTTAATGGAATTCAGCCTATGACAAAGGGCGGTGGCCGGAAACGCGTCGGCTTCATTATTGCGCTGTGATGAATTTCCATACCTTTGCTGCAGTATCCATTAAAGATTACAAGCTTCACTCACCTCGTGTGGGCTCTTCAAAGGGGGCAACCTTGTTTTTGTGGAATTTAGTACGGCCGGCCCAGCCGTGGAGGAAGCCCCTCTGCTGGCGCAGACCTGTGGTGATACCAACCGGTGATCGCTGTGTGCAGGACAAGGTGCTTTGTAATGGATACTTTAAAGGGTCAGCACAGTTCTAATGGGACATTGACAGCAACCCACGAGGGCATTAATTTCCGAAACAATTGAAGTGCACAGCAACTCACTTGAGGGAAATGGACGGTGGATACCAGGGGCCGTGCGAGCGGCCACGCCCATATGGGGAGGTTTCGCTAATGAATTTAAACGTTGAACATGCTTTGCACTTTTAATGGAATTCAGCCTATGACAAAGGGCGGTGGCCCGAAACGCGTCAGCTTCATTATTGCGCTGTGATGAATTTCCATACCTTTGCTGCAGTATCCATTAAAGATTACAAGCTTCACTTAACTCGTGTGGGCTCTTTCAAGGGGACAACCTTGTTTTTGTGGAATATATATATATATATATATATATATTCAACTTCTCGCCCCCACAGTACTCAAGTCCTTAAGGAAGAGCGAGTGCGGACCACTGCTTAAAGTTATCGTTGTGCTGGCGGACTGTATACCATATAGGCTCTTCATGAGCATGTTGCCGTTCGAGTGCTCCTTGTACGTTGGGTACTTTGGAGCTTGGATAAACACACGGCACACCCTGCCGTGAAGGAGCACCACCCCAGGATGTGGGGCCCACGCGGTCTGTTATCGAGCAGGCCGACTTCGTGGGGCAGCAACGGATTTAGCATTTCCACCGGCACACCGAGGCCCATCTGGGGGCTATGAATGTTACAGCAGCAACATTGCGCGCTCCATCTGGAGACAAAGGACACTACAAGGCCCATAATGCTCTGCTAGTTGCGGCAGAGCGTCCCATCCAGGGCATGCATTGGAGCATTTAAATGATGAGGGCGGTGTCCTATGCGCCTTCAATTGCCAAAGCCTCTGAAGAGAAGTGGGGACACTTCGAAACGCGTCAGGCATCTATGGCAAATTGAACTGCTTAAAGTTATCGAGGTGCTGGCGGATTTAACACCATAAAGGCTCTTCATGAGCATGTTGCCGTTCGAGTGCTCCTTGTACTTTGGGTACGTTGGAGCTTGGATAAACACGCGGCACACCCTGCCGCGAAGGAGCACCACCCCAGGATGTGGGGCCCACGCGGTCTGTTATCGAGCAGGCCGACTTCGTGGGGCAGCAACGGATTTAGCATTTCCACCGGCACACCGAGGCCCATCTGGGGGCTATGAATGTTATAGCAGCAACATTGCGCGCTCCATCTGGAGACAAAGGACACTACAAGGCCCATAATGCTCTGCTAGTTGCGGCAGAGCGTCCCATCCAGGGCATGCATTGGAGCATTTAAATGATGAGGGCGGTGTCCTATGCGCCTTCAATTGCCAAAGCCTCTGAAGAGAAGTGGGGACACTTTGAAACGCGTCAGGCATCCATGGCAAATTGAACTGCTTAAAGTTATCGTTGTGCTGGCGGATTGTATACCATAAAGGTTCTTCATGAGCATGTTGCCGTTCGAGTGCTCCTTGTACGTTGGGTACTTTGGAGCTTGGATAAACACGCGGCACACCCTGCCGCGAAGGAGCACCACTCCAGGATGTGGGTGCTACGCGGTCTGTTATTGAGCAGGCCGACTTCATGGGGCAGCAACGGAATTAGCATTTCCACCGGCACACCGAGGCCCATCTGGGGGCTATGAATGTTACAGCAGCAACATTGCGCGCTCCATCTGGAGACAAAGGACACTACAAGGCCCATAATGCTCTACTAGTCGCGGCAGAGCGTCCTATCCAGGGCATGCATTGGAGCATTTAAATGATGAGGGCGGTGTCCTATGCGCCTTCAATTGCCAAAGACTCTGAAGAGAAGTGGGGACACTTCGAAACGCGTCAGGCGTCCATGGCAAATTGAACTGCTTAAAGTTATCGTTGTGCCGGCGGATTGTATACCATAAAGGCTCTTCATGCGCATGTTGCCGTTCGATTGCTCCTTGTACGTTGGGTACTTTGGAGCTTGGATATGGATATATATATATATATATATATTCACAACACTGATCCCCCAAAGGGAGCTTCTCACCGCACTCACAACTCCGTGCTTCTCTATGCAGTTCCAATAAATTCCATCCACTTAATGCAGTTCAAGGGTGTTTATTCATAGCCTGCCAACACACCCCTACGCGTTTCAGTCTCCTCCGAGACCTTGTTCTCCCGTTTTTTCCCCGTGAACAAGGTCTCGGAGGAGACTGAAACGCGTAGGGGTGTGTTGGCAGGCTATGAATAAACACCCTTGAACTGCATTAAGTGGATGAAATTTATTGGAACTGCATAGAGAAGCACGGAGTTGTGAGTGCGGTGAGAAGCTCCCTTTGGGGGATCAGTGTTGTGAATATTGGAAACGGCTTGGTCCTGCCGTACTCGTCACGCACCACCATAGAAGCGCCCTTGGCCAGGAAAATGGGACCATGCGGAAAGGAATATATATATATATATATCCACAAACGAGTCGCTCCTTCCGTCTCCCCTCGCCCAAGGCAGGCAGATCGCTGTTGCCGGCGGAGCACGCCGGCTTCACCAATTATCCTATACTTAAGAAATAAGGCGATCACAAGAAGGATATTCCACCACCAGTTGGTTTATTCTCAGTAACGCGTTTTGCCTGACACAGCAGGCTTGCTCACACACTGAGCTATGGGACAGGCGCGCATTCATATCGTAATCGATAAACATGGAAAACGGACTTATGCAGGGAGGTAACTGTGTGTTAATTACAGCGGCCATACTTGAGTGTGTTACTCAATGGTGATAGTGCCCAATTATGCTTTAGACATAGTGCCATATACATTCTATTATCTTCCATTTTAAAAAAAAGATATGATCATAAATGTGTATCTCCCCACAGGCTCTGTATAAATCTGCTAGTGACATAGTGTCTTTACTACATTGCTCATTGTTAGGGTTACACTTGTAATTCTAGATATTGTGTCATAAGTACAATAGTAATTGAAAATATCTCCCAGGTCATAATTGTCATTCTCTCATACTCCTTATGGGCCCTGTCTCAATTAATCAGCCAAACCTTCAACAAAAAAAAAAAGGAAAAACTATAGTGTACATCTATACACGTGTTAATCTCTACAAATTGATAAATTCACAGGTACAGTAAAGAACACAATAAGTATTATTAGGAACAAATGGTTCTCTTATCTGTATACAGTGACGTGCTCATCCTGCATCACTCTATTACGTGATGATGAAGAAAAGGGTAGGGGAAAGAAGAATCTCTACTGCAGAAGACCCCTTCCTTTCCTCCTGTGAAGTTAAAAAACAAGAAAAACCATACATGACTATTATGGTTATAATAAAATCTTGTGCTATTCATTCAAAAATATTGAACACCAAATTCCATCGTACACTTCCACAATAGTCTGTCATTGACCCAATGTAGCGGGCTGGTAGTAAGGGGCCAGAGACGAGGTAGGGGTATGGAAGGCTTTATTGGGTTTAGTACACGTCTCTTTGATACTGCTGGTTTCTTGTAGGGCGCCGGGGATGTTGGTGGTTTGGTCTTGGAGTCTCGGTCCCTCGATGAGACCCAACTTTTCCTCATCCGGTCCGGGGTACACCCACGCGGTCGTCAGCTCGGGTGAGGCAGGTACTCAAGGCGATGAGGTGCAGGGAGGAAATAGATACCAGGTATCAGTATGAGGGTTATGCACAGAGTGAATGGGAGGGGTAGTGAGGGAACACACAGTGAGTATTCACAGCAACCCTAAGTGAAGGTGAGGTGCTCAGGACGGGTACATCGGGAATAGGGGACACTCTAAACATTCGAGTCGGGTCCCTCCCTTCCTCCTCTCCAACCCGCAAAACGCTCGCGTACCTGTTTAAGCCACGCTCCTCCTGGAACGTGGCTGGGCGAACCACGGGTACGTTGGCCTCCTGGCTTGCTGGCGTCTCTCCACCGCTCCGTCGCCTCTCCTCTGCTCGCTTCCGTCTGTGACTCCTCTTCCTCGCTCCTCTCCGGTCCGTCTCCTCCGGTGTTGACACACACCGGCTTCCGTTTTCCTCGGGTTCTTGTGGGCCGGGTTCCGTCAACGTCATCCATCGGGGCGGGGCCTCCAACGATGTCCTCCCAATTAAAGGAGCCGCGACCAGATCCCTCATCACCCTCGCATTCCCGTATGTCCGGACAGCTCCAGTCGTCCTGCTGCGATAAGAGAGGAGGGGAAACGGAGGATGACACACCCCACCAGTCCATAGTCGACTTCACACCCCCCTGGGTCGGACCCGCCTCTTGACACCCAACCTATATTATATACAAATATATGGTTCAGTAAGTTGTATTTCCTACTACTCCCTGAGATGTACATATAATTCTTCATCTTGATTGTGACTTGCCGGAAACTTGGTCTGTAGGTTAATAATGTGCCATGATTCTCGCTGTCTAAGCTGGAGTTCCCTATTGCCCCCTCTTTTGTTGTATTCAATTTGCTCTATCGCAAAATACGTTAGGAGTGAGCTATTGGAGAGGTGGTACTCTGCAAAATGTCTCGCTACGGGGTAGTGAGGGTCTTTATTGCCCTCATATGTTCCATTACTCTCTTTTTGGCTGCCAGGGTGGTGCTACCTACATACCTTAATTTACAGGGGCATTCTAGGATGTAAATGACATAATTAGATCCACATGAAAGAAATTGATTTATGGTTTTCTCTGATGTTGGTGTTAGATATTTCTTCCGCATCTGGCTATTGCGGCATGCTCTACAATGTCCGCGAGGGAAAAATCCCTGGAGATTGAGATGTGTGTTCACGTGTCTATTTGTTATATCTCCCTTCATGAGGATATCTTTCAGGTTTTTCCTTTCCTGTATGTTATGTGTGGGCGTTTAGGTAAATCTTTAGCCAAAGATGGTTCACTGGATAGAATATTCCAATTGTGATTAAGAATTTTAGCAATCTGATTGGATTCCGAATTAAATGTCAGTATAACCCTAGGCTGGTTCTCATCTTCCACCTTGGTTTTTTCTAGTAGTGTGTCTTCTCTAGGGATTTTATTAACCCTATCCTTGGCTCTTTCTAGTACCCACTTAGGATATCCTCTTTCTTTGAATCTTTGTATCATTACATCCTGTTCTGCTAGGACATTTTCCAGTGTGCTACAGTTTCTCCTTGCCCTTAGTAGTTCTCCAAATGGTATGCTCCATTTCAGTGTTTCCGGGTGGCTACTTAGGGCATGGAAAAGACTGTTACCAGCAGTTTCCTTTCTGTGTAGTTTCGTGCAAATTTTATTCTGTTTTATCTCTACCACTACGTCAAGGAATTCGATAGATACCTTACTGATTGTGTATGTGAGAGTCAGATTAAAATTATTCTCATTGAGTTTGTCAATAAATTTCCTTGCTGTTTCTTCACTGCCCTTCCAAATGATGAAAAGATCATCTATATATCTCAACCATTTTATGATCTTTCCTTCTGTTTCAGTGTTTTGCTGATCCTTAAGTACTTCCTCCTCCCACACCCCAAGAAGGAGATTCGCGAAACTTGGGGCGAAACCAGTCCCCATAGCAGTTCCGAGGACTTGTCTGAACAATCTGCCATTAAATAGAAAAATATTGTTAGAAAGACAAAACTTTATCATTTCTAGCAGCATTGTTGTATGTTCCATGTAGCATATTTTTCTTTTTTTGAGGTAGTGATAGCAGCATTGTATACCTAGGTTATGATCAATAATGGAGTACAGGGAGTTAGCATCCATGGTTATGAGTTGGAAGTCATTTTCCCAGGTCAGATCTTTTATTTTGTCCAGGAAGTCTTTGGTGTCCTTAGTATATGATGGGAGAGTCACCACATAGTCTCGAAGGAAATGATCCACATATTTGGAAACATGCTCTGATACACATCCTATAGATGACACTATAGGTCTCCCCGGTGGCGTTGTTGCGTTTTTGTGGATCTTAGGCAGGAGGTAAAAGCTCGGTAGTTTTGGATAATCATTTTTTAAATAGCAATATTCTTCCCATCGTAGTATTCCTTGTTCTTTCCAGGTTGTCAGCATATCCCATATTTTGATAATGCTTTCATTATACTCCTCCATCTTGGTTTCAACATAGAAATTAGGATCCAGAAGGTGTTTGTGTGCTTCCTCTACGTATAGGTTTTTACCCCATAAAACAATGTTTCCGCCTTTGTCTGCAGGGCGGATTACCAGTGTCTCATCTTCTGCCAAGGAGGTAATGGTTTCCCATTCTTTTTTGGTGAAATTGCTCGTTGGAGTTTCATCTCTCTTTATTCTTTTTTTCTGGCGAAAGCGCATTAGGTCTTTGGTAACGGTCTCGTGGAAGGCGTCTATATTATCATGGGGTAAATTAGGAAAGAAGATGGATTTGGGTTTAAAATTGGTCTTTGCCGGTCAGTTCGTAATCATTTCTTGTGTCTCAGTAAGTATTTCAAGTTCAGGGTCATCGTAGAGCTCTTCCAAAGTTCTGAGAGTATTGTAATCCTCTATGTGGAGAAGTGTGGCTCAATGGTTAGAGCGGCAGACCCTGATGCAGAGGTCTAGCCCGGGACCAGGGTTCAATTCCCGCCTCGGCGGGTCTTGGGCTCAATTTCCTCGGACCTGATAATTCTCGCCTCGGTGCCTATTCTGATCATGGGTCCCACTCTGCAACTCTGGGCAATAGCTTGCTTAATCTCCACAACGGCCCCCACAACGCTAGGATTGGCTTCACCTTGGGGGTGCCCAGGAGTGGGCATCTCACAGGGAAAGGCCAGGAAGGGTTCCACAGCGGTATGCGTACAAGCGCCTGAGATACCCCTTCGGGGGTCGATTCGGGCGCTATACAAATACTACTACATTTACATTTACATTTACATATGTTGACAAATGTAGTTTCACTATTGTCAGGCATCTCCTCTCTCCTCGCTCTTTCTGCATTCAGTTGTTCTGTGCATTTGTTATTGTGCCATTTTTTTAGTTTGAGTTTCCGTACGAATTTGTACAAATCTATCCGAGTTTCCGGATAATTGAACTTGTTGGTAGGGCAAAATGATAGGCCTAAGCAAAGGTTTTTTTTCTCCTGCATGCTTAGTGGTCTATGTGATAAGTTGATGATTGTTTTTTCCACCATTTCGTCCTCCATTATTTTTGCTTTTTTGGACCAGTTTTTGCTCCCATTGATCCTCTTCCACGTCCCCGTCCTCTTCCTGATCCTCTGTCTGACTCGCTGTCGTCTTCGCCAGTTTCTTCCTGGTTTTTTCCTCTTCCTCTTCTCTGTTGATCTCGACCTCTTCCTCTCGGTTTCTGAGGTTGCACTGTTCTTGGAATTTGCCTCCCTGTTCTCATGAGGCGATATTCCTCTAAAAAATTCCCTTGTGGTCTTCCTCTTGTATTGCCTTCTGTTGTAGTGCTTGATGTTGTTGGTTGTTCACCTTCTGTATCACTGCTGGTTATAGAATCAGTTGCGCTTATTATCCCGGATACTTCCTCTATGGTTTCTCCCTGAGCCAGTTTTTCATAAAGGTGGTCATATTTATGACTGTACGTCAGAATTCGGCCACTTTCAGAATCGCAGCAGTCGCGATGTAATTTCCGCTGTTTGCGCGCTTTTATATCGTCTTCATATCTCTTTAGTCTCCCTTTTAGATCTATTTTAAATTTATTGATTGCTTCTTGTTCTTTGTGTTTACTCAGGTCTTCCTCTAGAGCTTTTAATTCTCGTATCAAGACATCTCTATCTTCCCATGCATATTTAATGAGGATTAAGAGCATCTGCTTTGAACTCTGTGCTGAGTTATCTGCCCACTCTTGGAGCATTTTAGGATTATTTGATTCATATGATGGTGTTGTATAAATGCGAAGACCACGTGGCACCATTTCTTTCTCTACATAGTCCTCTAGGGAGGTAGCCTCCCACCATTTGGAAGTTTCGGATTTTTTGAGTTTCTCTAGTCTTTTCAGTTTGTCTTGTAATGTAGTATCCTTCGTAGTGATTTCCTTATTACTCGTTTGAGTTTTATTTGGTGCTCTCAAGAAAAGGCTTTGGGCAGCCGCCCGTCTTTCTGTATCTTCATCCATTGTATCAGGGTTGCCGAATGATTTCAGTGTACATATGTGGAAGTTTACATATAGTCAGTGCTCAATACTAGAAAAGAAATGTGTTTGGCTGAGATAGAGGTGGTCAGTGAAATACAGTCCTTCTTAATCTCTTGCGAATTCAGAGATTCCTGCTGCAGTTAATAAAGTGAGCACCTAGCGTGCCTGTATGTAGATCTGAGGCACGATCTTATTCGTCTAGCCGTAGTGGTGTGGGCGGACTGAGAAGGTTACGAATGTAGTAACAAAGTATGTTTGTTTTCAAGCGTAATATACAATAATGCGACAAAATGGTTCTTGGAATTATTATTAGACTACCGAGGGTGCCCGTGTACAAACCGGAGCGGCTCAAAACTCGCCACAATACGAGTCGAGGTGGAGAGAACGACACGCGTCCTCCGACTCGTCTCTTTCCCTCCCGCCCCGATCCCCCGCAGATTGCCCCGAGCACTTACCTCCGGGGTGCACCCTCGTTGTGTCCAATGGTCCTACGAGTCCTTCGCTTGTATCCGCTTGTTTCTAGTACTTCTGTATTCGAACCTTCAGATTCCTTTTCCACTGCAAAAGCAACTTACACCGTGCTTGTTTAACTGCCGGCCACGAGAGACTCCATAAATATCCACAAACGAGTCGCTCCTTCCGTCTCCCCTCGCCCAAGGCAGGCAGATCGCTGTTGCCGGCAGAGCACGCCGGCTTCACCAATTATCCTATACTTAAGAAATAAGGCGATCACAAGAAGGATATTCCACCACCAGTTGGTTTATTCTCAGTAACGCGTTTCGCCTGACATAGCAGGCTTGCTCACACACTGAGCTATGGGACAGGCGCGCATTCATATCGTAATCGATAAACATGGAAAACGGACTTATGCAGGGAGGTAACTGTGTGTTAATTACAGCGGCCATACTTGAGTGTGTTACTCAATGGTGATAGTGCCCCATTATGCTTTAGACATAGTGCCATATACATTCTATTATCTTCCATTTTAAAAAAAAGATATGATCATAAATGTGTATCTCCCCACAGGCTCTGTATAAATCTGCTAGTGACATAGTGTCTTTACTACATTGCACATTGTTAGGGTTACACTTGTAATTCTAGATATTGTGTCATAAGTACAATAGTAATTGAAAATATCTCCCAGGTCATAATTGTCGTTCTCTCATACTCCTTATGGGCCCTGTCTCAATTAATCAGCCAAACCTTCAACAACAAAAAAAAAGGAAAAACTATAGTGTACATCTATACACGTGTTAATCTCTACAAATTCATAAATTCACAGGTACAGTAAACAACACAATAAGTATTATTAGGAACAAATGGTTCTCTTATCTGTATACAGTGACGTGCTCATCCTGCATCACTCTATTACGTGATGATGAAGAAAAGGATAGGGGAAAGAAGAATCTCTACTGCAGAAGACCCCTTCCTTTCCTCCTGTGAAATTAAAAAACAAGAAAAACCATACATGACTATTATGGTTATAATAAAATCTTGTGCTGTTCATACAAAAATATTGAACACCAAATTCCATCGTACACTTCCACAATAGTCTGTCAATGACCCAACCTATATTATATACAAATATATGGTTCAGTAAGTTGTATTTCCTACTACTCCCTGAGATGTACATATAATTCTTCATCTTGATTGTGACCTGCCGGAAACTTGGTCTGTAGGTTAATAATGTGCCATGATTCTCGCTGTCTAAGCTGGAGTTCCCTATTGCCCCCTCTTTTGTTGTATTCAATTTGCTCTATCGCAAAATACGTTAGGAGTGAGCTATTGAAGAGGTGGTACTCTGCAAAATGTCTCGCTACGGGGTAGTGAGGGTCTTTATTGTTTATTGCCCTCATATGTTCCATTACTCTCTTTTTGGCTGCCAGGGTGGTACTACCTACATACCTTAATTTACAGGGGCATTCTAGGATGTAAATGACATAATTAGATCCACATGAAAGAAATTGATTTATGGTTTTCTCTGATGTTGGTGTTAGATATTTCTTCCGCATCTGGCTATTGAGGCATGCTCTACAATGTCCGCAAGGGAAAAATCCCTGGAGATTGAGATGTGTGTTCACGTGTCTATTTGTTATATCTCCCTTCATGAGGATATCTTTCAGGTTTTTTCCTTTCCTGTATGTTATGTGTGGGCGTTTAGGTAAATCTTTAGCCAAAGATGGTTCACTGGATAGAATATTCCAATTGTGATTAAGAATTTTAGCAATCTGATTGGAATCCGAATTAAATGTCAGTATAACCCTAGGCTGGTTCTCATCTTCCACCTTGGTTTTTTCTAGTAGTGTGTCTTCTCTAGGGATTTTATTAACCCTATCCTAGGCTCTTTCTAGTACCCACTTAGGATATCCTCTTTCTTTGAATCTTTGTATCATTACATCCTGTTCTGCTAGGAAATTTTCCAGTGTGCTACAGTTTCTCCTTGCCCTTAGTAGTTCTCCAAATGGTATGCTCCATTTCAGTGTTTCCGGGTGGCTACTTAGGGCATGGAGAAGACTGTTACCAGCAGTTTCCTTTCTGTGTAGTTTCGTGCAAATATTATTCTGTTTTATCTCTACCACTACGTCAAGGAATTCGATAGATACCTTACTGATTGTGTATGTGAGAGTCAGATTAAAATTATTCTCTTGGGGTGTGGGAGGAGGAAGTACTTAAGGATCAGCAAAACACTGAAACAGAAGGAAAGATCATAAAATGGTTGAGATATATAGATGATCTTTTCATCATTTGGAAGGGCAGTGAAGAAACAGCAAGGAAATTTATTGACAAACTCAATGAGAATAATTTTAATCTGACTCTCACAATTAGTATTGTACTTATGACACAATATCTAGAATTACAAGTGTAACCCTAACAATGAGCAATGTAGTAAAGACACTATGGGGTCGATTCCGATTCGGGCCGGAAAAAGTACCGACCGACTCGGAGCCGGAATTTATTCCGACCGACACGTACCTGTGGCGCCCGACACGCCAAGTACGATGCAAAGCGTGCAAAATCCGACCGACACGTACCGAACCCAAGCCGAACGACCGAGCCGCACGGAAAACAGCAATCCGGCCGGAAAAACACGCAGAATCGAACCGACCGACACGCACCCGGAACAAATCCGACCGAAACGTACACGCGAACTCCAAACCGCAAAGTACGATGCAAGGCGCGAAAACCACGACCGAGTCTTACGGAGGACAAGCCGTACGACCGACACGCATACAAAGCCGAGCCGAAGTAACACAAAACACCGCGACCGACGCGTTCGCAGCATAGAAAACTGCAGAAACACAGCGTGAACGAAACGGAGAACACCGTACGAGACAAATGCAGGGTCCGACTCGGTCACAAGAACGTTTCCAACATGCACAGACAGTACAAAGGAAAAATTACACAAAAAAAGGCCAAACAAGCAATTACAAAGCCAATAAATACTGGGGGGGTGGGGACAGAGAACAAAGACACACCCACAACTCCACCCATATAAAGGACACAAATCCCAACCATGATCCTTTGCAAATGCCATTCTACTGCCAGCACCCAACAGACAGCAACCACACACCCACAGCTCATCCCTCACACAAGCCACACACCATCAGCACACCAACAAATACCTACCTCACATACACCCAGCAAAACACACACCCACACACCCTCACCTGCACACCAACACACACATCACTCACCATCACCACCCATCACCATGCCCCCCAAGAAGAATCACAAGTTCCTAGATTGTGAATTGGAAGTCCTGGTAGACGAGATCCTCAGGGTAGAGCCACAGCTGTTTGGCACACTGGTCCAACAGACCCCCATCTCCCAGAAAACCAAGATGTGGGAGAGGATCATCAACAGGGTGAACGCACAATCACCATGTCTGCGCACAAAGACCGACATCCAGAACAGGTGGTATGACGTGCGCAGGAGGGTCCGGGAGCTGCTCAAGAAAGACTACCTCCTGAGCCAATACACCGGCAGTGGCCCTCCTGCCAAGCCAGTATACCTCAGGCCCTGGGAGGAGAAGGTGCGGGCCATCCTTCCGCCAGTGAGCGTCTATGGACTAGAGAACATCCCAGAGCCTGGTGAGTACACAACAAATGTACACAATATTCTGCCACAATACACACACACATCACTGTCAAGGGGAGAGTCAAACCATGCACTCATAGCAATTACACAGCAACCAGAACAGAATCATCCCAAAATGTGTATGTCAGTCAGGATAAACACAACACATGCCATCTCAAAGTTACATTTAACCGTGCCATCACATGTACAAACACAACTACAACTACAGCTAGGCAGTGGCACAAATAGAACTAACAAACACATCCAGACATGTAGCCACCACTACAACACCAACACACAGTGAAGACCACTGAAAGAAAGGAATTCTGTGTATGCTGGCCAAGTCAGTGTAGCCAATAGCATCATGGGAGTCGTAGTCACACATATTGCCCCCCCACAACTGTCCCATCAACACCACCATGAACCATGCGCACATCACAGGGAGTGGAGAAGGACTCACAAGATGGCTGACACTGGCTACTGCTGTGGGGAGCACAAGGCCCTGCTGGCAACTGTGCACCAACAAACAGCAGGACACCACTGACTGACATCCTGAGAGACAACTTCCACTCCCTGCAATGGAAGCACGTTCCATGGTGGGATATCTGGCTGGCTGGGTGGGAAGGAGGACTCGCACCACTGACCATAGTCACAAGCACCTCCCCTCACACACACCCTCAACACATACTCCACATAACCCACCTGGGAGAATGCAATGCCACACATCCTAACTCAAGATCCCACAAAGAACCTCCACCCTGGGTTATGTCGTGTGAAGCACAGGGACACTCTTGGGACTTTCAGCCAAACAACTGCCAGGACAACACTCCCAGCCATCCTGTCAGCACAGGCAGCCCACCCCACAGGGAAGCAGAGTCAAAAGGAAGGAAGGATGGGCATGCTGGGAAGGGGGTGGAGGCAATAGCATGATGGGAGTCGTAGTCACAGCTCTACATCCCCCACCACATGGCCCAGCAAGCTCACACTCACGCATGCACATCCCACAGAGAGTGGAAAGGCCCATCAAAGATGTCTGACACTGTTGCTGTGTCGTGGGGAGCACAAGGGCATGCTGGGAACTGCACACCAACCAACAGCAGGACACCACTGTCAGCCATCTTGCCATTGCTCTCACACCCACACACACTGAACTCCCCACAAAAGCAAGTAAGTATGGGAATGCTGGGAAGTGGGGTGGAGGCAATAGCATGATGGGAGTGGTAGTCACAGATATTGGTCACCCCCACAACTGTCCCATCAACACCACCCTGAACCATGCGCACATCACAGGGAGTGGAAAACAACTGACAAGATGGCTGACACTGGGCACTGCTGTGGGGAGCACAAGGCCCTGCTGGCAACTGTGCAACAACCAACAGCAGGACACCACTGCCAGCCATCTTGCCATTGCTCTCACACTCACACACACTGAAGTCCACCCAAAAGCAAGTAAGTATGGGCATGCTGGGAAGTGGGGTGGAGGCAATAGCATGATGGGAGTGGTAGTCACAGATATTGGTCACCCCCACAACTGTCCCATCAACACCACCCTGAACCATGCGCACATCACAGGGAGTGGAGAAGGACTCACAAGATGGCTGACACTGGCTACTGCTGTGGGGAGCACAAGGCCCTGCTGGCAACTGTGCACCAACAAACAGCAGGACACCACTGACTGACATCCTGAGAGACAACTTCCACTCCCTGCAATGGAAGCACGTTCCATGGTGGGATATCTGGCTGGCTGGGTGGGAAGGAGGACTTGCAGCACTGACCATAGTCACAAGCACCTCCCCTCACACCCCCCTCAACACAAACTCCACAGAACCCACCTGGTAGAATGCAATGCCTCCCATCCTAACTCAAGATCCCACAAAGAACCACCACCCTGGGTTATGTTGTGTGAAGCACAGGGACACTCTTGGGACTTTTAGCCAAACAACTGCCAGGACAACACTCCCAGCCATCCTGTCAGCACAGCCAGCCCACCCCACAGGGAAGCAGAGTCAAAAGGAAGGAAGCATGGGCATGCTGGGAAGGGGGTGGAGGCAATAGCATGATGGGAGTAGTAGGCACAGATATTGCTCAGCCTCACAACTGGCCCATCAACACCACCCTGAACCATGCTCACATCACAGGGAGTGGATAAGGACACACAAGATGGCTGACACTGGCTACTGCTGTGGGGAGCACAAGGGCATGCTGGGAACTGCACACCAACCAACAGCAGGACACCACTGTCAGCCATCTTGCCATTGCCCTCACACCCACACACACTGAACTCCCCACAAAAGCAAGTAAGTATGGGAATGCTGGGAAGTGGGGTGGAGGCAATAGCATGATGGGAGTCACAGTCACAGACATAGCTCACCCCCACAACTGTCCCATCAACACCACCCTGAACCATGCTCACATCACAGGGAGTGGAGAAGGACTCACAAGATGGCTGACACTGGCTACTGCTGTGGGGAGCACAAGGCCCTGCTGGCAACTGTGCACCAACAAACAGCAGGACACCACTGACTGACATCCTGAGAGACAACTTCCACTCCCTGCAATGGAAGCACGTTCCATGGTGGGATATCTGGCTGGCTGGGTGGGAAGGAGGACTTGCAGCACTGACCATAGTCACAAGCACCTCCCCTCACACCCCCTCAACACAAACTCCACAGAACCCACCTGGTAGAATGCAATGCCTCCCATCCTAACTCAAGATCCCACAAAGAACCACCACCCTGGGTTATGTTGTGTGAAGCACAGGGACACTCTTGGGACTTTTAGCCAAACAACTGCCAGGACAACACTCCCAGCCATCCTGTCAGCACAGCCAGCCCACCCCACAGGGAAGCAGAGTCAAAAGGAAGGAAGCATGGGCATGCTGGGAAGGGGGTGGAGGCAATAGCATGATGGGAGTAGTAGGCACAGATATTGCTCAGCCTCACAACTGGCCCATCAACACCACCCTGAACCATGCTCACATCACAGGGAGTGGATAAGGACACACAAGATGGCTGACACTGGCTACTGCTGTGGGGAGCACAAGGGCATGCTGGGAACTGCACACCAACCAACAGCAGGACACCACTGTCAGCCATCTTGCCATTGCCCTCACACCCACACACACTGAACTCCCCACAAAAGCAAGTAAGTATGGGAATGCTGGGAAGTGGGGTGGAGGCAATAGCATGATGGGAGTCACAGTCACAGACATAGCTCACCCCCACAACTGTCCCATCAACACCACCCTGAACCATGCTCACATCACAGGGAGTGGAGAAGGACTCACAAGATGGCTGACACTGGCTACTGCTGTGGGGAGCACAAGGCCCTGCTGGCAACTGTGCACCAACAAACAGCAGGACACCACTGACTGACATCCTGAGAGACAACTTCCACTCCCTGCAATGCAAGCACAGTCCATGGTGGGATAACTGACTGGCTGGGTGGGAAGGAGGGCCGGCTGTCAACCAAATACAACCAATGCAGACCATGTTCACACCCCAACAAATACATAGAAATGCCCAAATAATGCAGGACAATGTGCCACACCAATATCAACCCCTGACTGTGACGACTTAGGACAATGCAATGTACAGGCCCGCACCCAGAGGCACAGTCACAACTGTCAGGTGTGTCAACCATTGATGCCTGCAGAAACATAACATACATTGTGTGTGTCTCCCAAAAACAGGTGATGATGGGGACACAGCAGCAGACGCTGAGGAGTCCCAGTCCCAGGCTCAAGAGGATGCGGAGCTCACTGGTGTCGTACAGCCTCTGCCCTCCTCGGACGAAGAAGACCAACCTGGCACATCCGGTGCAAGTCTACATGCAGCACCAGCAGGACCACCAGCTGCAGCACCAGCAGGACCACCAGCTGCACCCCCTGCACCCACCCCTCCAACGACTGTCACCACAAATACCATCCCTGCCGACATGGACAGAACAAGGAGCAACACCAGCACAGGGACCCTGGACCAACGTGGGGCCATGGACACCACCACCACCACCAACCCCCAAGGTGGACCAGGGTCATCTGTGCGTGCCACTGCACGCACTGCACATGTCGGCAGGGGTGGTGGGAGGGGTGGGAGACAGAGGTCGCTGCTTGCAGAGGTTGCTGGTGTGCATGATGACCCACAACTGGTACGCATAGCTGATGCGTACCAGTCCAGCACCGGAGATCTCAGCCAGGTAGTGGGGCTCCTCAGAGACATGAAACAGCAGCAGGCTGCCCATCATGCCCGCTTGGACTCTCACATGTCCCACGTGGAGTCACACATGTCCCGCGTGGACTCACACATGTCCGCGTGGAGTCCAAGTGGGATGCACTGCATGAGATGACGGCGGTGCACAGGGACATTTTACAATGCCTCCGCCAGATGAACAGCAACCAGTCCACACCTCCCTGTGTGCCAACAACATCTGGTGCTGAACAAACTGCAACTGCCACAGGGAGGGAGGATGACTCTGGCGGAGAGTCCCCTGCACCGCAGCAGCCTGTACTTGAGGGCCCCCCCAAAGAAGAGGGGTCGTCCGAGGAGGGGCAAGTGAGAGGCCGATGGCCAAGCGCAACTCCCAGGAAGCCTGAACCTGTTCTGGATGTTCACCTTTGTGCACAGACTGTTCACCCTGTTGACGGCAACACTACTCCCACACATTGCATGGGGAGTACAAGTTGGACCAATGTCTCAGACAACTGTGGCCCCGATACTGGGGATTTTGTCTACCAGGACTTTCAATTCACCTAGGAACTTCTGATTGCAAGATTTATGTACAGCACTACCCATCCTATGCACTATTCACACAAATGTATCACAATAAACACACTAATACACCATACTTGCCTCTGTTGTGATTCCAACGTGGGTGCTGTTATGGGGATGATGAACTGCAAAATTACACTGTGTATGCGAACTGCAACAGCAAGTACAACACAGGCATGTGAGTAAAGGCAACGTGACACATATGAGGGAGACACACCACCAGGGCTACACAACACATACACACCTAGGCCATCTGACTCATTGCCTACACTGATGTTGCCAGGGAAGACGGTGCAATGCACAGACACCACACCCATTCCCAGTTGTAGTCAAGTAGCCCACAGGTGCAGTAAGCAAATGGCAGTCAAATGTGTGACCACAGACAACGCACATCACAAAGTGAAGCACAGGTTTATTACACAGTTGCAACATGTCGTAACCACTACAGATGCAAGGTAATCCCACCTGGCAGCGGGCACACAGTCAACAACTGTAGAAGGAAGGAAGTCCATGGGTGTGGCGCACATCACCTGTAGGGACACAACAGCTACCACCCTGGAAGTGCAATCACGTCGTCGGTGGATACAGTTGACCAAACGAATCTGAAAGTACCCTGTGAAGGACAGAAATGACACACAGTCAAAAGCAATGGAGAACAGGACAGAACAGCAAAACTCATGCACAATACATGTTACAAGATACCCACCCAGAACCAAGTTAGCATGTCAACACTGTTGGGGAGTACAGACCACCTGTAAGCACACATCACTACACACATCCAGTCAAGTAGCCCATGGACACACTCCAACAGCACCAGAGCACCACCTACACATATCATGCCAACTCACATCATTGACATGACACCTCAGTCAGGATACTCACATTCAGCTAAAGAAGTTGGTGATGAGCTGTGTGCGGACATCACCCTCATCATCATCATCATCATCACTGGCATCGTGGTCCAGGCCAGGATCCTCCACAGGTGGCGGATGTTGGTCATTGTCATCCTGGATGAGAGGCAACTCCTTCCGCACTGCCAGGTTGTGGAGCATGCAGCAGACGATGATAATCTTGCACACTTTCGCAGGGGCATATGGGAGGGACCCTCCGGTCTTGTCCAGGCAGCGGAAGCGGCTCTTCAGGAGACCAAATGTCCGCTCAATCACTCTCCTGGTCCGACCATGTGCCTCATTGTAGCGCATCTGGGCTGGTGTCACAGGGTTCCTGAGGGGTGTCAGCAACCACGGCATGTTGGGGTATCCCGAGTCACCTACGGACAGACAAGTGCACATTAGCTGACTTGGAAAAGTGGGCGGAATACTACAGATCAGATCACACACAATGGCACAAAGTCAGTACACACCGACAAGCCAGGCACGCTGGTTCTGCATCTGTGCCATCATCCTGGGGATGCGACTACTCCTCATCACAAAGGCATCGTGTGCTGAACCAGGGAAACGGGCACACACGTGTGTGATGGTCATATCTGCAAGACACACCACCAGTGCATTGACCGAGTGGTAGTGCTTGCGGTTACGGTAGGCCTGCTCCTGGGCCTGTGGTGGTACCAAAGCCACATGTGTCCCATCAATGGAGCCAATGACATGCGGCATCCTCCCCAGGGCATAGAAGTCACTCTTCACGTCAGTGAGTCGTCGCAGTCTAGGGAAATAGATGTACCGGTTCAGGAATAGCAACATTGCCACCAAAACATCGCGGAGCACACGGCTCAACATGGTCTGTGACATCCCACCAGCAGTCGCCACAGTATGTTGGAAGGTACCGGTGGCAAAGAAGTGTAGGGCTGCCATCACCTTCACCTTGGGGGTCAGCGCTGTAGGATACGGCCGGCCAGGCTGCAAATGTGGGGCCAACTGCACTGCCAAATCCTCAATCAGCTGCCTGGTGAAGCGGTACCGTCGGATGCTGTCCCGTTCCACCATCGTTGCCAGGTCTGGGAATGGTCGATGGACAGCAGGAGCCCTGCAGTGCAGAGGAGAAGTAAGCAAGATTGTCAGTCAGCCCACATATGCGGCATTGAACACACTCAATATCCCAACATACATCATTATGAGGCACAACTACATGAAGTGTGCAGTTCCGTAAGGACATGTATGGTACATACATGGCCAACATCTGTCATCACGGTCCAACAAGTGGCATCAATAAGTCCCAGGTTGGCCCATTGGATATCATGAGGCCGTGTCACAGTTCCCATCTCCTGCTGCCGTGTCACAATCACCCCCCACAGTGACATGTGACGGACAGATGTGCCCCAGGCATCACAGCTCAACGACAGGTACATTCCCAGGGACCCTGTATTGCCACATGGACACTGGCATTACATGGAGTATCATGTATACACCACAGCAAAACAACTATGACCCCCACAGGTAGTGGTCCCACTTGCCACTGCAGGACAGACATGGACGTCTGTGACACACACACGCACAACATCAAAGTCCATGCACACACAACGTGGATGTGGAGACTGTCTCCCATTGTGCACATGAAATCAGAGACATTGTAAACACTACATGCACACAGACTGTGGAGGACCATCACTATTGTGCCACTGGGACACCCTGGCTCAAACATACCATCCCACATGGGACTCACGGGGTATGTGACATGACATACACATACACCACTGTGAAATGTGACCATGGCACATGCACAGATATGAACAGTTGCACATCACAGTGGTCATGTACACGTAACACCCAGGATCCTGTCCCCATGAACACGTGCACAGCCTGGGGGTGGCTGCCCCCAGGTGACACCCACAGGACAACATGTACACCAACATACACACAATAGGAAATGCAGCCTTACATGCCTTATCATACAGTTTGGACAGGCTGTCGTGTTGTAGGTGTGCCCCTCACTCCCTGGGAGCTATCTGTGGCTGGCATATGTCCATCTGAGACAGGCATGGTGACATATGCCAGTCACTTGTACAGGGATGCGTTGAACAGCAATGGACCGATCGGTGCCCCCGGCCGGCCCATTGCATTCAATGTGTGCGGGTACGCGTTGTACCCCTGTACGCGTTGATCAGCAATGGACCGATCGGTGCCCCCGGCCGGCCCATTGCATTCAATGTGTGCGGGTACGCGTTGTACCCCTGTACGCGTTGATCAGCAATGGACCGATCGGTGCCCCCGGCCGGCCCATTGCATTCAATGTGTGCGGGTACGCGTTGTACCCCTGTACGCGTTGTAACGCAATGGACCGATCGGTGCCCCCGGCCGGCCCATTGCATTCAATGTGTGTGGGTACGCGTTGTACCCCTGTACGCGTTGATCAGCAATGGACCGATCGGTGCCCCCGGCCGGCCCATTGCATTCAATGTGTGCGGGTACGCGTTGTACCCCTGTACGCGTTGTATCGCAATGGACCGATCGGTGGCCCCGGCCGGCCCATTGCATTCAATGTGTGCGGGTACGCGTTGTACCCCTGTACGCCTTGTACCGCAATGGACCGATCGGTGCCCCCGGCCGGACCATTGCATTCAATGTGTGCGGGTACGCGTTGTACCCCTGTACGCGTTGATCAGCAATGGACCGATCGGTGCCTCCGGCCGGCCCATTGCATTCAATGTGTGCGGGTACGCGTTGTACCCCTGTACGCGTTGATAACGCAATGGACCGATCGGTGCCCCGGCCGGCCCATTGCATTCAATGTGTGCGGGTACGCGTTGTACCCCTGTACGCGTTGATCAGCAATGGACCGATCGGTGCCCCCGGCCGGCCCATTGCATTCAATGTGTGCGGGTACGCGTTGTACCCTGTACGCGTTGTACCGCAATGGACCGATCGGTGCCCCGGCCGGCCCATTGCATTCAATGTGTTGTCGCGAACGTGACGCCGCGTTGTACCCCTAGTGCGACGCGTTACTGTACCGCAATGGACCGATCGGTGCCCGCGGCCGCCCATTGCATTCAATGTGTGCGGGTACGCATTGTACCTCTGTACGCGTTGATCAGCAATGGACCGATCGGTGCCCCGGCCGGCCCATTGCATTCAATGTGTGCGGGTACGCGTTGTACCCCTGTACGCGTTGTAATGCAATGGACCGATCGGTGCCCCGGCCGGCCCAATGCATTCAATGTGCGCGGGTACGCGTTGTACCCCTGTACGCGTTGTACCGCAATGGACCGATCGGTGCCCCGGCCGGCCCATTGCATTCAATGTGTGCGGGTACGCGTTGTACCCCTGTACGCGTTGATCAGCAATGGACCGATCGGTGCCCCCGGCCGGCCCATTGCATTCAATGTGTGCGGGTACGCGTTGTACCCCTGTACGCGTTGATCACGCAATGGACCGATCGGTGCCCCCGGCCGGCCCATTGCATTCAATGTGTGCGGGTACGCGTTGTACCCCTGTACGCGTTGTACCGCAATGGACCGATCGGTGCCCCCGGCCGGCCCATTGCATTCAATGTGTGCGGGTACGCGTTGTACCCCTGTACGCGTTGTACCGCAATGGACCGATCGGTGCTCCCGGCCGGCCCATTGCATTCAATGTGTGTGGGTACGCGTTGTACCCCTGTACGCGTTGATCAGCAATGGACCGATCGGTGCCCCCGGCCGGCCCATTGCATTCAATGTGTGCGGGTACGCGTTGTACCCCTGTACGCGTTGTAACGCAATGGACCGATCGGTGCCCCCGGCCGGCCCATTGCATTCAATGTGTGCGGGTACGCGTTGTACCCCTGTACGCGTTGATCAGCAATGGACCGACCGGTGCCCCCGGCCGGCCCATTGCATTCAATGTGTGCGGGTACGCGTTGTACCCCTGTACGCGTTGTACCGCAATGGACCGATCGGTGCCCCCGGCCGGCCCATTGCATTCAATGTGTGCGGGTACGCGTTGTACCCCTGTACGCGTTGTAACGCAATGGACCGATCGGTGCCCCCGGCCGGCCCATTGCATTCAATGTGTGCGGGTACGCGTTGTACCCCTGTACGCGTTGATCAGCAATGGACCGATCGGTGCCCCCGGCCGGCCCATTGCATTCAATGTGTGCGGGTACGCGTTGTACCTCTGCACGCGTTGTACCGCAATGGACCGATCGGTGCGCACCCATTGACAATGGCCTTGCCTGGCAACGGACGCGTTTTCGAAATTCGAACAAGTCGGTTGCTGGAAATTCAGTTGGTCACCCACAACAATGTTGCAAAATCATGTATGTCATGAAGTTGAAGATTTGAAGGATGCCGTGGGCGTGTATTGGTGCTGCTATTCCATGGATTGGCCAGATTCAGAAGATGCAAACGACTTGGACCTATCACTTTGGACACAAGGGACAGTATCTGCCTCTCCAGCACATATATATTGCTGGCTGTTCCCCTGAGAGCTCACTTGCCTGCACTACATGCTCCAGGACGACATCTGCCACTGCACTGCTGCTGTCTCTGCCCCTCTGGACCCTGCAATGGCACGTACTGTGGAGAGAGCCCCAGCCTTCAGCCTTGAGGAGAACCAGGCCCTGCTGGACAGCCTACTTCCACAGTACAGCAAGCTGTATGGGACACCAGGGGAGCAGGTGAGTGTTCTGTGCACTGCCTTTCTGAATGTGCATTTTGTCTGACTAGCAAGGCTGAAAGTCTGCACGCCACTGGCTAGCAGGCTCACTGAGTAGTTGTCACCCCCATAGTGTGTAGTGACATGCACTGGACAGGTATGGTGCAGTGACAGTGCATTTGAACAAGGTTTTACTTCCCATGCAATGATACCATGTAGTGACGTCTGGCAAACTGTCCATGGGCAGCGTTGCCCTACCTGTGTACATCATGTGCCCCTGTGAATGAGACATGTATATACAACTGTGTCATGCACGGATATGTTGCATGTGTAGTAATGGCCTTTTCACTTTGTCATCCTGACAGGTTAATGCCCATCGGAAGCAGGAGATCTGGAAGGACATCGTCTGGGCTGTCCGGTCCGTGGGGGTCTACAAGCGCCGGATCCGCAACTGCCAGAAGAGGTGGCAGGACCTTCGGGGCTGGACCCGGAGGATTGCACGGGTCCAGCTGAAGCTGTCGCCTCCTCGCAGGAGGGGCGGAACACGGACCCTGACCCCCACATGCTCCAGATCCTGGCGGTGGTGTTTCCCGACCTGGATGGGCAGCTGAAGGCCAGACAGCAGCAAGGAGGGGTGAGTCAAAGACTGCACTGTGAACTCTGTATTACATGCTATGTGCCCTCCTCTGGCCTGGTTCAACTGCCACAGTACAGCAGTCATGTTGTCCAGGAGCCATGTCCCTCTATTGTGCACTGCCCACTCCTCATCTGATACCCAGGTGTGGCCCTTACATTCAGGGAATTGTGTCACTTGGGACTGTGTCCTTGCAGTTTGCTTCACTAAAGGTGGGGGACAACATCCGTTTCCCTAACTCTGTTGTGGGCATCATGGGTGGGTCCATTGTTCACACAACGCCTGTGTTCGGACATGTAATCTGCGTGTTGCTTTGATATGCGGTCCACTTGCTGAGCTGAGCCACCACATGTGCCTGGGGTATGTGGCACACACCCATGCAGCGGGTGGGAACAATGTTTGGGCCCCAGGAGTATGCAGATTACGTGTGTCACACATACATAGCCAGCTATCCACTGTCCAGGGCTCATCCCTCATTCATGTGGGGCAGGACAGTCATGCCTACTCCAGGCCATGCAATGCACTCTGTACTCCCACTCCCGTGTATCAGCTGACACATTGTGCGCAGTGATTTGACCCCTCAGGTGTCTGCCTCTGTGTCAGTGTGCTGGGGATTTGTTGCCAGGACTGCTGGGGTGTTTCTCGGTAGGGGCTCAGCATGCCACTGGAGATGTGACCATAGGAGACGATACTTGTGTGTCACATAGGTGTTTGATCAGCTGCCCGTGCAGACTGGGGTATGCGAATGTGAAGTTCAGGCAGCTGTTCCCCATTCACAGCAGATTGTGAGGGGCTCAGGTTCAGAGGGTAGTGTCACAGGTCTCCCATATGTCCAATCGGTATGACCTGGACAGATGAGGGTTAAGATGATGTGTTGTGTGGGGGATGTACATGTGCACTTGTGCAGCTCCAGGACTTGCATTCCCCATGACCTACTATTGTGACACAGTGCAGAGTGTTGTTGTCTGGCTGCCAAGTCATACATCACTGAGACAGTGATGTATGACTTAGCAGTCATGCCTCCGCCATGGCATGTGTCCACTTATTGGTGATCCTGCAGGGGAGTGACATGTGCTACATGCACACCATTGTGGTGATGGCTATCAGGACATGGGTGCATCATGGTGTCTGTCGCTGGTATGCATCACATGCATTTCCTATTTGACTCTGGGCGTCCCTTTCATCCGGAAACCTGTACTGACTCAGTGGCAAGAGTTGTGATGTGTGCATGTCCACATGCTACACCGTGTCCTCTGCACTGTCCAACTACTGTGTAGTTGGTGCATGTGTCCACACTGGGGTGTTGCTATCCAACAGACACCAGACAGATGGGTGCAAGGCCATGTGGGATGTGAGTGCCATGGTTGGCATCAGACTGACAATTGGCTTCTCCTGTTCAGTTAGGGCACTTTTATCAATGTACAACTAATGATGCCAGGGCTTGCTCTGTAATATGCTGTGCTCACAGTGGTGTGTGCGTTTGGTGCAGGTGACTGATGTCTGTCTGTTTCCCCATTGTTTGCAGATACATCCACGGCCACGGAAGGGGACAGCTCCACGGACCAGGAGGAGCCGGAGAGCCAGACTGGGTCAGCAGCCGAGGAGTGGTCGGAGGGACCCAGTGGCACGGAGGGCGAGGGGAGCCACACCGAGGAGTCCTCAGCACCATCCACCTCAGCTGAGGACCGGAGCAACTCGGAGGATGACTCCCTTATGGAGGCGGGTGTCAGCAGCCACCACACCCCAGCTAGTGTTGCTGTCCCCGCCACCACCAGCACCACCACCGCCCTCCCATCGGCTCCCATTCCCCAGGTCCGTGGAGGCTCCCATGTTCTGGAGCGTGTCTCCTTTGGGCCAGGCACCGCACCCCCTGCCCCTGTGTCCCCTGCTGCCCTGAGTGAGGAGTCTGTGTACCTCCTTCACCAGCTCCATGTAGGGCAGACAGCCATGCTGAGTGTCCTCCATGCGCACACCGCTCTGTTGACTCAGCTGGTGTCGTTCATGGAGGGCATCTCATCGGGCATGTCTGACCTACAGAGGGGCAATAGGTCCATGGACTCCTCCCTGACGGCAGCAGTGTCCCTCCTCAGACAGTCCCTCACCCCTCCTGCCTCTGCTCCATCCACACTCCCCAGCACCTTACCCGTCCCAAGCACACACACACCGGCACAGGCACACACCAGCACACACACATCCAGCACACAGACACACACGCCACAAACTAAACGCACACGCACGCACAGTCAGGGGACTGAAACCAGACTCACAGGGGATGGGGCCCTGGAACACACACACGCATCCACGAGCACTGCGCAGTCCTCAGTTGCCTCTCCCTCCAAAACACCCTCCCTTGCCTCACCTGCAACCCCAAAGACCCAGCGGCTCTTCCTCAGTGACCTCGGCCTCTTCCCCTCCGATCCAGCTGATACAGCATTCAGGGGGAAGAGGAAGCCCACCCACACGGAGCAGAGTGCTCCTCGCCCCCGGACACCCTCCCCCAGGCGCAGACAGACTGAGGCCCCCACCCGCAAGTCCCCCCGAGTCGTAAGAGCAAGACCCCGCTGCCGCCCTGCAGCTCAGGCACCAGGTCTCCTTCCTCCATCCCTCAGGCCCCCACTCCACAGGTGCCCCCACCACACCCTGCCCCAGGTTCCCCCACCCACAGATATACCATCCCCAAGAGGATCCGGCCTTCTCCCCCTGCCACTTGCTCTCCCGGCACCACACCCCCCGCTGCGCTTGTCTGTGCCACTGATGTGGTGAGGGTGTCCTCCCCCTCTGTCCAGCCCACCTTGCCTGTTCCCCATTCTCCTCCCCTGGTGGTAGGCACTGCAGTGGAGTCCACTACCACCCTGTCTGACTTGGGCACTGCAGTGGCGGAACTGTCCACTCCATCTGCAGGGTCCACTGCAGTCGTGCCGGCACCCACAACATCTGAGTCATGCCCCCAGTTGTGCCGGCACACACCATGTCCGACACCTCCACTGCAGTTGTCAGTGGCTCTCCAGCACCCACCACCCCTTCCCTGCTTCCTCCTGGTGAGCCCTGATCCTGTCCCTGCGGTGCCTGGCCTGCCCCCGGTTGCCCCTCCTAGTGGATTGTCCCTGGTTTTGTGCAGGCATGCGTAGGGTGACATCTGCCACTGTCACCCTGTTTGGACTTTGACAATGGACTGGCCATTGGCCTTAGTGTTTTTTCTGGACTTTGTTTTCATTACACACATATGCTCAATAAAGCAACTTTCTGTTCTCTAGTGCTTATGCTTCTGATGTACATGTTGTTGATGATGCTAACCATGCCCTTGCTGCAGTGATGGTGATATTTGGTCTCATGATAATGAAGTGTTACTGTGCAGGAACCCATGTGGTCCAGGGGGAATGTGTCCTATCCTGTGGTGTATCCATGTCATCCATAGCAGCATCTGAGGGTGTCATGTGTTCAGTATTTGGCAATGGGATGTCCTACTTAGATTAGCTATTTCACATCTGTGGCTGCCACCCCTGCACATCTGTTGTGCCTGCCATTGTTCAATTCGTCTACTTCCCTGACCGTGTGGCCATCTCCACTGGACATGCAGGTTTGGGCATCAATGGGGAAGGACTCATCTGTGTTGTCAGTGCAACATTGCTATACAAGTGTGTTGGATCTGTGCTGATGATTACGTTGGCACTTCCATGACCAGGCTGATGTGACGGGAGCCCTCATTTGGTGCTAATTGTTGATTGTGTGACCAAGTGCTCAGCTGACATGATGGGGCCCTACTGAGGCAACATATGGCACAGCTTTCCTCACACAGGAGTGGAGTCCCCTCATGGCAGTGTGTACTCCTGTGACATTGCCTGCGCCCAAGGTGTGTGTTGTATGTGCATGTCTGTGTGTTCACTTCCGTTTAGCTGTGCATGCTGTGATCCCTAGTGTTGTACCTGTTTGTGATGCTTGCTGAGTTGACCTATGTTCCCCCAAAGTCTTCTCCCTGGGTTCTCTATGATGTGGGTGCATGGCACATTACTGGTCATCAGGGTGTCACCCATAAGTGTGTTTGCTGTCAGGGCTGAGTTTGTGTGCAGACGCAGATGGGTCACAGTCAGGTTTCCCCTTGGCACTTGTTGTTTGCCCCAGTCATGTGATTTCCAGTTTGTGTTATCTTTCAGTGATTGTGACACGTTGTGTGTGTGACTGCTGGCACTCCTCAGGGTCCGGGCTGCAATGTTGGTTGTTGTCTATGTGTGTTCTTTGTGGGTGACCTTGGCTTCTTCATTGGTGTGTGACTGTGGCTGGGATCCCATTGGTTGGTGTGGTATTGCCGTCATGTCCATGTACAGCGTAGTGTGCAGTGTGTCAGACATTCAGGAGTCTTGTTGAGTGGCCATGTGTGATGTGTTTCTGCACCTTGCTTCCCACCCACCACCCTGGAATAGTCATGGGTGCATGTGCAATGTCACCAGTGCATGTGTGCTTCACTGCTGCACATTGTTGGAGGTCGAGGGGTGTGGTGTTGAGTGTGTGCAGATGAGAGTTGTTGCCCGGCTAGGCCCCTGCCTCCATGTTGGCCTTGGCTTACTGGCCATGCTGATTGATTTGTGCTTGTGTAGGTGTGATGGTAGTTTGTTGCTCAGGACACATGACTGTGGTTCACAGTGTGAACGACATTTAGCTTTGTCATCACAGTGGGATTGTAATGCAGCCCAGGGTCACCACATTGTGGGGGCCCTGGGGGTAGTGCTGTGGTGTGTCTGTGTCTTGCTGTGTCAGTTGCTGTTCCTACGTGCCTGTGTGACATGTGTGATTTGTGCTCCCTCTCATCTGACAATGCCTGCTTGCCCACATAGGGGATTTGGATCCATGAGTTACCTTTGTGTGGCACTGTATGCACATCTGTATGATTGGTATTCAGGTCTCCTCATGTGTTGTGTGGTTGCCTGGGGACACTGGCACCCCCCTCACCTGTTGTGTATGATGTGCAGTGTGGGTCTGCCTGTTTGTGTTTGTGCATCTGCACCACTGCATTGGCATATCTTGGGTGTGCCATTGGCTGTATGTAGTTTGGTGGGTTTCCCCTGCTGTCCCTGGGACTCCTAGGTCATCGGTCAGCACAATGATCAAGGTTTGTGTGTCCCATTGCTGCCATGGTATGGTATCTGTTCACCTCACATCTACAGTCTCCACAGGGTATCTGCATTTGTGTGCCCATTGGTGCAAATATGTGGGTCTGCATTCTGATGGTCACTTCTGTCATTGTGTCATTGATGAATGTTGACAGTGTCAGCCCCCATGGGTGTTGTTTGTCTGCACATGGCCAAAGGTATGTCTTATTTGCACTGCAGTATTTGGCTCCCCCAATTTATGTTGCAATGGGACACATGCACTACTTTGCCACTGATGTGTTTTTTGTTCTGTGACCAGGAATCATCCATGCAGTTTGGCAGTTGCAGCTCTTTCTTTGTCAACACTTACCTTTTGGTCACTGTGATGATGGGGGTTTGGACCCCATTGCCACAATGTTCAAAATGTGCTTCAGCTATGGACCCCACACTTACCTTTTGGTCACTGTGGTGATGGGGCGTTAGACCCCATTGCCACAATGTTCAAAATGTGCTTCAGCTATGGACCCCACACTTACATTTTGGTCACTGTGGTGATGGGGCGTTAGACCCCATTGCCACAATGTTCAAAATGTGCTTCAGCTATGGACCCCACACTTACATTTTGGTCACTGTGATGATGGGGGTTTGGACCCCATTGCCACAATGTTCAAAATGTGCTTCAGCTATGGACCCCACACTTACATTTTGGTCACTGTGGTGATGGGGCGTTGGACCCCATTGCCACAATGTTCAAAATGTGCTTCAGCTATGGACCCCACACTTACATTTTGGTCACTGTGATGATGGGGGTTTGGACCCCATTGCCACAATGTTCAAAATGTGCTTCAGCTATGGACCCCACACTTACATTTTGGTCACTGTGATGATGGGGGTTTGGACCCCATTGCCACACTGTTCAAAATGTGCTTCAGCTATGGACCCCACACTTACCTTTTGGTCACTGTGATGATGGGGGTTTGGACCCCATTGCCACAATGGTCATGGCCTGCTTGCATTGTGGGGGCCACACACATATATGTGTGGCACATGTGCTAGGGGGTCACATTGTATGTTCAAAGTCATGTTCAGTGTTGTAGGCATTTGACACAGTCTACAAACGCTTGTCATGGTGTTGGGGGGATGTCTTTTTCTTGCATTCCCTAGGTTGTGGTGTGCTGGTTGTGTCATGCATTGTCCATCCTATGAGTGGGGGTGGTGTTGGTGGTAGGCATCCAGCCCCCCATGGGTGGAAGTGGTAGTAGTGACAGGCATCCAGCCCCCCTGGGTAAGGGTGGTAGTAGTGGTAGGCATCCAGCCCCCCCTGGGTAAGGGTGGTAGTGGTGGTAGGCATCCAGCCCCCCCTGGCTAAGGGTGGTAGTAGTGGTAGGCATCTGGCACCCCCATGGGTAAGGGTGGTAGTGGTGGTAGGCATCTGGCACCCCTGGCTAAGGGTGGTAGTAGTGGTAGGCATCCAGCCCCCCCTGGGTGAGGGTGGTAGTAGTGGTAGGCATCTGGCACCCCCTGGCTAAGGGCGGTAGTGGTGGTAGGCATCTGGCACCCCCCTGGCTAAGGGTGGTAGTAGTGGTAGGCATCCAGCCCCCCGGGGTGAGGGTGGTAGTAGTGGTAGGCATCCAGCCCCCCCTGGCTAAGGGTGGTAGTAGTGGTAGGCATCTGGCACCCCCATGGCTAAGGGTGGTAGTAGTGGTAGGCATCTGGCACCCCCGTGGCTAAGGGTGGTAGTGGTGGTAGGCATCTGGCACCCCCCTGGCTAAGGGTGGTAGTAGTGGTAGGCATCCAGCCCCCCCTGGGTGAGGGTGGTAGTAGTGGTAGGCATCTGGCACCCCCATGGCTAAGGGTGGTAGTGGTGGTGGGCATCTGGCACCCCCTGGCTAAGGGTGGTAGTGGTGGTTGTCATCCAGCCCCCTGGCTTAGGGTGGTAGTAGTGGTAGGCATCCAGCCCCCTGGGTGAGGGTGGTAGTAGTGGTAGGCATCCAGCCCCCTGGGTGAGGGTGGTAGTAGTGGTAGGCATCTGGCACCCCCTGGCTAAGGGTGGTAGTAGTGGTAGGCATCCAGCCCCCTGGCTAAGGGTGGTAGTAGTGGTAGGCCTCTGGCACCCCCATGGCTAAGGGTGGTAGTGGTGGTAGGCATCTGGCACCCCTGGCTAAGGGTGGTAGTAGTGGTAGGCATCCAGCCCCCTGGGTGAGGGTGGTAGTAGTGGTAGGCATCTGGCACCCCCTGGCTAAGGGTGGTAGTAGTGGTAGGCATCCAGCCCCCCTGGCTAAGGGTGGTAGTAGTGGTAGGCATCTGGCACCCCCATGGCTAAGGGTGGTAGTGGTGGTAGGCATCTGGCACCCCCTGGCTAAGGGTGGTAGTAGTGGTAGGCATCCAGCCCCCCCTGGGTGAGGTTGGTAGTAGTGGTAGGCATCTGGCACCCCCCTGGCTAAGGGTGGTAGTAGTGGTAGGCATCCAGCCCCCCCTGGGTGAGGGTGGTAGTAGTGGTAGGCATCCAGCCCCCCCTGGCTAAGGGTGGTAGTAGTGGTAGGCATCTGGCACCCCCATGGCTAAGGGTGGTAGTGGTGGTGGGCATCTGGCACCCCCCTGGCTAAGGGTGGTAGTAGTGGTAGGCATCCAGCCCCTCCTGGGTAAGGGTGGTAGTAGTGGTAGGCATCCAGCCCCCCCCTGGGTGAGGGTGGTAGTAGTGGTGGGCATCTTGGCACCCCCCTGGCTAAGGGTGGTAGTGGTGGTGGGCATCTGGCACCCCCCTGGCTAAGGGTGGTAGTGGTGGTTGGCATCCAGCCCCCCTGGCTTAGGGTGGTAGTAGTGGTAGGCATCCAGCCCCCCCTGGGTGAGGGTGGTAGTAGTGGTAGGCATCCAGCCTCCCCTGGGTGAGAGTGGTAGTAGTGGTAGGCATCTGGCACCCCCTGGCTAAGGGTGGTAGTAGTGGTAGGCATCCAGCCCCCTGGGTGAGGGTGGTAGTAGCGGTAGGCATCCAGCCCCCCTGGGTGAGGGTGGTAGTAGTGGTAGGCATCTGGCACCCCCTGGCTAAGGGTGGTAGTAGTGGTAGGCATCCAGCCCCCCTGGGTAAGGGTGGTAGTGGTGGTGGGCATCTGGCACCCCCCTGGCTAAGGGTGGTAGTGGTGGTTGGCATCCGGCCCCCCCTGGGTAGGGGTGGTGGTGCGCATTCAGGCCCCTGTGTACATATGTGGCATTGGTGATGGGCATCCCGCCCCTATGGTGCTGCTGTTGCTGGTGTAAGTAAATACTGCATCCCTCTGTGTGTGTGTGATGTGTCGTGTACGTGTTGTATGTGTTTTGTGGTTGGTGTCTGACTTACCTTCTGCGCCGTACGCGTCCGTGCCTGTTCCGGTAGTAAATGTAGAATATTGGTATGATCGGGACGAAGGGATTCATGGTTTGTTTGTGTCGTTCGTCCTTCTCGTTGCTTCGCGTCGTCCTCGTCGCTTCGTCCTCGTCGCTGGCGTGTTCGTCTCGTAGCCGTGGATTGTGTTGTGGCACGAATCGGAGCTTATGTGCGCCTCTCCCGGATGCTTTGACGTGCCGTGCGTAGCGACGGGTTCGGCGCGTACGGGAAGCGCATCGTACTTGGTCGGCCGGACGGAGCTGCATTTTCCCTTCCGTGCAACTCGATTCTGCGTTTCCGGATTCGCCTCGGTCGGAGAACAGGACCTGGATTGGGTGAGTACGACTCGGCCGGATTCTGTGCTGTTGTGCGCATCGTACTTACTCGTTCGGTGTGCTGTACGGATCGGTCGGGAAACAGGCATTCGCATGGCTTTTTTCCCGACCGAATGGTATTGGGTGCGCCTCCGACAGAGATCGGAATCGGCCCCTATGTCACTAGCAGATTTATACAGAGCCTGTGGGGAGATACACATTTATGATCATATCTTTTTAAAAAAATGGAAGATAATAGAATGTATATGGCACTATGTCTAAAGCATAATGGGGCACTATCACCATTGAGTAACACACTCAAGTATGGCCGCTGTAATTAACACACAGTTACCTCCTTGCATAAGTCCGTTTTCCATGTTTATCGATTACGATATGAATGCGCGCCTGTCCCATAGCTCAGTGTGTGAGCAAGCCTGCTGTGTCAGGCGAAACGCGTTACTGAGAATAAACCAACTGGTGGTGGAATATCCTTCTTGTGATCGCCTTATTTCTTAAGTATAGGATAATTGGAGAAGCCGGCGTGCTCCGCCGGCAACAGCGATCTGCCTGCCTTGGGCGAGGGGAGACGGAAGGAGCGTCTCGTTTGTGGATATTTATGGAGTCTCTCGTGGCCGGCAGTTAAACAAGCACGGTGTAAGTTGCTTTTGCAGTGGAAAAGGAATCTGAAGGTTCGAATACAGAAGTACTGGAAACAAGCGGACACAAGCGAAGGACTCGTAGGACCATTGGACACAACGAGGGTGCACCCCAGAGGTAAGTGCTCGGGCCAATCTGCGGGGGATCGGGGCGGGAGGGAAAGAGACGAGTCGGAGGACGCGTGTCGTTCTCTCCGCCTCGACTCGTACTGCGGCGAGTTTTGAGCCGCTCCGGTTGGGACACGGGCACCCTCGGTAGTCTAATAATAATTCCAAGAACCATTTTGTCGCATTATTGTATATTACGCTTGAAAACAAACATACTTTGTTACTACATTCGTAACCTTCTCAATCCGCCCACACCACTACGGCTAGACGAATAAGATCGTGCCTCAGATCTACATACAGGCACGCTAGGTGCTTACTTTTTTTACTGCAGCAGGAATCTCTGAATTCGCAAGTGATTAAGAAGGACTGTATTTCACTGACCACCTCTATCTCAGCCAAACACACATTTCTTTTCTCTTATTGAGCACTGACTCTATGTAAACTTCCACATATGTACACTGAAATCATTCGGCAACCCTGATACAATGGATGAAGATACAGAAAGACGGGCGGCTGCCCAAAGCCTTTTCTTGAGAGCACCAAATAAAACTCAAACGAGTAACAAGGAAATCACTATGAAGGATACTACATTACAAGACAAACTGAAAAGACTAGAGAAACTCAAAAATCCGAAACTTCCAAATGGTGGGAGGCTACCTCCCTAGAGGACTATGTAGAGAAAGAAATGGTGCCACGTGGTCTTCGCATTTATACAACACCATCATATGAATCAAATAATCCTAAAATGCTCCAAGAATGGGCAGATAACTCAGCACAGAGTTCAAAGCAGATGCTCTTAATCCTCATTAAATATGCATGGGAGGATAGAGATGTCCTGATACGAGAATTAAAAGCCCTAGAGGAAGACCTGAGTAAACACAAGGAACAAGAAGCAATCAATAAATTTAAAATAGATCTAAAAGGGAGACTAAAAAGATACGAAGACGATATAAAAGCGCGTAAACAGCGGAAATTACATCGCGATTGCTGCGATTATGAAAGTGGCCGAATCCTGACGTACAGTCATAAATATGACCACCTTTATGAAAAACTGGCTCAGGGAGAAACCATAGAGGAAGTATCCGGGATAATAAGCGCAACTGATTCTATAACCAGCAGTGATACAGAAGGTGAACAACTAACAGCATCAAGCACTACAACAGAAGGCAATACACGAGGAAGACCACAAGGGAATTTTTTAGAGGAATATCGCCTCATGAGAACAGGGAGGCAAATTCCAAGAACAGTGCAACCACAGAAACCGAGAGGAAGAGGTCGAGGTCAACAGAGAAGAGGAAGAGGAAAAACCAGGAAGAAACTGGCGAAGACGACAGCGAGTCAGACAGAGGATCAGGAAGAGGACGGGGACGTGGAAGAGGATCAATGGGAGCAAAAACTGGTCCAAAAAAGCAAAAATAATGGAGGACGAAATGGTGGAAAAAACAATCATCAACTTATCGCATAGACCACTAAGCATGCAGGAGAAAAAAACCTTTGCTTAGGCCTATCATTTTGCCCTACCAACAAGTTCAATTATCCGGAAACTCGGACAGATTTGTACAAATTCGTACGGAAACTCAAACTAAAAAATGGCACAACAACAAATGCACAGAACAACTGAATGCAGAAACAGCGAGGAGAGAGGAGATGCCTGACAATAGTGAAACTACATTTGTCAACATAGAGGAGTACAATACTCTCAGAACTTTGGAAGAGCTCTACGATGACCCTGAACTTGAAATACTTAGTGAGACACAAGAAATGATTACGAACCGACCGGCAAAGACCAATTTTAAACCCAAATCCATCTTCTTTCCTAATTTACCCCATGATAATATAGACGCCTTCCACGAGACCGTTACCAAAGACCTAATGCGCTTCCGCCAGAAAAAAAGAACAAAGAGAAATGAAACATCCAACGAGTAATTTTACCAAAAAAGAATGGGAAACCATTACCTCCTTGGCAGAAGATGAGACACTGGTAATCCGCCCTGCAGACAAAGGCGGAAACATTGTTTTATGGGATAAAAACCTATACGTAGAGGAAGCACACAAACAGCTTCTGGATCCTAATTTCTATGTTGAAACCAAGATGGAGGAGTATAATGAAAGCATTATCAAAATATGGGATATGCTGACAACCTGGAAAGAACAAGGAATACTACGATGGGAAGAATATTGCTATTTAAAAAATGATTATCCAAAACTACCGAGCTTTTACCTCCTGCCTAAGATCCACAAAAACGCAACAACGCCACCGGGGAGACCTATAGTGTCATCTATAGGATGTGTATCAGAGCATGTTTCCAAATATGTGGATCATTTCCTTCGAGACTATGTGGTGACTCTCCCATCATATACTAAGGACACCAAAGACTTCCTGGACAAAATAAAAGATCTGACCTGGGAAAATGACTTCCAACTCATAACCATGGATGCTAACTCCTTGTACTCCATCATCGATCATAACCTAGGTATACAATGTTGCTATCACTACCTCAAAAAAGAAAAATATGCTACATGGAACATACAACAATGCTGCTAGAAATGATAAAGTTTTGTCTTTCTAACAATATTTTTCTATTTAATGGCAGATTGTTCAGACAAGTCCTCGGAACTGCTATGGGGACTTGTTTCGCCCCAAGTTTTGCGAATCTCTTTCTTGGGGTGTGGGAGGAGGAAGTACTTAAGGATCAGCAAAACACTGAAACAGAAGGAAAGATCATAAAATGGTTGAGATATATAGATGATCTTTTCATCATTTGGAAGGGCAGTGAAGAAACAGCAAGGAAATTTATTGACAAACTCAATGAGAATAATTTTAATCTGACTCTCACATACACAATCAGCAAGGTATCTATCGAATTCCTTGACGTAGTGGTAGAGATAAAACAGAATAAGATTTGCACGAAGCTACACAGAAAGGAAACTGCTGGTAACAGTCTTCTCCATGCCCTAAGTAGCCACCCGGAAACACTGAAATGGAGCATACCATTTGGAGAACTACTAAGGACAAGGAGAAACTGTAGCACACTGGAAAATTTCCTAGCAGAACAGGATGTAATGATACAAAGATTCAAAGAAAGAGGATATCCTAAGTGGGTACTAGAAAGATCCAAGGATAGGGTTAATAAAATCCCTAGAGAAGACACACTACTAGAAAAAACCAAGGTGGAAGATGAGAACCAGCCTAGGGTTATACTGACATTTAATTCAGAATCCAATCAGATTGCTACAATTCTGAATCACAACTGGAATATTCTATCCAGTGAACCATCTTTGGCTAAAGATTTATCTAAACGCCCACACATAACATACAGGAAAGGAAAAAACCTGAAAGATATCCTCATGAAGGGAGATATAACAAATAGACACGTGAACACACATCTCAATCTCCAGGGATTTTTCCCTTGCGGACATTGTAGAGCATGCCGCAATAGCCAGATGCGGAAGAAATATCTAACACCAACATCAGAGAAAACCATAAATCAATTTCTTTCATGTGGATCTAATTATGTCATTTACATCCTAGAATGCCCCTGTAAATTAAGGTATGTAGGCAGCACCACCCTGGCAGCCAAAAAGAGAGTAATGGAACATATGAGGGCAATAAACAATAAAGACCCTCACTACCCCGTAGCGAGACATTTTGCAGAGTACCACCTCTCCAATAGCTCACTCCTAACGTATTTTGCGATAGAGCAAATTGAATACAACAAAAGAGGGGGCAATAGGGAACTCCAGCTTAGACAGCGAGAATCATGGCACATTATTAACCTACAGACCAAGTTTCCGGCAGGTCACAATCAAGATGAAGAATTATATGTACATCTCAGGGAGTAGTAGGAAATACAACTTACTGAACCATAGAACTTGTAAATAATATAGGTTGGGTCATTGACAGACTATTGTGGAAGTGTACGATGGAATTTGGTGTTCAATATTTTTGTATGAATAGCACAAGATTTTAATATAACCATAATAGTCACGTATGGTTTTTCTTGTTTTTTAATTTCACAGGAGGAAAGGAAGGGGTCTTCTGCAATAGAGATTCTTCTTTCCCCTACCCTTTTCTTCATCATCACGCAATAGAGTGATGCAGGATGAGCACGTCACTGTATACAGATAAGAGAACCATTCTGTTCCTAATAATACTTATTGTGTTGTTTACTGTACCTGTGAATTCATGAATTTGTAGAGATTAACACATGTATATATATGTACACTATAGTTTTTCATTTTTTGTTGTTGTGAAGGTTTGGCTGATTAATTGAGACAGGGCCCATAAGGAGTATGAAAGATACGACAATTATGACCTGGGAGATATTTTCAATTACTATTGTATTTATGACACAATATCTAGAATTACAAGTGTAACCCTAACAATGTGCAATGTAGTAAAGACACTATGTCACTAGCAGATTTATACAGAGCCTGTGGGGAGAAATACATCTATGGTCATATCTTTTTTTAAATGGAAGATAATAGAATGTATATGGCACTATGTCTAAAGCATAATGGGGCACTATCACCATTGAGTAACACACTCAAGTATGGCCGCTGTAATTAACACACAGTTACCTCCCTGCATAAGTCCGTTTTCCATGTTTATCGATTACGATATGAATGCGCGCCTGTCCCATAGCTCAGTGTGTGAGCAAGCCTGCTGTGTCAGGCGAAACGCGTTACTGAGAATAAACCAACTGGTGGTGGAATATCCTTCTTGTGATCGCCTCATTTCTTAAGTATAGGTTAATATATATATATATAAAACCCCACTTACTATCACAGAGGGGTCCGACACCGCAAAGGTAAAATTGAGAGGATTTATTCAAATTCAGTTCACAGCGCAAGTAGTGTAACAACCGGCAGACGTGTTTCAGCGATTCCAGCTTTCTTCAGTGCCTGTTACATTAGTGAGTCCTCGCACCTGGTGGCCATTTGAATGTTACAAAAACAGAGAATTACCCACCCTTTTGAAGATAATAAAGGCCCACAAAGGGTCCTCTGATGATAATTAAATACACAAAGCAGTCTCATGCAAGCAAGGAGGAAACAACAATAAAAACAATAAATCGTTTTGTCTTTTTTTATTAACAAAGTATCAAAAAATTATCACAAAATATGTCTTATATTACAGAAAATGATGCACATAGATGAAAATATACTGAAGAGACACAATGAATGCATTGCCCCACAGAACACTCGTCATTCATACAACCCACTCATATCATTCATATGAGCTCAAAACATCCAACAGACATACTCAAGAATCATCCAACATTAACAAACAAATATCCGACATAAAGAAGAAAACCAACAGAATGAATAAATATTTTATATACAGATCCAAAATTGGAAGATAAAGAATAAATAAAGATATTGAAAGGACAAGCGCCGACGCGCGTTTCGGTGGAAACCCTATTCACGGGCCACACCTTCCTCAGGGCGAGTCATCACTGATAAGGATGACGTGGGGCACTCAATAGACCAATAGTGGTATTCTGTACAAATCATGGTCCAACAACGACAGACTAAGAGGACAATTCGGTCAGTTTATGTAAGATCAGAGAGAGCAACCTTCATCTCCAATAGGATAGATCCAACGGCCCATTTGGCCAAGAATCACGTTTTGTACTGCTTCTGCCAAATCTTATTTGATAATGGCTCTCGATTGACACACCAAGCAGTCGTGGATCTGGATAGAGGACCCACACTCAAGGATGCGGGTACTGGTATCGCCCGTTTCCTTCTGCCGTCTGCCTTCGGAATTTGTTTATTCAAATTCAGTTCACAGCGCAAGTAGTGTAACAACCGGCAGACGCGTTTCAGCGATTCCAGCTTTCTTCAGTGCCTGTTACATTAGTGAGTCCTCGCACCTGGTGGCCATTTGAATGTTCCCTTGGCCACTTCCCATAGAGTCTTTGTCGAGGACTCTCCTCTGCCTTAAAGGAATATTTCAACTTCTCGCCCCAACAGTACTCAAGTCCTTAAGGAAAAGCAGGTGCGGACCACAGTTTTGTGCAAAGAGTATTTATTTATCCGTGAACTCGGTCTGCCATGACGCGTTTCGAGTTACGCTCAGATTTCACTTATACAAAACCATAGAAATCCAGCAGTTATAGTTACCTGAGCTAACTATAACTTACACCCCCGCAATGCACTTCTTACGACCTCACATATTACATCACCCATGACAAGGTCAGTGACATCACTGATGACATCTCAAATGACATCACTGATGAGATCACTAATGACATCATCCAGTGATTGTGAGAGTTTTTAAAACTTTGAGTGTTAAGCATGTATACCAAGGTACTACAAAAGTTAAAGTAGTATACTTTCTGTACTACTAATGGGTGATACTATTTCTAACATATATTATGTGAGTGGCTGTGTGACTTTGTGTATCCGTGTGTGAGTGGTTGTGTGAGTATTTGGATGTGTTAGTGGGGGTGTGAGTGGCTGTATGGGACTATAAGTGGGTGTGTGAGTAGATGTGTGGGTAAGTGAGTGTCTTTGTGAGTGGCTCTATTGGTGAGTGAGTGGGTGTGTCAGTGGCTGTATGTGTGAGTGAGTGGCTGGATGGGTGGGTGATTGAGTGGGTGAGTGAGTGACTGTATGGGTGTGTGAGTGGGTGTGTGAATGGCTGTATGAGTGAGTGACTGGGTGTGTAAGTGGCTGGATGTTTGAGGGAGTGGGTGTTTAGTTAAGTGAGTTGGTGTGTGAGTGTCTGCATTGGAGAGTGAGTGTCTGTGTGAATGGCTGTATGGGTGATTGAGCAGATGTTTGTGCTTGTATGGATGTGGGAATGGGTGGTTGTGTGGGTGCGTGAGTGAGTGTGTGAGTGGTTGTATAGGTAAATAACTAGGTGTGTGAGCAGCAGTATCGGTGAGTGTGGCTGTGTGAGTGGCTGTATAGGTGAGTGACTGGTTGTAAGAATACTGTATGGGTGATTGAGGGGTTTTGTGAGTGAGCATATGAGTGAGTCAGTGGCTGTGTGAGTGGCTCTATGGATGAGTGAGTGGTTCTGTGAGTACTTGTATAGGTCTGTGAATGGGTATGTGACTGGTTGTGTGGGTGTGTGAGTGGGTGTATGAGATGTTGCATGGGGGTGTGAGTTGTTCTGTGGATGATGTCATCAGTGATGTCACTGACCATGTCATGAGTGATGTAATATGTGAGGTCATCTGCAGTGCACTGCGGGGGCATAAGTTATAGTTAGCTCAGGTAACTATAACTGCTGAATTTCTATGGTTTTGTACGGGTGTGTTTAAATGGATCCAAAGTTTGTACTCTGCTCCAACGGCCAGTGTCAGGACTGGGCAGCATATTTTAGAGGCATATCCAATTGCCTGCGGAGACAGGCAGGGCTGCTCCCTGTCCCCTCTATTGTTTGCCCTGGCAATAGAACCTTTGCCAGGCAAGCTGCGAATGGTCAGGAGATATTGGGGAATACCCCTGGGGGACACAACCCACACTATCTCTTTATATGTAGCAACATGTTACTATATATCTGATCTATCAAAATTAACATTGAGCGCCCTATATGTCTATTGGCCGAGTTTTATTCCCTTCCTTGGCTCAGCGTTAATCCAAGACGTAACCCATGCCTGCTTACACTACGGGTGGATCCAATTCAGTGGGGAATATACTTCTTTAAATATCTAGGTATTAAAATATTCCACACCCCAAGGGATTTATTGGAGGTCAACCTGGATACTGAGACACAATGATCCGAGCCCAGGTCCCTTTCTGGACCACTCTCCCACTAACGGTTGTGGGGAGAGTGGCCCTTTCTAAAATGGTGGTTTTCCCATGCTTGCTCTAATATTTTGCAAACTTTCTGCTGACTATCCCAGGGAAGGTCTTTAGAGACCACAACATTATATTGTGAAACTTAATATGGGGCACTGGGAGAGAGTGGATCGCATTGTCCAAACTCTACCTCCCCATTGAACAAAGTGGTCTATATGTGCCAGACTTTCAGGCTTATTACTATGCGGCCCAAACAACAGTGGCTTGCACTCTGGCTGGCGGGGCACTATCTCACCAAAACAAGTTTCACAATAGAGCAGATACAAGCCGGGATGCTACACAATTTACTCTTCCCGTATACTATGGTCCCTTTGAAGTATTAGACATAGTGTGCATCTGCTTCACCATGCCTTGACCTATAGTAAGACTGCGCCCCCATTTGCCCTGCCTTTTCCATTGGAAAGTATGACAACTCGACAGCCGCGGTCTGTGCAGGTAACAGCAGTGGGGCAGTGGGGCCGAGTAAGGGGGAATTTCGAGGTACGATGCCAAGGGAAAATTAATTATTTATTTAATTTTCCCTAAGTATCGTCCCTCGAAATCCCCCCTTACTCGGCCCACCGCCCCACGCTGTTACCTGCACTGGCCGCGGCTGAAACTCGACCAGCACAGATTTTCTCAGGCAGCTTGATGCTCTGGGAACCTGCAGGCCTATGCTCTGTAAGGGGATACAAAAGGGGATGATACAAAAGGGGATGATGGACGGAACGTTTGAGCCAATCAAACACTCACCCCCAGTCAACTGATCTGGGTTTAATCCATCATCATTCTTTAGCTCACTCCACCACCCCAGTTCAGACATGGCCATATGCAAATCAGTCTGACCCTGTGCCTCATGGGAACAGTCCAGCCCGAACTGCCAAGCCATGTCTTCCCTGGACCGGAAACAAGCATCCTAGGACCGGTTTCTGGCTTTTCAGCCGTCATCAGCCAGGCTTGCTTGAATCCAGTGGCAAAGTGAGCAAGGGACCCACGTCTGGGCATACCCCCGCCAACTTAGGGTGACCAAAGCGATACAAAAGGGGATGATGGACGGAACGTTTGAGCCAATCAAACACTCACACCCAGTCAACTGATCTGGGTTTAATCCATCATCATTCTTTAGCTCACTCCACCACCCCAGTTCAGACATGGCCATATGCAAATCAGTCTGACCCTGTGCCTCATGGGAACAGTCCAGCCCGAACTGCCAAGCCATGTCTTCCCTGGACCGGAAACAAGCATCCTAGGACCGGTTTCTGGCTTTTCAGCCGTCATCAGCCAGGCTTGCTTGAATCCAGTGGCAAAGTGAGCAAGGGACCCACGTCTGGGCATACCCCCGCCAACTTAGGGCGACCAAAGCAATACAAAAGGGGATGATGGACGGAACGTTTGAGCCAATCAAACACTCACCCCCAGTCAACTGATCTGGGTTTAATCCATCATCATTCTTTAGCTCACTCCACCACCCCAGTTCAGACATGGCCATATGCAAATCAGTCTGACCCTGTGCCTCATGGGAACAGTCCAGCCCGAACTGCCAAGCCATGTCTTCCCTGGACCGGAAACAAGCATCCTAGGACCGGTTTCTGGCTTTTCAGCCGTCATCAGCCAGGCTTGCTTGAATCCAGTGGCAAAGTGAGCTAGGGACCCACATCTGGCCATACCCCCGCCAACTTAGGGCGACCAAAGCGATACAAAAGGGGATGATGGACGGAACGTTTGAGCCAATCAAACACTCACCCCCAGTCAACTGATCTGGGTTTAATCCATCATCATTCTTTAGCTCACTCCACCACCCCAGTTCAGACATGGCCATATGCAAATCAGTCTGACCCTGTGCCTCATGGGAACAGTCCAGCCCGAACTGCCAAGCCATGTCTTCCCTGGACCGGAAACAAGCATCCTAGGACCGGTTTCTGGCTTTTCAGCCGTCATCAGCCAGGCTTGCTTGAATCCAGTGGCAAAGTGAGCAAGGGACCCACGTCTGGGCATACCCCCGCCAACTTAGGGCGACCAAAGCGATACAAAAGGGGATGATGGACGGAACGTTTGAGCCAATCAAACACTCACCCCCAGTCAACTGATCTGGGTTTAATCCATCATCATTCTTTAGCTCACTCCACCACCCCAGTTCAGACATGGCCATATGCAAATCAGTCTGACCCTGTGCCTCATGGAAACAGTCCAGCCCGAACTGCCAAGCCATGTCTTCCCTGGACCGGAAACAAGCATCCTAGGACCGGTTTCTGGCTTTTCAGCCGTCATCAGCCAGGCTTGCTTGAATCCAGTGGCAAAGTGAGCAAGGGACCCACGTCTGGGCATACCCCCGCCAACTTAGGGCGACCAAAGCGATACAAAGGGGATGATGGACGGAACGTTTGAGCCAATCAAACACTCACCGCCAGTCAACTGATCTGGGTTTAATCCATCATCATTCTTTAGCTCACTCCACCACCCCAGTTCAGACATGGCCATATGCAAATCAGTCTGACCCTGTGCCTCATGGGAACAGTCCAGCCCGAACTGCCAAGCCATGTCTTCCCTGGACCGGAAACAAGCATCCTAGGACCGGTTTCTGGCTTTTCAGCCGTCATCAGCCAGGCTTGCTTGAATCCAGTGGCAAAGTGAGCAAGGGACCCACGTCTGGGCATACCCCCGCCAACTTAGGGCGACCAAAGCGATACAAAAGGGATGATGGACGGAACGTTTGAGCCAATCAAACACTCACCCCCAGTCAACTGATCTGGGTTTAATCCATCATCATTCTTTAGCTCACTCCACCACCCCAGTTCAGACATGGCCATATGCAAATCAGTCTGACCCTGTGCCTCATGGGAACAGTCCAGCCCGAACTGCCAAGCCATGTCTTCCCTGGACCGGAAACAAGCATCCTAGGACCGGTTTCTGGCTTTTCAGCCGTCATCAGCCAGGCTTGCTTGAATCCAGTGGCAAAGTGAGCAAGGGACCCACGTCTGGGCATACCCCCGCCAACTTAGGGCGACCAAGCGATACAAAGGGGATGATGGACGGAGCGTTTGAGCCAATCAAACACTCACCCCCAGTCAACTGATCTGGGTTTAATCCATCATCATTCTTTAGCTCACTCCACCACCCCAGTTCAGACATGGCCATATGCAAATCAGTCTGACCCTGTGCCTCATGGGAACAGTCCAGCCCGAACTGCCAAGCCATGTCTTCCCTGGACCGGAAACAAGCATCCTAGGACCGGTTTCTGGCTTTTCAGCCGTCATCAGCCAGGCTTGCTTGAATCCAGTGGCAAAGTGAGCAAGGGACCCACGTCTGGGCATACCCCGCCAACTTAGGGCGACCAAAGCGATACAAAGGGGATGATGGACGGAACGTTTGAGCCAATCAAACACTCACCCCCAGTCAACTGATCTGGGTTTAATCCATCATCATTCTTTAGCTCACTCCACCACCCCAGTTCAGACATGGCCATATGCAAATCAGTCTGACCCTGTGCCTCATAGGAACAGTCCAGCCCGAACTGCCAAGCCATGTCTTCCCTGGACCGGAAACAAGCATCCTAGGACCGGTTTCTGGCTTTTCAGCCGTCATCAGCCAGGCTTGCTTGAATCCAGTGGCAAAGTGAGCAAGGGACCCACGTCTGGGCATACCCCGCCAGCTTAGGGCGACCAAAGCGATACAAAGGGGATGATGGACGGAACGTTTGAGCCAATCAAACACTCACCCCCAGTCAACTGATCTGGGTTTAATCCATCATCATTCTTTAGCTCACTCCACCACCCCAGTTCAGACATGGCCATATGCAAAACAGTCTGACCCTGTGCCTCATGGGAACAGTCCAGCCCGAACTGCCAAGCCATGTCTTCCCTGGACCGGAAACAAGCATCCTAGGACCGGTTTCTGGCTTTTCAGCCGTCATCAGCCAGGCTTGCTTGAATCCAGTGGCAAAGTGAGCAAGGGACCCACGTCTGGGCATACCCCCGCCAACTTAGGGCGACCAAAGCGATACAAAGGGGATGATGGACGGAACGTTTGAGCCAATCAAACACTCACCCCCAGTCAACTGATCTGGGTTTAATCCATCATCATTCTTTAGCTCACTCCACCACCCCAGTTCAGACATGGCCATATGCAAATCAGTCTGACCCTGTGCCTCATGGGAACAGTCCAGCCCGAACTGCCAAGCCATGTCTTCCCTGGACCGGAAACAAGCATCCTAGGACCGGTTTCTGGCTTTTCAGCCGTCATCAGCCAGGCTTGCTTGAATCCAGTGGCAAAGTGAGCAAGGGACCCACGTCTGGGCATACCCCGCCAACTTAGGGCGACCAAAGCGATACAAAGGGGATGATGGACGGAACGTTTGAGCCAATCAAACACTCACCCCAGTCAACTGATCTGGGTTTAATCCATCATCATTCTTTAGCTCACTCCACCACCCCAGTTCAGACATGGCCATATGCAAATCAGTCTGACCCTGTGCCTCATGGGAACAGTCCAGCCCGAACTGCCAAGCCATGTCTTCCCTGGACCGGAAACAAGCATCCTAGGACCGGTTTCTGGCTTTTCAGCCGTCATCAGCCAGGCTTGCTTGAATCCAGTGGCAAAGTGAGCAAGGGACCCACGTCTGGGCATACCCCCGCCAACTTAGGGCGACCAAAGCGATACAAAAGGGGATGATGGACGGAACGTTTGAGCCAATCAATGATGATGGATTAAACCCAGATCAGTTGACTGTGGGTGAGTGTTTGATTGGCTCAGCGTTCCGTCCATCATCCCCTTTGTATCGCTTTGTTCGCCCTAAGTTGGCAGGGGTATGCCCAGACGTGGGTCCTTGCTCACTTTGCCACTGGATTCAAGCAAGCCTGGCTGATGACGGCTGGAATGCCAGAAACCGGTCCTAGGATGCTTGTTTCCGGTCCAGGGAAGACATGGCTTGGCAGTTCGGGCTGGACTGTTCCCATGAGGCACAGAGGTCAGACTGATTTGCATATGGCCATGTCTGAACTGGGGTGGTGGAGTGAGCTAAAGAATGATGATGGATTAAACCCAGATCAGTTGACTGGGGGTGAGTGTTTGATTGGCTCAAGCGTTCCGTCCATCATCCCTTTTGTATCGCTTTGTTCGCCCTAAGTTGGCGGGGTATGCCCAGACGTGGGTCCCTTGCTCACTTTGCCACTGGATTCAAGCAAGCCTGGCTGATGATGGCTGGAATGCCAGAAACCGGTCCTAGGATGCTTGTTTCCGGTCCAGGGAAGACATGGCTTGGCAGTTCGGGCTGGACTGTTCCCATGAGGCACAGGGTCAGACTGATTTGCATATGGCCATGTCTGAACTGGGGTGGTGGAGTGAGCTAAAGAATGATGATGGATTAAACCCAGACCAGTTGACTGGGGGTGAGTGTTTGATTGGCTCAAGCGTTCCGTCCATCATCCCTTTTGTATCGCTTTGTTCGCCCTAAGTTGGCGGGGTATGCCCAGACGTGGGTCCCTTGCTCACTTTGCCACTGGATTCAAGCAAGCCTGGCTGATGACGGCTGGAATGCCAGAAACCGGTCCTAGGATGCTTGTTTCCGGTCCAGGGAAGACATGGCTTGGCAGTTCGGGCTGGACTGTTCCCATGAGGCACAGGGTCAGACTGATTTGCATATGGCCATGTCTGAACTGGGGTGGTGGAGTGAGCTAAAGAATGATGATGGATTAAACCCAGATCAGTTGACTGGGGTGAGTGTTTGATTGGCTCAAGCTGTTCCGTCCATCATCCCCTTTGTATCGCTTGTTCGCCCTAAGTTGGCGGGGTATGCCCAGACGTGGGTCCCTTGCTCACTTTGCCACTGGATTCAAGCAAGCCTGGCTGATGACGGCTGGAATGCCAGAAACCGGTCCTAGGATGCTTGTTTCCGGTCCAGGAAGACATGGCTTGGCAGTTCGGGCTGGACTGTTCCCATGAGGCACAGGGTCAGACTGATTTGCATATGGCCATGTCTGAACTGGGGTGGTGGAGTGAGCTAAAGAATGATGATGGATTAAACCCAGATCAGTTGACTGGGGTGAGTGTTTGATTGGCTCAAGCGTTCCGTCCATCATCCCCTTTTGTATCGCTTGTTCGCCCTAAGTTGGCGGGGTATGCCCAGACGTGGGTCCCTTGCTCACTTTGCCACTGGATTCAAGCAAGCCTGGCTGATGACGGCTGGAATGCCAGAAACCAGTCCTAGGATGCTTGTTTCCGGTCCAGGGAAGACATGGCTTGGCAGTTCGGGCTGGACTGTTCCCATGAGGCACAGGGTCAGACTGATTTGCATATGGCCATGTCTGAACTGGGGTGGTGGAGTGAGCTAAAGAATGATGATGGATTAAACCCAGATCAGTTGACTGGGGGTGAGTGTTTGATTGGCTCAAGCGTTCCGTCCATCATCCCCTTTTGTATCGCTTTGTTCGCCCTAAGTTGGCGGGGGTATGCCCAGACGTGGGTCCCTTGCTCACTTTGCCACTGGATTCAAGCAAGCCTGGCTGATGACGGCTGGAATGCCAGAAACCGGTCCTAGGATGCTTGTTTCCGGTCCAGGGAAGACATGGCTTGGCAGTTCGGGCTGGACTGTTCCCATGAGGCACAGGGTCAGACTGATTTGCATATGGCCATGTCTGAACTGGGGTGGTGGAGTGAGCTAAAGAATGATGATGGATTAAACCCAGATCAGTTGACTGGGGGTGAGTGTTTGATTGGCTCAAGCGTTCCGTCCATCATCCCCTTTGTATCGCTTTGTTCGCCCTAAGTTGGCGGGGTATGCCCAGACGTGGGTCCCTTGCTCACTTTGCCACTGGATTCAAGCAAGCCTGGCTGATGATGGCTGGAATGCCAGAAACCGGTCCTAGGATGCTTGTTTCCGGTCCAGGGAAGACATGGCTTGGCAGTTCGGGCTGGACTGTTCCCATGAGGCACAGGGTCAGACTGATTTGCATATGGCCATGTCTGAACTGGGGTGGTGGAGTGAGCTAAAGAATGATGATGGATTAAACCCAGACCAGTTGACTGGGGGTGAGTGTTTGATTGGCTCAAGCGTTCCGTCCATCATCCCCTTTGTATCGCTTTGCTCGCCCTAAGTTGGCGGGGTATGCCCAGACGTGGGTCCCTTGCTCACTTTGCCACTGGATTCAAGCAAGCCTGGCTGATGACGGCTGGAATGCCAGAAACCGGTCCTAGGATGCTTGTTTCCGGTCCAGGGAAGACATGGCTTGGCAGTTCGGGCTGGACTGTTCCCATGAGGCACAGGGTCAGACTGATTTGCATATGGCCATGTCTGAACTGGGGTGGTGGAGTGAGCTAAAGAATGATGATGGATTAAACCCAGATCAGTGGACTGGGGGTGAGTGTTTGATTGGCTCAAGCGTTCCGTCCATCATCCCCTTTTGTATCGCTTTGTTCGCCCTAAGTTGGCGGGGTATGCCCAGACGTGGGTCCCTTGCTCACTTTGCCACTGGATTCAAGCAAGCCTGGCTGATGACGGCTGGAATGCCAGAAACCGGTCCTAGGATGCTTGTTTCCGGTCCAGGAAGACATGGCTTGGCAGTTCGGGCTGGACTGTTCCCATGAGGCACAGGGTCAGACTGATTTGCATATGGCCATGTCTGAACTGGGGTGGTGGAGTGAGCTAAAGAATGATGATGGATTAAACCCAGATCAGTTGACTGGGGGTGAGTGTTTGATTGGCTCAAGCGTTCCGTCCATCATCCCCTTTTGTATCGCTTTGTTCGCCCTAAGTTGGCGGGGTATGCCCAGACGTGGGTCCCTTGCTCACTTTGCCACTGGATTCAAGCAAGCCTGGCTGATGACGGCTGGAATGCCAGAAACCGGTCCTAGGATGCTTGTTTCCGGTCCAGGGAAGACATGGCTTGGCAGTTCGGGCTGGACTGTTCCCATGAGGCACAGGGTCAGACTGATTTGCATATGGCCATGTCTGAACTGGGGTGGTGGAGTGAGCTAAAGAATGATGATGGATTAAACCCAGATCAGTTGACTGGGGGTGAGAGTTTGATTGGCTCAAGCGTTCCGTCCATCATCCCTTTGTATCGCTTTGTTCGCCCTAAGTTGGCGGGGGTATGCCCAGACGTGGGTCCCTTGCTCACTTTGCCACTGGATTCAAGCAAGCCTGGCTGATGACGGCTGGAATGCCAGAAACCGGTCCTAGGATGCTTGTTTCCGGTCCAGGGAAGACATGGCTTGGCAGTTCGGGCTGGACTGTTCCCATGAGGCACAGGGTCAGACTGATTTGCATATGGCCATGTCTGAACTGGGGTGGTGGAGTGAGCTAAAGAATGATGATGGATTAAACCCAGATCAGTTGACTGGGGGTGAGTGTTTGATTGGCTCAAGCTGTCCGGTCCATCATCCCCTTTTGTATCGCTTTGTTCGCCCTAAGTTGGCGGGGGTATGCCCAGACGTGGGTCCCTTGCTCACTTTGCCACTGGATTCAAGCAAGCCTGGCTGATGACGGCTGGAATGCCAGAAACCGGTCCTAGGATGCTTGTTTCCGGTCCAGGGAAGACATGGCTTGGCAGTTCGGGCTGGACTGTTCCCATGAGGCACAGGGTCAGACTGATTTGCATATGGCCATGTCTGAACTGGGGTGGTGGAGTGAGCTAAAGAATGATGATGGATTAAACCCAGATCAGTTGACTGGGGGTGAGTGTTTGATTGGCTCAAGCGTTCCGTCCATCATCCCCTTTTGTATCGCTATGCTCTGTAAGGGGCTTGTTTGAAGATGGCCTGCTCCTAGATTTTGAGGCCCTGAGCTGCCATAGGGAGCTCTCTGCCGGGAAGTTCCTTACATACAACAGGATATGACTTGCACTACACCAGACATGGCAGGCAGCTTTACAGGAACCACCCACGCACACAGCCCTACAGGCATTACACACAATGGGACACTGGAGGTTAGTGACCAGGCTGTACAAAAGGATTCGGATCCACATGCTTATCCCCCTACACACACTTAGGACAGACTGGGAAGATGAACTCCATATAGCCTTTAATGATAAGGAATGGAAAGTCACACTTCAGTACCCCTCACAGAGTCCGAAAAATGCACATTTAAAGTTTATAAAAACATGTATCCTCCACCGAGCATATTCAACCCCCTAGAAGTTACAGGTACTCTTCCCCTCGGTGTCAACAGGCACCAGCTCACTTGACCCTGATGTTGCGGGACTGTACAAAATTGAAGTCCTTTTGGTCTGGGGTCTTCGCCACTTTAACACAACTCATGGACAGACCACTCCAACACTCTCCATGATCGATCCTCTTGGGTGGCTACCACAGGTCGGAGGGAGCTAAGCTCACCACTACCTTCCTTGATCTTGTTCTCCTCCTGGCACTTTAAGCCATCTTTCGACGATGGAAAGCAATAATCCCTCCCACCTTATCCTACTGGCATCGAGACCTTCAACACTGACACAAGCCGAAGGCATATCTCTACACAGAAAGGAAAAGTGAGGACTCCAGCAAATGCTCATTGCAGATCTCTGGGACGCCCTGGTCTATGTTCATAAAGAATTGATCTCCAATGACGACCTCCCACCATGAAAGGACGCTTCTTCTCCTCACACAGTTGTGGCAAGACTCTCCAGAGTTCTCTCCCCTACACCTCCCCCTTCATAGAGTCCCGTATCCAGATTGAACCTCTTGGTCATCTCCCTAGAGGATACAGTAATAACAAGACCAGCTCTACAAACAACAGATTTGGCCCAACCTCACAGCACACATAACTGACCAACCATCTATTCAAATGATTGCGAACAATGGTACCTTTCAATCATCAATGAACTCTGACAAGTGAATTCAGCAACCTCAAACAATAATTTGATTGCGTAAAATGTGTTTCGCGACACAGTCGCTTCTTCAAAGCTGTTTAAAAGACAGAAAATACTACTCAATATCATCAGAATAATAATAATGTTATACATAATAGTACAAAATACTCCAAATTGATAGTGCCTAACAGAATTTAAAAAGTGCATCTGAATCCCATTTTAAATTTTACTTTCCAAAACTTAAACTTGAAACATTAAACATTTAAAAAGCATTTACAGAGATCTTCATCATTGATAAAAATTCTTCTTACACACCAATTCTCATTGAATATTACAGTTGAACGCATAACATTTCTTTCCTCCAAACTTATTCCCTTTAAATGATGTTCAGATCTTGGTTATTTTCAGCAAATAGTGTCTTTTTGGACAACTGTGGCATAGAATGTACACCGTTCTTAGTAGAATCTTTTGAATACTCTGTGGTGTGTTTTGGAAACAGTGTGTAAGAATGATCTCTCGCCATAGAGTAAAAACTGTTCACAGTACTCAGTTCTCTACTAATATCAACTTAATTTCTTTATATAGGTTTGGTGTGTGTCAGCGGTTTGATACAGATAAAAGCTGCCCATAGAAGGGTATTTGTTTTGGAATTGGAATTCACTATTTTGGCTGTCTCTATACAGTTGCATACAGATTGAACACCTGGTTTCCCATATATCTGTGTTGTTGTTAGTGTAGCTATGCTACCTGTAAAGTGTACGTTATAGGGTTAATGCTGCACATAATGCTTGTTTTCAGTACCTATGGGAGGTGTTTCTGTGTTGGTATTAATGATGCCTGATCTTCTCCTGAGCTATTTTGTACTTATTGGCAGGCTTCTAATGCCATAGTACTTTATACAGCAATATGCGGGAAAACAAAGTTTGGATGATGACAAAAGTGATGTCATCAATGATGTCATTTGAGATGTCATCAGTGATGTCATAGAACATGTCAAGAATGATGTTATGTCTGAGGTCATAAGCAGTGCATGGCGGGGTGCAAGTTATAGTTAGCACTGTCTATGGAAAAGCAGACCTAACTATAACTCCTGGCCACCACCAGTAGGTATGTGTGTGTGTATATATATATTCACTGAAAAAACCATAGGTTTCAGACACGTTATAGTTACAAATTAGCATTTAAAAAACCTTTGAAATTCACTGAAAAAACCATAGGTTTCAGACACGTTATAGTTACAAATTAGCATTTAAAAAACCTTTGAAATTCACTGAAAAAACCATAGGTTTCAGACACGTTATAGTTACAAATTAGCATTTAAAAAACCTTTGAAATTCACTGAAAAAACCATAGGTTTCAGACACGTTATAGTTACAAATTAGCATTTAAAAAACCTTTGAAATTCACTGAAAAAACCATAGGTTTTAGGGACAGTTATAGTTACTTGGACATTGCACTCGTACAAAACCCGTGAAATTCCCCCGTTATAGTTAGTTCAGCTAACTATAACTCGCGCCCGCAATGCACTGCTGATGACGTCACATATTACATCACTCATGACATGGTCAGTGACATCACTGATGACATCACTGATGACATCTCAAATGACATCACTGATGACATCATCCAGTGACTGTGTGTTTCTGTAAAGTTTAAATATTTTTAAAATATATAGGAAAAGACGTATTGAAGAATGAGTGGGTGTCTAAGTGTCTGTATGGATGATTTAGTAGGTGCGTGACTGACTCTATAAGTGAGTGATTTAACGTATCTTACTGAATGCATGGGTTAGTGACTAAACTGGGTGTATGTCTGTATCCGTCTGTCTGTTGCTGTGTAAGTGGCTGCATGTGTTTGTGAATAGCTAAATGATTTTCTATATGAGTTATTGAATGCTTGTCTGAGTATCTGTATGGGTGCCTGAGTGTTTGTGTGGGAGGGGTGTGTGCAACTCTGTGCATAGATGTGTGAGTGGGTGATTCACTGGGTGGATGGTTTCAAGAGTGCATCTGTGATAGACTGTATGGGTGGGTAAGTGTGTGTAAGAGTGTGTTAGTGAGTGAATGTATGTCCCAGTGGTACATGTGTGAGTAACTACATATGTGAAAGGCAGTATATATGTGTGTTGGAGTATATAAATAGCTATAAGCAAGAGTGAGTGATTGTGATAGTGGCTGTATGGATGATTGTGTGCTTGTATCAGTGATTGTATAAGAGCGTAACAATGTGCTACTATTTGTATGAGTAAGTGAGCTGGTGTGTGTATAACAGTATAGGTGAGTAAATGGCAGTGTGTTTAATTATTTGCATGACTGACTAGGTGTGTGAGTATCTCTATGGATGAGTGGCGTTGTTTGAGTGTCTATATAGGAGTAAGAGTGCATATGATAGTCCTGTACTGAGTGACCGTAAGTATGAGTGACTGTACGGGTGAGTGAGTGGATGTGTGTGTGTAGACCTAAGAATCAGTGAGTGGGTATGTAGTTATTGGTGTTGGAGTGTCTATGGTTTTGCGAATGGCAGTCTGTAATTTAGAGTGGGTGTATCAAAGATTATATTAGGGTGTGAGGAGGTGCATCAGATTATCACGTGGATGATGTCATCAGTGATGTCATTTGAGATGTCATCAGTGATGTCATCAGTGATGTCACTGACCATGTCATGAGTGATGTAATATGTGACGTCATCAGCAGTGCATTGCGGGGGCGCGAGTTATAGTTAGCTGAACTAACTATAACGGGGGAATTTCACGGGTTTTGTACGAGTGCAATGTCCAAGTAACTATAACTGTCCCTAAAACCTATGGTTTTTCAGTGAATTTCAAAGGTTTTTTAAATGCTAATTTGTAACTATAACGTGTCTGAAACCTATGGTTTTTTCAGTGAATTTCAAAGGTTTTTAAATGCTAATTTGTAACTATAACGTGTCTGAAACCTATGGTTTTTTCAGTGAATTTCAAAGGTTTTTTAAATGCTAATTTCTAACTATAACGTGCTTGAAACCTACGGTTTTTTCAGTGAATTTCAAAGGTTTTGTAAATGACAATTTTTAAATGTATTAATTGTTATATTAATTTTTTTCATACTGATTTACTACATTTTTAGAAACAATTTTTTTTACATATTTTATTTGTCAAATTACATTGTAATTACATTATACATTACATTACAAAAAATACTTTCTCAGAATGAATTACTTTAGTTTAAATACTTTGCAGATAGGCAATAGACTTTTAAGTACAGTAGTTACAGTTGTTGCAATGGGCAACACATTTTCAAACACAATGCAACATTCAGCTCAATGTGAATTTCTAGTTAAATGCAATTAGTTACTTTATGGATTACTTTTGTAACCACAGGACTGGATCCTAGATTCAGTCCTGGTACATCTCCTGTAAACAGTTGAGTAAAAGCGTTTTGGTTACAGTCGTGATTTTTAAGGAATATTATTGTATTTTAAAAGTTGACACTTTGAAACTTTTTCTCATAGAATCACCAATGTTATCCTATGGAAGGAAATTCACTTAGCAGGTAAAAACTGTTATCGTTACTTTTTCTTACTCAGTGTTGGATCCTGGATCCAGCACTGGTGCATCTCCTGTAAACAGTTGAAAGAATGCGTTTAAGTCATACAGGCGATTTTTAAGGAATATTTGTAGTTTGTGAAAATCAACACTTTGAAACTTTTTTGCTGAAAACCAGTCAATGTTAGCCTATGAAGGAAATTCAAGTTACCGGTAAGTACGGTTAAAATTACTTTTGAGGATCAGTACTGGGCTGAAACATGCAGCACTGAGGTCTCTCCTGATAACAGGTGAGTAAATCGGAATTCGTATTTCGGCTGATTTTAGAGGAATATTTTAAAGTTCCAAAACTCCACACTTAGAAGATTTTCCAAGTGAAACCAGTGAATGTTAGCCTATGGAAGGAAATTCAAGTTACTGGTAAGTACGGTTAAAATTACTTTTCAGGACCAGTACTGGGCTGAAAGATGCAGCACTGAGGTCTCTCCTGATAACAGGTGAGTAAATCAGAATTCGGATTTCGGCTGATTTTAGAGGAATATTTGTATGTTTCAAAAATCAACACTTAGAAGAATTTCCAAGTGAAACCAGTCAATGTTAGCCTATGAAGGAAATTCAAGTTACCGGTAAGTACGGTTAAAATTACTTTTCAGGATCAGTACTGGGCTGAAAGATGCAGCACTGAGGTCTCTCCTGATAACAGGTGAGTAAATCGGAATTCGTATTTCGGCTGATTTTAGAGGAATATTTTAAAGTTCCAAAACTCCACACTTAGAAGATTTTCCAAGTGAAACCAGTGAATGTTAGCCTATGAAGGAAATTCAAGTTACCGGTAAGTACGGTTAAAATTACTTTTCAGGATCAGTACTGGGCTGAAAGATGCAGCACTGAGGTCTCTCCTGATAACAGGTGAGTAAATCGGAATTCGTATTTCGGCTGATTTTAGAGGAATATTTTAAAGTTCCAAAACTCCACACTTAGAAGATTTTCCAAGTGAAACCAGTCAATGTTAGCCTATGAAGGAAATTCAAGTTACCGGTAAGTACGGTTAAAATTACTTTTCAGGATCAGTACTGGGCTGAAAGATGCAGCACTGAGGTCTCTCCTGATAACAGGTGAGTAAATCGGAATTCGTATTTCGGCTGATTTTAGAGGAATATTTTAAAGTTCCAAAACTCCACACTTAGAAGATTTTCCAAGTGAAACCAGTCAATGTTAGCCTATGAAGGAAATTCAAGTTACCGGTAAGTACGGTTAAAATTACTTTTCAGGACCAGTACTGGGCTGAAAGATACAGCACTGAGGTCTCTCCTTATAACAGGTGAGTAAATCGGAATTCCTATTTCGGCTGATTTTAGAGGAATATTTGCACAATGGTGAAGGGAGGGCGGGGCCTGAGGTGACATCTTTGCAAACGCGCCCCGTGGCGCGTTTTAAGTTGGGGGATTAAGTTCCCTTGAATCCTGAGGGTCCCTAGGGGCCAACTAGACCACCAGGAACCTCCAATATGCGCCAGAGGCTGCGTTGCAGAGACGTGTAGAGAGGCCACACCCCTTTTACACCTCTCTGCAACGCAGCTCTGTGGCGCTTTCTGGATGTACCTGTTGGGCTAGTTGGCCCCCAGGGACCCTCAGGATTGAAGAGGATTTAATTCCCCATCTTAAAACGCGCCACGGGGCCTGTTTGCACACATGTCACCTCAAGCCCCGCCCCTCCCTTCACCACTGTGCAAACGCGCCCGTGGCGCGTTTTAAGTTGGGGGATTAAGTCCCCTTGAATCCTGAGGGTCCCCGGAGTCCAACTAGCCCACCATATACCTCCAAAAGCGCCATAGAGCTGTGTTGCAGAGAGGTGTAAAAGGGGCGTGGCCTCTGTACACCTCTCTGCAAGGCAGCCCCTGGCGCATACTGGAGGTTCCTGGTGGGCTAGTTGGCCCCAGGGACCCCCAGTATTCAAGGGGATCGTTCCCCCTCTGCAAACGCGCCAGGGGCGCGTTTGCAGAGTGGTGAAGGAAGGGGCGGGGCCTGCGGGCCCGATCGTTTTATTTTTATTTTTTTATTTTATTTTTTTGGGGAGGGGGGCCGCGTGGCCCCCATCCCGAGCCACTACTTGCCCCGGGGACCCCATCCCCCGGGGCTGGCCCTCTCGTTGGGGACTGTGGGGGGTCCCCAATCCCCCCACAGTCCCGCCGGCTCCCCGTGTCCTACGGGAGCCGGCATTGCTTTACACATGGGGAGCTGCTAAGATGCAGCTCCCCATGTGGAAAGCAGTCGGCTTTGGATATTGGAAGAGAGAGCAGGTTTCCTGCTCTCTCTTCCAATATCCAAAGCAAGTTTGCAATGACAGGACGGGAGCCGCGAGGCTCCCGTCCTGTCATTGCAAACAGCAGTGTCCCGGGGGTAGGCACCCCGGGACACTGCAGGAGCCGGCCCTGGGGGGTGGTGGTCCCCAGGGCCATCAAGGGCTCCAGGAGGGGGGCCGCGCGGCCCCCTCCCATTCAGTGCACAGCCCCGGGGAGGTGGTGGTCCCCGGGGCTCTGGGGGTCCAAAACGGACCCTCATTGTAATTTTCTTAGTGCCCCGGGAGGTGGTGGTCCCGGGGCGTGTGGGGGCTGGAGCCCCCACACAGGTTTTAATAAAAAAAAGAAGCCCCGGGGAGGTGGTGGTCCCCGGGGCTGCGGGAGGGCTCAGAGCCCTCCCGCACCATTGTACATAAAGCCCCGGGGGTGGTGGTCCCCGGGGCTTGGGGGCCCTTAGAGGCCCCCACACATAAAATTAACCCCCCCCAGCATGCCCCCGGGACTTGGGCCACCCGGGGCCAATTAACATCGAAGCGCGGGAGACCGCGCTTCGATTTTTTTTCGGCAGGGTTCGCGCTCCCTGAGCGCATCCTGCCGATTTTTTTTTTAAAAATTTTTTTTTTTTTTGCCCAGGGGGTCCTTGTGGGACCCCCTGAGCAAACCTAGGGGGTCAGGGTGTTTCTACCCTCCCCCCTTTGTGCGCTTTGCGCACTTGTTTCTGTCCCTCGGTTCTACCGAGGGACAAAATGGCTGCCAACATTTCCTGAATCGGAATGTTGACAGCCAGCTGACAGCCAATTAACATGCAGCTCGTGATCGGGAGGGTGCGCGAATCCTCCGTGCCCATAGATATATATGTACTTTTACTTTTTGATTTTCTCAGCAACTACTGAACGGATTTACACCATTTAACAAAAGGGTTCTTTCTGAACCAAGAACTACCTCTTTGCCAAATTTGGTGTAATTCCGTTCAGCAGTTCGAGCTGTAGCCGTGTCTAAAGTTTCCTATGGGAAAATGCATGGGGAAAACGCGTTTTGGGACCCCCTTTTTCTCGGCCCCCGCTTGACGTATCACCCCGAGACTTTCAGGGTAGGAGCGGACCGGAGCGCCCCACGAAGTTTGAAAATTTCGCGAAGATACGTCAACCGGCAAGAGAGTTATTTCAAATAGAATGTCGCGGATTTCCTATGGATAATAGGTTGTAACTATAACTATCTACTGGCGACCACCAGTAGATAATATTCACTGAAAAAACCATAGGTTTCAGGGGCGTTATAGTTAGTTTGACATTTCACTCGTACAAAACCCGTGAAATTCCCCCGTTATAGTTAGTTCAGCTAACTATAACTCGAGCCCCCGCAATGCACTGCTGATGACATCACATATTACATCACTCATGACATGTCAGTGACATCACTGATGACATCACTGATGACATCTCAAATGACATCACTGATGACATCATCCAGTGACTGTGTGTTTCTGTAAAGTTTAAATATGTTTAATATATATAGGGAAAGGCGTATTGAAGAATGAGTGGGTGTATAAGTGTCTGAATGGATGATTTAGTAGGTGCGTGACTGACTCTATAAATGAGTGATTAAACGTATCTTACTGAATGCATGGGTTAGTGACTAAACTGTGTGAATGTCTGTATCCATGTGTCTGTTGGTGTGTAAGCGGCTGCATGGGTTTGTGAATAGCTACATGAGTGTCTATATGGGTTATTGATTTGTTGTCTGAGTATCTGTATGGGTGCCTGAGTGTTTGTGTGGGTGGGGTGTGTGTGACTCTGAGCATAGATGTGTGAGTGGGTGATTCACTGGGTGCATGGTTTCAAGAGTGCATCTGTGATGGACTGTATGGGTGGGTGAGTGTGTGTATGGGTGTGTTAGTGAGTGAATGTATATCTCAGTGGTACATGTGTGAGTAACTACATATGTGAAAAGTAGTATATATGTGTGTTGGAGTACATAATTGGCTACAAATGAGAGTGTGTTATTGTGAGAGCGGCTGTATGGATGAGTGTGTGCTTGCATCATTGATTGTATAAGAGCGTAAGAATGTGCTAGTATTTGTATGAGTAATTGAGCTGGTGTGTGTATAACTGTACATCTGAGTAAATGGGAGTGTGATTAATTATTTGCATGACTGACTAGGTGTGTGAGTACCTCTATGGATGAGTGGCGGTGTGCGAGTGTCTCTATAGGTGTATGAGTGCATATGATAGTCCTGTACTGAGTGACCGTAAGTATGAGTGACTGTATGGGTGAGTGAGTGGATGTGTGTGTAGACCTAAGAATCAGTGAGTGGGTATGTAGTTATTGGTGTTGGAGTGTCTATGGTTTTGAGAATGGTAGTGTGTAATTTAGAGTGGGTGTATCAAACGTTATATTAGGGTGTGAGAAGATGCATGAAATTTTCACATGGATGATGTCATCAGTGATGTCATCAGTGATGTCATTTGAGATGTCATCAGTGATGTCACTGACCATGTCATGAGTGATGTAATATGTGACGTCATCAGCAGTGCATTGCGGGGCGCGAGTTATAGTTAGCTGAACTAACTATAACGGGGAATTTCACGGGTTTTGTACGAGTGAAATGTCAAACTAACTATAACGCCCCTGAAACCTATGTTTTTTTCAGTGAATTTCTAAGGTTTTTTTAATGCTAATTTCTAACTATAACGTCCCTGAAACCTATGGATTTTTCAGTAAATTTCTAAGGTTTTTTAAATGCTAATTTCTAACTATAACGTGCCTGAAACCTATGGTTTTTTCAGTGAATTTCTAAGGTTTTTAAATGCTAATTTCTAACTATAACGTGCCTGAAACCTATGGTTTTTTAAGTGAATTTCAAAGGTTTTTAAATGCTAGTCTCTAACTATGCCTACAGAGGTAGGACATGTGAAGAAAGAAGAAAAACGCACAGAAAGAAGCAAAAGAAATGCAGAAAGAAGCAACAGAAGTCCACAAAGCCGAAGAAAAGTGCAGGAAGAAGCAAGACATGTGCAGAAAGAACCAACAGAGGAGCAGAAAGACGCCTTGTTCCAAAATCATCCTGTGCCCACAACTTTTTCAGACGGGTACTGGTGGTAACTGACTCTGACTAACCAGGCCTAGAGCCAGTGCTATGCTAAAAGACACTTAGAATACAGTGAAAACACCTACATACACTAGGGAACACTATGCGTTGGGGTACCCCTGTGATTAGCATGACCTCCTCTGTAAGGCCCTAGTACATAATAGGGCAGGGGATTAAAACTACCTCTTAAAACGCGCTACGGGGCGCGTTTGCACAGTGGTGAAGGGAGGGGGGGGCCTGATGTGACATGTGTGCAAACACGCCCTGTGGCGCGTTTTAATTTGGGGAATTAATTCCTCTTCAATCCTGAGGGTCCCTAGGGTCCAACTAGCCCACCACATACCTCCAGTAAGCGCCACAGGGCTGCGTTGCAGAGAGGTGGCCCAGGCCACGCCCCTTTTTACACCACTCTGCAACGCAGCTCTGTGGCGCTTACTGGAGGTACGTGGTGGGCTAGTTGGACCCCAGGGACCCTCAGGATTGAAGAGGAATTAATTCCCCAACTTAAAACGCGCCACAGGGCGTGTTTGCACACATGTCACCTCAGGCCCCGCTCCTCCCTTCACCACTGTGCAAACGCGCCCTGTGGCGCGTTTTAAGTTGGGGATAAAGTCCCCTTGAATCCTGAGGGTCCCTGGGGTCCAACTAGCCCACCAGGTACCTCCAGTAAGCGTCACAGAGCTGCGTTGCAGAGAGGTGTAAAAAGGGGCGTGGCCTCTGAACACCTCTCTGCAACGCAGCTCCCTGGCGCATACTGGAGGTACCTGGTGGACTAGTTGGCCCCCCGTGGATCCCCAGTATTCAAGGGGAATTAGTTCCCCAACTTTAAACGCGCCAGGGGCGCGTTTGCTGAGTGCTGCAGGGAGGGGCGGGGCCTCCGGCGCGATGCCGGTCTTTTTTTTAAATTCATTTTTTTAAGAAGGGGAGCTGTGTGGCCCCCTTCTTTTCCTATTTTATTGGCCCTGGGGACCTCATCCCCCAGGGCCTGACCCTATATTTTTTATTTTTAATAATGGAAGGGGGCCGCGTGGCCCCGCTCCCGAGGACATATTTGGCCCCGGGGACCCCATCCCCGGGGCATGGCCAGTGTTTTTTTTAAATTAAAATTATTGGAGTGGGGCTGCGGGGCCCCCCTCCTCAGGCCATTTATGGCCCCGGGGACCCCATCCCCCGGGGCCGGCCCTTTGCATTTTTGTTTTTACATTTTTTTTAATCATGGGGGAGGGGGGCCGCGTGGCCCCCTCCCGGGCCAATCATGGCCCCGGGGACCCCATCCCCCGGGGCATGGCCTCTCGTTGGGGACCGTGGGGGGAGCCCCAATGCCCCCACGGTCCCAGCCGGCTCCCCGCCTCCTGCGGGAGCCGGCATTGCTTTTCCACACGGGGAGCTGCTAAGATGCAGCTCCCTATGTGGAAAAGCAATTGGCTTTGGTTTTTGGAAGAGAGAGCAGGTTTCCCTGCTCTCTCTTCCAAAAACCAAAGCAGAGTTTGCTATGACAGGGTGGGAGCCGCGAGGCTCCCGCCCCTGCCATAGCAAACTGCAGTGTCCCGGGGTGGGCACCCGGGACACTGCAGGAGCCCTCCCTGGGGGTGGTGGTCCCCAGGGCCATCACTGGCTCCAGGAGGGGGCCGCGCGGCCCCCCTCCCAATCTGTACATAGCCCCGGGGAGGTGGCGGTCCCCGGGGCGTGTGGGGGGGTCGAGCCCCCCCACACAGGTACACGGGGCTGCGGGGGGGCAGTGTGCCCCCCCTGCAAAGATAATTAATGGGAGCCCCGGGGGGTGGCAGTCCCCGGGGCTTGGGGGGGCCTCAGAGGCCCCCCAACTTTATAAAAACAAGCCCCGGGGGCTGGTGGTCCCCGGGGCTGCGGGGGGGCCGTGTGCCCCCTGCAAATATTTATGCAAAGCCCCGGGGGGTGGCAGTCCCCGGGGCAGTGTGGGGGGATCGGGACCCCCCACACACTTATTTTTTTCACTGCCCCCGGGACCTGGCCCACCCAGGGGCTAAAGATTAACGAAGCGCGGGAGCCCGCGCTTCGTTTTTTTTCGCGGCCGGATCCGCGGATCCGGCGCGCATTTTGCCGTTTTTTTTTTTTTTTTAATTCTTTTTTGGGACCCCCTGAGCAGGCCTAGGGGATCAGGGTGTTTCTACCCTGCCCCTTTTCTTGTTTTGCGCCTTAGTTTTTCTGTTTTCTTGTGCCTCGGTTCTACCGAGGCACAAGATGGCTGCCAACACTTCCTGGTTTGGAGTGTTGACAGCCAATTAGCATGAAGCTCGTGGTCGGGGGGGTCCGCGGATCCTCCGTGCCTCTAAATATTATTTTGATTTTCTCAGCAACTACTGAACGGATTTACACCATTTTAAAAAAAGGGCGCTTTCTGAACCAAGCACTACCTTTTTGCCAAATTTGGTGTAATTCCGTTCAGCAGTTCGGGCTGTAGCTGTGTCTAAAGTTTCCTATGGGAATTAACATGGAGAAAACACGTTTTGGGACCCCCTTTTTTCTCGGCCCCTGCTTGATGAATCACCCCGAAACTTTCAAGATAAGAGCGGGCCGGAGCGGGCCATAAGTTTTGAAAATTTCGTGAAGATTCGTCAACCGGCGCCAAAGTTATTGGGAAAAGAATGTTACGAATTTCCTATGGATAATAGATCCTAACTATAACTATCTACTGGCGACCGCAAGTAGATAATATATATATATATATATATATATATATATATATATATATATATATATATATATATAGTAAGGAAGATTTCTTCATTAAAAGGAACCGGAGGGACACAGCGGGGTTTACAGGGGAGTTTCTTTATTCAAGCAGTTGGCATGACACGTTTCGGCGAATGTGCCTTTGTCAAATGCCGTTTAACAACAGAGGAGCCATTTCCAAAGTCTTTTATAGTGTTCATTCGCTCCCGCGTAAATCGCCGTGGTCCAGCTGAGCCGAGTTTGATTGGGAGAGATTAACTGTTGCCTGCATCGGCGGACCACAGTTCCCAGGAAGCCCCATTCTTGCTCACCGGGTAAGTATCTCCCCTCGGTATTTCTTCTCGTAGTGAGGGCTGGAAGATAAAAAGGGTGCTTTCTGAACCAAGCACTACCTTTTTGCCAAATTTGGTGTAATTCCGTTCAGAAGTTTTGGCTGTAGCCTTGCATAAAGTTTCCTATGGGAAATTGATTTTTTGACTCTTATTTTTTGAATTTCTCTGCAACTACTGAACGGATTTACACCATTTTAAAAAAAAGGGCGCTTTCTGAACCAAGCACTACCTTTTTGCCAAATTTGGTGTAATTCCGTTCAGCAGTTCGGGCTGTAGCCGTGTCTAAAGTTTCCTATGGGAATTAACATGGAGAAAACTCGTTTTGGGACCCCCTTTTTTCTCGGCCCCTGCTTGATGAATCACCCCGAAACTTTCAAGGTAGGAGCGGACTGGAGCGGGCCATAAGTTTTGAAAATTTCGTGAAGATTCGTCAACCGGCGCCAAAGTTATTGGGAAAAGAATGTTACGAATTTCCTATGGATAATAGGTCCTAACTATAACTATCTACTGGCGACCGCCAGTAGATATATATATATATATATACACATGTTTGCTTATATTAATATAAAATATACATTATATTTATATATAAACATTTTATTAATAAATGATGTGGGATTTAGTACATTGAGAAGTACTGCTATGCACAGTACAGTTATTATGATTGCGAGAGACTTTTGCCAAGTTCCATCTGCCTCTGTTATCATAGTTGTTAGACCTGTCATTCTTAGGGTGGCTTTTTGCCTTTTTCTTCCACATTTTACTGATTCTTTTTGTTGGACTTAGGACTCTGAGCACTTTACCACTGTTAACCAGTGCTAAAGTGCATGTGCTTCTCCTCTAAACATGATTACATTGGTGTGTACCTGATTGGCATATTTGAGGTACTGGCAAGCCTCTTGTAAAATGACATACGATATATCCAAGGCCTGTATATTATATGCTTCTAGTGGGCTTGCAGCACTAATTGTGCTGCCCACAGAAGTAGCCTTTCAAACTTGTCTTAGGCTTGTCATTGCAGTGCCTGTGTGGGAAGTTTACTGCCACATCGACTTGTCATTTAAAACTACTTGCCAAGCCTTAAACTCCCCTTTTATTACTTATAAGTCACCCCTAAGGTGCACTCTAAGTACCCCAAATGGCAGGGTGCTATGTAAATGAAAGGTAGGACATGCACCTTTATGTTTTGCATGTCCTGTTAGTGACAAACAGCCTATTTTGTTTTTCACTACTGTGAGGCCTACCCCTCCCATAGACCAGCACTGGGCATTCCTTAATACACTTTTAAGATTAAAATTCCTGATCAGAGAGGAGTGGCTTTTTTCATGTTTCATAGCTTTGGAATGGTAATGATAAATCCTCCTTACTGTGAAGTTGAATTTGACATTACTGTTTTAGAAATGCCTCTTTTCGAAAGTGGAAATTTCTCTGCACTTACTGCTCTATGTGCCTGAACAGCCTGTTTCCAATACATGTCTGGGGTGGGTGACAGCTACACTTTGTGCATCCCCTCTAGACAACCACAAACATTGGAAGGTGAGGCTTGCCTGAATTGTGAGCACTCATCTGCATTTTGACGGGTCTTCCTAGTAAGGAGGAATGGGAGGTGCTGACACACACACTTCAATAGGTAGTGCCCTGTGTACACACAAAGCACTGATTTATCCCCCACAGATAGACTGGCAGACAGGACTGGGTTGAGAGGAATCCTTGTGCACTTCAGAGAGCTGCTTTGAAGTCACCCCCTACATCAAAGTCACTTTTGGGTACAAGTATTGGGCCTCTGACCCCCAAAATCAGACACTTCTGGATCTTAAACTGAACCTCTGTCAGAAAGATGGCTGTGCTGCTTAAAGGACCCAACTGGACTGCTTTTCTGGAAGGACTGCTTTTCTGCTTGTTGCCCTGCTGCTTGCTGCTCCCTGACTGTGCTAAAGGAGAGCTGGACTCTGCCTTCCCTCGAGTGATCGCCAAGGGCTTGCTGGCTTGCCTCCTGTTTTCTGATGTCCCAGGGACACAGAAGACTTCCCACAATTCTGTTGGTGCTGCTCCACTCTGTCTTCTGTGAGTCCTACCCTTACCTGAGGTTTCCTCTCCAAGCTCTGGGCCTCAGAAGTGAGTTCTGCAGCTGTTTTTCTACAAAATCGATGTGTTGTCACCTTTGCCCTAATCAGAACCGGCGTATTGCCCTTCGACGCTGAAGTAGAGGCTGCTCAATGACACCAGTTCTACGCTCTGCGTGGCTCGACGCCGACACATTGCCTTCACCATAGCGAAGCTCGACGAGGATGCAGCGACCTGACTGCGAGGAAAAGACTGATGCATGTGCCCTCAGCTTCGACGCTTTGCTCCATCCAAGGTACTAACTCAGCAGGCCCTGCATGGGTCCAGTAGCCAGCATGCCATCCATCACGGTCAGCCTGAACTTTGGATTGGCATCGGTCCCTTGCAACCTCAAGTAACCTTTTGACCACTAGTGACTTCTAAGCACTGTTTTGCATTTATTCTTTAAAAAAATCATATCTCGACCTCTACTGATTGGATTTTTATCGTTTTGGCCTTTTTTTTACTGAGATAAATATTCTATGTTTTTCTAAACCTGTGTGGAGTCTTTTTGTGGTGCATTCATTGTGTTACTGTGTGTGTGTGTGTGTGTGTGTGTGTGTGTGTGTGGCACTAACACTTTACACATTACATATTTAGATAAGCCTGACTGCTCTGTGCCAAGCTACCAAAGGGTGAGCACAGGTTTTCTCCTAGTGTGTATGTAGCTTACCCTGATTAGAGTGGTGGTTCCTGTCTGGCCTGGGTGCATACCTCAGCCAACCAGGAATCCCATTTCTAACTATGGTTTTAACACATCTAGTTAAAACATCTAATTTAGAGGCCACAATTGCAATCTAAAACATCTTGGGTGAAAAAAGTACATAATGGTAAAAGTACCAGTATGGATAGCTTTGCAACTAGAAGGGCAGATGTAGACACGATCAATCCTAGACAACATGATCTACAACCACAGGCAATTAGCAGTGATAATCATAGAAGATAAAGCATGATAAAGAAATGCAGTGTAGGCTATGTTCATGGCAACAGGTGCCACTGATAATTTTTACTTCATTACTCAAGAGAAAATTGCATAGTGGTAAATTTGTTGTGTTGAATGTATAATGTGTTAACACAAACCTAAAAGCCATAAGAAAAAGAGTTAAGATCAACAAAAATAATATGAAATTCCATTGAACTAGCCAATGTACTTCTTTCTCAACCAAATCTATTTCTCAGTTTGTGAACTGAAAACACAAAGGTGAAAGTGGAGCCATATCCTGAGGTATTGCTTCTTAAAATGAATAAGGAAATGATTGAGAATCCTGTGGAGAGTTTGAGAGGACAACCTAGAGTATGCCCATTGCTAAACAATTCTCTTTACCCAGACACTAAAGTTAGTGAACAAGTTAAATTTAAAATGCATTTACGCTATTGCAAAGAACGCTGTTGTTTTAACATTACTCTGCAAAGTAATAGAATAAACCACACAGGCAAGGAAAATCGGAGCAGTGTTGTGACCATTTGACTCCTACTTTTCATACAGGGGTCTAGCAATAAGAGGAGAGAAAAAAATATATTGTCCTGGGAAAATGTATAATAAAACATAATTGTCTCATCCTGGAATGTTACTGGGCTAAAAGGTATTTTAGGGTATTTGGATGTTGGGGAATGTACTAAATCTCAGGGCATTATTTGTGCCCTGGAAACATGGGAAATAAGAAAATTGATAAATAAGATATAAATTCTTTGGAGGTCTTTTCGGAAAAAGCACATTTAAAAAGTAGGCCCAGAGGACAGCTTACAATACTTGTCAATTGTAAGTATAGTGTTGCAGTGGCAGAAAATGAGGCAACTCTTGATTTCCCTAACTTTTTAGGATTAGGCTTCACCCTTCCAAAAATCGATTATTAAATATAAGGGAGCCTCTCTTACGATGATAATTTGACCACTGAGGGAATTACTGTCATTAGAACAATGTTTTTTAATGAACTGATGATATTAATATTAATATGCTTATTGATCTTACTGCATAAGATCAACTTTTGCAGTAGATGAAATATAGATCATATCAGCTCTTCCTTAAATAAATTAATTACATTTACTAAGTCTTAGAGCCCAGAACGTCTGTCTTGCAACTGATATTTCATTCTGTTACACAAGTTGATTATATTGGAAATGGGCTGCACTAAATTACACCATATGTATGTATAGAAAACTACACGTGTCCCCTTAAGCACTACTTAAAAGAGGGGTGATGTACTATAATCATAAGAAAACAATAACACAATTAAATATCTTGTACGTGGTACATTTCAGCAATAATTTCCATTCCTAAAGTTTAACACTTAACAAATTCAATAATAAAAATCCATGTTTTGTATCAAAAGCATAAGATTATTTCTTGCATATCAGCATTATTTCTAATCATCAATTTAAATCAATCCGACACAAATCAATATGTCTTTGCTATCCTACAACCTAAAGTATATGTTCATGAAGGTCACCTAATGTCCGAATAGCTGTATGAATAGAAGCTCATTTTTATATTGGTAACCAGATAACAATCAATTATGAAGCATTCTGAAAACACAGTACTCATTAAACATTGAGTTAGCACACCGGTGCGTCTTTCACAAGTACCAGACTAACTGATGGATGTAAACCCATATAAAAAAACATGTTGATATAAGAACAGCATCTCAATTAATGGCTAAAACAATATCAGCCCCAGTGGTAAATTTACACATCAAGCAGGCGAGGGGTAAATCCTCCCTTTATTAGGACAGTAAAACTAACCGCAGTGATTCCCCTAATTTCACTAACCCCAAAAAGTAGGCTAAAGTGATTTTAGCCAAAGACCTGACAATGAAATACAATCCAGCATTAATCCATGGGCTAACGACTTTCAGGGAGAATTCAAGTGCTTAGCTAGAGCCGGGTCTAGGACAGCTATATGCAGCGACCAAAGTTTGATTAGAATTTGTTGTGGTACAAAAAGTGCCTGTTTTAGATTATGATGAGGGAGGTAAAAGGTGGGGTATTGCCTGCACCAAGAAAATTCCACAACCAATGGATGTAATATTTAGCAGTAGCTGTAAACACCTCCCATTCTGACTTTTCCTCTTGAAAATGAGTGATTACAAATAGAATCGATGTTTCTGCTCTCAATTTTGCAAATATCCGAATTTAACCCATCTAATTTTGCCAGTATCTTAAATGGCTGCATTACTCACAGTCGTGATCAATGCATGTAAACTTCAATTTGCGCAAGGATCAGAATTTATTCCACCTCTAAATCAGGATTTAAATGTTTTTAGAGTACTCATTGCTGCCGTTGGTTTTTTAAAATTCAAAATGTATGAAGAGATTAATTCTTAGAACAGTCTAACATCTGTGCTATTAAATTAGAAAAAGCCCAGGATAGATTAGCTGTAGAGTCCCTTTTGCCAAGATATTTAGCCGTATTCTGTAATTATGCCCTCGACTGTGATTCTCCTCTTACTTTGTAAACCTCATGGCCAGATCCGTGGTTTGTATATACCCCAATAATGTAAATACAGAAACAAATAATGCTTAGTTATCACTGTCACTTTCCATGGGATTTTGAATGCTATCCAACCAATTGTTATAATCTTTTTTTCTGAGAACAATGGCTGTATCCTGTGGCTAGTCTTATGCCTTCACCTTTCACCCTGAGATGATTGACATCATGACAGAGAGTGGAGCCCATCTGGCTTACATCTGTTATACATGCTTAGGTTAATTCCCATGATTTTTCTAGACCTGTACATGTCTCCACTGCAATGGGGTTTCTAGGAAGGCCTCTACACAAAGGACCAATCTCTTATCTTTACCCACATTGTTAGCGAGTATGCAATAGCAGCAATGGTGGACTATATGCATTATACCAGCCGGCACAAAACAGTAAAAAATTGGACACAAATGCAGAAACAAAAAAGGCAGTAAACGAACACAATTAAGAAAACAAATAGAAAATTGACCGAATTGACCGAATTGTAAATAGATTACCATTTTTAAAAGCACCGGGTTGTCTAAAAAAAAAATGTTATTATTACATTTCACTTATATCCACATCACATGTTTCTCGCTGTAAGGTTGTCCAAGGTAATGATACAATGTCATTTTAATCTGTATACACCACGTTTGCCTAAGGGTGTTGCCACCTGCACCTTGTTTGGTGATTACGTCAACACGTTGCAGTGTTTTTACCCCATGTACAAAAACTCAAATGACAATTCAGAACTAATTGTTAAAGGTTTATTGGAAATGTTCCCTGAGAGAAAGGAGCTTTATGAGCGTAGGATCCCCTTTGAATGACCTTTGACATTAGTGGGTCCTCCAGATGAAGGGCAAAGGGCACGCTGGCATAGCAGAGTGGTGGAGCGTGCTGTGCTAGGGCTCTCGAAGGCACCTTTTGATTGTCACGTGTATCTACAAGTACCTGCAAATATTGAAACAGGATAACTGGCTACACTTTCCTAGGAGCCAGATTAGATGTATATTTACAGTTGTTCATGGTGATGGTCGACATTTGCACCGAAACACGTCGTGCATGTATGCACGAGCAGGTAAGTGCACATATAATTTTAGCACTGGTCGCTGCAACTGGCAATGTAAAACTGTAGAGGTTTGGTGCAATTGGACATACGTAGTCATTGTGCACTGCTGAGGGTGACAATTTGTGTTGCAGGTCTTTACCTACCTGCCTTGTAGATGATCTGCTGTATCTCAAGCTCATGCTGACTCCTGCTTGTGCAGTCACAGGTTAGATTGTAATCACAAAGCAAAATACACAGTTGGAGTGGAAACAAGTGATAAACTTGGGGCAAGATCAAGAGAGACCCTGTAACTGTAGACTGCGACTAATGATCAACTTCAAACTTGGAGAAGCACTTCCCAAGTATCTTTTCCGAGCAAACAGGAAGTTGCCATTACGCTCTAATCTCATGATGAAAGAGACATTGTGGCTCTCTGTACCCAGCTCCCAGACCAGCGCCCACAAGTTCCAGCTAAATAAATACCCTCCCAGAGGTTCAGACTAGACACAGCAACACCAATCACCATCAATCAAAAAGAGCTTTACATGGTTTGGCTCTCAGTAATCTTGGAGTCCTCTCCATTTATTACTCACTCTTAGGGGCTTATTTATGAGGGGTTTGCGCCACCGGAGTGTCACTTTTTCAGAAGCTCCGGATTTGCAAACCTCTCAACCATATCTATGAGGCCACGCAGCTTTGCGTGGCTTTGCATGGCCTCATAGATATGGAGTTAGACAAAGTCACTGTGTTGCCTTACTCTGTACCAGTGAGGCATTCCATGGGCATTGCGATGGGTTTTCCCCAAGCAACACCAATGGATTTTGATGCTGCCCCAGATTTACTTAATCACATAAACCCGGGGCAGCACCAAAAACCTTAGGGCTCCCCAGAGCAGGCGTAACAAGGAGAAATATTTTTATTTCCCCTCATTATATTTCCTCTTTCCATATGTGCTGCATTCTGCAGCACATGTAGAAAGAGGAAAACACCTCTCTGGATTGTTTTTGTGCAGGAAGGGGCCTTTTCCTGCACAAAAACAATCTTGCATGCAACGCAGGCACCCTTGCACCATGATGCAAGGGTGCCTACGTTGGCGCTAGGTTGCAAATTGTATGCCAGCGCAGAGGGAAAGACAGGAATGCACCGTATTTCAAAAATACGGTGCATTCCTGCCCTTTCACATCGGTGTAGGGCAGAACAGCAAGAAGACTTCCCCATAAATTAGGCCTATAGTGTCTAGTAGTATATTCTGCAATGTTGCCCATGATTCATGAAATGTCATTTGAGCCTATTAAACAGACACCTACTATAAAACAGTCTCTCTCCTCACAAAGACACACCATCTCAAATGGTAACTATGCACCTGTTAAATATCAATACCACTGAAAGAGATACTTAACCGAGTGCATAGTTATTCTGACTTTTGGGCCTCATAATGAGAGATAACATGGTAAAATCACGTTTTTCACTGGTTTAAGGAGTGTAAACCTGTGCTATTTGGTGATTGCTGCACGATTTGCTGCGGGTTTTACCTGTTGAAAATCATGTGGGTAAACACCCAGGGGTGCGGTATGTCTGCACCACTTGCACTCCTGGGAGCATATTTACTAACATTTCATGCAACACAGTGCAGCAAGTGAAGTTGTGAGCTGCGTTGCATGAAAGGGAGAGAGCAGAACAGTGCCACATTTACAAATATATGGTGCAGTTCTGCTCTCTACTAGTGCTGGTGCACTTGTGGCTGCCTAGTGCCAACACAGGCACCCTTGTGTCATGGCCCAAGAGTGCCTGAACTGTGGCCATTTAGTTTTTGTGCAAGAAGGAAAAAGTATCCTTTGAGGCTATTTCCTCTTTGTATGTTCCTGCAAAATGCAGCACACACACACAAAGAGGAAATAACAAGGAGAAATAAAGTTATTGCTCCTCATTACGCCAGCCTCAGGCACCTGCAAACCCATGTTTACAAGTCTTTGTAGATATGGGTTTCAGTCAAAATACATAGGTGAATGCACTGAAACGCCCATGCACCACCCATGTAATGCATACCTGACACAAGGTAACTCAAGGCAGCACTGCCTTGAATTACTTTTTTTGTGAGAAATTGGGTTATTGGTTGAGGGGGTGAGACCATACTCAAGCAACAACCACAATACTTTCAGGGTGAACCACAAAAAGCCACTAAATTAGCCTGGACTTAACCCTCAGGTGATTTTTCATTAGCAGTACTCGAAAAACCTGAAAGTACATGTCCCAACTTTTTATATACACTGCACCCTACTCTAAGGGCTGTTTATGGCCTATTCTAGGGGTGACTTATATGTATTAAAAAGGAAGGTTGTGGCTTGGCAAAAGTGTTTTTTGCCAGGTCACAATGGCAGTTTAAAAACTGCACACAGCCTGCAATAGCAGGCCTGAGACCTGTTTAAAAAGGACAAATTAAGTGGGTGGCTCAATAAGTGCTGCAGGCCCACTAGTAGCACTTCATTTATAGGCCCTGGGTACAAATAGTACCACTTTACTGGGGACAAATAAGTAAATGAAATGTGCCAGTTGGTTGTAAGCCAAGTTTACCATGTGTAAAGGAGTGAACACAAGCACTTTAGCATGGTTTAGCAGTAGTAAAGTTGCACAGTCCTAAGGCAAACAAAAACGGGTTCAGAAAACAGGAGGGGAGAAGGTAAAATATTTGGGGGTTACCCTGCAGAGAGGGCAAGTTTAGAATTTGTTTTGCAAAAACATGCAAATCAGAATTTCGTGGCTTTGCAAATCCCAAAATTTGCATTGAGGCAATGCCAAAAAAGTGACACAACCCTAACAAAAAATCTTAGTAATCTGAGCTCTGGTTCGGATGCAATGCCCCATTAGCACCCAAATCAGGATTTCTGTGGGTCTTAGAATGAGGGCCTTAGTCTTCAGCTCTGCCTTTCTCATTAATATTTTATTTGCATTTTTATTTTTTAGGCCTGGCCCCTTTCTCACAGAAGTGTTGTAAATAATAACACTATGGTACAAAATTACAGTTACAAGTTCAGAGGTTTTACTTTGAAGTAGTGGGAGTGAGTGTAGGAAAAAATATGAGTTTCAGGGCGATACTGATAGCATAAGAAATCAAAGGAGAAAAATGTACCAAGGAATGTGGTTTAGAACGAAAAGAGGCGCAGTCCCAGTAACAAGCACTGAAAGTACACCAACATTTAGGGTTGGTCAGTGGTGAATCCCTTGCCTGCCTAGGAGGACTACCTCACCGTCCCCGCTACCACAGATCAAGTTCACGAGCCACTTGGTCTCCAACCCAGTCAACGATCAAGACGCCGAATAAAAGCTGCCTGACTCAGATGCGAGCAACGTATTTTTGTAGAGGGAGGACTCTCTCGCTTTGCCGAGAGAATCGAGCACGATATAAGAGGACTTCAGTACAGCCCTTAGACTACGGATATATTTTGTCAGAATAGCATAGAGTAGAGATTGAACCCATCATTGTGGGTAACACTCATACACACTTTGGTTGAGATCCCAAGAATACAGTCTATCTGATAATGCATCATCATTCTGTAATATAGGGACTCTGGTTCAAACTACTGACCTACTTTCTCTGGAGTGACTATCCAGGGAATAGCGTAAAGCACTCCACATCTGGGACACAGGAAGTCTGAATATATATATTTTTTAGGAGTTGCAAGCACACCTGGACGTAAGGACTGGACAATAAATCAATGTCATCAAGAAACGTTCTTTTAGGGGGTGTGGCCAAGTGGTCCGACATGGAGGACACATTGTAGACGAGCTCCTGTAGCCCATTCCACATCCGACATAATCCTGCCAGCATAACGCCTCTCACGGACTTCTTAATAGATCTGGACAGACCGCCTGTGTCCTGCAGCGACTTTCCGTTCCCCGTCAACCAAGGGATGGTCTCGGATGTCACTAGCGAGACTGTAATGCTTCTGTCGCACCACGGCGCTTGAAGAAGCAGTGGGCTGCCATGACATCAACCCACAGTGCACGCTCTTGCCGGATGCCCCGAGACCCACACACAGTGGATCCACCAGTCCGGAGCGGCAAGGGGGGGAGAGCAGCGCACACTGGGTCAGCGCGGGGCAGGGGAGCCCAGTACAGAAATATGGATCTCTCCCTGTCCAGATCCTCCCAGTCTGTCTGGTACATAATTTCAATAAAATATGTTGTGAAAAACAATAAACTTTCTTTTCTTTGTTTCTTTGCATACTAAGTTCTGAGATAATCACAAGTGCCTCAGACTGTTTAAACATTGGTTGTCTAATCCTAGGATTGGATTCTTTTTGGGGGAGTGGGGCATTTCTTCATTCCTTTTGAGAGCACCATGGGGCATAACCCCTACACCAAAGAATACTTGCAGGTGACTGTCAATAGAGCGCTGAATACCTATCTAATGCCCACCGTAGTAGATGTCCAGTAAACAATGTGGCACTATTACTGCCATAGTATCCTACCCTTTTACTACTCGCAGAGGACATCAGAGACACTGAAAAAACTAGACAGTGCCCATGACATTGCTCAAAGCACAAAAAAGAACGCTGGCATGCTGCAGACGGAAGTAGCTGAATCAGAAGGGATCTCAAAGAACTAAAATTGAGAGTATTGAACGCTGAAAACCGAATAAGCATGATGAAAGATCACCTCACAGCGCAATCCAAACATCTACTCAAGAACAACAATGCTGTCTCTACTCTCAAACGTGAAATTGCCACCCTGGAAAACAGCAACAGGAGGAGGAACCTCCGAATTTTTGATCTACCAGAAGGAACAGAAGACAAAGCCCCCTCTACAATTTTCTTCTTTGAAGCATGGATCCCGGCAACCTTGAGAGTCACGTTCAACAAGGACTTCAAAATCGAGGCCTACAGAGTGCCTTCCTACAAGCCTAAAAACATGACTACCCCACTGATCTTTCGACCCTTGCGTTACCAACATACAGAACTCATCCTCTCGCATATGAAGAAAACTAAGACTATCTCATGGCAGGGTGAAAGGATCAACATCTCCCAGGATTATGACAGGGACATGGTTATCAAAAGAAACAACTGAGCAATTCAGCGCTCTTTTATAGGCCCTTCCAAATTTAAGATCAAATACCATGGCAAGATGCATGTCTTTTCGGAGCCCAATGACATACAAGTCTTCCTGGATAACTCTGTGGGAATTCAAATGGAAGACTCCCAGACTGATCATGTTTGAAACTAACATATAAATCCCATCTTTCTGGAAAGTTCTAGAACTTCAGACTCCCACATATGGTGTTGACTCTACGAACACCCTAGCGGACCCTGTAATACCGCAATATATGTCTTATATGTGCCTAAATACTCCACATATGTTGCTATGTATACTGCATTTTGCTCCATAATATTTCATTATGCCTCATAATGTTCCATAATGTTGCACAATGTTACAGAATGCTGCTCAATGGTACAGAACACTATAAGGTCCCACATGCTCCAAAATCTTTACAACCACATCCATAATCATTTAGCCCCTCAGGAGACCTAAACATACTAATTACCTACAATACTGCATACTGACCGTACAAAGGTCCTTCTCTTAAGGGGCCCATAAAATGTCTCCCCTCAAGGTACCTAGGTAAGCCCTCTCTTTAACATCAAGGCACCTACTGCTAAAATCCCTTACATGAGGGTGTCTCCCCTTTTAAGGCAATCAATCAATCAATCAATCAATCATGTCACTTATAAAGCGCACTACATACCCGCGAGGGTCTCAAGGCGCTGGGGGAAGAGGGGGGTGGTGCTGCTACTGATCGAAGAGCCAGGTCTTGAGGAGTCTTCTGAAGGCCAGTAGGTCTTGGGTCTGTCGGAGGTTGGTGGGGAGGGTGTTCCAGGTCTTGGCGGCGAGGTGGAAGAAGGATCTGCCGCCGGCGGTCGTTTTCCGGATGCGGGGGACTGTGGCGAGGGCGAGGCTGGTCGAGCGGAGCTGGCGGGTGGGGGTGTAGAAGCTGAGTCGTCTGTTGAGGTAGGCTGGTCCGGAGTTGTGGAGTGCTTTGTGTGCGTGGGTGAGGAGCTTGAAGGTTATCCTCTTGTTGACAGGGAGCCAGTGCAGGTCTCTCAGGTGAGGTGTGATGTGGCTGCGTCGGGGGATGTCGAGGATAAGACGTGCAGAGGCGTTCTGGATGCGTTGCAGCCGTCTCAGGAGCTTAGCCGTCGTTCCTGCGTAGAGGGAGTTTCCGTAGTCCAGCCTGCTGGTGACGAGGGCCTGGGTGACTGTTTTTCTTGTTTCGGTGGGGATCCACTTGAAGATCCTGCGGAGCATTCGGAGGATGTTGAAGCAGGATGAGGAAACGGCATTGACCTGCTTAGTCATGGAGAGGGTGGGGTCGAGGATGACCCCTAGGTTGCGTACGTGGTCGGTGGGTGGCGGGGCTGTTCCCAGTGATGTTGGCCACCAGGAGTCATCCCAGGCTGAAGGGTTGGAACCAAGGATGAGGACCTCCGTCTTGTCCGAGTTCAGCTTCAGGCGGCTGGTCCTCATCCATTCGGCGACGGCCTTCATTCCTTCGTGGAGGTGGGCTTTGGCGGTGTGAGGGTCTTTGGTGAGGGAGAGGATCAGCTGGGTGTCGTCGGCGTAGGAGATGATGTTGAGGTTGTGCTGTCGGGCGACGTGGGCGAGGGTGCCATGTAGATGTTGAACAGCGTTGGGCTGAGGGAGGAGCCTTGGGGTACGCCGCAGATGATCTTGGTGGCCTTGGATCGGAAGGGGGCGAGGCGGACGCTTTGTGTTCTGCCGGAAAGGAAGGATGTGGTCCAGTCCAGGGCCTTCTCTTGGATCCCGGCATCGTGAAGGCGTGTTCGTAGTGTGTGGTGGCAGACCGTGTCGAAGGCGGCTGATAGGTCCAGGAGGATGAGGGCTGCTGTTTCTCCGTTGTCTAGCAGGGTCCTGATGTCATCGGTGGCGGCGATGAGGGCGGATCGGTGCTGTGGTTGCTGCGGAAGCCGGACTGGGAAGGGTCCAGGATGTTGTTCTCCTCGAGGTAGCGGGTCAGTTGTTTGTTGACGATTTTCTCTGTGACCTTCGCGGGGAACAGGAGCAGAGAGATGGGTCGGAAGTTCTTGAGGTCCTTGGGGTCTGCCTTGGGTTTCTTGAGTAAGACGGTGATCTCGGCGTGCTTCCAGCTTTCCGGGAAGGTTGCTGTCTCGAAGGAGATGTTGATTATTTTCCGGAGATGGGGCGCGATGGCTGTACTGGCTTTGTTGAAGATGTGGTGAGGGCACGGGTCTAGCGGTGAACCGGAGTGGATGGTGTTCATGATCTCGCTGGTGTCCTCGTCGTTGATGTTGGTCCAGGAGAGCAGGCGGTTGGTGGTTGTGGGGGCAGTGGTCTCGGTGGTTGCCGGGGCGGTCGTGGTGTTGAAGCTGTCATGGATGTCGGCGATTTTGCGGTGGAAGAAGGTGGCCAGTGAGTCGCACAGGTCTCACGACGGCTGGATGTCGTTGGTGTTGGAGGTGGGGTTGGAGAGTTCCTTCACGATGTTGAAGAGCTCTTTGCTGTTGTGTGCATTGTTGTCTAGGCGGTCTTTGAGTGAGGCCCTTTTGGCGGATCTGATGAGGTGATGGTGACTGCGGGTGGCGCTCTTGTGGGCGGCGTAGCTGTCCGCTGTCCGTTCGTGGAGCCAGATCTTCTCCAGTTTTCGGCATGTTCGTTTGGAGGCCTGGAGGTCTTCGGTGAACCAGGTGGCTTTCATGCTGGTGTGGCTGTTGGGCGGATTCTTGAGCGGGGCGAGGGTGTTGGCGCAGTCGTCGATCCACTGTCTGAGGTTGCGGGCGGCGGTGTCGGGGTCGGAGGGTTCGGCGGGTGGGCTCAGGGCGAGGGTTGTGGTTAGCTGGTCTTCCGTGACTCTGCTCCAGCAGCGGCGAGGCATTTGTTCAGTGCGGTGGTGCGTGGTGGGCTTCCTGTAGGTGAAGTGGATGCAGTGGTGGTCAGTCCAGTGGGGTTCGGAGGTGTGGTTGAAGGAGACGTGTGGGCTTGCGGAAAAGATGGAGTCTAGCGTGTGGCCGGCGGCGTGGGTGGGTGTAGTCACGAGCTGTCTGAGTCCGAGGGTGGCGAGGTTGTCGATCAGGGTGGTGGAGTTGGTGTCCTTGTTGTTCTCGAGGTGGAAGTTCAGGTCCCCGAGGAGGATGTAGTCCGTGGAGGCGACGGCGTGTGTGCTGACGAAGTCAGCGATGGAATCGCTGAACTGTGGTCGGGGTCCGGGGGTCTGTAGATGAGGGTTCCTCTGAGGGTGGTGTTGGGATCGGTGTGAATCTGGAAGTGCATGTGTTCGGCGGTGCTGAGGGTGTCGTCGGTGTTGGTTGAGACTCTGAGGGTGTTCCTGTGGACGATGGCGATGCCTCCTCCGACTCCGTTGGTGCGGTCCCTGCGGGTGATCTTGTATCCGTCCGGGATGGCAATGGCGATGAGGGGGCTGAAGCGGGATTCAGCCAGGTCTCCGTCAGGAATGCGACGTCTGGGGAGGTTGAGTCGAGAAGGTCCCAGAGTTCGATGGCGTGTTTGCGGGCGGAGCGGGTGTTGAGGAGGATGCATCTGAGGTAGTTGGGTTCTTTCCTGGGCGGTGGTTTGGCGGGGCGGGTGCTGGCGAAGCTGCAGTTCCGGCAGGTGAAGGGCCCTTGGGTGCGCTTCGGGGTGGCCTGGTAGCAGGCGTGATCTTTTCCGGGGTTGAGTGCGTGGAGGGTGCTGGCGTCGTATCGGCGTCTGTTGATGTGGCGGGCGCGGGGGATGCCCGGACCAGGGGGTCTGGCGCTGGGCGCGGTCACGGCGCGGACGGGCGCAGACGGGTTTGCCTTAGGCGCGCCTTTGGCGCGCTCAGCCGCGCGCCCGCTGCGCGCGGCCGCCATAAATGGGGAGGTGGGAGGGAGGAGCAGGGAATGGGGCAGCGAATGGGCAGTGAGGGGCGGGGCCGCAGGGCGCAGCGGCGGGAAACAGGCACAGAAGGGAAAACGAGCACAATCAGGGCATCAAGGGGGCACAGAAAGGGAAAAAAAAAAAACGAGCACAATCAGAGGCAGCAAGGGGGCACAGAAAGGAAAAAACGAGCACAATCAGGGGCAGCAAGGGGGCACAGAAAGGAAAAACGAGCACAATCAGGGGCAGCAAGGGGGCACAGAAAGGAAAAAACGAGCACAATCAGGGGCAGCAAGGAGGGGCACAGAAAGGAAAAACGAGCACAATCAGGGGCAGCAAGGGGGCACAGAAAGGAAAAACAAGCACAATCAGGGGCAGCAAGGGGGCACAGAAAGGAAAAACGAGCACAATCAGGGGCAGCAAGGGGGCACAGAAAGGAAAAACGAGCACAATCAGGGGCAGCAGCAGGGCACACAGACGGAGCTGTGTGGTGGGGGAGCGACCTACCAGTCAAGGTCAGGGGTCGCTCTCTTCACCACGCAGCGGCCGCCATAATTGGGGAGGTGGGAGGGAGGTGCAGGGAATGGGGCAGCGAATGGGCAGTGAGGGGCGGGCCCGCAGGGCGCAGCGGCGGGAAACAGGCACAGAAGGGAAAACGAGCACAATCAGGGCATCAAGGGGGCACAGAAAGGAAAAAAAAAAAAGCGAGCACAATCAGGGGCAGCAAGGGGGCACAGAAAGGAAAAAACAAGCACAATCAGGGGCAGCAAGGGGGCACAGAAAGGAAAAACGAGCACAACCAGGGGCAGCAAGGGGGCACAGAAAGGAAAAAACGAGCACAATCAGGGGCAGCAAGGGGGGCACAGAAAGGAAAAACGAGCACAATCAGGGGCAGCAAGGGGGCACAGAAAGGAAAAACGAGCACAATCAGGGGCAGCAAGGGGGGCACAGAAAGGAAAAACGAGCACAATCAGGGGCAGCAAGGGGGCACAGAAAGGAAAAACGAGCACAATCAGGGGCAGCAGCAGGGCACACAGACGGAGCTGTGTGGTGGGGAGCGACCTACCAGTCAAGGTCAGGGGTCGCTCTCTTCACCACGCAGCGGCCGCCATAAATGGGGAGGTGGGAGGGAGGAGCAGGGAATGGGGCAGCGAATGGGCAGTGAGGGGGCGGGGCCGCAGGGGCGGGAAACAGGCACAGAAGGGAAAACGAGCACAATCAGGGCATCAAGGGGGCACAGAAAGGAAAAAAAAACGAGCACAATCAGGGGCAGCAAGGGGGCACAGAAAGGAAAAAACGAGCACAATCAGGGGCAGCAAGGGGGCACAGAAAGGAAAAACGAGCACAATCAGGGACAGCAAGGGGGGCACAGAAAGGAAAAACGAGCACAATCAGGGGCAGCAAGGGGGGCACAGAAAGGAAAAACGAGGCACAATCAGGGGCAGCGAGGGGGCACAGAAAGGAAAAACGAGCACAATCAGGGGCAGCAAGGGGGGCACAGAAAGGAAAAACGAGCACAATCAGGGGCAGCAAGGGGGCACAGAAAGGAAAAACGAGCACAATCAGGGGCAGCAGCAGGGCACACAGACGGAGCTGTGTGGTGGGGGAGCGACCTACCAGTCAAGGTCAGGGGTCGCTCCCCTTTGTGCTGACCCATGTACTGTATTCTCTTGAAGTCTCTCCTTTTATGGTACTGATATGACCCTGGACACCGTAGACACTGTTTGTACACTACCATCTTACACCTACATGTTGTGCCCACAGCTCTCGCATACTACGATGCAGTTCACAAAACATCTTACTACGGCACTCTACACCCTACATTGCAGCTCTGTGTCTCCCACATGTCACTTCATGATGTTTTACAACTTGCCACAATTTACCACAACAGACTATGACCACTCATAACTGTATGCCATTGTCATGCAGTACATCTTAATGCCTCAATTGTAATGTTTCATATGTTCACAGCACATGCTCACAGTTGCAAGTGATACCTCTCTAAACAACTCTATCGCATTGAGCTGTACTAAGTTGGAAAACACTTTATGTATACACTTTGTGCCCAGGGGGGCCCTGTTGTTACTGTTTATATCCTACTGACAAACCACTGTTGCTGCGAGCTCGCGCCCTCTTTGCTGTTTGATTAGTTGCTCTTCTGCAAAGATACCCACTGCCCCATACTCTTCACCTCGTCTTTTTGAGACTCTCTCTCCCTGTTGGAGAGTAACTGGTTTTCCTATGGTCCCTCACCCTACCCTAAACACCATTTATGCCCTCTCTCCCCACCTCCACCCTCAATGGCCAAGAAGTAAATAATGGCCATCCACAACATCAAGCCCACTACGAATCCTCAATACTCTGATGGCTGACCAAAACACTGCCATGCTTAAAGTGGTTTCCCTTAATGTCGAGGGACTTTACCACCCTGTAAAGCGTAGAACATTCTACGATTATTGCCACTCTCTTAAGGAAGACTTGGTCTTTCTACAAGAGACAAAAATTGGCTATAAACAGGCCCTGTTCAAGCGCTCGGGATGGGTAACTGATATCGCCTGCTCCCCGGCAATATCCCAAAAATATTCGGTTCTCACATTGGTCTCCAAGAATTTTAGACTCTCAATTATTTTGTCGGAGCCGGATGATGATGGCAGATGACTAATAACACGACTACAGAATTGTATGCAGTACAAGAGAAATTTGGCCTTCCTGACTCTTGTATTCATCAATATAACACATTATTTCCTGTACTTCAAAGCTTTTTGCTGAATAATAGCTCCAACTCTGACGTTACTTCATTTACTCCTGTTGCACCCTTATTTAATGCCATTTTGGACCCCACTCCAAGGGCCTCTTTCATATACAAAACTTTGTCCTCCCCCATTCATGCAAGGAATAAATCCTCTATTGAATTACTATGGGAAAAAGAGCTATCTCAATCGCTCTCTGTCCATCAATGGGATCGAATGTGGCAAAAGATTTTTAAAACGTCTAAAGCTGCTAACATTACACAATCCCTATACTTCATATAAAACAGAGTGGTTGTTACTCCCCAATTTTTACATACTATTGACCATTCTATCTCTCCCTTGTCTTGGTCATGTCTCTCCTCTGAAGGTTCCTTGACGCATTTACTTTATTATTGCCCTAATATATATGAATTTTGGAAAGCTATATGGTCGAAATGTCTATTGATTTTTTCATGTAATATTCCATTTGCTATTCACAATATCTTTTGGGAACTATATCTCCTGATTTTGATCATCTCCCCTCAAAAACTATTCTATTCGACCTTTTTATCGCTCTTGCTTTTAAAGTTATATTAACCTGTTGGAAAGATAATTCTAAACTATCCTTTTTGTTTTGGTGGAACTTGATTTGTGATGAACATAGAATTGCTACTGTTTCTCATTCCTCTGTATTTCAAAAGATTAAATCCGATTTATTATGGTTACCTTTTACCACTTTTCTATCCTCACACTCATCATTTTCATAATACCTTTATTATATTGCATATATCTACCCCCTCTTTCTTTCCTCTTTCCCTCTCCCCTTTTCCCCCTCTTTCTTCTTTTTCCTTTTTATATAAAACAAAACAAAACATTCTTTCTTATGTAAATCATTCAGTTACTATGCTGATGTATTTTACTATTTCTCTCTTCTTACACAGTTTTTCTATTATATGATATTCTTTAAATGTTAAGTAGTTTCCTTGTTCCAAAAGATTTTATCAAATCTTATATCTTTGTTATTTCTCACATCTCTTTTAACGAATGTAATGTTTTAGTACTGTGTCTGCATTCTCAATAAAAATTATTTAAAAAAAAAAAAAAAGCATTCTATGCAGTAAACATATATGCCCCTACCATTGACGACTCCGAATTTTGGGACAGCCTCTCCGCTAAACTCACACTTTTCACTCCGAATGCACAGATTGTTGTTGGTGGGGTAGTGACTTTAACCTCCTAATGGACCCCCTTTTGGACAGACAATCTGCTTTTAGATACAGAACACCAAAATCCCACAAATCACTATGGGCCAGATGTATGAGCATGTCATTTAGCGACTCGCAAATTGCGCTCAATTGCGAGTCGCAATTTGCGAGTCGCTAAATGCCATGTACAACAGTGTCTGAGACACTGTTAGCGATTCCTAATGGGGTCGCAAATTGCATGCCTCATGCATATTAATGAGGAACTTGCAATTTGCGACCCCATTAGGAATGGCTGGCCCTCCCAGGAAAGGTGGCCTGCTGGGCTCAGCAGACCTCCATGTCTGGGACTGCTTTTAAATAAAGCAGTTTTTTTTTTTTAAATGCAGCCCGTTTTCCTTAAAAGAACACGGGATGCATTTAAAAAAAGAAAAATGAAACGTTTTCGTTTCATTTTTTAAGGGCAGGTAGTGGTCCCTGGGACCACTGCCTGCACCTAAAAAACATTTTCCCCCGGCATTCACAGAGGGGAAGGTGTCCCCTGGGTACCCCTTCCCATTTGCGAGTGCTTTACCACCCTCTTGAAGAGGGCGGTAAATTGCGAGTGTTTTGCGACCGCAATTGCAGTTGCAAAACATTCTTACATAGGCCTCTGACTCGCTATTAGGAAGGGACGCCCTTGGAACGCCCCTTCATAATAGCGACTATCAATTCCTATTTAGCGAGTCACAAAAGAATTGCAACTAGCTAAATAGGGATTGTACATGGCCCTATTAGATTTTGCATACGCAAACGGGTCGCAAACCCGTTTGCGCATGCAAAATAGGGTCGTACATCTGGCCCTACATGCCCTATGCTCAGCTCACAAGCTAATAGATGTCTGGTGACTCCACAATCCCACTGCCAGTGATTTTATATCACTCCAACACACCTTTTCAAGAATCGATTACCTTCTAGCAGATTCCACTCTCCTTCAACGTGTCCATTCAGCCTTCATAGAACCCATCACTATCTCAGACCACACAGCCATTTCAATAACTCTCCAACTCCTTCCACCGCCCCCACCCCCAAATCAAAGGCCTGGTGTATAAACCTAGAGATTCTTGAAGACCCCAACATGGTCAAGGAGCTCCATAATGAGCCATCCCAATTCATTCAGATAAATAAAGAGTCCACATCCTCTCCCATAATCCTTTGGGACTCCCTGAAATGTTACCGTAGAGGTCTGATTATAAGCCGGATGTCCAAGGAAAAACACGTTTATTAAGTCCTCCATAGATGAATTAACATCCGAGATAAAAGCCAAAGAGCAGACCTATAGGGAAACTAATGATCCAGCTACCCTGACCATCTCAAAAAGTCCCAAAAATGAAGTCAATTCTATAATCGGCAAACACGCACACTTATGGGTTCATGCCCAAAAAGGCAAAAAGCAATTCTACTTGAATAAAGCCGGAAAGTCTCTGGTGGCCTACCTAAAATTCAGGTGCAACTCTAACATCACCCCTACGATTAAAAACGAACCAAATAAGTTACAGACATCAACAGAGATGATTCCCAAGGTTTTCCAGAGCTTCTACTCCAAATTATACACTCCTCTGACAACACTCCCCTTACTGCTTGCTCAGAATTCTTACACACTTTACCAATTTCACAGATTTCCAACTGTGAATGAATGCCACTGACTAGACCAATTACCAGAGACGAGATTAATCAAGCCATCAAAAGTATCCCATCTAGAAAGGCACCGGGATCGGACGGTTTTCCAATTGAATTTTATAAAATATTTGCCCCTACAATAATTGACACATTAGACTTGACCCTGTTCCACTTCGCTACATCCGGGTTCTGTATTATAAACTGCCTCCGAAGTCACCATCATGGTCATACTGAAGGATGGGAAGGAACGTTCTGATCCTAAGAATTTTAAACCTATATCCCTCATAAACATGGACGCAAAAACATACGCAAAAATAAATGCAAACCGCCTTGCACCTTTAATCCCCAAAACTAGTCCACTCCACCCAATCTGGTTTTATCAAAGGGTGACAGAGCCAGCGACAACATCCGCCTCTTTGCTCATGTAATCGAAAAAGCCTCCAACTTCCTATCCCCCTCAGCAGCAGCTATAGCCCTAGACACAGAAAAGGCTTTTGATAAAGTCTCATGGCCATATCTCGAAGCCGTACTCTCGAGACATAACTTAGGGGAAGAATTTATTACAATGACCATGGCCGTATATTCAAACTCGTTGGCTAGAATTAGAATTAATGGAGCCCTGTCCCAACCCTATACATTGCAACAGGGAACTCGTCGAGGCTGCCTCAATCACCATTTTGTTCCTACTTGCCATCAATCCTCTCCAAATGCTAAATAACTCACCTGACATCCCAGGCATCTCACTCAACAATACCCCATATAAAGCAGCTGCATACGCAGATGATATTTTAATATTTACAGAATCCCCTGAACATGCCATCACTGCAATACTAAATAGTACTAACCGCTTTTCCTTCTTCTCTGGCTACTCCCTGAATAGGGACAAAACCGAGATTCTGCCCTTGAACATCCATCGAACCCCTTTATAGTTGGCTCCTCCAACTGCCAATAGAAGCCCAACATCAAATATCTGAGAATATGGTTTTGTGAGGACCTTTCTGAATCGATCTCTTGCAATGAAAGGAAAACTCTAAGTAAAATAAAGGGACTCCTATCCACCTAGTCACCGAAACATAATTCTTGGTAGGGTAGACTTGAAACCATCAAGATGATGGTCTCACCACTGATTAACTTCCTATCTAGTATGCTCCCTGTTCATCTCTCCCCAGATTTCTTCTGCAAGATTGACAAAGCTGTATCAAACTTCCTTTGGGAGAACAAAAAACTCAGGGCCTCATTTAAGAAAAGTGTTGCATCTTTTCAGTGCGCCATCCTTGCGACACCAAGGATGCGCCGTATTTACTGTACAGCGCTCCATGTCACAAGGATTTACAGATATGCCAGTATTCCAGACATATCTGTAGGGGGAAAAGTGGTGCATTGCTGTGGTGTGTCTGAAAACAGACGCAACTCCAGCAATGTGTCCTTTCACACCATGTGGAAGAGCCTGCGTTACTCCTGTTTCAAGCAGGCGTAAGGTTTTAATGCAATGCGTCCTAGAAGTGGCATCGTGAAATCTCATAGATTTCACTGCACCACTACTACGAGCCTTTTTTGCGGGGAACGCCCACACTGCATACATTATACCTGACGCAGGTATAATGTAGTGTAGGGCTTTACAAAGTGACTCATCTGCGTCACTTTGTAAATATGGTGCAGTGTGGCGCATATTTCAAGCTGCCGCAGCGTCACAAGAAGTGACGCAACTGCGGAGCGAAGGGCTCATAAATAAGGCCCTCAGTATTAGCCTTGAAAAACTGAGAGCACCACCCAGACTAGGTGGTAGTAACTTCTCAAATTAGTATACTTATCAAACGGCATACTTAGCAACGCAAGGCTCACAATGGTTCGAAACTAACCTGCTAAAAAATCCCATTTGGCTTGATATGGAGTCCTCAATCTGCCACCCTTTCTCACTACTAACTACACTGACGATGTCACATCACCTTTACAACCACTCCAGGAACATCTTTAAAGACACATTATTTGCCATATTAACCTTAGACACAGCACAAGCAACCAATATTCGCAAATCATTCTTTATATCATTGTGGTACAATAAAAAACTACAAATCCCCAAATCATTAACCATTGGCCCGATATAGGCAATTACAGGAATATTAACAATATCAGACCTTTTTCGTAAATTCTGAACCCCTCTCATTCGTCTCTCTACAACACAAATATGACCTTTCGTACACAGGTTTTTATGACTTTTTAGGAATCAAAACCAAAATCTCCAGACTTGGCCCCCTCCACAGTTCAACTCTCCTACTTAACCTACAACTGACACTCAGGAGTGGTCACACTGCTTCTAGATTTTATAAACTACTTTCTACTACTAGGACCCCACGACAACCCCCATAACCGCACAAATGGTCCACTTCTCCTCTAAAAGATTCCCCTTAACCACCCTCCCCCAGTGAGGATACCTGGTCGAAAATCGGATCAAATCTACTCAATCACAAACTAATTCCCTCACTATCCCAAACCAAATTATTTGCTTTGCGGCTCACTTCCTCTACTGGACTCCCGCTAAGCTATTCCAACTAAAACTCAAAGACTCCGAGGCATGTGACTCATCACCTGGGGATGAAGAACATATGTTCTTCTCTTGCCCGCATCTATCTCCCTATTGGTGAGACATCTCCTTCCAATTACAAAAAAATTCTAAGAACATCATCTCATTATCTTTCCCACCTCATCATCTTGAGCCCACACTTTGGCGATCCCACAATTGATCTCCCTGAATTGGGTCTTTTCCTTCTTGACCTCCAACTCACTATCTCCATCAAAGTGATTTTTATCGATTTGAAATCTATTAACAATGTGTCATACCATACCTGGTGGGCTTGGGTTACCTACTCAAGGAGCACACATATAACCCAATCCCTCAGTAAAGGACACCCTATAACCTCCCAGCGTATATGGGAGATGCTAGACCACTTCAACTCCATCCTTCCCCATAATGGGGAACCCACCTCATCCAAGATCTACTTACCATCTGATTTCAACCCCTGATACTACAAATAAGGTAGTAACTCCTCTTTGGGCTCACATGACTCCCTCTCATCTCCCCCTCCTATTCCTCCACCACTTCCATGCACTCTACTTCTGTCTTAGCCTACGCTTATATTGACATGTATGTTACATATTTACCATGTATGATCTCATATTCTAAATGCTTTGTTGAACCGGATGAGTGCATTCTGATGTACGTCTTCCTCGTACATGTCTCAACAAATGTACCCCTTTTCCCTTAACCTTTTCTTTTCTTTCTGGCTTGCTCCCTCTATGGTTTTATTGTTATTATAAATTTCAATCACATATTTTGGAAAAATAAAAATTATCCAAACTCCCAGTGGTGTAACACAAAATGATGCCCCCCTTGAGAATGTAATGAGGGGCCAAATCTCCTAAATATTCATTGACCTTGGGCTGAATAGAGGCCCTCTTGCATCACAGGGGCTTCAGGGATCTTTGTTATGCCCGTGCAAACTCCCCAATGACACGCTGATTTTCCAGATGACAAGCAATCCTTCTGCAGGCGTTTATGGGAGGTAAATGGCAAATGGAGCCAGCAGACATACTTGAAATAGCATTCTATTTCAAAATCATTTGAAATTACAGATTGATATAATGATCATTAGACAATAAATATTTTGCTTAGACTTCTACTAGCCCCTGTTAGCCAGTAGGGTACGTAAAGAAGAAGAACAAATTAAAAGTAAATGTGAAGTAGCGGCGGGTGTAAATTAATTAATAGAGAATGGGGTTCAAAGACAAGGAGAGTGTCATTCAGCTTTTGACCATTTTGAACTATATAGTAGATTAGGATATGTGGGAGACTGGATGGCAGGAAAATATATAACTACAGAGGGAGGGTGGGGCAGTATAATTTCGAGGTATCATGGAGTTCAAAGAGAGAGAGAGACAGACAATAAACAAGCATTTGCAATGCAATGGGTCTCGCATTTTAGAAAGTTAGACCTATTGGTATTGTGAATGACAATGCCTTTTATTACTGCATTTTGTTTTCAAACAGATAAATAAAAGGCATTGACATTTACAATGCCAATAGCTCAAAAGCTCGCAATTTGCAAGACCTATTGCATTGCAAATGCTTGTTGAACATAGACAGACAGCAGACTGTGCTCCACCATATTGGGAGTCGGAATAACTGCCAACGAGGTAGCGTGCATGCACACATGGCGTTGCAGCATCTTCCTTATGTATCGGCTCACTGATGCCGTGCGCTCATTGCCAGCATCATCACAGAACACTCGTGCATATTTCTCCCATAAGATGGTTGGTCTATACTGGGTAACACACACCTCGAACTCGGCACATACACCTAATCACATGACAGCCATGTGCGACTCACAAGGAAAAGGTGGAGTCTGGAACCTCGGCGCACACATTGCACAAATTCACACGCCACCATGCAACCTTTTTCCGGTGAAAGAGCAGGTCTGTTCCGATAAGAGGAGGGGGTCTGCAACCCGTCACTGGTAACAAATGACTGGCCACATGCGCACACCTTCAATTGACAAAACTGGCATTTTAGTTGGACTGCCCATGTTTCACTTTCTTCTGCTCTTTCTGGATTTCAAAGCATTTTCTAGAGAAGGCGCTGCAACTGACACTGAGAAGCCAAAACGTGGCGCAGCTATCGGCTCGCACAACACTTGTAAAGGCCAGTACAGTCACACACCAAACTCCTAATGCAGCAAAAGCTGGGGCTGCACACGCACCTGAGGCACAGTAAACAAGTGCCGACACGCCCACCGCCTCGTGAGAAGGGAGAAGTGAAGAGACACAGCGTGCATGACGAGCAACAGACGACGAGTCCAGTCTGGGTGGCCGGGGCCTAAGGGAGACAGGGCGGTCACCAACCCCACTTCCAAAAGCAACCCGACGACAATAGATCTCGCAGAGCGAGCAGCGCATGTGCTGCGACGCTAGGCGAGACCTAAAAAGGATCCACACAAACAGAGCCAGATGGGCAATGTAAAATGGTGGACAAGGAGAGAGGGGCAAAGAGAATAAGAACAGATTGTAACAGACTGTATCACAATCCCCCCTAGGGTACATGGAGTGACAAAGGAAGAGGGACACTTGTATTAGTGTCTGCAGTTAAACACAGGAACATGTGGAGTGTGGAGAGAGATGGGCACACAGCGAAAAGAGAAAAGTGGCTATGGAGATGGACCAGTGAAAACGATATGCACACAACGATGAACAAAAGAGAGATATTGGTGAACAATGACAGAGAGAATGACAAAATGAGAGATAGCCACTGTAAAAGTCAAACAGGAAATTTGGAAACAAAATTTCACATAAAAAATGGAAGAGACTTACATGTATATATGCAGGATGGGGAGAGGCTTGAGAGATATGGGTAAGAGGAGACTGGGATGGGAGAAGGCTGGTGACTGGGGAAGGGGAAGGGGAAGGGGAAGGGGCTGGGATTTAGGGAGAGAGCTGGGAAAGAGACAGGCATGTGGGGACCACGCCTCCCAGGTGAAAGCCAAGGCTTCACCCACCTCTCACAGGGGATTACAAAACACATCCCCGATCCCATACCACTCTGCCACTGGTAGGGAAGAAGATAGCCCTGCCTGGTGACTGGAACCCTGGTCTGCAGGAGCCAGACTCCCAGGTGAAAGCTAAGTCTTCACCCGCTTCTCAGTGGGGATTACAGAAGCTCTTCAGCCCACCAGAGCCCCAAACTCCTTCCCAATCTACTGCCATCCAGCTCTAGTTAGGATGGTCACCTTGCTCGGTGTTTCGAGCTGTGGCCTGCAGGGACCAAGCCTCCCAGGTGAAAGTCATGCTTTGACAGCCTATCATTGGGGATTACTGGAATTGTTCAGCCTGCAGGCCCTCAGACTCCTCCCAGGTGCAATGCTACCCTGCCCCCGGCATCTGTCCAGGGGCTAGGTCTTCACTTGGCTCCAATCTCTGTTCCACACCACGGAGGGACACAAGAGTCCTCCCAAGTCTGCAGCCACTATGCTTTAGGTAGTGGTGGTCACATTAGTCCATCAGCACATAGTGCCCTGGGTTGGTGCCTTCCTCTTTCCTGGAGCCTGTTCCTGGGTAGCCAAGTAGGGCTCAGATCCCTGCCAACCCCACCCCTCTCGGGCCTGCCCTGGAAGCCGCTTTCCCTCAACTATTAAGACTCCATGAAGTAGGGGCTTAAGGAACCCGGGGAGAGACCCAAGTTAGGTTTAGAATATGAAACATTTCGGGTTCATCACTATTTGGTCCATAGACAGCACATATCACAGACCCCACTACAGCCCTCTGAGGTGGGCAATAACTCATATACCCCGAGTATTACTCAGGGTTCACTGAACTAGCCAGCTGCCAGGCTTCATCAATATGACCACTCCCGAACAGAAACATTTTGCTAGGTAGAGATTACTACATCATAACTGAGTTGTTGAAGTATGTTATGGTTGTTAATAGCAATGTGTATTGCTTGAAGACAGATAGCCATAGCTCCAATCACCTTCAGCTCTTCGGTTACTAATTGCTTTTTCTGGGATGCATGGATTCCTTTTACATTCCCGGTTTCTACTGAGAGACATCAAACACACAAAAAGTAATGGGAGGAATCAATGCAATTTGTATTACCACTGGCAACTGCTTTGGGTAGCATTCCAACCCATTGTTCTTTTGTCCACCTTGCCACCTCAGTTTGGACCCAGCTATATGCACATCAGTCTTAACCCTGCTCCAATAGAGACAGTCCAGTCTGAACTGCCAAACCAGCTCCTTCCTGAACCTGTCTTCAGTACCAAGGCACTAAATCACTGAGGGCCCTATTTAGACTTTGGCAGATGGAGTAAAGGCTGTCAAGTTTTATTCCGCCACCCTACCTTTACTTTGCCCACAGGATTTAGAGTTCACAACTGGCCCTGCAGTGAACTCTATGGATTTATATTGACAACCATCCCGTAATCCAATCGTTTGGTGTGCGTCCATTTTACTGCGTGGGTGTATACCTGGTGGTCTGCCCGTCTCAAAATTGAGCAGGTGGACTGAGAGTTTGACTGATCTGGTACTGTGTTACCAGTGCACTAAAGTACTCTGTCCACCAAACTCTAAATCATTCTTAAGTGTTTAATTATTTGTTTTCACGGTTGTCTGACCCATTCTCCTTTTTGGTGCGTCGGACGGCCGGAGGCCATCGGACGCACCAGTGCTCATGTGTGTCGGACGGCCCCCGGCAGTCCGATCACATGGCACAGGGAATCCCTCTGGTGCAGACACCAGAGGGATTCCCTTCCCCCCCCCCCGACAGCCTCGGGAGCTGGGGAAGAGCTTCCCCAGCTCCCGAGGCTGTTCCCCTGGTTTCTGTGCAATGACGAACAGCGCGCACGTCGCGCTGACGTCATTGCACAGAAACCGAAACTGAAATGAGCCGATAGGCTCATTTCAGTTTCACTTTCTACGTGCTCAGGGGGCTAACTCCGCCCCCCAAGCACGTAGAAAGTCAGGAGAGTTATCATTGGAAAGGGGGGAATCTCCCCTTCCAAATGGCACCCCTCCCTAGTGGATCCCTGCTTGGGGATCACCCCAGGAGGGTGATCCCCAAACAGGGATCCACCTACCAGGTACCAGGGAGGGGAGCGGCCCCGTTGCTCCCCACAAAGTATTTTGAAAAAAACAGTCTTTCTGCCCCCCCTAGGGGGCAGAAAGGCCATTAAATGCCAGGGATTTTTTTTCCTATGATGTAGGGGTGGGGGCTGAGCAAGATGGACATGCCGATGCCCCCACGCGCCACCCCAGCAAAAATCCAGTCTTTCAGATGGTGGCAGTAGCCCCCAATCTGCCCCCGGGGGGCAGAAAGCCCACTAAAAGCCAGAGATTTAAAAAAAAAATTGATTTAGGGGTGGGGGCTGCCCAAGATGGGCATGCCAATGCCCCTCCCCCCTCCCACAAGCAAAACTTCAGTCTTTCTGACCCTCTGGGTGGCAGATGTGGGCAGTAACCCCCAATCTGCCCCTGGGGGGGGCAGAAAGCCCACTAGATGCCAGGGATTATTTGTCTTATTTTATTTAGGGGTGGGGCCCCACAAAATTCCACAGTCTTTTTGCTCCCCTGGGAGGCAGATGGGGCGATAGCCCCTGATCTGCCCCCCGGGGGGGGGGCAGAAAGCACAGTAGGCACCAGGGAATTCTTTGTTATGTGTATAGGGGTGGGGGCTGCCCAAAATAGGCATGCCAATGCCCCCACCCCCCAAAAAAATTTCACAGTCTTTCTGTCCCCCCTGGAGGCAGATGGGGCAATTGCCCCTGATCTGCCCCCCGGAGAGGGCAGAAAGCCCACTAGGCACCAGGGATTTTTTCATACATAGGGGTGTGGGCTGCCCAAAATGGGCATGCCAATACCCCCAACGCCCCTCCCCAAAAAATTGCCACAGCCTTTCTGCCTCCCCCGGGAGGCAGATGGGGGCAATAGTCCCTAATTTGCCCCCCGGTGGGGCAGAAAGCCCTCTAGGCACCAGGAATTTTGTTGTTTTTGTATGGGCAATAGCTCACTTAATTTCCACTCCGGCCCCCAGCGCCTTGAGACCCGTAAGGGTGAGTAGCTGCGCTATATAAAAAACGGACTTACGTAGGGTTGGGGGCTGCAGAGAATGGGCATGCTAATGCCCCCACCCCCAAAAAAGGCTTTCTGCCCTCCCCAAAAGGCAGATCGGAGCAATAGCCACCTATTTGCTCCCCGCGGGGGGCAGAAAGCCCACTAGACACCAGGGATATGTTTATGGGCATGCCAGTGAGAAGTCTCATTGGCAAGAGTAGCTCGCTTTTTTTTAGGCACACATTTCGGCTGTTTCAGTGAAATGTGTATTCTCATCTACACCCAGGCAGTGGCAGAAATCCACTAGAAACCAGGGAGAGTTTGTGTGTGTGTGTAAACTGGAGTTTGGCTGAAGTTCCTCATATACTGACCTTTGGCTGGCATTTTGCTGGCGGTGTGGGTGGACTCGCGCATGATGACGGTGTGTGTAGACTGGTGGTGTGCGTGGAGTGGCGCTTGGCTGGCAATGTACGTGGACTGCTGCTTGGCTGGCTGTGTGCATGGATGGTGCTTGGCTGCAAGTCCGGACTGGCTGTAGCAGGCACCGGACGTTTTCCCGGTGTGCCGGAGGGGTGGGGGCCGGTTTTCTGGCTGTGGGAGGCAGTTTTGTCACTGTGGGCCAGTTTTGCAGCAGTGCTGCAATATCGGGCCCCAGTAACACAAGCGCGAGTGGTGCTTTTTACTAGCACGCACCCTACCTCCCAGGGCCAGTCCAGCAGCAATCTGCCGGGGCTGGTTACTGTTTTCAGTCTGGCCCTGCTTGGCTGGCGGGGTGCGGGGATGATGCTTGGCTGGCGGAGTGTGTGGGTGGCGCTTGTCTAGCGGTGTGCGTGGATATTGCTCGGCTGACTGTGTGCATTGATAGCATTTGGCGTGGATACCTTATATGGATAAAAGTTACAGGGGCCTAAGTGCAAACTACCCCAAAAAGGCCAAAAAAGGCTTAGCACTGGGGGGAGTCCTAGCAGCAAAAGGGTTAACTAACAACTGGCTAAGTTCTTAGGCTTATCTCGGAGAATGAGGATCCCCTTCAGTTTTAATTTCAGCCTTCTTCAACAACCATTCCTACAGTCACTTTCCCATCCTCTTCCCCCTGCAGAAGAACCATCACTTAGTGCACCACAATTTCCAGTCTTCTCACCTGATTCAGCAATGTCTGATATGTAGTAATCTTTGAAGTTTCCATTTAATTCTTCCTCAAACCTCTCCTCATGTGGCTCCAGTTGGACCTCTGCCTCCTGCTGCATCGAAGGTTGTTTTTTTCAGTCTGGCTTATGGCAGTGTATTGTTCCTAATAGTGGCTTCTCTTTCTTCCTTTGTTTTTTTTCCTCATAGATCACATGTAGATCTATGATTGGTTTGTTTCCTGCAGTGGGCGTGTCAAAGGCAAATGCGTTGGTTCCAACCAGCGCAAAGAAGGCGATGCATGGATTTTGCAGAAACAGCCAGAAAACCCACTTCCAAGGGCCCAGGACTGGATTTGCACCACTTGGCAGCGCAGGACTCACAGTTGGCAGAGTCCAGTGGCTGTAGTAGGGTTGAAGGAAGTCTTTGATGTCCCTGAGACTTCAGAACAGTAGACAAGCCAGCAAGTCCTTGGGGTCACTTGGTTCTGGGTATGTAGAGATTCAGGTCGAGTCCTTCTCACGACCAGGCACGCTGCAGTAGGCAGCAGGGCAAGCACAGCAGAGAAGGAGTCCTGCAAGTCCAGCAGAGTCCAGCAGAGTGTCAGTCCTTTCAGCAGCACAGCAGTCCTTCTTCCTGGCAGAGTGCCCTCAAGTCCAGAGTGTGCTGAATTGGTGGTATTAGGGGTCCAGTACCTAAACCCAGTTGTGCTTTTGAAGTGAGGGATACTTGAAAGAGAGGCCTTTGAAGTACACAAGGTCCCTGTCCTTCCTTCCCTGACTCCAGACTCACTACAGGGGGGTATGCAGCTCTTTGTGTGGAGAGGGGAACAGCCCTATTCAAGTGAAAGTGTCAGCTCCTCCCTCCCATTTAGCCCAGGAAGGCCTATCAGTCTGGTGATGGGCCATCAGAATGTGAATGGCACACCTCAGCTCCCTTTGTGTTTCAAGCATAAAGAGAGGGTGGAGGAAGACGTGGATGCTTACATCACATCTCTGAATAGGCTAGCTTCAGAGTGTCTGCAGATTTCACGGATCAGTTAATAAGAGACTAGTTCATTTGTCAGTGAAAGGACAAGCAGATCCATCATAAACTGTTATCCTTTGGAAACCCATTGTTGGATGAAGTCATCAAGACAGCAAAAAGGATTGAGATTTCGCAAATCTCGGTTAAGGAACTTCAGGAGAAACCTTCAGAATTGGTAAACATAGTTAAATCAAGTAAGGCTTCTTGAAAAAAACCTGAATTACACACGAAAGTGAGTAGTAACAAAAGTAATGATGCTATGGCGATAGCACCATCTTCCAATATGTGCAGGAATCCTCCACATGGCAAAGTTTGTCCAGTTAAAAATGTCACATTCAATTATTGTAAGAAAGTGGGGCATTTTGCTAAAGTATGCCAGAAGAAAAAAAATAATGCTCTTAGATCTGTTATATTTGTGACAGAGTCTGATTGTGAAGTTGACACAGGGTCTGACATTCAAGGGTCGAATACGATCTGGTACTCAGTGTGGGTGATGATGACTGATGTTCTGATAACAATCACAACCATAAGAAGGTTGGTCTTATTTCTGGCGATCCTGCATCACGTGTTGATCCCATTGATGTGGGTGATAAAACTTTAAAACTGTTGGTCGATTCAGGTGCGAATATCACCATGATCACCCAGAAGTTATTCTTGCACACATGGGTGACAAGAGTTTATCTCCAACTGATCACTCACCTATGTCCTATGAAGGGGATTGAGCTTTTAGGGTAGATAGACGACGTACTTGAACTTAAATTTAAAGACAGGAAGATTTATGGAAAAGTGTTTGTTGCCTTAAAGGGGCTAAACATCTTATGGAAGTTTCACCAAGGCTTATTTGGGATGGTTCTTATACCTGGTCACAAGGAACAAGTCCTGGTTGTGGAATGTGATAATGTGGCAGATGAATTAAGCCGCAAGTTTCCTTAAGTTTTTGCAGACACCCTGGGTAGAATCAAGAGTTTTAAACATAAGATCAAGATCAAAGAAGGAGCGTTTTCCATTAAGCACAAGCTACAGGGAGTACCATTACCTCTACGTCCCTCGTCCTCGACCCACTCATCACTGAGGTATATTCCACTGACAGGAAACAAAACAGGAAAAGCTTTTAGGCTCCACCCACCCTCCTGCCAGGGGCTATAACTACATAGCCAACAGAAAGCACTTCCTGTTTTGTTTCCTGTTGGTGGACATGACGGGGAATGCGGTGGGTAGGTGCCGGGCACTTACCTTCTTCTGCTTGTCCTGTGGTTCCCTCCTTTGCTGGGCTCTGGGGGTGCTTCCGGGCTGTCGTGGGAGCTGCTGGAGTCGGGACGCCTGGCCACCTGGATTCCGACCGTGACTTTGCTTCCTGTACTGCTGGGCTGGACAGGTCTCTTTGGTCTGTGTCTCTGCTTTGCGGTAAACGGTTGCGTTGCTCTGGACGTGTCTCTTCCATGTTGGACTGAAGGACTTTGCCTGGCTTTCAGCTGTTTCCTTCCAGATCCGGTGCACCGGTGGCTGTGCAGGCGATTGTTCCGGTATCCGTGGGTCTGTTGGACTCGAGTGAGTGGTTCCCTCCTACGGCTGCAGTGGAGCGGGATCCCTGCTGTCTCTCCCTACTGATGCGGCCGTCGCTGCTTCCTGCCGCCTGTCTGAGGCCGTCCCGGATGGTAATGGTCGGACGCGTGGGACCGGCTTACCGGGGTTCCGCTTCCTGCTCGGTGCCCGCTGATGGCTGTGGTGTCCTCACCGGCGGCCTCTGATACAATAGGTGACCGGGTGGGGCTCTTGGTGTTCCTCGTGGCATGCCGGCTAAGTCGCAGTTGGGGCTAAGCTCCTCATCGAGCATTTGGCCTACGGCGGCCTGGAGTTGCCGGGCTTGTATCGCATGCTGACCATGCCCCCACCTCAGTGCCTGCCTGCGTATCAGCTGTCCCAGCATACCAGTTCCCTCTGGTGAGTACTGCTTCTGAGCTTTCATGGTTTAAAGAGGGGACGGGTTCCCTCTTCATTTCTGTGCTACCTTCTACTGTGCATTGCTGTGCTGGTTCTTGCTGGTGGTTGGTCTTGAGTTATGGGGAAGCATCAGCGTAAGCGCAGGCATGTGTCTCCGGTCTCCTCTACATCTTCCCCGGCAGACAGTGTGGATTCTGCCCCTCCTGAGAAAAAGGCCAGGTTGGATTAAGTTCGTTTGAAGAGGCTGATTTTGGAGACTTTATCCGATTTGAAGTCTTCCGAGAAGTCGGTTGGTGGTCGTTCTGGTGGGGGTCATGACCTCTATTCGGACATTTCCAGTTCTGACTCTTCCGATGGTTCCTCCTTGGGTGCGGTGGACCTGAAAGGCAAATATATATCCAAGGATTTGTTGCCTGACATCCTATCTCATGTCAGTGGGAACATGGGTTTTCCGGATGAGGTGGTTACCAGCACGTCAAGGGATGCGGTATTACCTCAGTTTCAGAAGCAGGCTACTAAGACTCTGCCTATTCATCCTTTTGTGATGGACGTCCTTTTGAAGGAGTGGAAGGACATGGATCACATCATGATGCCTCGCTTTATGTCAAAACTCTACCCTTTGCAGGACATGGAGAATACTATTCCTGAGACTGTTCATGTTGATTCCATTGTGGCCAGTTTGGTGGGTCGTCCTTCTATGGCTGATGATAATATCCTTCGGGATGGGGTGGATAAGAAGATTGACTCTGCTTTGAAGAAATTGTATGCGGGGTCCCATCATGCTATCTGTTCAGGGCTATATGGGGCATATGTCGCTCAGTCCTTGTTATCCGACTTTAAGACTTTGTTTTCCACGATGCAGGAGGGTGGCAGTTGTCCGGACTTACTGGAATCCATGGAACGTCAGGCTGAGTTCTTCTCGTATATTGCTTTTGATTCTGTGAGGGCTTCTGCCATGTCCATTGCTGCTCGGCTGAATTTATTGCTGAAGGGGTGGAATACGGATGCGGCTCAGCAGTCCATGGCATTGCGGGTGCCGTTTACTGGCCCTCGTCTTTTTGGGGACGCACTTGAAGAAAAATTGCACAAGGTGTTCAAGGAACGGAAGCATTCTTTGTCCTTCCGGCATCAGCCTCACCATAAGGAGTCCTTCTTTTCCAATGCTAAGTCCTTCCGTGAGCCTTCACGGTTTCAGAAGTCTTCGTTTCGGAGCCAAAAACGTGCTAGTAAGGGGTTCAAGCACAGGTTTCAGAAAAAAAAAAACTCAGGATGCGGGGCAGGGTCCTCAGCGTTCCTGACTATGCCTGACTATGCCACCCCCCAGGGAAAACCCGCTGGTGGTCAAACAGAGGTTGGTGTGAGGCTGCGCTTGTTCCAGCCAGCTTGGCGTCTCACAACGACCGACCAGTGGGTTCGAGTTCCTTTCCCCTCCACCGCCATCGGACAGGGTGCAGACTCAGTTCCCCTTGGGTATGGCTCATTGTCAAGCACTGTTGGGCGGCGTTCAGTCCCTGTTTCTGAAGAAGGCGATTTTGCCTGTTCCCTGGTCAGAATGGGGCCTGGGGACTTATCCTGTCATTTTTCTCATTCCGAAAGTCACGGGGGGGTTTCAGATTGTGATCAATCTCTGGCCTTTGAACCAGTTTGTCCGGAAAATTCCATTCAAGATGGAGACCCTGCAACGTGTAATCCCTTTGATTCAGGAGGGTTGGATGATGTCTATGCTTGATCTCCAGGATGCCTATCTTCATGTGCCCGTGGCTCTGGAGGATCAACGATTTCTGCGATTTTACCAGAAAGGTCGACATTGGCAGTTCTGTGTCCTTCCATTTGGTCTCCGTTCGGCTCCCAGGGTCTTCACCAAAGTGGTGGCTCCCCTTGTGGCCCATCTTCACCTCCTGGGAGTGTCTGTGTTTCCTTAGCTGGACGACTGGCTTCCCCAGGCTCCTTCGGCCTTGGTGCTGTCTCAGCACTTATCTTTTAGCGCCAAGGGTTTCTAGTAAACTTTCCAAAGTGCCAGCTACTTCCTGCCACCCGGAAGTCCTTCATTGGGGCGGACTTTGATTCTGTTCTGGGCAAGGTGTTCCTTCCTCCTTCCAGGCTTCTGCGTCTTCAGTCCCTGTTGCCGGTGTTATTGTCTCAGGCATCGGCTCCCCTGCTTCAGTGGCTCGAGGTGCAGGGTCACATGGCTGAAACAGTCTTCACAGTTCCGTGGGCCAGATTCCATCTTCGGCCTTTGCTGTGGCATCTTCACCACTAGGTACCTTTCCCGGTTCAGGACTTCACTGTGTTGGTTCCAGTGTCTCTTGTGATTGTGTCCACTCTCCAGTGGTGGCTTGATTCTTTGAATCTCTCCAGGGGCATGTGGCTTCCACCACCCCTGCCGGTGGTATTAACAATGGATGCCAGTGCATCCGGTTGGGGTGCTACTCTAGGTCAGTGGTCTGTCCAGGCTCGTTGGCTGAGATCGGAGTCATGCCGGTCCTCCAACTGGAAGGAACTGTCAGCTGTGGAGCGTGCCCTCCGGTTCTTTCAAGATCGGCTGCTGGGGTGCAATGTTCTGGTGCGGTCCGACAACACGGTCACTATGGCTTACATCTATCACCAGGGCAGTACTCGCAGTGCTTCCTTGAATCTGGTGGCCTGTGCAATTGCAGGTTGGGCGGAGCTTCATCTTCTGGCCATCTCTGCTTAGGATATACGGGGTTTGGACAATGTGGTGGCGGATGCATTGAGTCGCAGGTTTCCATCATCTCTGACTTTGTGCCTCTCTCCCAGGATTTTCCGGTTGATCTGCCAGAGGTTCGGGACTCCCAGGTTGGATTTGTTTGCTTCCCGGACCAATGCTCTGCTTCCCCTCTTTTGTTCCCAGACTCCGGAGATGGGTGCTTGTGGGGTGGAGGCCTTGTCTCTTCTGTGGCCTCCTTGGTTACTGAATGCCTTTCCTCCTTTTCCCCTGATTCCAGCGTTTCTGCTGAAGGTGTAGAGGGTGGGGGCACAGGTGGTGGCTGTCTTACCTCACTGGCCCCGGAGGTCCTGGTTCCCGTTGTTGCGGAGTCTGGCGGTGGGTCGTCCTTGGATTCTGCCTTGCTGCCCGTCTCCCCTGAGGTCGACCTCTCCCTCCCTCCTGGTCCCTCTCACCTTGGCGGTCTGGAGGTTGAATGGATGTCTCTTGGGGTTAGGGGTTTGCCTGACCACATTATTACGGTGATGCAGGCCTCTCATAGGAAGTCTACTTTGTCCTCTTACTCTAAGCATTGGGCTTCCTTCTCCTCCTGGTGTTCTGGGCTTGGTCTGTCTTCTACCTCTTGCCCTGTCGCTACTATCCTGCAGTTTTTTCTGGATGGGTTTCAGAGGAACTATGCTTTGTCTACCCTGAAGGGCCAATGGGCTGCTATTTGGGCTTTCCGGGATCCAGGCTCAGTCCCGTCTTCAGATGGGTTGTTGGTGTCTCAGTTGTTCCGGAGTTTCTCTCTCCTCTCCTTCTGCTCGTTATTCTGTCCCTCCTTGGGATCTTTCTTAGGTCCTGGGGGCTCTCCAGTCCTCTCCCTTTGAGCCATTGGAGTCTGTTGATCTTAAATTCCTGTCCTTTAAGGTGGCTTTTCTAGTTGCCATTACTTCGGCTCGTAGGTTGGGTGAACTCACTGCTTTACCTTGTTCTTCTCCTTTCTTATGGTTCATGGATAACGAGGTGGTCCTCTGTTTGGATCCTGGGTTTTTACCTGAGATTCGTTCTAAATTTCATTCTTCTCAAGAATTGATCCTCCCTTCTTTCTACCCTTCTTCTCCTGCTGAGCTGTTGCTGCACACTCTTGATGTGAAGCGTGCATTGTCTATCTATGTTGACCGAACAACGATGTTTCGTTCTTCTGATTCCCTCTTTGTGACGTTTGGTCTGGCTGGTCGGGGGAAGGCTGCTTCCCGCCTTACGCTGGGGTTGATGGATCAAATCTGTTATTTCTCTGGCTTATCAGGGCGCTGATTTGCCTTGCCCTTCTGGGGTTCATGCCCGGTCTACTAGGGGTGTCTCTGCCTCCTGGGCTGCTTTTCATGGAGTTCCACTTGATGAGATCTGTCGGGCTGGGACTTGGGCTGCTGATTCTACTTTTGTGAAGCATTACTGTTTGAATTGTGCTCTGTCTGACCGGTCAAATTTTGGTTGTCGTGTGTTGCGTGCTGTGGGGTGTGTTGCTCTCCCCTGATTCTGTGTCTTTATTAAACTTTTCACATGCTGCACTCCACTTTTGTGTTCGGTTTGTGTTCTATGTGTGGTGTGCCAAAGGCCTTCCTGTGTTGTTGCTTTGGTATGCCTCATTTGTGATGACTGGGTCGAGGACGAGGGACGTAGAGGTAATGCTCTGATTACTTATCGGTAATCCTCATTACTCTTAGTTCTACTCGTCCTCGACCCAGTCATACTTCCTACCCACCCTCCCTGTTTAGGCCTTTGTTGCTTGGTATGTCAGAAAGGGATTTCTGTTGGCTATGTAGTTATAGCCCCTGGCAGGAGGGTGGATGGAGCCTAAAAGCATTTCCTGTTTTGTTTCCTGTCAGTGGAAAATACCTCATTAGTGATGACTGGGTCGAGGACGAGTAGGACTAAGAGTAATGAGGATTGCCAATAAGTAATCAGAGCATTCAGTGTCGGAGAAGATCTTCAAGCAGAGCTTAAAATGTTGTGTGAACGGGGAAGTCAACAAACCCATTGAGTCATCACTGTGGTTGTCCCCGTTAGTTGTTGCACACAAGCGTAGTGAACAATTACGGGTTTGTGTCAATTTGAGGTCACTCAACAAAGAAATTTGGGTTGACTCATATCCATTATCCAAAATAACTGACATGTTCACCCACACTGCAGGAGCAAGTTTTTTTTACAAAGCTAGACCTTGCTTCCGCATGTCATCAAGTAGTTCCTCCAGAGTCAACATATTTCATGGCATTTGGCTCTTCTCTGGGCACATTCCAGTACTGTCGTATGCTGTTTGGACTTGCTTTGGTGGCATCAGCTTTTTAAAGAATCATGTGTAACACATTATAAGAGGTGCAATGAGTTTTAGTCCTCCAAGAGAATGTGTTGATGTTTGCTAAACATGTTATCACACACAACACAATTTTGGGAAAAGTGCTAAGATTTTCAGGAATCATGGTGTCACTCTTAAAACAGAGAAATGTCTATCCTCATATTGTGAGGAAGAATACTTGAGACCTGTGATTTCTAAAGATCGCATCAAACCCAGGCTGGGGTTGACTAAGTCTATTTTAAAAGCTCCTTCTGCTGTGGATAAGTGTGGGTCAAGGCATGTCTAGGGCTGTGTGAGTTCTACTCACTGTTCATTCCTGAGCACGCATCCAAGGTATGACCCATCAGTAATCTGCTCATTAAAGGTTCCAAGTTTGTTTGGATACAGCATGCTCAGAAGCTTTTACTTGGATTAAGGTTCAGTTAGGCAATAGCAAGGGTCTCAAACCATTTGATCCCTCGTTGCTATGTTGCTTCACAGTTGATGCTAGCAAAGTGGGGTTGGGGGCTGTGCTCACACAGAAGAAGGGGGACGTGGAGCATACTATAGCAATCGCCTCAAGAGTTCTACGTAATGCTGAGTTGCAATACTCAGTAATTGAAAAAGAGTTGCTTACGTGTTGGTGGGCAATTGAAAAATTCTGTTGTTATATCTGGGGAAACAGTTTTGTCTACAGGCAGACCACAAACCTCTAGTATTTATCGTGGGTAGGGGTGGAGGAAAACATTGCACACCGAGAATTTTGAGGCTGTCTTCTAAGCTCCTACAGTCCTACAGTTCCAGTATGATGTCGTACATATTTCTGGTGGCAAGAATATCACAACCGATTTTTTATCTCAGTTTCCATGCAAAAACAATGATGCGAATGGCTGAACTCATGGAAGATTTGGAAGACTGTTAGACCTGGCACTGTTGGCGTGGGTCTCCCTTCCATTTTTTGCTGTTGCCTCGTGTGTTTTTGCTGGTTATAGATGCTTTGGGCACTGTGCCACTGCTATTCAGTGCCACAGTGCAAGTGCTCCCTATGGTAAATTGGTATATGGATTAGTGATTCCATGATTGGTTGGTTTGGTTTACTTGTCAGACCCTAGTACAGTGCACTGAGTGTGCCCAGGGCAATCTCCCAGGAAACCTCCCCAGGATGTATATAGCTACATACTGGCCTTCAGGAACCAGACTAGGCATTTCAGGCAACTTGCTGAGGTGAATCTGGAAGCCAGCCAGGAGGAGATGAAGCGGTAGTACGACCAGAATGCCACTCTGGTAGAGCTTCAGCCTGGTCAGAAAGTGTGGGTCATGGCCCCAGTGGAGCCTTGTGCACTCCAGGATAAGTGGACCGGACCATTTGAGGTGGTGGAGCGCAAGAGTCCTGTTACCTACTTGGTGGATTTGCGGTCTCCCAGGAACCCCTTGCGGGTCCTGCATGTCAACAACCTGAAGCTCACTTTTATTGGCCCCAAATGCGCAGGAGTTCAGATACTCACTGCAGGACCTGTCAGACTTGCCAGGCAAGTGGAAAGAGTGGGAGGAAGCAGAAGGCTCCTCTCCAGCCATTCCCTGTGTTCAGCACCCCCTTTGAACGGGTGGGTATTGACATTGTGGGGCCACTGGACCCCAAGACAGCCATGGGCAACAGGTTCATCCTGGTCTTGGTGGACCATGCTACCCGGTAGCCATACCTCTGAGGACAGTGACGGCCCCCGTGGTGGGACGGGCACTGATGGGAATTTTCTCCCGAGTGGGATTCCCTAGAGAGGTAGTGTCTGACCGAGTTACAAACTTCATTTCCAAGTATATGAAATCCCTGTGGCAGGAGTGTGGGGTAACTTATAAGTTCACCACTCCTTACCACCCCCAAGGAAATGGGTTGGTTGAGAGATTCAACCGGACCCTCAAAGGCATGATTATGGGTCTTGAGGAACCTATGAGGCGTAAGTGGGACGTCCTCTTACCATGCCTTCTCTTTGCATACCACAGAAATCTCTAGGGTTCAGTCCCTTTGAGCTTCTCTATGGTCACCCAGTGAGAGGACCCCTGAGTCTGGTCAAGGAAGGCTGGGAGCAATCTCCCAGGAAACCTCCCCAGGATGTATATAGCTACATGCTGGCCTTCAGGAACCAGACTAGGCATTTCAGGCAACTCGCTGAGGTGAATCTGGAAGCCAGCCAGGAGGAGATGAAGCGGTAGTACAACCAGAATGCCACTCTGGTAGAGCTTCAGCCTGGTCAGAAAATGGGTCATGGCCCCAGTTGAGCCTTGTGCACTCCAGGATAAGTGGACCGGACCATTTGAGGTGGTGGAGCGCAAGAGTCCTGTTACCTACTTGGTGGATTTGCGGTCTCCCAGGAACCCCTTGCGGGTCCTGCATGTCAACCACCTGAAGCCCCACTTGAAGAGGTCCGAAGTGGGCATGCTCTTAGCGACAGATGCTGGAATGGAGGAGGAGACCCAGCCTCTTCCTGATCTCCTGTCGGCAACAGAGCGAGATGGGTCAGTGGATGGTGTGAACCTCTCTTCCACCCTGACCCCTGAGCAACAGAATGACTGTTACCAGTTGCTGGGACAGTTTTCTGATCTGCTCTCCCTAATTCCCAGTGTCACTGATTGGTGCGTCCATGATGTGGACACTGGAGATAGTCCTCCTGTGAAGCACAAAACTTACAGGGTGACTGACAGGGTGAGAGCTTGCATCAAGGAGGAGGTCTCCAAGATGCTTGCGTTAGGGGTGATTGAGTCCTCTAACAGTCCTTGGGCCAGCCCAGTGGTCTTGGTCCCAAAGGCTGCCGCACCGGGTGCCACGCCAGAACTCCGGTTCTGTGTGGACTACCGAGGGCTCAATTCAGTCACGAGAACTGACGCGCACCCCATCCCCAGAGCTGATGAGCTCATCGATCGGTTAGGGGCTGCCCGGTACCTCAGCACGTTTGATCTAACGTCTGGGTACTGGCAGATCGCCTTGACTGATGGGGCAAGAGAGAGGTCAGCATTCTCCACACCAGATGGGCACTACCAGTTACGGGTTATGCCCTTTGGGATGAAGAATGCCCCTGCCACCTTTCAGAGGTTGGTCAACCAGGTGTTGGCTGGACTGGAAGAGTTCAGTGCCGCCTACCTGGATGACATTGCAGTGTTCAGCGCCAGTTGGGAAGAACATCTGCGCCACCTCTGGGAAGTGTTGATGGCGCTGCGGAGGGCAGGCCTCACAATTAAGGTGAGTAAGTGCCAGATCGGACAGGGTTCCGTGGTGTACTTGGGACACCAGGTTAGGAGCGGCCAGGTGGCGCCCCTACAGCCCAAGATTGAGACCATCCTGGCTTGGGAGCCCCCCAAGACCCAGACAGAGGTGAGAGCCTTTTTAGGACTCACTGGGTATTACAGGACGTTTGTCAAGGGGTATGGCAGCATCGTTGCACCCTTGACTGAGCTGACTTCCAGGAAGCAGCCCAAGAAAGTGATTTGGACTGACACCTGTCAGAAAGCTTTTGAGGCCCTGAAAACTGCCATGTGCAAGGCGCCCATGCTCCTGGCACCCAACTTCTCAAGAGAGTTTATCGTTCAAACAGACGCTTCAGAGCATGGTGTGGGGGCTGTTTTGTCACAGATAAATAAGGAGGGCCTAGATCAACCCGTAGCCTTCATCAGTAGGAGGTTACTTCCATGGGAACAGAGGTGGAGTGCGATTGAGCGTGAGGCATTAGCTGTGGTCTGGGCACTGAAGAAGCTGAGACCATACCTGTTTGGGACTCACTTCCGGGTTCAGACAGACCACAGGCCCCTCAGATGGTTGATGCAGATGAGGGGTGAGAATCCAAAGCTGTTGAGGTGGTCCATTTCCCTACAGGGGATGGACTTCACGGTGGAACACCGCCCTGGTACAGAACACGCCAATGCTGATGGTCTGTCCAGATTTTTCCGCCTTAGTGAAGAGAACTCCCAGGAGGTAGGGTAGTTCTCCCCACATTTCAGCTGGAGGGGACACGTGTTAGACCTGGCACTGTTGGCGTGGGTCTCCCTTCCATTTTTTGCTGTTGCCTCATGTGTTTTTGCTGGTTATAGATGCTTTGGGCACTGTGCCACTGCTATTCAGTGCCACAGTGCAAGTGCTCCCTATGGTAAATTGGTATATGGATTAGTGATTCCATGATTGGTTGGTTTGGTTTACTTGTCAGACCCTAGTACAGTGCACTGAGTGTGCCCAGGGCTTGTAAACCAAATGCTGCTGGTGGGCTTGCAGCATTGGTTGTGCCACCCACAGAAGCAGCCTGTAAAAGTGTGTCTCAGGTCTGCCATTGAAGAGCCTGTGTGCAGTCTGGTACTGCCATGTTGACTGGGCAAGTACACCCCCTTGCCAGTCCCTAAACCCTCCCTTTTCTGCATATTAGTCACCCCTATGGTAGGCCCAAGGGCAGGGTGCATTGTAAGGATAAGGTAGGACATGCCCTGGTGTGTGTGTGAATAGTCCTAATAGTGAATTACAGCCATTTTCGTTTTTCACTATTGCAAGGCTACCTGTTCCCCGTAGGCCAGAATGGGCAGTTTGATTATTACATCTTATAATCCTAATTGACCCAGGGAACATGGTAGAAAAACGAATTTAGTATGCCTGAACTCAGAATGATAAAATACATATTTTAGTGAAGTTGGTTTTAACATTCTGTGTTTGAAAATACCATTTTTAGAAAGTAGGTATTTTCTTGCCTAACTATCCAAGCCTGCCTCTGCTAGGTTGTGTATTCCTTGTCTGGTTTGTGAGTGACAGGGGCTGGGGGATTCCAGGAGACAGGGTGAGTCAGCACAGGGCTGAATAGAGAGATCTGCATGGAGATGGGTGGGAGGAGTTGCACCTGGGACCTGAATAGGGCTGTGCCTTCCCTCCACAATGCTGGCTCCACCTCCTGGGGTGCGTCTGATGTCCCTGGCCTACACTGTGAAAGGAAAGAAGGAGTCTTGTCAACAAAGTGCTCCAGGACTGACCAGAACTGGTTTGGACTAGGCAAAGGCCTCTCTGCCTTCAGAGAACAAAGGGAAAAGGAGTATAAAAGAGGGGACCCAAACCCCAGAACTTTAGATCAGATCACTTTTGGGAAACAAGAAGAACCTTTGCTGAGGAGAGGAACCAGAGAAACTGAGGAGGAGACTATCCCTAAGCTGAGTGCTGTTTGGGGGATTGGCCTGCAGTGGTTGCCTGACTGCCAAAGAAAGGAGAAAGGAACTTTGTGTGTACTTTCATCAACTTGTAAAAGATCTCCAAGGGCTTGAGAGAAGAGCTTGCCTCCTGCTGAGGTCTCAGGGACAACAGACTTCACCAACCAGCTCCCCAAGAGTCTTTCTGCAAAGTGCCTGCTGCTGTGCTGGACTTTCTGAGGGAATGCGTGTCGCAAGGAGCTGGAAGCGCGACTCACGAAGGAGAAGTGTCGCCGCCGCAGCCGAAGTGCCTCGCATCGCCGAAGAAAAGGATCGACGTCGCATCAGACGCCGCCTCATCAACGGAGAAGAGTGTCGCCGCCGCTGTCGCATCATTGCCGAAGCGCCCCGCATCGCCGGAGAAGAGGATCGACGTCGCATCAGATGCCGCCGCATCACCGGAAAGCGTGTCACAGGGCCTGTTGCGGCTCAGAAGAATCGTTGAGTCGCCGCACGGCCGTCGGGCGTGCACGCATCGTGTCGCATCAAGAAGAAGACGCCATCTTTGTTTCTTTGCACCGGATCTTCATCGCATCACGGCATTGCAGGTCGCATCGCCACGGAAGCGCAGTAAGAAACCGACGCATCACCTCCCCACGCCGAGAAGAACCGACGCATCCCCTACGCATCAGTATGGACCCGATGCATCACCGTTCTTGCGTGTAAGGAACCGACGCATCACCTTCCCTGCAACACTTTCGTTGTATAGCATTACGCATCCAAAGGTACATTGAACTCAAAGTGTCACATTTACCATCTTAAGAGAACTGAGCTAATTCTACCATTTTTGAAGTACAGTATTGTGGATTTTTGTTGTTTGTGGTCTTGTGTTAAATCTATATAAAAGATACTTATTTTTATATACAACTGGTGTGGTGTCCATCTGTAGTGTTGTCACTTGATTACTGTATGTGTTCACAAATGCTTTACACACTTCCTCTGAGATAAGCCTGTCTGCTCGTGCCAAGCTACCAAGGGGGTGAGCAGGGGTTATTTTAGGAGTGTACCCCCTTACCCTGACTAGACGCAAGGGTCCCTATTTGGTCAAAGGTACCTACCTCTGCCAACTAGAGACCCCCAAATCTAACATTGGTGGTCAGCGGTGAGGATTCTGGACTTGCATTTGTGACTCATGTACAGTGATTACTGAACACTACTAGTGAGTGCAGACCAAAACGCGACCACATACTTTTGGTAGATTGTTTTTTCTGGGATTTTCTATTTTTGCAAAGAACTGCCAAGTTTAACCACCATGGATAAGGCAGCATCCATAGCATCTGTTGATTATGATTGGGAAGAGGAGAAACTAGAATGCTACAATGTGAAACAGCTCAAGCACTTCTGCAGGAAATTTAAAGTTGCTATGACCGGTCTCTCCAAGAAGGAAGAGTTCCAAAAGGCGCTGAGGGCCTGGGTGGAAGCAAGGAATACCCCTGAGAATGAGGAAGGGGCTGAGAATGCAGATGAGCAGCTGGAGGGGCCATTGGGTCCAGAGGGGAAGAGAGCAACTTCCCCAGTAGGTAGCAGTGTTTCTGCCAAAAGCCTGTCTCCAGAGGAGTTGGCAGACAGGAAGGAAAACAGGATGCACGAATTGGAGCTTGCCAAGCTCAAGTTGGGTGGGAAACTGGAGTTAGAGAATAAGAGATTGGCCCTGGAAGAAAAGAGAATGCAGTTGGAGCATGAGAAAAGTTTGAGGGAGTTGGAGTTGAAAGCTAGAAGCTTAGAGATTACTCCCTCTGGTGGCAGCACACCGCCCATGCCTGTTGAAGCTAGGGTGTATATTCCTAAAGATGTGGAGAGAGAGTTTTAGAAGAATGATGATATTGGGCAGTGGTTCAAAGCCTATGAGGTAGCCATGTCTTCCCACCGGGTCCCTGAGAAGGATTGGGGAGTGGGGTTGTGGGGGGCGGTTCCTTAGTGAGGGGCGGGACACACTGTTAGACTTGCCTTCTGAAGTCCATAATTCTTATAGCCACATGAAAGATGCATTGATGTCCAGGTATGGGTTGACTCCTGAATTGTATAGACAGAGGTTTAGAAATTGCAAGAAGGTGGAGTCAGGTACCTGGGTAGAATATGTCACTTTTTTCTGCAGAGCATTGGATGGTTGGGTGAAGGGTAGCAAAGTTAATGATTTTGAGGGGCTCTTTGATTTAATTGCATGGGAGCACTTGTCAAGTAATTGTTTTCCAGAGCTACGCCAGCACCTGATTGATAGCAGGCTGACTAACCCTAGGAAGCTTGCTGAGGAGTCGGACCGCTGGGTGAGCACCCGAGTCCACAAGGGTCACGTGGGAGACTCCGCCAAGAGTGGGCAGGGTCCCCAGCAGAAGAATGGGGGGGACAAGGGTAAACAGAGAGAGTTCCAGAAAGGGCCCCAAAGTAATCCCCAAGGGAACCAAGGGAAGGGTTCCCAGCCTCCCCTGAGAAGAAGCACAGGGCCAGACAGGTAGGCCTGTTCCCGGGTGACCCCTGAGGTGCTACAAGTGTGGTGAAGTGGGCCATAAGTCTAATGATCCCAAGTGCCCACAGTTTGGACAGACAGCACCCACTGGTGCTCCACCCCGGCAGATGGCGAGTGTAGCCCTGGGGGAGGAGAGGGGTGTCCAAGGTGGGTGGGGTCCCGCAGAGATGTCCCTTGTCTCTTTAGGAGACTGTGAGGTGGTCCCCAGGACCCAACTGCCTGATAACACTAAGAAGTACAGGCAGTGGGTGACCATCAATGGCCATAGAGTGGAGGCTCTTCGAGACACAGGAGCCAGTGTGACAGCTATCAAGTGTCACCTGGTGTCTGAAGAGCAGGTTGTCCCCAATGCATTTTACCCAGTTGTTGCCGCTGACAACACAGAGAGCCACTGCAAGGTGGCCCAGGTTCCCTTTGAGTGGGGGGGGGGTCTCTGGTACTCTTCAAGTAGCTGTGAGGCCAGCCATGCCTGTTGACTGTTTGTTGGGGGACGATTTGGAGAGCTCACCTTGGGCTAAGGTGGAGCGAAGTGCTCATTTGGAGAGGTTGGGTCTGCCTGACAGGGCGTGTGTGACCACACGGTCCATGGCAGCCAGTAAGGGTGTTCACGAGGACCTGGAGCCTGAGAGGGGGGCCCAGGTGCCTGCCTTAAAGAGAAGAGGCAGGGGGCGCGGGATACCGGCCCCCGAAGTTCCCACGGTCCAGGAGGAGGTAGACCCTGAGGGGGATGCCCTGGAGCCTACAGGGGAGCAGGTAGCTGAACTGGGGGACCTGCCTGAGCTGACCCATTGGCAGCAGGAAGGAGGACCCTCCAGGGAGGAGTTCTGCGCGGAGCAGAAGAAGTGCCCTTCTCTTGTGGGTTTGCGGCAGCAGGCTGCAGACCAGGCAGCAGGTGATCAGTCTGGATCACATTGGATCTACTGGGAGAATGATCTCCTGTATACTGAGCCTAAGGTTGCTGAGCCTGGGTCAGCCCGTGTGCTGGTGGTACCCCAGCGCTTCAGAGCCTTCCTACTGGGGCTGGCTCATGATGTGCCGTTAGCAGGACATTTGGGGCAGGACAAGACCTTTGAGAGGCTTGTCACCCACTTTTATTGGCCCCAAATGCGCAGGAGTTCAGATACTCACTGCAGGACCTGTCAGACTTGCCAGGCAAGTGGAAAGAGTGGGAGGAAGCAGAAGGCTCCTCTCCAGCCATTCCCTGTGGTCAGCACCCCCTTTGAACGGGTGGGTATTGACATTGTGGGGCCACTGGACCCCAAGACAGCCATGGGCAACAGGTTCATCCTGGTCTTGGTGGACCATGCTACCCGGTACCCGGAAGCCATACCTCTGAGGACAGTGACGGCCCCCGTGGTTGGACGGGCACTGATGGGAATTTTCTCCCGAGTGGGATTCCCTAGAGAGGTAGTGTCTGACCGAGTTACAAACTTCATTTCCAAGTATATGAAATCCCTGTGGCAGGAGTGTGGGGTAACTTATAAGTTCACCACTCCTTACCACCCCCAAGGAAATGGGTTGGTTGAGAGATTCAACCGGACCCTCAAAGGCATGATTATGGGTCTTGAGGAACCTATGAGGCGTAAGTGGGACGTCCTCTTACCATGCCTTCTCTTTGCATACCACAGAAATCTCTAGGGTTCAGTCCCTTTGAGCTTCTCTATGGTCACCCAGTGAGAGGACCCCTGAGTCTGGTCAAGGAAGGCTGGGAGCAATCTCCCAGGAAACCTCCCCAGGATGTATATAGCTACATGCTGGCCTTCAGGAACCAGACTAGGCATTTCAGGCAACTCGCTGAGGTGAATCTGGAAGCCAGCCAGGAGGAGATGAAGCGGTAGTACGACCAGAATGCCACTCTGGTAGAGCTTCAGCCTGGTCAGAAAGTGTGGGTCATGGCCCCAGTGGAGCCTTGTGCACTCCAGGATAAGTGGACCGGGCCATTTGAGGTGGTGGAGCGCAAGAGTCCTGTTACCTACTTGGTGGATTTGCGGTCTCCCAGGAACCCCTTGCGGGTCCTGCATGTCAACCACCTGAAGCCCCACTTGAAGAGGTCCGAAGTGGGCATGCTCTTAGCGACAGATGCTGGAATGGAGGAGGAGACCCAGCCTCTTCCTGATCTCCTGTCGGCAACAGAGCGAGATGGGTCAGTGGATGGTGTGAACCTCTCTTCCACCCTGACCCCTGAGCAACAGAATGACTGTTACCAGTTGCTGGGACAGTTTTCTGATCTGTTCTCCCTGATTCCCAGTGTCACTGATTGGTGCGTCCATGATGTGGACACTGGAGATAGTCCTCCTGTGAAGCACAAAACTTACAGGGTGACTGACAGGGTGAGAGCTTGCATCAAGGAGGAGGTCTCCAAGATGCTTGCGTTAGGGGTGATTGAGTCCTCTAACAGTCCTTGGGCCAGCCCAGTGGTCTTGGTCCCAAAGGCTGCCGCACCGGGTGCCACGCCAGAACTCCGGTTCTGTGTGGACTACCGAGGGCTCAATTCAGTCACGAGAACTGACGCGCACCCCATCCCCAGAGCTGATGAGCTCATCGATCGGTTAGGGGCTGCCCGGTACCTCAGCACGTTTGATCTAACGTCTGGGTACTGGCAGATCGCCTTGACTGATGGGGCAAGAGAGAGGTCAGCATTCTCCACACCAGATGGGCACTACCAGTTACGGGTTATGCCCTTTGGGATGAAGAATGCCCCTGCCACCTTTCAGAGGTTGGTCAACCAGGTGTTGGCTGGACTGGAAGAGTTCAGTGCCGCCTACCTGGATGACATTGCAGTGTTCAGCGCCAGTTGGGAAGAACATCTGCGCCACCTCTGGGAAGTGTTGATGGCGCTGCGGAGGGCAGGCCTCACAATTAAGGTGAGTAAGTGCCAGATCGGGCAGGGTTCCGTGGTGTACTTGGGACACCAGGTTAGGAGCGGCCAGGTGGCGCCCCTACAGCCCAAGATTGAGACCATCCTGGCTTGGGAGCCCCCAAGACCCAGACAGAGGTGAGAGCCTTTTAGGACTCACTGGGTATTACAGGACGTTTGTCAAGGGGTATGGCAGCATCGTTGCACCCTTGACTGAGCTGACTTCCAGGAAGCAGCCCAAGAAAGTGATTTGGACTGACACCTGTCAGAAAGCTTTTGAGGCCCTGAAAACTGCCATGTGCAAGGCGCCCATGCTCCTGGCACCCAACTTCTCAAGAGAGTTTATCGTTCAAACAGACGCTTCAGAGCATGGTGTGGGGGCTGTTTTGTCACAGATAAATAAGGAGGGCCTAGATCAACCTGTAGCCTTCATCAGTAGGAGGTTACTTCCATGGGAACAGAGGTGGAGTGCGATTGAGCGTGAGGCATTAGCTGTGGTCTGGGCACTGAAGAAGCGGAGACCATACCTGTTTGGGACTCACTTCCGGGTTCAGACAGACCACAGGCCCCTCAGATGGTTGATGCAGATGAGGGGTGAGAATCCAAAGCTGTTGAGGTGGTCCATTTCCCTACAGGGGATGGACTTCACGGTGGAACACCGCCCTGGTACAGAACACGCCAATGCTGATGGTCTGTCCAGATTTTTCCGCCTTAGTGAAGAGAACTCCCAGGAGGTAGGGTAGTTCTCCCCACATTTCAGCTGGAGGGGACACGTGTTAGACCTGGCACTGTTGGCGTGGGTCTCCCTTCCATTTTTGCTGTTGCCTCATGTGTTTTTGCTGGTTATAGATGCTTTGGGCACTGTGCCACTGCTATTCAGTGCCACAGTGCAAGTGCTCCCTATGGTAAATTGGTATATGGATTAGTGATTCCATGATTGGTTGGTTTGGTTTACTTGTCAGACCCTAGTACAGTGCACTGAGTGTGCCCAGGGCTTGTAAACCAAATGCTGCTGCTGGGCTTGCAGCACTGGTTGTGCCACCCACAGAAGCAGCCTGTAAAAGTGTGTCTCAGGTCTGCCACTGCAGAGCCTGTGTGCAGTCTGGTACTGCCATGTTGACTGGGCAAGTACACCCCCTTGCCAGTCCCTAAACCTTCCCTTTTCTGCATATTAGCCACCCCTATGGTAGGCCCAAGGGCAGGGTGCATTGTAAGGATAAGGTAGGACATGCCCTGGTGTGTGTGGCATGTCCTAATAGTGAATTACAGCCAATATAGTTTTTCACTATTGCAAGGCTACCTGTTCCCCATAGGCCAGAATGGGCAGTTTGATTATTACATCTTATAATCCTAACTGACCCAGGGAACATGGTAGAAAAACGAACTTAGTATGCCTGAACTCAGAATGATAAAATACATCTTTTAGTGAAGTTGGTTTTAACATTCTGTGTTTGAAAATACCACTTTTAGAAAGTAGGTATTTTCTTGCCTAACTATCCAAGCCTGCCTCTGCTAGGTTGTGTATTCCTTGTCTAGTTTGTGAGTGACAGGGGCTGGGGGATTCCAGGAGACAGGGTGAGTCAGCACAGGGCTGAATAGAGAGATCTGCATGGAGATGGGTGGGAGGAGTTGCACCTGGGACCTGAATAGGGCTGTGCCTTCCCTCCACAATGCTGGCTCCACCTCCTGGGGTGCGTCTGATGTCTCTGGCCTACACTGTGAAAGGAAAGAAGGAGTCTTGTCAACAAAGTGCTCCAGGACTGACCAGAACTGGTTTGGACTAGGCAAAGGCCTCTCTGCCTTCAGAGAACAAAGGGAAAATGAGTATAAAAGAGGGGACCCAGAACTTTAGATCAGATCACTTTTGGGAAACAAGAAGAACCTTTGCTGAGGAGAGGAACCAGAGAAACTGAGGAGGAGACTATCCCTAAGCTGAGTGCTGTTTGGGGGATTGGCCTGCAGTGGTTGCCTGACTGCCAAAGAAAGGAGAAAGGAACTTTGTGTGTACTTTCATCAACTTGTAAAAGATCTCCAAGGGCTTGAGAGAAGAGCTTGCCTCCTGCTGAAGTCTCAGGGACAACAGACTTCACCAACCAGCTCCCCAAGAGTCTTTCTGTAAAGTGCCTGCTGCTGTGCTGGACTTTCTGAGGGACTGCGTGTCGCAAGGAGCTGGAAGCGCGACTCACAAAGGAGAAGCGTCGCCGCCACAGCCGAAGCGCCTCGCATCGCCGAAGAAAAGGATCGACGTCGCATCAGACGTCGCCGCATCAACGGAGAAGAGTGTCGCCGCCACTGCCGCTGTCGCATCGTTGCCGAAGCGCCCCGCATCGCCGGAGAAGAGGATCGACGTCGCATCAGACGCCGCCGCATCACCGGGAAGCGTGTCGCAGGGCCTGTCGCGGCTCAGAAGAATCGTTGAGTCGCCGCACGGCCGTCGCATCGTTGCCGAAGTGCCTCGCATCGCCGGAGAAGAGGATCGACATCGCATCAGACCCCGCCGCAACATCGGGATGCGTGTCGCAGGGCCTGTCGCGGCTCAGAAGAATCGTTGAGTCGCCGCACGGCCGTCGGGCGTGCACGCATCGTGTCACATCAAGAAGAAGACGCCATCTTTGTTTCTTTGCACCGGATTTTCATCGCATCACGGCGTTGCTGGTCGCATTGCCACGGAAGCGCAGTAAGAAACCGACGCATCACCTCCCCACGCTGAGAAGAACTGACGCATCCCCTACGCATCAGTAGGGACCCGACACATCACCGTTCTTGCGTGTAATGAACCAACGCATCCCCTTCCCTGCAACACTTTCGCTGTATAGCGTCACGCATCCAAAGGTACATTGAACTCAAAGTGTCGCATTTACCATCTTAAGAGAACTGAGCTAATTCTACCATTTTTGAAGTACAGTAGTGTGGATTTTTGTCGTTTGTGGTCTTGTGTTAAATCTATATAAAAGATACTTATTTTTAATATACAACTGGTGTGGTGTCCATCTGTAGTGTTGTCACTTGATTACTGTATGTGTTCACAAATGCTTTACACACTGCCTCTGAGATAAGCCTGTCTGCTCGTGCCAAGCTACCAAGGGGGTGAGCAGGGGTTATTTTAGGAGTGTACCCCCTTACCCTGACTAGACGCAAGGGTCCCTAATTGGTCAAAGGTACCTACCTCTGCCAACTAGAGACCCCCAAATCTAACAAAGACTGTTTGGTTGCATCCATTGTAGTACCCATGCTGGGTATATATTCAGAAGCTGATTAGAGAGTTGATTTAATGGAAGACCGAGTGTTGCAACAAGTACTTGAGCTGGTCAAAAATGGTTGACCGAGGGAAAATGGTACTATTTCCCATGCTTCAACCTTTTTCTAAGGTCAGTGAAGAACTTTCCACAGAATATGGGATGTTACTTAGGTCTAACAAATGAGTTCCTCCCCATATACGCTAACCATGAGGGTCATTTATGGTCAACTCTCACCAAACGGCGTATATGTGATGGATATGGACATTGAAGAGGTGGTGGAAGGTTTCTGGTGTATGTTCTTCTGCAGATAAAAGTTTGAAAGTTGCTATCCCTCCTCTGACACCCACTGAAGTTCCATCTAGACCTTGGATAAAGCTAGGGATTGATGTCATAGGTTCTTATGATTCTCTTCCTGGTGGTACAAAGATTATTCTAGTCCTGATGGACTGCTGGTACAAGTGGCCAGAGCTTAAATTTGTCAGAGAGTCTGGTGCAAATTCTGTAATAGAGTTTCTTGGAGAGGTTTCTTTCAAGGGAAGGGTTTCCAGATACTCTTATTTCAGACAATGGTATGCAATTCATTAGCAAAGAATTTCAAAGTTTCCTTCAACCATTTGGAGTTAAACATCTCAGAAGCTCCCTTCATCATGCCCAAACTCTTACACTTCCAACAAATTGAGCAAATGAACCATGTTGTTGGAGAATGTATCAAATGGGCAAAAAGTGGTAACCATGACATTGTTAATCGGCGAGGAGTATGGTGTGGTTCTACAGAACTACTCCCCAATCAACTACCAAAGTTTCACCATTTAAATAGTTGAGGGGCAGAAAAGCAAATACCATTTTTCGTCCAGCTTGGATGTCTAAATGGTTGAAGTGTAATTCCAATGTCGAAAAGCTAATGTTGTTGGTCAGGGAGAATGTCGATCACGCTCAGGGTAGGCAAAAATCTTGGTATGATCAAAAAAAAGGGAGTGAAAACAGTCGCATCACGAGTGGGAGATGTGGTGCGAATTTAATCTGAGGTGCATGTACATAAAGGAAAAAGCAGGTTTGGGGTTCCAGTAAAAATTGAGAAAATGTGTAGGAATGCAGTCAGAGTTGTAGGTGGTCATTGGTGGAATTTCTCAAGGGTGATGAGATTGGGGAACAAGAAAAGTGACCAAGTTGACAGAAGATCTTGTTCTTCTTATTCCTCTTTGGATGATTCCACTGCCAGAGATCAGACGGGCAAGATGATCATTTCTCCTTTGTGAAGGAGTTCACATAAAGCAGCCAAACCTGTTAGGTTTCTGACATGAACTACTTCTTGCTTTTGTATATTGCATTTATATGAAACATGTTAGATCTGGGACATGAAGGTCTTCATGCTTTTATTCGTTGTGTTTGTATGGGTTCTTGTGGGCAGGTTTGTGTTATTTTGAGAAAGGGTAATAATGTTATATTAAGTCATTTTTGGGGGTTGTGTACAAGTTTTCATTTAAGAAGGGAAGATGTTCTAATCCTGAGTTTCTTAAAAGAATGTTGAGGTTTGAAATGGAACAATTGGTGTCAGGGACACAGTGGGAGCAGAGAGTACATGCTGGTACTATCAAGGCAGCTCAGTGTTCTTGTTGAAGTAAAGTTAAGTTGAAAATCATCTAACTTGTGTCTGTAGTTCTTCACTACACTGTCTAGAGAGAATGCACAAAGCCAAGCTGTTACCCACCCTAGACGTGTATTCGGAGACAGGCAGAGGTACAGAATGGTTAAAGTAAGAAAATGCCAACTTTCTAAAAAGTGGCATTTTCAGACTTGTAATAAAAAATCCGACTTCACCATAAGTTGTGATTTTCAATTGTGAGTCCAGAGACACCAAACTCGAAATTTCTATCTTGTCTCAATTGGAAATTACATTATTAAGATGCAAGAGGATAATTCCAATGTTATCCTAAGGGCAAGATAGGCCTTGCAATAGTGAGAAACGAATGTAAGAGTTTTTCCCTACATGGACTTGAAAAACTTCAAAGTACATGTCCAACTTTTTAAATACACTGCATCCTTGCCATGGGGCTGTCCAGGGCCTACCTTAGAGTGACTTATATGTATTAAAAAGGAAGGTTTGGGCCTGGCAAGAGGGTTAACTTCGAGGGTTTAAAACTGCACACACAGGCTCTGCAATGGCAGGACTGAGGCATGTTTTAAAGGGCAACTGAAGTGGGTGGCACAATTGTTGGTGCAGGCAAACTTGTAGCATTTAATTTACAGGCCCTGGGCACATGTAGTGCACCTTACTAGGGACTTATAAGTAAATTGAATATGCCAATTGTAGATAAGCAAATGTTACCTTGTTTTAGGGAAAGAGCACCTGTATGTTAGCATTGGTCAGCAGTGGGAAAGTGCCCAGAATCCTAAAGCCAGCAAAAAAGAATTCAGCAAAACAGGAGATCAGAAACAACAATTCAGGGGAAACCACACTAAGGATGCCAGGTCTAACAGTAGTGTATTGTTCCTAGTAGCAGCTTCTCTATCTTGCTTTGTATTTCATCCCTCATGTACCACATGCAGATCTATGATCGGTTTGTTTCCGGCTGTGGGCGTTCTGGTTCCTAGTGTGTTGTCTTAGGCAGTGGCAGCATAGGCAGCACTATCGGAGATGGGCTTCGAAGCGGGCAATCTTATTCCCTGGGTCAATCAACGCGGTACCCATGGATCCATCACTACACAAGTCAGCAAATTGAGCAGCACCTGCCCCTCCCCCCCCATCTCAGCCTCAGAAGTACACAGCCAGGCAAACTGTGACCATTGGCCTTAGTAGCATCCTCACAGCTTCAACAATCACAATAATTACACTGGTATGTCAAACAACATGTGAAACAAATTTGTTGGGCCATCATTGCTCTAAGGGATGAAGGTTTGGAAGACTCCAGGAGCAGCTGCAGTGCTGCGCCTCATCTTGCCACTCACATGCGGAAACACCCTAGACAGATTGCCACTTTTTAGGGCTGGCTTGACAGCTCAGCTGTCACTAGACCGATCACCTTAAGTGATCAACAAAAAAGAGCTTTAAGAAATACTACTAAGAGAAGGGATTTGACTCCGTCCATATGTTGCTTTCTGGTTTCCTTGAGTACAGAGTTTGATTGGGCAGAAGTTGTGTGGTTCCGCTGAAAAAGAGTGCTTGTGTAACACTTATTTTCTTTATCTGGAAACATATGCGCAACACAGCAGGATTGAGTTGTTATGGTGAGAAGCCATTGATCAAGGTCATAGGCCTAATATGTTTGTTATGAAATCTTAGGAAAAAGACAGTAGACCTGTCTAATGAATTGTGAAAAGTATATGTTAAAGCCAATAGGCCTTTAAGGGTGGATTGCCAATGCATTGTGTTAATGCCAGTAGACAGGCATTTTGTTACATGGAATCTCACAAGTTACTGTAGTAAGCAAAGATTTTGGTGTTGTTTAATTCATTTGATAAACCCTGGGAGTAGAAGATTTGCAGTGTGATATCCCTTCCTAGATCTTATTGGGCGGGCGCGGCAGGTGAAGCTTTCTCCCATGCCCTGGTAATGAAAACAACAAAGAAAATCTCTACATACATATACATACATACATTGAGGGCTTTTCAGTCAGCCCTCTTCTGTCTGTTCAAATGCCATTCTCATTCTGCTTTGCCCCAAGACAGCATACTGCATGGAGCTATAGGTTAGCCTATTTCTGCCATTGGCTCTATTGCCTTTAGAGCAACTACATTTTGCCTGATCACGTGCACATCTGCCTGAAACTGGGTGTGCTTCAGTCTCTGGACTGGTGGCCACTCTTTTATTTTTCTATTTTTCCATTTATAGTTCCTCCTTCTTCATTTCGTTCCTTTTTATTTGTTTTTTTAGTGTCCTGAACCCTGCAGACAGTCTTAATGGACATTTCACTTGCTCCTTACTTCAACTGCAGTGTGCTGCATCCTGTGCGGCAATTATTTTTTATAAAAGTCAGTCATCTTGGAATGCTTTTGTCCATAATGTATCATCATTTTACCATTCCAAGATGGCTGACCATATTTAGATACATTATGACTGCTACCTTACATCAGTACTTCTTTAGAATTTGAAGATAGCTGTGCAGTGCAATGCTTAGCGAGCAGTAATCTTAGAATGGTATTGTGCATAGTGTATCATTGTTTGCACTGCTCCAAGATGTTCAACACATTTCTTGTAAATATGGAAGCTGTGCTGGAACTTTACAACAGTAATTCACTATACACAATACCATTGAATGAAGGTGGCTCATTGCTATGTTTAATTTTATTTTTCGATTTGCAAGCATATGCTTGCCAAGTTTCGGTGACAGCATGTTTTCCAAACCAAACTTTGTTTTAAACTTGTTCCTGACACAGTCCTTTTTAATTCGCATCGCCGTTCCACCCAGTGTTACTGACTTCGCGGTCCCCGTCTGTAAGAGCGGGGCCGCAGTGTGTTTTAGGTCAGCTTTCTAGTTGTTGCACATAGGGGATAAAAGGAGCGCTGGCACGTCCGCGCAGCGTGAGAGTTACGAAGGGGGGCGAATTAACTGCTGCTCTTAAGAGTGTGATTTACCTGTTTTAAAAAAAAACAACTTTGTTTTAAACTTGTTCCTGACAGTCCTTTTTAATTTGCATCGCCGTTCCACCCAGTGTTACTGACTACGCGGTCCCAGTCTGTAAGAGCGGGGCCGCAGTGTGTTTTAGGTCAGCTTTCTAGTTGTTGCACATAGGGGATAAAAGGAGCGCTGGTACGTCCGCGCAGCGGGCGCGCCAAAAGCGCGCCAAAGGCAAGCCCGTCTGCGCCCGTCGGCGCCCGGAGTGCGCCCAGCGCCAGAACCCCTGGTTGTTCTGGGTCCCATCCTCTTAATAGAGCACAGATTATGGCATTGAGGTGAGGTGAGTGCTGCATGCCAAAAATGTGCCTTACTGAGGAGGGTTGGGAAGAGCTCACATGTACTGACTGTGGTTTCCGGGTACTTAAACACCCTGATAACACCGTTGCGGAGGAGGGTGGCAATACAGTGGGGTGGAGGAATGACGAGATGGCAAGGGCGGGAACGCCCTCTTCAGACAGGAGCAATGCTATTGACAGTGCTAACCATCTAAGCCGCAATGGGGGGATGAGGCAGGCATTGCACTTAAAATGCCTACTGCTAAACATTAGATCCTTGAGCAAGCATAAATACCATCTAGAATGCCTGCTCCAGGACTCTATGCCGGATTTAGTTTTCCTGACAGAGACATGGACTAACCTGACCTATGACCCGGACTGGAATAGTGCGCTTCCGGCAGGATATTCTGTGGTTAGTCAAGACAGGATTGGCAGTGTAGGAGGTGGGATAGCAATCATCCATCGTGACCATTTGAAAATGCATATAGAGTCCATAACACAGCTGTCTGCGGAGGCAATACGCTTTGCACTGAAAATTAACAACCTCTCCACTCTACATGGAATACTTCTTTATAGGCCGCCGGGCCCTAGAGCCCCTTTCTCTCAGGCGCTACAGATTTTGCTAGAATCCTGTATAGATTCCAATTCACTCATTATTTTGGGGGATTTTAACTATCATTTGGAACTCAACAACAATCCGGATACTAGCCGGCTGCTTGACAATTTAGCAGGTTATGGTTTTCAACAAAAAGTGGTGGGTCCCACACATTCTTCGAGCCATACACTTGATGGCATTTTTGCCACTAATTTTGATGTTCCACCCACCAACACAGTTCCCCTCCCATGGACTGATCACTCGGCGGTCTACTTCAATATTCAGTTTTCACCACTGGTCCAGTCTGATATAAATTAACCAGCCAGCATTATAATTAGACACTGGAATAAAATCCAAGGGGCTGAATTAGAGCAAGCCCTAAACAGCCGTCCGCCTATACAGGATCCGGATAACAATGAGGCAGCCTGCAAATTTAATAACTGGATAGCCGCGGCGGTAAACAGAGTGGCCCCAGAGAAAGTCATTAAACTTAGAAGAGCGCAGGCGTCATCGCCATGGTACGGTACGGAGTTGAATAAGTTGAAAGTCACATGCAGGAAAGCCGAACGTGCATGGAGAACTGAATATAGCAGGGAGCATAAGATATCCTATAATAGAGCTTTACAACTGTATAAAGAAGCTATTATACAAGCAAAAAAGATTTACTATTCAACAAAAATAGAGGAGGCCAGAAACTCCACTAAGGAACTTTTTAAAAATATTCAAGTGCTATCAAGTCCACGTCAGAACACGCGATTTAATCCAGACTCCGCCTTATGCACTAAAATGGCGAATTTTTTTCAAACTAAGATCCAAACGATCTATGATGACCTTCGGAACAACAGGCAGGTAAACGACAATGGTCAAACTACCATAATAGAGGACGAGACGCAGCATTGTCAGTTCAACGCGTTCAGCACACTGTCTCCCACTGAAGTAAATAAACTCCTGCTATCTACTAAGTCAGGATCTCCAAGGGATCCGTGTCCACCTACTATCATGTATATGGTGTCTGGGGTTATTAGCAGACACTTAACTCCCATCTTAAATCAAGTGATAGAATCAGGGATCTATCCGCCAGTCTGGAAAAAAGCCTGCATCAGACCAATTCTCAAAAAGCCCCAGCTTGATCCACTGGAGGCTAAGAATTATCGACCTATCTCCTGCCTGCCGATCGCAGCCAAAATCCTTGAGAGGTCAATAAATCAGGAGCTGTCGACCTATTTAGACATTAACAACCTGCTGGATCCAAGTCAGCATGGATTTCGGTCAGGTCATTCGACCGAGACTGCGTTAGTCATGGCAACAGAAGATATTCGGAGACAGGTGGATGGGGGGGTAGAGCGATCCTCATCCTCCTTGACCTATCGGCAGCATTTGACACTGTAAATCACATGGTGTTAGTGCGGCGGCTGAAGGCGGTGGGAATTGGGGAGGCGGCTCTGTCCCTCCTATCATCTTTTTTAGAGGATAGGGAACAGACTCTGCATTGGGAAAACGTACAGTCTGAAACATTCCTTCTGCCTTGTGGAGTCCCACAGGGATTGGCACTGTCTCCGACTCTGTTTAACATCTATGTCACCCCTCTCGCCAGTCTCATTAGACAGCATGGGTTCTCGTTTGTGTCTTACGCAGACGACACACAGATCATCATCTCTGTATCACATCAGGCGGCGTCTGCTGCTGCGAGTTTCCATGCATGTCTGACTCACATCATGAACTGGATGAGCAACAATTATCTGAAAATAAATATGGATAAGACGGAGGTGATGGAGTTTGGTGGCGGTCCGTCCCTGTGGGACCCCACCTGGTGGCCGATAGAGGCTGGCATATGTCCAACACCATCCTCTAAAGTTAAGAACTTGGGGATCATAGTTGATGAGCAACTGGGCTTTTCGGCCCAGATCAATCGTGTAACCTCCACTTGTTTCTATATTCTGAAGCTACTTAGGAAGGTGTTTCCGTTTATTCCGCAGGAGTTAAGGAAAACCGTGGTAGTGGCCTTACTTTTATCTCATCTAGACTACTGTAATGCTCTATTCATAGGCATTGCCAAGGCACAGAAGACTAAATTACAGTCTATACAAAATGCTGCGGCGCGGCTACTATTTAACATTCCTAAAGGTCACCCCACATCTGATGCCATCAAGTTACTGCATTGGCTTCCAATACAGCAACGTCTAGAATTCAAGGCCTTATGTCTGGTTCATAAGACACTTTGTGGTGGAGGGGCTGCTGACCTTCGAAAAATCTTCCACTGGTACGCACCCACTAGAAGTCTTAGATCAGCTAATTCTGGTCTCATCTGTGCCACGAAAGTTCGTAGAGTCAGATGGGGTGGTAAGAGTTTATCTCACTGTGTGGTTAGGCTGTGGAACCAACTACCTATCACAGTGAGACTTCAACCAAACAGGACAGTGTTTAGAAAGCAAATAAAAACATGGCTGTTCCCCAGGGCTTAAGGTGTCGGTTCTGTGGACACTGGTCCTCTCTCTCTTTCACCCCAGCGCCAAGATGCCTCGGCATTCGTGCGCTCTACAAATGTCAATCCTATCCTATCTTTTCTTTTTTCCTCCTTTTTTTATTCTCTTGCTCTATTGTCCATGTGCTTGTTGAGTTTGTATGCCTATTTTAATGCAAATGGGTAAGTGGGTAAATGTAATAAGGAGACAATGGGTGGATGGAGGTATGAAGGATAAGTAACAGACTGCATGTATGCTGACTTATTGACTGCCTAAACTCATAAGTGACAGAAGAGGCACTTTCAATTATAAGCCAGACCTATTGGCATTGCCAGTGCCTGTTTATATATAAACTTACCATGGGAACAACCCAAATAGTAGGTTGTAAATTGTGCAAGCAAACACTATTTCCTCCCATACTCATTTTCTCTCCCTATTCGACCCTGGTACAGATGCACTACATTCAATGGAAATGTGAAAGGCAAAACGGTAACCTTGCTAAACTCCCATCACTTGTTCATAAAGTATTGTAGCTGTTGTTGTACAGTTGAGAATCTAATCACTTAGGTCATCTTTCTAAATTTGTCTTGCTTTAAACTCTATATGTGGAGTAGATTTTTGTGTGCTTGTGCATAAATATTCCTGGGATGTTTTTACCTGTTTTAACTCTGTGTGCAACGTGGTAGGCCTGGGCGGTGAACTCCGCTCCGCTCGCGGAGTTTGCGGAGTTTTTGGAAGTCCGCGTTACATGGAGCTCACCAAGATCCGAAAAACTCCACCCTGCGTAGCGGAGTTTTTTTCCTCGCTCGCGTTCGTCAACGTCAAGTTGGCGAGTGTGAGCGAGGAAAATCCACCTCCCGGCGAGATGTTTCCTCGGTTGCGATCGTCAACATCAAGTTGGTGAGCGCAAGCGTGGAAAATAAACCTCCCGGCAAGATTTCTTAACGCGGGGGGTTCAGGTTTCTCATTGCGAGTGGTCGTGACCGCTCGCGTTGAGAAACTGCCCGTTTGCGTTGAGAAAGCTACCTCTCGATTAAAAATCTACTCGAGCGGCAGAAAGGAAAGCAGCGCTCGCTTGCGCTGTGCATGGTGCCGTTCGCGATGATTGCACAGTGCAGACAAGCATCCGGCACTGAAAATCACCACGAACTGCATCTTTCTATCGCACTCCGCAGCTTGCGGAGCTCCGCGTAGCGCGGAAGAGTTTTTGTTCCACTTCGCGGAGTTTCGCGTTGCGCGACTCCGCGAACTCCGCCCAGGGTTACAACGTGGTTGTATGTCATCTGATCTGATTCACTTAGTTCTCATACCACTAGGCCGGACACGGACTAATAGATGTGTTCAAGTAGCCCAAATTACGATAGATAGATAGATAGATAGATGTTTTCCCCATGCAATGAATTTCCATAGAGCAAATTAGCCAGTGATACAGAAAAAATTGCTGAACCGAATTATACCAATTTTTGCTGACAGCTAGATTTTTACCAAGAAAGTGTGTTTTTTGTGATTTGGTGAAATCTGTTAAGCAAATTTAGAGAAATTAAAGTTGAAAACTTATAAATATCTGTTGCTGCAGTACTGCTGCTGGAAAAAAACAAGAAAAAAAGAAAGTATAGCGACCGAAGGACCTCATTGGTGGCAGCAAGATGAAGAACAAGGGCTTCCTCTGGGGTGAAACTATTTTACTTTTTTTTATGTTATCACCGTCCTGCAGGAATCAGTGCAGTCTCAGGAAGAAAAAAAAACAATTTAACAAAATAGGCATTGTTTAGCGGAGGTTGGCTGCCCGTGGCCGTGGTGCACGGCACGGAGTTGGTCAACACAGGGAGCTGGGCGCAGAGCCTGGCCACAGGTCAGGCTCTTCACCTAACCCTTTGGCTGTGCATGGCAGTCAGTTGGTCCTGTGGCGAACCCCTCACCCCACACGGCTGAAGACCATTAGCAGTGGAGGATTAGCTGCCTGTGGAAGGGTTGTGTGCTGGTCCTGCGGACAACACCACGCCGCACATGGCTGAAAGCAGTGCATTCAGGAGAAGGCTGTGCATGGAGGTTGGGTATGGTAATAAAATACTACTTTAAGTTAAAAACTCCTAGAAATTCACTGAAAAAAACAAAGGTTAAAGTGATGTTTTAGTTAGGTGAAAATGCCAGTCATGATGTCAGATTTTAAACTAAAAAAAAAAACAATCACATTTACCAGTTATAGTTTACTGAGCTAACTATAAATTGCTGACCTGCCATGCACTAATTATGACCTCACATATTACATCACTCATGACATGTTCAATGACATCATTGATTACATAAATATTGTATGAAGAACATGTGTGTTAAGTATGGGTTAGTGCGGATTAAAAGTAAAATTAAATATGTTGGCTTGGTGTTCACTGACAACATTTAACAACCTTAAAGAAACAGTTAGTCTAAATTTAGAATTTACTAAAAAAAAGATTTGTAATCTAATGAAAAAGTGGTCACCTCTATATCTCTCTTGGCGAGGACAATTAGAAATGATCAAAATGACGTGCCTCCCAGTTATAGTGTATAAACTTTCTATGATCCCTGTTAAAATTCTTTATAGTATTTTTTCAAAATATTGACTCTAGTCTTTCTAAGTTTTCCTGGAAGATAGTAAAACTCTAAATAAGCTCATTCTCTCTAAAGAATATAGTGGGGTTTGTTTTCCAAACTTTCCCTTATATCATTTATCATTTTCTTTTAAACAAAATCACTATTGGTTGTGAAATTTTTACCCCAATAAATGTCGAGTTGGAGTTCATATATAAAGCTCACAAACTGACAAATTTCTAAAATAAAGAAAGACAGTTTGATGATTACAGTCTAATGAAACTCCATTTTAGAAAAAAAGTTAATATGACAAAATACCTTTTACATGAGAAAGGTATGGAGTACTGCGATATTTCCTAGGGAGAACTACGGTATTTAAAATAAATAATTGAAAAAAAATTCAAATATTTAAAATACAATGTACCACGCTATATTTCAGAAATGTAGTGTACAACAGTGTATTTTCTGTTTTTAACATATTTAATGCTTCACGAAAATGTCTACGGAGCTACAAATTACTGCGCTACTTAAACATTTTTTTGAAAAAATTACATTTGTTGAAAAATTATAAATACACTATACTATATTTCAGTAATATTGTGTAGTAACAGTGTATTGTTTATATATATTTTTTTGCCTGTAACTACCGCAGTACTTTGTAGGTACTAGCGTGGTTCTCCGTAAACATTTTAACAAATACATATAAAAATATAAATGCATTTCACCACCTATTACCACTTTAATGGTAATAGGTAGAGAACAACAATAAAACCTACTACTTAACTATATCTAAGGCCGGCCGTAACCCTGAACTCAGACAATATGTGAAGAAAACTAAATGCCTACCTTTTACATTTTGTAAACACAGCAATTAGCCAATTATATACTGCCTTCTCATCTGCATGTACCGCGGTATACCGCTAAGTTACTGTGGTATACCGCGGCACAACATATACCCAAGTATTTTCACACTTATAACTTTAAAACTACCTAAACTATTGACACCTTGTTAGACTTGGCATCTTTTGGCGTGTTTCCCCTGACTTTTTGCTTTCTGACCTCCCGGTTTTGACTCTGTTTTTGCTGGTGTGATGATTCTGCGCACTTTCCTCACTGCGGTCCAGTGGGAAAGTGCAAGTGCTCCTGTATAAAATGTGTTATGGATTGGTGTTTCCATGATTGGCCTATTTGGTTTATCTGTCAGTCCCTTGTAAAGTGCACTGCGAGTGCCAGGGCCTATAGACCAAATGCTGTTGGTGGGCTGCAGCACTGGATTGTGCCACCCACGCAAACAGCCCGTAAAATGTAACTCGGGCCTGCCATCGCAGAGCCTGTGCGCAGCCTGGGGCTGCCATGTCGACTTGGCAAGTGCACACACTTGCAAGTCCCTAAACCTTCCCTTTGCTACATGTTAGTCACCCCTAAGGTAGGCCCAAGGTACCCCTGTGGGCAGGGTGCGGTGTAGGCGAAAGGTAGGACATGCCCGGGTGTGTGCGGCATGTCCTGATAGTGAATTACAGCCTAGTTCGTTTTTCACTATTGCAAGGCTACCTGTTCCCCTAGGCCAGAACGGGCGGTTTTGATTATTACAGTATATAATCCTAACTGACCCCGGGAACATGGTAGAAATTCGAGTTTAGTATGCCTGGACTCAGAATGATAAAATGCAGCTTTTAGTAAGGTTGGTTTTAACATTCTGTGTTTGAAAATACCACTTTTAGAAAGTGGGTATTTTCTTGTCCAACCATCCAAGCCTGCCTCTGCGAGATTGTGTATTCCTTGTCTGGAATGTGAGTGACAGGGGCTGGGGGATGCCAGGAGACAGGGTGAGTCAGCGCAGGGCTGAATAGCCAGATCGACCTGTAGATGGGTGGGAGGGGTCGCACCTGGGCCCTGAATAGGACAGTGCCTTCCTCCACAATGCTGGCTCCACCTCCTGTGGTGCGTCTGATGTCCCTGGCCTACTCACTGAAAGAAGGGACGGAGACTTGTCAACAAAGTGCTCCAGAACTGGTTTGGACTAGGCGAAGGCCTCTCTGCCTTCAGAGAACAAAGGAATTTGGGATATAAATATTGGGGCCCTGACCCCATGAATTTAGATCTCGCTGGAATCAAGGAACCTGCCAAGACGAAGAGCTGGAAGAGCTGCCAGGAGGAGTACTGCCCCGTTGCTGTGTTGTTGCTTTGGTGGGTTGGCCTGCAGTTGCTGCTTCTGTCTTGGGCAGTGAAAGGACTGGACTGAACTTTCTACAATCTTGTGCTGAGTATCTCCAAGGGCCAGGAACCGAGCTGGCCTCCTGTTAAGAAGTCTCAGGGACTACAAAGACTTCACAAGCCTCTGGGTACCGCTTCTGGAACGCTGTTTCAGTTGCCACAGAGGAAGGGAACTGCAACCGACTCCGTCAACCGAGTCCATCCCTGGCCGGTGACCTGTTTGCACCGCAGACCGCATCGCCCCGCTTCGCATCGCAACCCTGGTCTCACCGTGGGCGACGTCCGACACCGCCAACATCGAGCCGCTGCTTGCACCGTGACCTGTGGGCACCGCAGTTCGCATCGCATCGCTTCACTGGGCCAGCCGGACCAGACAGACACTGTCGCTGCAACTGGCTCAAGAGTCGAGACCGCACCGCATTTGGGGCACCGCTCGCACGTCTGCGACGCACCGCTCCGACTCGCACCGCTGTCCGACGCCAGCTCCCACACTCCGGCTAGGTCGCCTGCATCGCAACCTGTCAGCACCGCATCGAGCATCGTCTCGCCCTGCATCGCACGCCTTGGACTCACCGACTCCGTCTGCCCGACGCTCATCGAGCCGCTGCCTGCACCGCATCGAGGGACACCGCACCTTGCATCGCTCCGTCTTGCACCGCAACCGCGACGAACGCCGACTGGCTCGTACACTCCGTACCAGCCACAACGAGAAAGGTACTGTAACCGAGTCTGTTCATGACTCTGCTGGCCCGTATCGACGCGGTCGGCTGGAACTGTTAGACTCTGTGGTTTTCAGCATCACGGTAGGCTCGGACGGAGCTACCGACTCGTACGAACTTTGCTTTTGTGCTATTCTTGCAAAGAAGAAGTTATCGTATCAAGCATTCATTTTCAAAGTACAGTATTGTGGATTTTTGTAGTAATTGGTCTTGTCTTGAGTATATAAAATATTGGTTATTTTTCTAAACTGGTGTGGTGTCCGTTTGTAGTGCTTACACTGTATTACTGTTGGTTATGTGCAAATGCTTTACACACTGCCTCTGAATTAAGCCTGACTGCTCGTGCCAAGCTACCACGAGGGTGAGCAGGGGTTACTTCACAAGTGTAACAACCCTTACCCTGACTAGGAAGAAGGGTCCCTACTTGGACAAAGGTGCAAGCCCTTGCCAACTAGAGATCCCATTTCTAACATTGGTTGTCAGCGGTGAGGATAGGACTTGTGTTTGCACTTGACTTACAGTGATTGGTGTGCACTACTACCATATCGCAGACCATTACGTACCACATACTGGTTCTTTTTCTTTTGGCCTATTTTTGATCTTGCCAGTTTTCAACTCACGACTTTTGTCATGCCTGAATCAATTGCATCATCCGTTGCATCTCTGGAAATTATCTTTGAGGAGGACAGGTTGGAGTCCTACGCCGTAAAGGAGTTACGAGCGATTTGTAAAAACCTGAAAGTCCAAATTAAAGGCCTCACAAGGAAGGAGGAGCTACAGAAGGCGCTGAGGGCCTGGGTAGCAGCCAGACATGCCAATGGGCAGCCTGGTGATCTCAGTGAGGAGGTGGAGGAGCCTATTTCCAGGGTAGATGTGCTTTTGGGTAGGGGGAACCCGCCAGGTCAGGCAGCAGCAGTCTGTCCCCAGAGGAGCTGGAGGACAGGCGGGAGGCAAGGCAGTTCGAGCTGCAGAAGCTCAGGCTGGAGAGTGAGAGGGAGGAGAAGAGATTGGCCATAGAGGAGAGGAAGATGCTCTTAGAGCATGAGAGAGAACTGAAGGAGCTAGAACTTAGGAGTAAGTCAGGCTCAGATGGTGGCAGCAATTCGTCCAGAAAGGCAGACAGGATTGTGCACATTCCCAAGAACGTAGGCAAGGAGTTCAAGAAGGGGGATGACATACAAAGGTGGTTCCAGGGTTATGAGGCAGCCATACACATGAATGGGGTCCCTGAGGAGAATTGGGGAGCAGGATTGTGGCCACTTTTCCCGGAAGAAGCAAGGGATGCTCTGATAGCTTTGGGTAAGGGGTATCACCTCACCTATGCTGACATGAAGGATGCCCTTCTCACGAAGTATGGTCTTACTCCTGAAAAGTACAGGGATCAGTTCAGGTCCAGTAAGAAGTCTGATGTCAACACTTGGTTGGAATGTGTGGATGTGTTCTGCAGGTCTCTGGATGGTTGGGTGAAGGGCAGTAGTGTAACAGATTTTCAGGGGCTCTACAACTTGATTGCATGGGAGCACTTGTCTAGTCTATGTTTTGCAGATCTGCGCCAGCACCTAGTGGATAGTAAGCTAACTGACCCCAGGAAGCTTGCTATGGAAGCGGACCGCTGGGTGAGTACCAGGGTCCACAAGAAAGCGTTTGGGGGAGACTCAGCCAAAGGTGGGCAGGGTCCCCAGCAGAAAAGTGGGGGGACAAGGGTAAAGCACAGGAGTTCTCTAAAGGGCCCCAAACTAGTACCCAGGGTAAAGGTTCCCAGCCCCCGGTGATAAGAAGAAAGGGGTCTCTACAGGGAAGCCTGTTGAGACCGGCCCCCGCAAGTGTTATGCATGTGACCAGGTAGGTCACTTTAAGGGGGACCCCAAGTGCCCGAAGGGGACACAGCCACCCACCGGTGGACAGTCCAAAGTGTTGGCTAGTGTAGCGCTTGGGGAGGAGGGGTGCCCACAGGAGGGTGGGGATCCCGCAGAAATGACCCTTGTCTCACTCGGGGACAGTGAGATGGTCCCAGGAAACCAGGTGCCCCCTAACACAAAGAAATATAGCACCTGGGTGACCATCAATGGGAACAGGGTAGAGGCTTTCAGAGATACTGGAGCCAGTGTGACCTCAGTCCGGTGTCACCTGGTGTCTGAGAAGCAAGTAGTCCCAGGAGCATTCCACCAAGTAGTTGCTGTCGACAACTCGGAGCGCCAGTGTATGGTGGCGCAGGTTCCCTTTGAATGGGGGGTCTCAGGTCCCTTGAGGGTGGTTGTGAGCCCTACCATGCCTGTAGATTGTCTGCTAGGGAACGACCTGGAGCAGTCCTCATGGAAGGAGGTTGAGCTCAGGTCGCACTTGGAGATGCTTGGGTTGCCAGAGTGGGCATGCGTGTCTACTCGGTCAATGGCAGCCAGAAAGGGTGATCAAGAGGACTTGGAGCCTGAAACAGTGGCCCAAGTCCCTGCCAAGAGAAAGGGCAGGGGCGCGGGAAACCGGCCCCCGAAGTTCCCACGGACCGGGAGGAGGCGGACCTCGAGGGGGACGCCCCGGTGCCTACAGGGGAGCAAGTAGCCGAACTGGGAGACATCTCTGAGCTGACCCATTGGCAGCAAGAAGGGGGTCCCACCAGGGAGGAGTTCTGCAGGGAGCAGAACGAGTGCCCTACTCTGGAGGGTCTGCGGCGGCAGGCTGCAGACCAGGCAGCTGGTAATCAGTCCGGGTCACATCTGATCTACTGGGAGAGTGGTCTCCTATACAGTGAGCCTAAGGTTGCTGAGCCTGGGTCAGCCCGTGTGCTAGTGGTACCCCAGCGCTTCAGGACCTTCCTACTGGGTCTGGCTCATGACGTGCCTTTGGCAGGACATTTGGGGCAGGACAAGACCTTTGACAGGCTTGTCACCCACTTCTTTTGGCCCCAAATGCGAAGGCAGTCAGATGCACACTGTAGGTCTTGCCAAACTTGCCAGGCAAGTGGTAAGAGTGGGAGGAAGGTCAAAGCTCCTCTCCAACCTTTTCCTGTAGTTGGAACACCCTTTGAAAGGGTAGGGATGGATATTGTGGGGCCACTGGATCCCAAGACAGCCATGGGCAACAGGTACATCCTGGTCTTGGTGGACCATGCCACCCGGTACCCGGAGGCAATCCCTCTCAGGACAACGACGGCGCCAGTGGTGGGCCGGGCGTTAATGGGGATCTTTTCCCGTGTGGGATTCCCCAGAGAGGTGGTTTCTGATAGGGGGACCAATTTCATATCGAAGTATATGACATCCCTGTGGAAGGAGTGTGGGGTAACCTACAAGTTCACCACTCCTTACCACCCACAAGGAAACGGTCTGGTGGAGAGATTCAACCAGACCTTGAAAGGCATGATCAAGGGTCTAACAGAACCCATGAGGCGTAAGTGGGACGTCCTCTTGCCATGCCTACTCTTTGCATACAGGGAGGTGCCTCAGAAGTCTCTTGGGTACAGCCCCTTTGAGCTCCTGTATGGCCACCCTGTCAGAGGACCTCTGAGTTTGGTAAAGGAAGGCTGGGAGGCAGCTCCCAGGAAAACTCCCCAGGATGTATTTAGCTACATGCTGGCCTTTAGAAACCAAACTGCCCGCTTCAGGAAACTCGCTCAGGCGAACCTAGAAGCAAGCCAGGAAGAAATGAAGAGATGGTATGACCAGAACGCCACTCTGGTCGAATTTCAACCTGGGCAGAAAGTGTGGGTAATGGCCCCAGTGGCACCTTGTGCCTTGCAGGACAAGTGGACTGGGCCATATGAGGTAAAGGAGCGCAAAAGTGACGTCACCTACCTGGTGGATTTGCAGGCTCCAAGGAACCCGTTAAGGGTCCTTCACGTGAACCGCCTCAAGCCCCACTTCGAGAGGTCCGAAGTGAGTATGCTCTTGGCGACAGATGATGGGGTGGAAGAGGAGAGCGAGCCTCTCCCTGACCTCCTGTCTACCAAGGAGCATGATGGGTCAGTAGAGGGTGTGATCCTCTCCCCTACTCTGACTCAGGAGCAGCAGGGGGACTGTCGCCAGTTGTTGGGACAGTTCGCCCCACTGTTCTCTCTGACCCCCGGTGTTACTCACTGGTGTACCCATGACGTGGACACTGGTGACAGCCATCCTGTGAAGCACAAGATTTACAGGTTGACTGACCGGGTCAGAGCCAGCATCAAGGAGGAGGTCTCTAAGATGTTGGCGTTAGGGGTGATTGAGCCCTCCCACAGTCCTTGGGCCAGCCCAGTGGTCTTGGTCCCAAAGGCTGCGGCGCCCGGTGCCACTCCAGAACTCCGGTTTTGTGTGGACTACCGTGGGCTCAATGCCGTCACCAGGACTGACGCGCACCCCATCCCCAGAGCTGATGAGCTCATTGATCGGTTGGGAGCTGCCCGGTTCCTCAGCACGTTTGATTTAACGTCTGGGTACTGGCAGATTGCCTTAACCGATGGGGCCAAGGAGAGATCAGCATTCTCAACCCCAGAAGGTCATTACCAGTTCCGGGTGATGCCCTTTGGGTTGAAGAATGCCCCTGCCACCTTTCAGAGGTTGGTCAATCAGGTGTTGGCTGGGCTGGAGGATTTCAGTGCCGCCTACCTGGATGACATTGCTGTGTTCAGTTCCAGCTGGGAAGAACATTTACAGCACCTTGGGAAAGTGTTGAGGGCTCTGCAAGGTGCAGGCCTCACGATCAAGGCCAGTAAGTGCCAGATCGGGCAGGGTTCTGTGGTGTACTTGGGGCACCAGGTAGGAAGCGGCCAGGTGGCGCCCCTACAACCCAAGATTGACACCATTCTGGCTTGGGAGCCCCCAAGACCCACACAGAGGTGAGAGCCTTCTTAGGTCTCACCGGCTACTACCGGAGATTTGTTAAGGGCTATGGCACCATCGTTGCCCCCTTAACAGAGCTGACCTCTAAGAGGCAGCCCAGGAAAGTGATCTGGACTGAGTCCTGCCAGAAAGCTTTTGATGCCCTGAAGGCAGCCATGTGCACGGCGCCCGTGCTCAAGGCACCTGACTTCTCCAAAGAATTTGTCGTGCAGACTGACGCTTCAGAGCATGGTGGGGGAGCGGTGCTCTCACAACTGAACGAAGAGGGCCTGGATCAGCCTGTAGTCTTCCTTAGCAGGAGACTACTTCCCAGGGAACAGAGGTGGAGTGCCATAGAAAGGGAAGCTTTTGCTGTGGTCTGGGCACTGAAGAAGTTGAGACCATACCTGTTTGGGACTCACTTCCGGGTTCAGACAGACCACAGGCCCCTCAGATGGTTGATGCAAATGAGGGGTGAGAATCCAAAACTGCTGAGGTGGTCCATCTCCCTACAGGGAATGGACTTTACGGTGGAACACCGTCCTGGTACAGAACACGCCAACGCAGATGGTCTGTCCAGGTTCTTCCGCCTTAGTGAAGAGAACTCCAATGGGGTTGGGTAGTTCTCCCTACTTTCAGCTGGAGGGGACATGTGTTAGACTTGGCATCTTTTGGCGTGTTTCCCTGACTTTTTGCTTTCTGACCTCCCGGTTTTGACTCTGTTTTTGCTGGTGTGATGATTCTGCGCACTTTCCTCACTGCGGTCCAGTGGGAAAGTGAAAGTGCTCCTGTATAAAATGTGTTATGGATTGGTGTTTCCATGATTGGCCTATTTGGTTTATCTGTCAGTCCCTTGTAAAGTGCACTGCGAGTGCCAGGGCCTATAGACCAAATGCTGTTGGTGGGCTGCAGCACTGGATTGTGCCACCCACGCAAACAGCCCGTAAAATGTAACTCGGGCCTGCCATCGCAGAGCCTGTGCGCAGCCTGGGGCTGCCATGTCGACTTGGCAAGTGCACACACTTGCAAGTCCCTAAACCTTCCCTTTGCTACATGTTAGTCACCCCTAAGGTAGGCCCAAGGTACCCCTGTGGGCAGGGTGCGGTGTAGGCGAAAGGTAGGACATGCCCGGGTGTGTGCGGCATGTCCTGATAGTGAATTACAGCCTAGTTCGTTTTTCACTATTGCAAGGCTACCTGTTCCCCCTAGGCCAGAACGGGCGGTTTTGATTATTACAGTATATAATCCTAACTGACCCCGGGAACATGGTAGAAATTCGAGTTTAGTATGCCTGGACTCAGAATGATAAAATGCAGCTTTTAGTAAGGTTGGTTTTAACATTCTGTGTTTGAAAATACCACTTTTAGAAAGTGGGTATTTTCTTGTCTAACCATCCAAGCCTGCCTCTGCGAGATTGTGTATTCCTTGTCTGGAATGTGAGTGACAGGGGCTGGGGGATGCCAGGAGACAGGGTGAGTCAGCGCAGGGCTGAATAGCCAGATCGACCTGTAGATGGGTGGGAGGGGTCGCACCTGGGCCCTGAATAGGACAGTGCCTTCCCTCCACAATGCTGGCTCCACCTCCTGTGGTGCGTCTGATGTCCCTGGCCTACTCACTGAAAGAAGGGACGGAGACTTGTCAACAAAGTGCTCCAGAACTGGTTTGGACTAGGCGAAGGCCTCTCTGCCTTCAGAGAACAAAGGAATTTGGGATATAAATATTGGGGCCCTGACCCCATGAATTTAGATCTCGCTGGAATCAAGGAACCTGCCAAGACGAAGAGCTGGAAGAGCTGCCAGGAGGAGTACTGCCCCGTTGCTGCTTTGGTGGGTTGGCCTGCAGTTGCTGCTTCTGTCTTGGGCAGTGAAAGGACTGGACTGAACTTTCTACAATCTTGTGCTGAGTATCTCCAAGGGCCAGGAACCGAGCTGGCCTCCTGTTAAGAAGTCTCAGGGACTACAAAGACTTCACAAGCCTCTGGGTACCGCTTCTGGAACGCTGTTTCAGTTGCCACAGAGGAAGGGAACTGCAACCGACTCCGTCAACCGAGTCCATCCCTGGCCGGTGACCTGTTTGCACCGCAGACCGCATCGCCCCGCTTCGCATCGCAACCCTGGTCTCACCGTGGGCGACGTCCGACGCCGCCAACATCGAGCCGCTGCTTGCACCGTGACCTGTGGGCACCGCAGTTCGCATCGCATCGCTTCACTGGGCCAGCCGGACCAGACCGACACTGTCGCTGCAACTGGCTCAAGAGTCGAGACCGCACCGCATTTGGGGCACCGCTCGCACGTCTGCGACGCACCGCTCCGACTCGCACCGCTGTCCGACGCCAGCTCCCGCACTCCGGCTAGGTCGCCTGCATCGCAACCTGTCAGCACCGCATCGAGCATCGTCTCGCCCTGCATCGCACGCCTTGGACTCACCGACTCCGTCTGCCCGACGCTCATCGAGCCGCTGCCTGCACCGCATCGAGGGACACCGCACCCTGCATCGCTCCGTCTTGCACCGCAACCGCGACGAACGCCGACCGGCTCGTACACTCCGTACCAGCCACAACGAGAAAGGTACTGTAACCGAGTCTGTTCATGACTCTGCTGGCCCGTATCGACGCGGTCGGCTGGAACTGTTAGACTCTGTGGTTTTCAGCATCACGGTAGGCTCGGACGGAGCTACCGACTCGTACGAACTTTGCTTTTGTGCTATTCTTGCAAAGAAGAAGTTATCGTATCAAGCATTCATTTTCAAAGTACAGTATTGTGGATTTTTGTAGTAATTGGTCTTGTCTTGAGTATATAAAATATTGGTTATTTTTCTAAACTGGTGTGGTGTCCGTTTGTAGTGCTTACACTGTATTACTGTTGGTTATGTGCAAATGCTTTACACACTGCCTCTGAATTAAGCCTGACTGCTCGTGCCAAGCTACCACGAGGGTGAGCAGGGGTTACTTCACGAGTGTAACAACCCTTACCCTGACTAGGAAGAAGGGTCCCTACTTGGACAAAGGTGCAAGCCCTTGCCAACTAGAGATCCCATTTCTAACACACCTACTACCTAAAATTTCCATTTACACCTTTTAATTTATATTCCTTCCACATCACAACTGTTCACCCACTTTCATGCCATGTCTGTTTAAACTACTGCACTCCAGTCTACGACACACTACTCTATGCCACCCCACTCTGTCACTCCACCATATGCTATTCCAGTCTATGCCACTCCATGTCACTCCAGTATACGCCAGTGCAGTCTACTCTGATCCACTGCATACCACTCCACTCTACACCAATCTATTTTACGCAAATCGACTACTCCACTGTACGCTATTACTCTCTATGCCACTCAATTCTACGACACTCCAATCAACACGACTCCACTGTACGCCCCTCCACTCTACGTCACTACATTGCATGCTATTCAACTCTATGCCACACCACTCTATGCCACTCCAGTCTACGTCACCCCACTACATGCTATTCCACTGTACGCCGCTCCACTCTATGCCAATCACTATATGCCACTGCACTTAACGACACTCCACAGTATGCTATTACACTGTACACCACTCCATTCTATGCCACTCCAGTCTATGCCCCTCTTCTCTACGCCACTCCCCTGTATGCTATTTCACTGTACGCCACTCTACTCTACTCCACTGTATGCCACTCCACTGTGCGCCACTACACTGAACGCTGTTCCACTCTACATCACTTCATACTATGCTGCTCCACTGCATGACACTCCACTGTATGACATTCCACAGCACTCCACTTTATGCCACTAAACTCTACGCTATTCCACTTTACACCACTCCACTTTATGCCACCCCACTCTACGTTATTCCATTGTACGCAAATCCACTCTATACCACTACACTCTACACCATTCAATATTCAACTCCACTCTATGCCATTCCAGTCTACGCCACTCCACTGTATGCTATTCCACAGTACGCCACCACTCCATTCTATGCTAATCCACTGTACACTGCTCCACTATACACCACTCCACGAATTTACACTGTACACCACTCCATTCTACGCCACTCCAATGTATGCTCTCCACTCTACACCACACCACTGTACGCTATTCCACTCTACACCACTCCACTCTACGCTACACCACTGTATGCCACTAAACTCTATGCTATTTCACTTTATGCTACTCCACTCTACACCACTCCACTCAACCCTATTACACTCTATGCTATTCCACTCTATGCCACTCCTCTCTACACCAATCCACTGTACGCTATTTCTCTGTACGACACTCCACTGTACGCAATTACAGTGTACACCATTCCAGTCTACGCCACTACAATGTACGTCACTCCACTCTATGCTACTCCACTCCACACTACTCCACTGTACACCACTTCACTCAAAGCTATTCCACTCCACGCCACTGCACTCTATGCCACTTCACTCTTCGTCAGTCCAGTCCACACAACTCAGCTGTGCGCCACTCCACTCTACCTTACTCCACTCTTCACTATTTCACTGTATACCACTTGACTCTACGCCAATCCACTCTAGGCCACTCCACTCTTAGCTATTCCACCATATGCCACTCTGCTCTATGCCACTCGACTGTACACCACTACACGGAATGCTATTCCACTCTACATCACTCCACTGTGCATTATTCCACTCTGCACCACCCCACTCTACGCCATTCCACTCTACACTATTACAATGTACACCACTACACTTTACCCCACTCTACTCTTCAAAACTCCACTCTACGTTATTAGTGTATTGAACTCACAAGCCATGCTACATTAATTATAACTTGTCAATCTACCATGCACTGTGTTCTCAGAAATGGTGTAATTTGCAATGGCATAAGTGTTGTTGTAAATGCCATTATTTTAGATGGTATAAGTGATATAATGTAAAAGGGTATAAACAGTGCATGGAGAAGGTGCAAGTTATAGTTAATGTAGGTTAGCTACCTAGTTCAATACACTGTGTATGGAGGTGCGCCAATTATAATAATTTGAAAGTATTGTGTAAATTATAAGTTAAAGGGATAGGTATAACATTAACATTTCTAATTTGTGTGTAGTTTAAGTTTGATTTGTATCTAAAGAATAAATAAAGTTTTAATAATTTAAAGGTGGTGCGTAATTTATAAATGTAATGTTTGTGCAGTTTAAGTTTGATTTTTATAGAAAGAATAAATAAAGTTTTCCTAACTATAACACCTTTGTTTTTTTCAGAGTATATATATATATATATATACACATACATACATACACACACACACACACACATATATATAAAATCCCATCTCAAATTTCTTTATAATAGGCGACTTGTGAAGTACCTAGTTGACTAATATAAAGAAATGACGTAGACGCTCAACTGTAATAACTTATTACAGTTGAGTTCTGACATCACAATACCTGCTTGCGGAAAGACAGGTCAGGTCATGGAGTGCAATTAAAGTAGCTGTTTAAAGAAGGAAAAACATTTTTTTTTCTTCTGCTCTGCTTCTCTTGATGTACAGTGACAAGCAGAAAGGAGATATTTATGGCAACATTTTTATTTTTGCACTTATCAGGTAATTGTAGAAAGGTTACAATCTTTCTGCTACTGTGAGGTCATGGAACTCCTCTGTGACTTGCAATATCCTTATAAAGTACAGTAGGGGTAAGTTATTGCAAATATAGCCCATATATATTTTACACTTACCACCTGCCATCCAAATTAGGGCTGAAGAAGTCCGGCCTAAAGGCAATGTGAACTAACTGTAACTCTAAAATTACAGATCTGAATTAATTGTACAGCAAATTACCAAATCTGACCAAAATAGCGCACACTGTGCACGTAGATGTTCTAAATAATAACTGTTTCCTCATATTTGAATAAATACTAGTTCATCATACTGGAATTCCTGGTGCTGGAACTTGGAATGTGAGCGGTGCTGCCGTGGGAGTGGGCGGTGTAGTGAGAAAATGTATCTACGTATTATGACTTGATGGCCACATGTTCAACTCCAGGTAGGACCACTCAGGCTTTCGTCATTTTGAGGTAGATAAAATGAGTACCATTGAGTTGGGTAAAATAACCATTTGTTATTTAAATGCCAAGGTACCCTTGAGCGTCAAAGTGCGCCTTAGAAATACAAAATATGTACAAAGCTATTTTTTTAAATTAACAATAAAGAGGTCTCTGTATGTTTTTCTTGCCATATGCAATGTTTTTTCAAAGACAAGCTGTCAACCAAGGCTGACCAGCTGCTTAGAATTATTTTAACATTGTGGTTTCTTGTCTTTCTTTGCATTCTGTAACTTGGCCCTGGTGAAAATATTGCTGGAGTTAAGGAGTGTGAAAAAAAGATGGCTGGAGTATATCTATAATTTACATAATATATGTAAAAAAAACATCTGCTTGGTTCACAAACTACACTTTTAAGTATTTCAAAAAATATCAGCAACACTGAAACATGGTTGCACTTGCTGTGAGACCCACGTTATGTGAGCACGTAATAGTGCACCCAGTAAATACAGCTGGAGTGCAGATAACATGGTGATATTAATCAAAGTGCACTGTTGGACCTCACACTACTCCCGACTTGCACTAAACAGGGAAACTCTGAGTGCAATTGTTTTCTAAGTAGCATTTGGATTTTTTACAACTTTATGTTTTTTGTGAGCTGATGTGACTCACTGGTCAGCTCCCCTACCTACTCTCAAAACGGTTCCAGACCACTGTGGAATAATGCCTAAACCCTAAATATTTCACTTGCCTGCCTTATTTATATACATTGGCTTGAGCCTCTTAACGTGTCCGTGGTTTCCTGGACAATCGCCTTGCCAGCCAGCTGGGCGCAAGCAGCTTAACTTTCTGCAGCAGTAGCGTGTCTCTGCCTTCAGGGACTCCGGAGAACCGCGTTTCACTGCAGCTGCACACCGGCCTTGCCAAGTCAGGTCCCCGCAGAGAGAGAGCGGGACCCCACCAGCGTGCTGTCAGCTGGGCCTCACAGACAGCTCCTGTCAATGGCTGTCATAGTGGACTCGAGGCACAGGGAATGATGCGGTTCAGCAGTGACCAGGGAGGCTCTCAGGAGCTAATTCGGGGGTTCTCCGCCGGTGGCAGCAGCGCCCGCGCTGTACGTGAGACTGGCCGGCAGCATCCACCCTAGCAGCCAGGTTAACAGCAGCGCGCGCTGTATGCGCGCCTGCCCTCCAGCATCCACCCTAGCAGCCGTCCGAGCCCCTGGCAGACAGATTACCAGCAACGAGGCTTCCCGGATGCGCTGCCTGTGAGCTTGGTGCAAAGTAATGTGAGACACGAAACGCACTATACGTTCGCGAGCAGGTAGACAGAAACGAAAGACCTGAGGGCAGGCGGTGAAGTAGCTCAGTGAGTTCAGCTTTCCACGCCCGTAGTCTCCGTCTCCTTCTTTTTACTCTCGAATAATGTGGCAAGGTAGTCACGTGTCATTTGTGTCTGTTTAATAAAAATGTGGATTAACACCCCATTAAAATCCGTACTGCAGACGTCTCTCTGCGCAATGAGATTGGGGTGCAAATTTAAGGCGTGTTTATGCAATTTCTCACTTTACAACCCACACTTTAGATTTTTTTAAAATAATGTCTAAAATGAAATGGTAGGTAGGTTTGACGTGAAAAGTTACGTAAATATTTCTCAGACACCAATAAAATGAAAATTAAACTTGGATTAAAAAATGCTACATTTTACTAAACACCATCCTTGGTTGAAAAAAAGCTGAGAGAAGTTGAACGTAGAGAGACAATATGCGATAAAAGACGTCAATAAGTAGAAAAGAAACGAAAGAAAAGGGGCGAAACGACAATAAATCCAACGAGAAGAAAGAGTTTCACAGGCAAGGTGAGGAAGAAGGTGAACGGCAGAGCCGCCGACAGGTGAAATCAATGCAGGTATCAGAAGGTGAGCCCGTGGGGCTGGCCGGGCTCGGGGCAGTGCTCTGCAGAAGGGCTGGAGTCTCAGGCACGGAGTAACTCTGCATAGCCAGAGCGGCCGGGGCTTGGCCAGTGCAGATTGGCTGCCGGCTAATCCTCCAGGGCTTTTTTGTAAAACTAAGAGGTGGGTGGTGCTAAGAGATCTCCTGGAGTGTGTAAGGAGCGTGGACGCCAGGAGCCAGCACAGACTCAGGCACTGCTGGTGCAAGCACGGAGGCTCTGGCTGAAGCACCGGCATTCTCCCAGAGTGGGGGGTGAGATGTGTTTGGGGAGGAACAGGTTTAGATAATAAAAGAACAGGGATTGGTGCTCGCATCTGTGAAGCCCGACTTCTTGGTAAGAGCATCTCTGTGGTGCAGCAGAGAGGACCGGCCCCCCCCCCCCTGCCTGTACCAGCCATGCAGCGGCCACGGAGCCTCGCGGCCTGGGCGAACCCAGCCCCCCTGCTGCTGGGGCTTCTGGTCTGCGCCGCCGCCGAGGAGTACGACTACTACAGCTGGCAGCTGGACAACTTCCAGAACGGGCGCTTCTACAGCAAGCAGAGCCAGTGCGTGGACATCCCCAGCGACCTGCAGCTCTGCCACAACGTGGGCTACAAAAAGATGCGCCTGCCCAACCTGCTGGAGCACGAGAGCATGCCCGAGGTGAAGCAGCAGGCGGGCAGCTGGGTGCCCCTGCTGGCCAAGCGCTGCCACACGGACACGCAGGTCTTCCTGTGCTCGCTCTTCGCGCCCGTCTGCCTGGAGCGGCCCATCTACCCCTGCCGCTCCCTCTGCGAGGTGGTGCGGGACAGCTGCGCGCCCGTCATGGAGTCCTACGGCTTCCCCTGGCCGGAAATGCTCAGCTGCAGCAAGTTCCCCCTGGACAACGACCTGTGCATCACGGTGCAGTTCGGCAGCAAGCAGGTCACCCCGCCCCCAGGTAGGGACTCTCTCTGAAGTTCTTCCCCAAACCACTAGAGCAATCATAGTTATATTCCGAGTAATATTCGTTATATTTTATATGATGTATTTTGATTCATTGAAAAGCCGAAAGCAATGTTTTTGATATTACACAAAATAATGCATTGCATACATATTAAGGTCATGATAAGGTACCACAGAGGCCTGTGAAGTTGCAGGGAGCGCTTATACGATGAACTGTGGGGTTTGCAGTGTTTTTGTTTTCCAAAAAAAAGAGGATTGTCGGCATCTTTGTCTTGCGTGTCGTGTTTTGTTGCGGATGTACCGGTGGCAGTACGGGCATTGCCAATCGGAGTATATGTGGTTTAGACCATTGGTACACATATAAGGGGCACCATTATTGGATAACCTAATCACACAGTTGTGATCTCACAGTGAATCAAAAGTAAGGGCATTGAGTTCAGTAGATTTTAGGTGCATAATTGAGCAATCGTAACAGTTTTGATAATATTAAGCCAATATATTGGGTTTGCTACCACAGATTTTCCAGCGACATCAGTTCTATTACCCAACTCAGTGATGCTCTAGACTCCTTAAAAACAGTGTTTGTTCTAATGCACACCTGCGCCTTCCAAAATGAACTTCGATGGGGGTATCCGGAACTGATCAAAACATGCCAAGGCGGAGGGGACTCCCCTTCCATGCCTCCTCCTAATTTTAATTAAGAAGGGATTACAAAACCCATTTTGGGGCCAGATAGGTTTTCCAACTCATAAAATGGGGTTATAAATAGAAAAAAAGGCATTTTATGGTTGCAAACCATGTGATTTTGCAAACAGCAGGATTTGGGAATGCAAAATGGCTTTGTATATCAGACTCTAGCTTAGCTAATAGGGCTCACGGATTCACTTCTAGGCATTCTTGCAAACATATGGACTGGCCGATGGACGGTATCACAAAAATGACAAACATTAGCCCATGGAGGATTATGCTTATGTTTTGAAGTAATTTCCAACTCTAATGGAATTCTCAAATAAATGCAGGACTATTGTTGAAAAACTCTGATAGTCGTTGCTGTCCAGGAGCACTCACATGCATCAAATGTATGCGTGAAAATGTCTCTCCAAGTGGAAAACCCTACCTACAGAAAAATGCTGCCAATGTGCATTTGTACATTTAAATTTGTCTTTGCTTTTCTCCAGAGTGAACGTATTTTGCCCTCTGGCGATACACCCTTAACTCTCGGGGTGCAAACCTACAGTATGCTGATCCGAGGCACCCATAATTAGGCCCTAGACGATAGTGGTGATTGTCTTTTGAGCTGCAGTGTAAATTCTATTGTTTGTATTACTAAGGGTGAGGATGAGTAGTGTGTGGTGAGTGATTGGGCGAAAGAATGCCAGGGTGAGTTGGTAAGAGTGAATGAGTGATTTAGTTGGTATGAGTGAGTTCATCACAATCCGTTTTATTGGATTTTCTAAAAGAACCCATAACTGCATATCATACAAAAATATATCACACATTTCAGAATGATAAAAACAGTAAACAGCTGAACATTAAAAAGTGGGTTAGGAAACATCATTACAGTGTAGTCCTACTTTCCTTAGCCGCATCACAGTGTGAGTGACTTTATGCACAGTACACATTGGTGAACTAACCAGCCATGTGTTTTGTGCAAGCAACTCTACACCAAACAGCCACTGTGCTATAATTGTCCTTTGGACAGTGTGATGTTAGTTGAAGGGAGTGTAATCCTTGATGTTGGTAAAACATTCTTGCTGCTAACAAGATGGAACATACATTTTTTTGTTGCAGTTTTGAGGTACTTGCTGATGAAGAGGTTATCGAAATCTTCCCTGGTCTGACAATATCAAGCAAACTCAACTAGGCGAACACCCAGCCATAGCGCAGTGCGATCCACCACCCAGCCATAGCGCGGTGTGATCCACCACCCACCCACAGCACGGTGCGATCCACCACCCACCCAGCCACAGCGCGGTGCGATCCACCACTCACCCAGCCATATCGTGGTGCGATCCACTACCCACCCAGCCATAGCGCAATGTGATCCTCCACCCACCCAGCCATAGCACGGTGCGATCCACCACCCACCCAGCCATTTCGTGGTGTGTTCCACCACCCACCCAGCCGTAGCGCGGAGTGATCCACCACCCAAACCTGTTGTTGCGTGTTGCAGTCCACCACCCATCCAGCTGTAGCAGGGTGCAATCCACTAACCACCCATCTGTAGTGTGGTTCAATCCACCACCCACCCGTAGCGCGGTGCGATCCACTACCCACCCAGCCGTTGCACGGTGTGATCCCCCAGCCACCCAGCCATAGCGCTGTGTGATCCAGCACCCACCCACCCCTAGCATGGTGTGTTCCACCACTCACCAGCTGTAGTGTGGTGCGATCCACCACCCACCCTGCTGTAGCGCTGTGCGATCCACCACCCATCCAGCTGTAGCACGGTGCAATCCACCACTCACCTAGCCGTAGTGTGGTGCAATCCACCACCCACCTAGCCGTAGTGCAGTGTGATCCACCACCCACCTAGCCGTAGTGCAGTGTGATCCACCACCCACTCAGCCGTAGCGCGGTGCGATCCACCCAGCCGTAGCGCGGTGCGATCCACCCAGCCATAGTGCGGTGTGATCAACCCAGCCGTAGCACTGTGCGATCCACCACCCACCTAGCCGTAGCGCTGTGCGATCCACCACTCACCCAGCCGTAGTGCGGTGCGATCCACTATCCACCTAGCCGTAGCTCTGTGCGATCCACCACCCACCTAGCCGTGGCGTTGTGCGATCCACCACCCACCGAGCCATAGCACGGTACGATCCACCACCCATCCAGCCATAGCGCGGTGCGATCCACCACCTCTTCCCTCAGCACCATGCTCACGCTGAGGTGACTGGCACAGCTTTGACCCATCAAAGCCCTATCATGATCCCATTCTGTGTGGCACACCAAGATAGATAGCGTCTCTGCCCTTCTTTTTTCTATCTGCAGTGCATACATTAACTCGAAAAATCTCCGAGTTAGTGCAGGGGCTTCAAGCAGCATGGCTCGGAAACACAAGGCGGTGCTTGCCTCTTCACGTTTCCAAGCTGTGCTGTTCCACGCGGGCCTTTAAGTGTGTTAAGTAAATTGATGCTGTCTTTTCAGTTGTGCGAACAGCAGCACAAGCTTTAGTTAAATGATGGCCTATATTTTTGTAAAACATTTTATTAACATTTTCAGGTGAGACATGCACGATTCACCCGGCTTTGCAGCATCTGAATGAAACCAAGCAGTGCGACCGAGGCATCCTGCCAGAGCCTGCTTACAGACATGAATCCATCGATGTATGGAGCCCTCGGTCTAGGCCTGCTTGTCTATAAAGAGGAAAGAGCTAAAATGCTAAAGCGAGAGGCCCCCATGGGCCACTGTTGGTGCCATTCTTGTCCCTGAGGAGGGCAAAGCCCCCCCTCACACCTGCACGAAAGGCCAAGACTCAGAAGTGAGCGAGCGATTGTGTGAGTCAGATCTGGTGGCTTGAGGGACTGATGCCTTCACTCCAGTGATCTCTCTTAGACTCTGTGGACACAGATTTGAAAACTGCTGAGCTTTCTCAGGTTTTCAACCTTCTGAGGAGTGCCATGGAGTTTGGCAGCAATAAATATGGGCCACATGTCCCAGGATCACTTCTGCGTTAAATGTGCGCTCTATGATGCATGGGTGGATGTGACTGAGGAGATGAGTGAGCGGTGGCTTCAGGGTGCGGACCAGAGAAGAGGAGCTGGAAATATTCTGCTTTAAGGCATCGGTAACATTTCTCCGAACACATTACGTTTGTCCTATGGCCTGAGGTCCTGCAGCATTCCACACCAGGTCCACGCTTCCCTAACACAGTGTGGCCGCTCAGAGAGTGGAGCTGTGCTGTAGAGATCTGTGTACAACTTGCAAGACATACCTTCTTATGCAGGCAGGGCATGCCCGCTGTCATCCCACGAGGTTGATAAAATGAGTACCACCGATGGGGGTAATAATAACAAGTGCCAGTGACGGGGCTAATCGTGAAACCTATTCTGTAGGTGCCGAGGTAGGGTTCAGGTTGCGTTGAGTGCGCATCGAAGCCAGATTGGCACCACACGCTGTTCAAGCTGTTGGCATCAATCTCCGATGGAGGAAGTCTGGGGATTTTTGTCCCTATTGTGCAAGCTGACTGTGTCAGGGTGCTATTATATCACTATTTCACACGAGTATGCGATGGCCACAGTGGGGTTGCATCCCCTTTTCACCCTTAGTGTCAGCCATCAGGCAATTAAAAGTGCTAATAACTTTCACCGCCACGCTATTTTCTATCTCAGAAGTCAGCAACATGTTTTCAGGCACCATTCTCACTTTCTGTAGCCAGTCAGAAAGTAGGAGAAATTTGCAGAAGGCCTTTGATTTCTGAGTTGGTCATTAGACATTTTAACTGGACACCCCGACTCCACCCGACAGTCCTGCAGCCTCCTTGAGGTGGCATAGCTGACAGTGACGCGTTTCCTGTCGGATTCACTGCCTTTTTTTTTTTATTTTTGCAGTTTTATATAGGGCGAATTCGACCCGAAGGTATTGGAGCGCTTTACATGAGCACCAGTTACGTTATACAAGGACACACTCCTTTTTGGTAGGCACAGGGAGATTGAGTGATTTGCCCAGAATCACAGGAAGCTAAGCCGGCGCCAAGGCTCGAACCTGGTTCCCCAACAAAAATCGGCACCTCTGACCGTTACGCCACATCCGCTGCCATTTTGTGACCCAAGCAATCATGTCTTATCTGAGCCGGCGCATAACAGCTCATCCTGCAGCACAAGCACATGCTTTACTTTACTCTTATGTATTTGCTACGTATTTTGGGGCGTATGAACACAAAAGTTATAATATCTACGCAACTCTTAACTGTGTAAGCAACTGCAGTGCCAACCACTTACACAGGTGCAGGACCGAGGACACATATGCACCTATCCCCAGAGTTGGCTTCACACAGAGGGTTTTGGATTGGGTGACCAGATTTTGAGAAGCAAAAGCTGGGACAGGTCAGACATAAAATCAGAACTAAAGCCTTTCGTGTTACTTTTATGTCTGGCCTATCCCGGTTTTTGCATAGCCATGTAAGTGTGTGTGTGTGTGTGTGTATATTTGTGTGTGTGTGTGTGTGTGTGTGTGTGTGTGTGTGTGTGTATGTATGTATGTATGTATATATATATATATATATATATATATATATATATATATATATATATATATATATATACGGATGTTTTATAGCCGACACACACCCCGTGAGTGCAACCGCTTCCCGGTTGCACCCGTCGCGAGTTCGGCTGGCCCCAGGTGGAATACTGCTTTGTGTATATATATATATATATATATATATATATATATATATATATATATATATATATATATATATTTCCAAGGCTACTTTATAAAACATTAGGGGCTACATTTACTAAGATTTAGTAATGGTTGCGTCACAATCGACCCAGAATCTTTATTTACTAATTTACTTTCCAGCGCAAAACTTGTTTTGCACTGGAAACTCACTTTAAAAAGAAGCGCAAAGCACTGATTTGCATTACTTATCGCCAAGGGGTTGTTCCATGGCTGGTGCATGGGTGTTCCCATGCAACCAACCATGGTTTTTGACGTGAAACCCTATTTACTAAAAAAAAGTAAAAAGGGGTTTTGCTTCAAAAAATAGCGCCCACTTCAACCAGGCACTATCACAGTGAAATACTTTTATTTGTCCTTTCTTTTCCGACTTTGCCATTGTGCTGCACTATACAGCACACATACAAGGTTGGAAAAGTTTTAAAGTTAGTCTAAGCACAGTAGGATATACTTCCAGTACAAAACCTATGCTAGACTTCATGCAGGCACCCTTACACTATGGTGCAAAGGTGTGTGAGTGGCGCACAGCAGCACATTTCTGAAACCGGCGCTAAGGAGAGGGGAGAAGAGTGCCATATTTCTTTAAATATGGCACTCTCCTGCTTTCTCCTTCTCAGGCCAGTAGCGGCTATGGACAAAATTGATTTTTGTAGGTTTTGGACGACTGTCGCTGAAGGCCAAGAATGAAAACTCAAATAATTGTAGTGATCTGACACAGTAAATATTCATCGGACCTCTTGGCCTTGTCTTTTAATCGGCCCCCCTGGTCTCTGGCTACCTGGTCGTGAGGCACTCTGCCAGATTTCATTCCTTCACATGCACACATTCAGGTCAGTTCGAGGAGTTTAAAGAGAGGTAACAAGAGCTCTTCAGCGAGCAAAATTTTACTGCAGAGAAAAACCATGTTGTGAGAGCCCTAAAACAAAAATACAAAAATCATCCCTTATTGGAACTGACTTTTAAACATTTTCAAGCATGAAACATGATGTTTCTACTAATGGGATCAGGAGAAACTATTTTGAGAATGCAATATTTTTTTCAGTTTATCACTTGCTGGAAATAAGCACACTCTGTTATAAAAGCTGGCTTTTCATTTTGGATGAACTGAAATTTTCCCAACCAAAATAGATTTTTCAAGGAAATAAAAACATAATTTTTTGTTTTTGATTCTTAGGGGCGATTACAATGCGGCCGGTAAAGGCTCCAACCTGCTGTCGGAGCCTTCAGGGCCGCATCGTAATGGGCCGTTCGGTTTCCTTTCCGACTAACTCATTATGATGGAAGCGGTCGGGAAGGAAACCGGCCGGTCATTCCGGCTGGCTTCCGACGGGCTCGGAGAGCCCGTCCACCAGTCGGAAGCCGGCTAGTAATCTCAAGTGCAGGCCTTTCCGCTCTTGGGATTACAATGCACGGCTTCCGACATGGTTTCTATGCTAGTCTGTCCGACATGGAAACCATGTCGGAAAGCGTGTTTGGGGGCCCACCGTAGGGCCCCTTTTAGTGCACGGCCTCCGGTTGAAACAGAAACAACATTACTGGGGGTTACGGAAAGGCTGCGTCACCATCTAGATGCTGGAGATACTGTCGCACTCATACTGTTAGATCTAAGCGCAGCGTTTGACACAGTATCTCACTCAATACTAGTAAAAACACTGGGGTCACTGGGCATCTGTGGCTCAGCCTTAAAATGGCTTCTCTTTTCTGGCCAACCGCACCTTCCTAATCTTCTCCGCAACTGCCAGCTCTGACATCCACCCCTCACCCTATGGGGTGCCCCAGGGCTCCATCCTTAGCTCCTTGCTCTTTAACTTATATGTCAGACCTTTAGCTGATATTGCGGAAGATGCTGGGCTGACTCTGTTCTCCTACGCAGACGACTCCCAGATTATCTTCTCTCTCTCTCCAAAGCAAGTACCGGCGTATCAACCCCCCTTCAGCTTGGATTAGGGAAAATCGCTTCATGGATGCACACAAACCATCTAAAATTGAACGGTGAAAAAACCGAAGTCCTTATCCTTGGTAAAAACAAAGATCTCTGGGGTCCACTACATTGGCCCAGCGTGATGGGAGCACTCCCTCGTCCTTCTAGCCATGTCCATAATTTAGGCATAACCATGGACGACTCTCTCACTATGCACCACCAGGCAGTCAAGGTTACTGCTACCTGTTTCACCATCTTGAAGTGGCTCAGAAAGATCATCTGGATGTTTCCGGAGTCTACCCAGAGAACAGTGGTCCAAGCTCTTATCACCTCAAGACTGGACTACAGAAATGTTCTATATTTTGGATCCAACAAGGCTGTGACTCGCAGGTTGCAGATGGTCCAAAACTCTGCGGCTAGATTACTCTGCAAGGTTCCCAGAGCCACCTCCATTTCTAGCCACCTACGGGACTTGCACTGGCTCAGGGTGGAGAACCGAATCAAGTTCAAAGCCCTGAGCTACATGTTCAAAATCAAGATAGGTGCGGCACCACAGTATCTGCAAACTCTGGTTAGCCCCTATGTGCCTACTCGCCGCCTCCGCTCATCAACCCATGAGAACTTTACTGTACCCAGATTTAAACTATCCAGGATGGGAGGGAGATCATTTGCCTACCTTGGCCCCGTACTCTGGAACTCACTCCCCCCAGCTATCCGGAAAGAAACGGTCTACGCCCGTTTCCGCAGGTCCGTGAAGACTTGGTTGTTTAACCAGTAATCTTACTAAGCTGCTACACATTCATCCAGTCTGCCTTGGCGCCAGGAAACCCTTCTTGGGTAGCTGCCGCGCCTTCCAATTTCAATAAATAAATAAATAAATAATTGGAGGCCAAGGAGGCACCCCTGTTGATCCCTTGAGGTGCCTGCCACCGGGTGCAGGGATGAACCGCACCTCCCATTTCGCTATGGGAGCATACATTACGCCTGGTTTACGGCCGTAATGCATGCACCCATAGTGAAATATAGGAAGGCAACCGAACAGTGTTCGGTCTCATCCTAATGAGGCAGTCGGGACCGCTGACCGGGTGTCGGTCGGTCCCAGGACCGAGTCGGTGTTGGACGGAAGGAATTCCGCCCAACATCGAAATCAGGCCCTTAGTAAGTACATATTTGGTTTGTTAACCATCAATGTGCCACCTTCATCAAATACTCATAAGCTCTACTGACATAAAGGCCGGATTGTGCCACATATGTCCATTTATTACCATTGCATGCCAGGTATGCCCACCATATATCGATGATTTCGCTACCATAATGCCATAGCTGTTCCCAAAATGCCAGGAATTACCACTAATGTTCCAGGGGCAATCTCATGCCATGGATGCCCACAGGAAGACTAGAATTACAACCATAATGCCAGGCCCTGCATTATGCCAGGAGTGGGAACTGTTGTCTAAAGGGTGCCCACAAAATGCTGCTAAAATGGCCACCTTTGGCTAAGGCCAACATTACACAAAGGGTGGACACTTTGCTACAATGGATACCCACTATTATGCAATGAATCTCCACTATTATTCTGGGGCAGCACGTGCTCTGGGTGGGAATCATCATGCGTCCATGCCAACGGTATGCCAGGAATTCCCATCACTCTGCCAGGGCCTGAATGATGCCAGTCCATGGTGGCAGTGATGATAGTGGAAGCTGATAGATCTGCAGGGGTACACATCTGTTTACCAGCTACCCCTGACAGAGGTCCCTGCAGACCATGTTGTGGAAATCCTGCTCAGTCCCACGTCATTTTCTGCAGAATGTGCTCTGTTTTACTGTGCCAGATTGGGTAAGTACAGCATCCATGTGCTGTTGAAACAGTGCTCTCTTTGAGGAAACTCTGCGACACATGATCAAAGTCCCATGCATATAAGGATCAAGATATTCTTGTTTTCCTGTTCTTGGAACAACCCCCTTTGTTTGTGCTCCTGAAACCCCATTAAGGCGTCCCCTTGCTTTCAGCACTGCAGTACACATTCAGCTCTTGAATCTGCCCAGCAACTGCACCTGAATAAGACTGTTTTGAGTGCCTGTGTAGAGATACCCCTCTGCTGCCCAGCAACAGACTACTATTGCCTTGGACATCTGACCCACGACCTTTATACACATTCATCTGATTATTATCGAAGTCACAAAAAATGCTGGTGAATATAGTCCTTAGCAGGGGTTGGTTGAGAAGGTGAATTTTGAAAGCCTCACACAGACAAGTTGGGTCTTAACTTCCTGGCAGGTCTTCCCCAATTTCCCGTAAGTGGTAAATATTTGGAGAGAACTCTTAGTACTCATTTCTGTTTTGCGAGGAAGCTCTGCCCCCTTAGCTGGTAGCAGTGATGTGCCTGGAATGAACATGTGTTGCTTTTCTGCTCATGGACTTGGCTACAGGTAGGCAAAGATGGCACTGACAATGGAGGATGAGGATCTGGGTTGCCCTGACACCAAACGGACAGAGCCAAGCACTGATGACAGAGCCTGTTTGAAGGACAGACCAGGAAGAGAACCCACAGCCAGGGATCTGCAGCCCGTCTGACTGGGAACAACAACTAAAGCTTAATCATCACAAGAAATCAGAGGGCGAGCTTGAGCTACCAAAGGACCACGCCTGGTACTGAGCCTGCAGTGCCACCATACCTTGCCCTTCTTCATGCTGTCTCCTAATGTTTACTAATGTACAACTGGGCTTGGAAAGAAGTGATGAACAGTGATTGTTGCCTGGAGACATCTGTGGACTCTCTCTTGAACTTCCTGGGGTACCCATCTTTCCTGTTGTCATGCTAGTGCACACAATTAGGCATTCCACCGTTTTCCATGTATCCACCTTTCTCCCTCGTGTCTTACAACATCAGTCATGACCTTCTATCACAGTTATTTACTATTGGGATTCAAGGCCGTACCCAGGAGAGGCACCACATCTTTCTGTCTGACCAGTCTCAACAGGTGTCATCTCTCTTTTTCCTACTCTTCTGCATGGCCCGTTTTATGTGGGGTTAATTGGCCCAGTACTTTGGGATCTTTTCCATCACAAGTTACGGTAATGACAAACTTGTGAGTAAAGACTGATTCCAATGTCCCTGTAACCTCACAGATAAATGCACCCCCAGAGTCCTGCTTTTTCCATTTCAGCATCTAGAGGTAAAATCATCTCTGCACTATTAGAACAGTGGAATGTTGGGAGCTCCATCGAAGACAATGGAGTGATCACTTTTTTACACTCCACAGGTTATATTGGTCCCCTCTAAAGCTTGCCAAAATAAAGGGTAATGGAGAAGCAAAGTGTGTGAGATGTGGCGCCCCGAAAGCAGATGACATACACATATGCGCGGCCTGCCCCGTGATTCAAGAATTCTGGGGTAACGTGGGTAAGACCTTGCCTGATGTCCTGGGCACGGAGGTTGAGGTAAGCCCTTCTCTTGTTCTTTTTGGTATTATATTGAAGCCCAATGGGATGCTGGGCTTCTCGGGGTTACAGAATAAATTGGTGTTTTACTTGGTCCTTCTAGCAAGAAGGGAGATCTGTAAGTTATGGCGCCAAGCTGTACCCCCAACATGGAAAGTTTGGTGGAATACAGTAAGATATTTCAGAGATTTGGACCAAAAAGTTAATCTACATAGAGATAGAACAGATATTGGGTTATTTTGGAATTTGTTAGATTGTTTAGATTCTGCTTATACTATTAACACTGTCCAATGATTATACCTCTTGGTCAGCTCATAATGTGTGGTGCGGCTGGGTCTCGCAAGAACATCAGCTGAGACTGGACCCCTAAGATAAGAGCAACAGGGGTGGAACAGATTGAGAGGTTGCTTCATCTACGGAGGTCATATGAGGAAATAAAAAAAGTTTAAAAAAAATAAAAAAATGGAGTGCTCCGGGCTTCTAATGGCTGCTAGAAGCCCGGAGCATCAACATTCTAATGTTTGTTCACAATTGTTGCTGTGAACAAAAAGCCTCATGGAGCCCGAGGGGATTTTAACCCCCTCTGGTTCCATGAAGCCTTTGTTTTACAAATTAGAATATTCTGCCCTCTAGAGGCGGAATGTTCTAATAGCTTTAGAGCCCTTCGTAGCGGGCTCTACCAGCCATTAAAGGCCTGCTCCCTTGTTAAAGGCCCGAGCCGAACTTCCTTGTTAAAGGCCCTCGGCTCGGGCCTTTAATGGCTGGTAGAGCCTCCTACGGAGGGCTCTAAGGCTATATTAGAACATTGGAATGTTGGGTGCTCCATTGAAAACAATGGAGTGCTCCAGTCTTCTAATGGCCGGTAGTAGCCCAGAGCTCCACAATTCCAATGTTGTCTTTCACAGCTGTTGTTGTGAACAAAGGCCTCAGGAGCCCAAGGGGATTTCTCTCTGTGATGCCTTTGTTTTATTTGTTAAAACATTCTGTCTTCTAGTGGCGAAATGTTTTAATAGTCTTATGCCCTCCGTAGCTGTGCTACATCGACATTAATTTCCCGGTCCCTTGTTAAAGGCCCGAGCTGAACGCTGGAGTGGGCCTTTAATGGCCGGTATAGCCTGCTACGGCAGGCTAAGGCTATATTAGTACTATTGACTCCTACATATTGGGACACTGCAGTGATATTTACTTGGGTTTGCCCACGGCGTACATATGCAAATTGCAGCTATTCAAACAAGCATTTGCAATGCAATAGGTCTCGCATTTACGTGACTTTAAGCTATTGGCATTGCAAATAAAAATGCCTTTTATTTATGTTTTAAAAACGAAAATAAAAATAAAAGGCATTATTATTTGCAATGTCAATAGCTCAAACTCGCGTAAATGCGAGACCTATTGCATTGCAAATGCTTGTTTTATTTTGCATGTTGGAGACATAATTCCGAACGCTCACGGCCAAGTACTTCCAGGGTAAGAGTTTCCTGTATTACGGGACAATCTTGTACGCTTCCCAGTAAAACCCCAAATAAAGTTTTGAACCCACCCCCGCGCTCACACCTCCTTTCCCGCTGTCCTGGGCAGCCTCCCCTCTCACTCTGGAACGGCTGCGGCGAGTTTAGAGGCTTTTACGGCGTCCCTCATCATGTACCCTCGTTGCGGTTCATCCCACTCTCCTTTACGAGGCTGCTGCCTTAAGAGCTCGGCGCAAAGGCAATAAAACCGCGGGCCTGTTTACTAGCCTCCCCGGCCCTCGGTGTTAACCTGCCTCCCTGCTATCCGCCCTCCCTCTCTCGGGGGTATTGCGCCATCCACCGCCCTGGGAGGAAATGCCTGCTCTGGTTGGCAGGAAATGCAAGGGGCACGAAACTTCTCTGCACCCCCGCCCAAAAACAAAACCCAGCACTGGGAGAAGTGGTCTGTCCCCGCCAGTTGGTGGGAGATAAATGACGCAGGGGGAGTCTTGAATCAGCAGATCCTTTGTTGGATTGCACCTCATTCTTCCTGTGGGTTGGGAAGGCAGATAATGAAGGGGGGGGGGGCAGTGCCCACAAGAGGCATCTGAGGCGCTGGATAAGACAGAGGCCCGCTACAGAGCCCTGCCTGCGCCCCGGTGCCACTGCACCGGCTTTAAAATTAATGGTCTCTGGAATACCGCACGTCAGGCTGGCGGAGCTGGGGCAGGATAAGTCGCTGTGCCAGACCTCTGACCTTCTGCGCTGCCCGAGCAGCTTGTCAGAGCTCCTGACGTCTCTAGGTGTTCCTGCCGGCCAGGCTGCCTCTGCAAAAGTTCCCTCTCCCGCACTGATCATCGTGGACAAGGAGGTGCTCTCCACTTCCCCCGTCCCCGCATTCCACGTACACGAGGGTGCAACACACACACACTGCTTCACACAACAAACCAGCATCACGTTTGTCATAACATGGGCACTCCCCTCCGTTGTCAGTCTGAGAGGCCAAAGAAAGAATGGGTACGGAGCCTCAACTCCGCCCTCCGGAGGTGAGATTCCGACCAGTGTGAGGAGCAGATATCCAGGCTTCAACCCCACTCTTCTCACTGTCACACAGCACAACATACCTCGAGGCGCTATACATAAAACCGGGGCTACCAATGGCTTCTTTTTATGACACCAGTCGATAGGTTTCCTTTGATGAATCGATGTTTTCGAGAACGACAGCCCAAGTAAACCAAACCAACACTGCAAGCGGTTTGTGACGCAGTGCGATGCTTGCTGGCTCCGACCATGAGGAAGAGAGAACTCCCGCACTGATCATTGTGGACAAGGAGGCGCTCTCCACTTCCCCCGTCCCCGCATTCCACATACACGAGGGTGCAACACACACACACACTGCTGTTAAAGCTCACCCGCTTCACACAACAAACCAGCATCACGTTTGTCATAACATGGGCACTCCCCTCCGTTGTCAGTCTGAGAGGCCAAAGAAAGAATGGGTACGGAGCCTCAACTCCGCCCTCCGGAGGTGAGATTCCGACCAGTGTGAGGAGCAGATATCCAGGCTTCAACCCCACTCTTCTCACTGTCACACAGCACAACATACTTCGAGGCACTGGTGCAAACTTGCATGAACGCATATGTTGGTATTTGTGCAGCCTATTTTAGCTGGTGGTACAACACACCGATGTAAACAGGGGTTTGGGGAAAACTCGAGCTTTTAAAATGCCTCCTACGCAGCGTGCCTGGCTGTCTCTGGGGACCCAGCTGATAACCTGTGAAAATCATATGCTTCAATTAGCCAGGAGGAAGCCGAGGCGATGTGAAGGCATCAGGAGGGGTGTCACGAGGAGGGAGTGGGCGGAGGGAGAGGGGTCAAAGCATGACAAGGAAGGGGAGGCCGTAATCTGCAGGAGGAGCTGGCTGTGTTATTTATTTAGCCTATTACAGATGGTCTTGTACACGTGAGACCCACGCAACTATGCAAGGGCATTTTGCATTCCTGCTAAGAAAATACGGAAACCAAAAATCGTCACCAGAAGAGACTATCTCTTTTCTGTCAAAATTTGCACTATAATATTCCTGTTTTCAGCTCCTAAATAACAATCAGCGGACGAAAAGCGCTCATCTTCAGCAAGAGCGGCCTCGGCAGCATATGAAGGATATATCGCTGAGTTCGCGGCAGTGTGTCCTACTATGTGTTTATGTGTGTGTGTTCACCAGATGCAAGGACGTTCGGGCGGTTTACTTCTCTGGGTTCGAGAGCACTGTGCCCTCTGTTTTATTCCCACCTTTGATGCGTTGTTTACATTCAGTATATTGGCGCCTATTAATTTTTAATCACAGAGGCCTGCAGACTGAGTCGTGGAGAACGTTCGGGCTCAAAGGCTCCGTAGAGACAACCACAGGGGTGCAACGCACACTCTTCCAGCCGTTCAGCTGCTTCAGAAGGCGAAGCTTTTCCGGTAAACACTAGGACATGCTCACCTGGAGTAGTGAGGCGGAGTACGTGACGTGGAGTTGCGGCTGTTTGGGAACTCGGGAATCACCGGCTCGAGTCTCGGCGTCGGCTAAACATCGTGTGATTCTGGGCAAATCACTTAATCTCCCCGTGCCTAAAACCCCTGCTCACTCTCCAATACCTCCGGGACCAGTTCGCTCTAAATAAAACTAACCAGACGCTCGTGCGTCATGGCCTTTTGCCGGCATGTTTATCCAATTATCGCGCACGCGTCTGGGCACGATAATTGGAAACACATGTCTGCCGCGCGTAACCATCTGAAAAAGGCCAGCCACGACGCACGAGCGTTTGGACTGCTTCTGAAAACCCCTTACTTAAAGTCTTCGCCTAGCAGCGCTTGCGCGCTACTCGAGGCTCGACCTAAAAATGATACTGAGAGTGTGCTGAACTCCACCAGTTCTTTAGGCTTGACGTTGCTGCATTGGCTCCAAGTCCAAGAGTGGAATTAAAGCAAGGCAGTTTGGGTCACGTTTGGAGTGCTCCTGGTAGCCCCACCAGGATTATGAAATGTGTTGTTCCACCAGAGATTTCATCTGCTGAAAGAAGCAGCAGTGTCTGTTTGAAATACTGACTATAATATGCCGATTCAACAAGGAAACACTGATTCCTGCATGTTATTTTCCAAATACTGTAATCCGGAGTATTCTTCCAAAGTTACGATTCCCAACGGTATCAGTATGTCCGGGAAGGTGGGAACAGGATAATGGGACTAAACCCACCCCAATTGTAATCCTGACCCATGTCTTGTACATAGGATGAGAGATGAAAGCACTAACAATGTGGAGAGGAAATGTCCTCAAGTTGCGGAGATGGATAAAGCAGGTCCAATCAATCAATCAATCAATCAGGGGTTTGTTAAAGCGCGACTACTCACCCGTAAGGGTCTCAAGGCGCTAGGGGTGGGGGGGGGGTGCAGGTTCCATTCCATCAAGGAGGGGGTCTGTCGAAGAGCCAGGTTTTGAGGTTTCTTGCGAAGATGGGGAGCGATGTTGTCTGTCTGAGGTGGAGCGGAAGGGCGTTCCATGCTTTGGCCGCGAGGAAGGAGAAGGAGAGGCCTCCCGATCTGGTCTTTCTGGTGCGGGGGACCGTGGCGTAGGAGAGCTGGGCTGATCGTAGGGTCCTTTGGGGTGCGTGGAATTTGAGTCGGCTGTTCAGGTATGCTGGTCCGGTGCCGTGGAGGGCCTTGTGTGCGTGGGTGAGCATCTTGAAGGTGATTCTCGCCTCGACGGGGAGCCAGTGGAGTGTGCGCAGGTGCTGGGAGATGTGGCAGTGTTTTGGCAGGTTGAGGACCATACTTGTGGCGGCGTTCTGGATGTTCTGTAGCTTGCGGTGAGGTTTTTGTTTATTCCGGCGTAGAGTGCGTTGCCGTAGTCGAGTCTGCTGGTGACCAGGGCGTGAGTGACGGTCTTTCGGTGTTCGAGGGGGATCCATTTGAATGTCTTACGAAGGAGGGTGTGGAAGCAGGAAGACGAGACAGAGTTGATCTGGCGGTCCATTTTGAGCTCGGAGTCCAGGATGATTCCCAGGTTGTGTGCGTGGTCTGTGGGGGTTGGCGGGTTTCCGAGGGCGGGGAGCCACCAGGTGTCGCTTCAGGCGTCGGGGTTTGGGCCCATGATGAGTACTTCTGTTTTGTTGGTGTTTAGTTGTAGGCAGCTGTTTTTCATCCATTTGGCGGCGGCTTCCATGCCTTCTCGAAAGTTGCGTCTGGCGGTGTTGGGCTCGTTGGATAGGGAGAGATTGAGCTGGGTGTCGTCTGCGTATGACACGATGTTGAGTCCGTAGGTTGCATTCATCTGTACGGTTATAGGGCGACAGAAATCCGCGTTTGCTTACAGGGTTGTCATTACTGTGACTGAAGAAACAGTCTCTGACTCCAATGGTACTGTACAATTACAGACCTGTTTCACACCGGCAATTTCTCAGAAAGTTACTGGTGAATGTGGCCTATCAACAGCTCTCAGGTTCTGTGATTAATAACAGATTGTTCTATTCTTCTGAGGTGGGGTTACGTGCAGGTTTTACTGTGAAACTTAATGTTGGTTCAGTATTTGATGACTTACTGCATGCAGCATGGTGTTGGTGCACTACATTGATGTTATTGGACCTAACATCAGCTTTTGATACTGTCAATCACGCTGTCTTTCTGACTATGCTCTCTGAACTTGGTATCACCGGAACTGAATTAATCTGGAATACTGATTTTATATATGAGTGGTGTGGACCCCTGCTGCATCCTCTGGAAGATTATGCCCACCGAGGAGTGTCTCAGGGCTCTAGTCTGTCCCCATTGCTTTTTCACCTTTATTTGACACCACTGGCCCACTTAATAGAGTATTCTGGGCTTCGTTTCTTTTTATATGCAGATGATACCCAGTTTATTGTTAAACTTGAAATCGAACCCTCAGATGGTGGCAGGTGAGTTGCACAACTGCCTTGATAATGTGCAATGCTGGATGAGCAAAAACTCCCTGAAACTTAATGGGAACAAAGCTGAGATTCTGCGTTCACCGAATCCACCAGATTTTCTAAAATATTTTATATTGGCCTTCTTTACTGGGCCCAGCCCGTCTCCCAGTGAACCGAATGAAACATTTGGGAGCGAAAATTGGTTCAGCTCTTACTCGAGCAGACCAAGGGTCCATGATGGTGGCATTTTGCCTATTCCAACTACATACCCTAAGGCGGGTACTCCATCTCTTCAGCTCTGCAGAAAAGATGCAAGTCTTGAATGCTTTTATATCCTCACGTCTGGATCATTGCAGTGCTATTTATTTAGCTTTGCTCTAGTACTTGATAAAAAACATTTACAACTGATCCATAATTATGCAGCCATGCTGGCCTCTGGCATATATTCAGGAATTATATTTAATCCATTTTGGCCTCTTTGCTCTGGCTGCTGGTGAAGGAACACATTATTTTTAAATTACTTTGCCTGGTCCATAAAGCAATTTACTCTTCTAATAGCTCACCGCTTCAGCATCACTTTAAATAGTAATCTCCTTCCCGTGCTTTAAGATCTGAGAACCTTTATCTTCTGGTGACTCCTAAAGTTCGACTAAAAGCAATGGGCAATTGAGCCTTTTCGCGATCGCAGTGGCGTCTCTGTCTCCTAGGCCTAACATTGAAATCCGAAGAACAGTCACAGCTTCAAGTCACAAACATAAAAAAGAGCTCCCTCTGGTGCTAGGGCATTTTCAGTTGCAGTTGCTCTACTCTAGAATTCAATATCTGCAAATAACGGAACCCGTTAAAATATATAAGACATGGTTCTTTCCTAATGTTCACCACGCTTCTTGTGCTACCACTGCTTTTCTCTGGTACCAGGAAGCCAACTTTGGGTTGCATGTGCTGTACCAAACCCATACAGGTACATTACAAATATCTAAGTCCCATTAATACGGCTTTCATCACATAGACATGGTTGTGCAAAACTCAACCATTTTAATCATCTTGCTGTGTCCTGGTTCCCAATTTATCATGGTTGCTAATCTTGGTCACCTAACACAAAAGTAGACTTATCATCATTTCTGATGGGTGCAAACCTATTCAGTGGGTGCCCCTGGTTCCCTGGGGGTTTCCTGACATCAAAATCATTGATGTGCAGTTGCCAGTTGGCCATTCTAGTTAAAGTATAATTGTGCCCAAGCAACATTGTGAACGTTGCTCAGTAGGCCCGGTAGGCCCTGAATGCACCAAGACCTATAGAAACGACCTCCCTGGTTCAGAGTAATGCATTTTATCACATAGCTGCAGTACAGAGTGCTGATACAAAAACACAAGCATTCTTTTTTCATACATCCGTGCATCTGAAGTATAAGATACAAACAGGTTAATTCCTTCCCAATCTGACACTCACAACTGCCCAGGGTAAAATCGGAGCCAGGCAGTACAATTTTTAGGTCGAGCCTAGCGTTGCAGCGCATGCGCTGCTCGCTTTGCGAGGCATGCAGTATTCAGTATAGTGTGGATGCTTCGTGGAAGCTCCGCCCACCCCCCGCCCATCCTTTTCATTGGCTTAGGTCCTAAATGCTGCCTTCCGATTGTATTCAGTATAGTGTGGATGCTTCGTGGAAGCTCCACCCACTCTCCGCCCATCTTTTTCATTGGCTTAGGTCCTAAATGCTGCCTTCCAATTGGTTTTAGGCTTGTTAGTCCCTCCTCATGACGGCCATGTCCTCATTTGTATCCTTCCATGGCTACTGGCCCCTTTACTCCGAACATTATTTTCTTCCCTGTCTCCCCCCCTGCCCCCTCCCGCAGTGCGTGACTTATCTCCCCCCCACTCGTGCCTGCTTGCCCGCCCGCACTCCCGTTTCCAATGCAATAGGTCTTGCGTAAATGCGAGTCCTATTGCATTGCATATGCTTGTTGTTATTTTACATCTACTTTTAAGACGACGTTTCTTACGTGGTGCACGAATCCACTCTATTCCGAACTTGTGCCATCTGCTGGAATATAGCGTCAGTACACCTGGTAATTGTTAATATCTTCCAACTATTTTGAACCTTTGTATCTAACCTGTTTCTTGTTTATATTTACTTTCTACTTTACACGTACGGTCATTGTGTAGTCTTAGAGACTGCTCATATACATTACGTTGCCTGGTCAGAACGAAAGCTTGGCATAATTTTTCCGAGTGTATGTCACCACCAAGAAGTCTGCTTTTACAATGTATTGAAAACAAAATGTGAAAACGTAACTCTGTTTAGTTTCCGGGTTTCTGCAGAATGAATTATCGAGCAGTAGGCTACAAATCCCTAGGTATCGGATCCCTTAGTGTCTGTTGTGTGCGGTCACTTTGTTGAAAATGCCTGCTGGGATATGTAGTTAAATGTTTTGATTGGCTACTGTCGGAGAAGGTGACAGGTCAGGGAGCAAAGCAAGATGGCCGCGTCCAAGGGCGGAGTGGTGCTGAAATCGGTGAAAAAAATCGTAATACAATTTTGCCCTTTTGAGTCTAACGTAAGGTCGACATGGTAAGACACTGTTATAGCGACAATAATTTCTTGTGTGGTATGTTTTGACACATCAACTAATATACAGAATGCAAATAATTTAAGCAGAGTTAAGGAGACGGGTTCAAGAAAGTGGCGTTATTCTTTGGAAGTAAAAGTATACTTACACACTGGTAAAATGAATCCGTTTATAACATCTTTGATTCAGGTTGTAGTGTAATGTTCAGGGATGGTAAAATTAGTTTTATTTCTGGACAGTGGATTATATTTGTGTCTGTTCAGCTTGAGATAGAAGGGAAGGATTTTTCTTTTCGATCCTAGCATTATTTTGCTTGCTAATGCTAATTCGACTTCAGTAAATTAGATGCTCGGGGTGCACGATTGTATGTGGGTGGTTTTATATGATTCAATAAAAGATGGAGGGCACTTTACGAAAATGGGTGCTATTACTGGCAAAAAGAAATATCGTACCTCCTTATGCGAGGGTAATTCCTATGCAGTACTGGCAGGTAGGTATTCAGTTTTAGGACACATGGCTCGGAGTTCAAATATAGCTCACAATCCCATTTTTGTACATTGTTTTCGGCTCTGCTCCTCTCTCTACCTTCTCTTCCTGCTCAATTGTATTTTCATTATGTCTCTCTTCTCACTCACTCTCCTGGTCTCTGCAGTAATTAAGTGAAGCAAGGGTTTAATCCGGCAGTGGCCTCGGCTAGAAAATTGGCACTGCTATAAACCAAAATCCCGCCCCTTTTGAACTCCACCTCTCCAAAGCCCATTCTCATTGTGAGCGGTAAATAGCTTTTTAAGCTACCTTATGCAGTTGAAGATTCAGTTGATGATTGTAACGTTGAGTGACCACCACCTTCTAGGCCATTACAGACACTGTTTCCAGTACCGAAATTTTGTGTGATCACTGCTGCATTATGGGCATTGCAGGCTATTGTTTTTCTTCCTTTGGACTATTTAGACTAACACACCTGAAAGCAAAGATTTGTAGGTGAGAAGTTCAGGAAAGGAGACAGTGTCTGTAATTTCTTGGAGTAAGGTGGTCCCCCTATTGTAAACTGTACAAATCACTTAACATGTTGCTCTAGTCATCATGACTTACTTAGTAGCCACTATTTACTTTGCTAATACAAAATTACTGATTTGATTTGAATCGTCATTCCTTTTAATATTTTTTCCCCATGTGCGATGTGTGTGCGCCTGAGTGAATGATGAGATGTTCCACTTTGACATCAAACCACTTACCAATTAAACATATGGAGAGAGGTGAGGTTCTTTACAGTGGCCATGCATCCAAGTGGTTTTGCTATTTAGTTAGTCAACTTTTACATTCTAAAGTACTTACATTGACTTATAAACAAATATAGTTAGATACAAGTGATATGTAGAGCTCACAAAAGTCCCGAGGGTTTCACTGAGCAAAAACATTATTGGGGTGGATCTTATGCAACCTTCAAAATCATTGTTTTGCTTGTTACTTACACGTGGAGCGCTATGTAATGCACAAAGATGTTTTTTGACAGAACAAACCGTGCCAATCTGAACGGTACAGACCATCAGAACCTATATTCCAGGAGAAAGAACAATCCTATTATAACCTTTGAAAGGATATATTTCTACCATCAAACTAAGGCCTTCAAAATGTCTTTAAAACTGAATCTAGCAATCGGGTTTTGCGTGCCACCTATGCAATCTGAGTGTGTGTTTCAGAAAACAGCATTGAAATAGATGTGGTCCAGTGGGCGCGTTTTAACCCCGGAAGTACAGCAATTAACATCTAAACTCAGTTTTACAACTGCACCTACTATGCTGGAAATGAACACTTCTTTAGCTAGGCAGCCCCAACAATGCGGTGTCATTTCTCTTTTAACTGTCAAGTGTACGGCCTTAAGCCTGCCATCAGGATCACTTTCACAACAGTTGTGATTTAGGGGTTAGTTGGAAACTGTGGAACCAGGAGGCATAATATTTAATCCCGGCCTCTCCACTAGGAATCGTATGCTCTTGAGCAATCACTTTTTAATTTTGCCTGTGCTTCCTTTTTATCAAGATAGGGGTTATTTAGATTATCATTTTTTAAGACTACTAGTAAGCATGTAGATAAAACAAAAAAAAAACTGAACTGGTTATTACTGTGAGGTGGACAGTGGTTTATTGACCAAAAGGCAATGTGGTGGTACATATATATCGTCATAATGTATAACATTTGCAGTAAGTAGTAGTGTGTTGCTGGCTCAGGTCTCCTTCTGTAGCAAACTGTTCAAGCTTGGGCAAATCATTTATTTCACTGTGGCTCTGTAACGGGCTTAATGGACAAAATATACACCAAAGGCATATTTCCCGTACATGACCCCAGCATGGTTTTAATTCACACATTCAGGGCTGTTTTACAGCAGGTGGTGGCGTTCTCTATTTGCATTATTGCAGTTGAACATTCTCCTGAAGCTGCATTGTGCAGGATCGCGGAGATCAGATTCAAGTTCTAGAATCACCCCCTACAACTTGGAATGACCACCGGCCTCGTACCACAACAATCCTCTTATGCTGCAGGGTTTCCCTCTTGGCCACTTATAAGCACCTGTTTTAAAGTTAATAAAGAAGCGGAAATAGTGTGAGTTGCATAGTCTTGCAGACTATTCAAGGTGCCCTACCTGGCAGCTCTAATCCTTCCCCTCTTGCTTCACCAGTGAGTGCCAAAAAGTTGGACAAATGGCATCCTGCAGCTGCCTATTGTGAGCAATGGTGTAAATTAACAAAAAATGGACGGTTGACCACCCTACTTCTGCACTCGCAGTTGGGCACTGGGTTGTCTGTGTGCAGTGCTGACTTCACCTACCCTGTCCAGCAACAACGCAGCAACGATGGGTGCACTTAAGAGGAGTCCTACCTTCCTGTACCTCTCCATCCTTTCGCCTCCTGCTGCTCTTCTCCTCAGTCTCCTTCTGTGTGCCTCACACTGCTCTTCTCAGTCTCCTTCCGTGTGCCTCACGCTACTCTTCTTAGTCTCCTTCCGTGTGCCTCATGCTGCTCTTCTCAGTCTCCTTCTGTGTGCCTCACGCTGCTCTTCTCAGTCTCCTTCCGTGTGCCTCATGCTGCTCTTCTCAGCCTCTTCAGTGTGCCTCATGCTTGCTCTCCTCCTCCTCAGTTTCCTTCAATGTGCCTCATGCTGCTCTTCTCCTCAGTCTCCTTCCTTCTGCCTCATGCTGCTCTTCTCCTCAGTCTCCGTCAGTGCGTCATGCTGCTCTTCTCTTCACTCTACTTCCTTCTGTCTCACGCCGCTCTTCTCCTCACTCTCCTTCCTTGCGCCTCATGCTGCTCTTCTCCTCACTCTCCTTCATTCTGCCTCACGCTGCTCTTCTCAGTCTCCTTCAGTGTGCCTCATGCTGCTCTTCTCCTCCTCACTCTCCTTCCTTGCGCCTCATGCTGCTCTTCTCCTCACTCTCCTTCCTTCTGCCTCACGCTGCTCTTCTCCTCAGTCTCCTTCAGTGTGCCTCATGCTGCTCTTCTCCTCAGTTTCCTTCCGTGTGCCTCATGCTGCTCTTCTCCTCACTCTACTACCTTCTCTCACGCCGCTCTTCTCCTCCTCACTCTTCTTCCTTGTGCCTCAAGCTGCTCTTCTCATCACTCTCCTTCCTTGTGCCTCATGCTGCTCTTCTCCTCCTCAGTTTCCTTCCTTCTGCCTCACTCTGCTCTTCTCCTCTCTCCTTCCTTGTGCCTCACGCTGCTCTTCTCCTCAGTCTCCTTCCTTGTGCCTCATGCTGCTCTTCTCCTCACTCTACTTCCTTCTGTCTCACGCCGCTCTTCTCCTCAGTCTCCTTCCTTGTGCCTCTTGCTGTTCTTCTCCTCACTCTCCTTCCTTTTGCCTTATGCTGCTCTTCTCCTCCTCACTCTCCTTCCTTGTGCCTCATGCTGCACTTCTTTTCCTCACTCTCCTTCTGTCTGCCTCACGCCCCGCTTCATCTTTAAGTATTGCAGCCGTGCCTTTCTTTTGTTCAGTGCAGCACCACATCAGTACAGCACCACCTCCGCATCAGTGCACCACCACCAGCGCAGCCCCACCTCAGCAATAGGGCAGCACCACCTGTGCATCAGTGTAGCTTCACCTCAGCACTGCACCAACTAAGGATCACCCAGCGCCACCTAAGCACCAGTGCAGCATCACCACCTCAACATCACTCATCACCACCTGAGTATCATTCAGCATCACCTAAGCATCATCTCTGCACCAGCATAGCACCACCTCAGCATCAGTCAGCACCACCTCAGTCTGTCCTCGGAATCTGGCATCTGTTGATTCTCCTCTAGTGTCCGTCCGCTACTCGTAAATCAGGTACAATTTCCCAACCTCCACTCTACTGTTGTTTTCTTGGTTATATATAAGGTAACAAATGCTTATAACACTTTTATTTTAACTTTTCAACATGCTGCACTGCAGCCACAATTCTCTACAACAGTGCTCAAAATCATTGGCAAAGCCAATAGCTCTGCCTATACACTTATGAGATCCAAACGGCGAGACCTATTGGCTATGCCAATGGATGTTTGAGTAGTTTTTGCTCCTGTAAAATGGCGGGAGTTGGAATAAGCACTAAAGTGTGCAATACGTTTGTAGAGCGGTTTGGCGTGTTGTGTTTTTTGTTAAAGCAATTTAAGGGTAGCAATTTGAGGAGTCAAGCCTCTTCCCCAGGAATGTGGGGGTAAGTTTGGAACTGAGATGCAGCGTTATAACTTACATTCACAACAGCTCCAGCGTCCAGTCACAACTGTTCAACTTAAAATTAATAGGTGCGAAATAACACATGGGAAATATAGGGCAGTTGAAACAGAAACAGCAATGAAAAACTGACATTCTCCGTTCCTTCTGGGGCCAGGATACATTCTCAAACATTTAATCGTGCTTGTCGGGGAGGTGTTACAGTTCACTATGCACTGAGGCCTATGGTTGATGTTTTGACACAGACAACGTTCAAATGAGATGTGGTCTCGAGTGGTAGGTATGAAGATCACAATGAGCGTTCTCCACAACAACAGTTCCTGTGAGCAGTCCATGCTCCAGCAGAGAGTGCGTTCCCGGTGTAAACCAGTGCTCAGCAGCCCGCCGTTTGGTAGATTGTGGTGTGCTGTTGCTGGAGGTTGGACTCGCGATCGATTGTGGCCGACAGATATGGCTGAAGGCGTCTGAGCCATGGATGGACGTGGCAATAATTCTACAGTATGGAGAATCTCCGTACCAATCACTCAGCGCACTATTTAAAAAGTCCCTAGGGCTTCTGCTGTGTTGTACAGAAAGTTCAAAGAATTCAAAGTGCAATAGATTCAAATCACACAATTTTGCATGTAATCAATTACATCATGGTTTGATTAATTTTACTAAATTGTATTTCATTATGCAATATCTTTGTTTAAAAAAAAAAACGCAAAATAATCACAATATGAATAGTTGCTGCAATTCATTTGCAGAGTATTAGAACTGTTGACAAATAAACAAAACCCAATGCATTTCGGGTATAACCCTTCGTCAGGGGCATAGTAATACACAAACTGAAATTTTATAATCCTATGATTCCACGTTCTGTCTTGTGACCACCGGCTGGAACAAGAAGAACAAATCAACGATCACTGTGAACAAATCAACAATCACTGAAAACTGCAGTATAATAAATCCGTTCTTGCCAACACTACCACCAGTGCATAGAGGAAAGAAAGTGAACCAGAGGGTGAGGAACGCAAGTGTTTGAACACACTAAAAAACTAACCTCCCAAAGCTGTGATGTGATGGAGATGAAAAGAAGGATGTCAAAGCATACTGACTGTGGGAACTCTCAATCACCCCATAATGTGGTATAGAATATAGCGTTAGTTGAAAAATATCAAAAGATGACTTGTGAACACTAGGTGAAATATCTCCATACTAGAACCCAAAGAGAAAAGGAGCCGCATGCTACTGACCGCGTGAAATACACGCAGAAATCACAACTATGAAGTAAAAGTCCTACCTCTTGCTGTTATGGAAAAGCGGCGAAGAGAAACGCTGTGAAAACTATAACCTTCAAAATAAAAAATTAATTCAGTGAACCATAAAAAACGAAACCGCTTCAAAAATGCGAAAACAAATCCACCTAAAGTAAAGCTAACTGTAAATACCTGTGACGCTGCCGCCGAAACTAATTAGGTCACGACCAACTCGGTGACATGCATGAAGTCTGTAAGCAAAAGGCAAAACCCAATATAAAGCACTAAACACTTCGAACCAAATCCCTACAACTGCTATCTATTACCGGTGTTCCGCTTACCAGCTGTGAAAGTGAGAGGCTTTATTACGGTTCCAAGTTTGACTGGAGTGAATGGACGAATCTGTGAATAAAGGATACTATCGGTCAATAGCCCTCTCGTCCGAAGAAAACACAAACTATCATCGCTGCAACGCCGTAATGTAATCCCCGCTTACCGTGAATGTTAACGCTCTGCCATAAACCACTTCTCCCTGTTGCTAACGTGAACCACAGTCGTCCCGCTAATAGTATATAAATGCGTACGTGACGCATATGACGTCATCTGTACTGCGCGCTGTTTAAAAAATTAAAGGGAAACCTCCTAAAAGCACCACGCTTACCGTGAGTATTACCGCTCTGCCATGAACCACTTCTCCCTGTTGCTAACGTGAACCACAGTCGTCCCGCTAATGGTATATAAATGCGTACGTGACGCATATAACGTCATCTGTACTGCGTGCTGTTTAAAAAAATTAATTAAAGGGAAACCTCCTAAAAGCACCACGATTCAAATAACTTTATTGGAAACCAAATGAGCGTGTAAAAAATACTCAACGTGTCAAATAATAGATCGTTCTAGCTCAAGATATGGCAGAAACGTCTGTCAAAAAGAAACACACGTCAAATGAAAAAAATTCAAGCTGATAAAAACTCCCGAAGGAAACAATGCAAGCGTTTGCATATAAACAATTCGCAAACCGATCCACAAAGTGTCAATCAAATCCCAATAGGTGTTGGAAAAGAATATATAAATAAAAATGAGGATGATAGTGAAAGCAAGAACGGATGTACAACATAAAAATGCTAGATCATAGTCCATAGTATCCTTTATTCACAGATTCGTCCATTCACTCCAGTCAAACTTGGAACCGTAATAAAGCCTCTCACTTTCACAGCTGGTAAGCGGAACACCGGTAATAGATAGCAGTTGTAGGGATTTGGTTCAAGTGTTTAGTGCTTTATATTGGGTTTTGCCTTTTGCTTACAGACTTCACGCATGTCACCGAGTTGGTCGTGACCTAATTTGTTTCGGCGGCAGCGTCACAGGTATTTACAGTTAGCTTTACTTTAGGTGGATTTGTTTTCGCATTTTTGAAGCTGTTTCGTTTTTTATGGTTCCCTGAATTAATTTTTTATTTTGAAGGTTATAGTTTTCACAGCGTTTCTCTTCGCCGCTTTTCCATAACAGCAAGAGGTAGGACTTAGACTTCATAGTTGTGATTTCTGCGTGTATTTCACGCGGTCAGTAGCATGCGGCTCCTTTTCTCTTTGGGTTCTAGTATGGAGATATTTCACCTAGTGTTCACAAGTCATCTTTTGATATTTTTCAACTAACGCTATATTCTATACCACATTATGGGGTGATTGAGAGTTCCCACAGTCAGTATGCTTTGACATCCTTCTTTTCATCTCCATCACATCACAGCTTTGGGAGGTTAGTTTTTTAGTGTGTTCAAACACTTGCGTTCCTCACCCTCTGGTTCACTTTCTTTCCTCTATGCACTGGTGGTAGTGTTGGCAAGAACGGATTTATTATACTGCAGTTTTCAGTGATTGTTGATTTGTTCACAGTGATCGTTGATTTGTTCTTCTTGTTCCAGCCGGTGGTCACAAGACAGAACGTGGAATCATAGGATTATAAAATTTCAGTTTGTGTATTACTATGCCCCTGACGAAGGGTTATACCCGAAATGCATTGGGTTTTGTTTATTTGTCAACAGTTCTAATACTCTGCAAATGAATTGCAGCAACTATTCATATTGTGATTATTTTGCGTTGTTTTTTTAAACCAAGATATTGCATAATGAAATACAATTTAGTAAAATTAATCAAACCATGATGTAATTGATTACATGCAAAATTGTGTGATTTGAATCTATTGCACTTTGAATTCTTTGAACTTTCTGTACAACACAGCAGAAGCCCTAGGGACTTTTTAAATAGTGCGCTGAGTGATTGGTACGGAGATTCTCCATACCTTCTTTGCATTTGAGTATCACAGGTCTATTTAGGCTGGACCTATAGCACACAGCAGCACTGTCACGATTCAGCGCACTTAGTAAGAGGCGTGAATGGAGTGTGTATGCCTGAACACTACAACTCCCATAATGCCACTGACAGGGGAGTGGCCCTACCTCTCCTCCTTATTTAAGCACCTCCCTCAACCAGACGGGTGCTTGTCAATCGAGCTCAGTGCAGTCTCCACGAGCCCGTGTTCCAGTTTGCAGAGTTGTTACTACACGCAGTTCCTTGGATATTCGGAGTGGCGTGTGACAGCCGCGCTGAAGCGCGAAGGGAGAAAACCAGCTTTCGGAGCGCCCGGCCGCTGCCTCGGTGTGCGACCTTTTCCGGGTTAGACGCGCTGACGCGCGGAGGGTACAGAACGTCACAGCGGCTGTGCAAGTACGGGACTCCTTCCCCGGGGACTGCTGCCTTGTTGGGGCTTCCGTGCTGGAGCGCCTGATGTCCCGTAATGCGAGTTGAATCTCGCGTCATCTGTACGCGGCCAGGAGGTCGTGTTTCCACGCAAACAGAGCCGGTGAGAGGCTCGGAGTAGGATCATCCCTTGTGCCGCCAAAAGGTTGCTTTTCCTCGCCTCACAGAGCTGGGGCAGACTTCATGACTCAGCTGGAATGCGAGGTCGCCATTTGGACCCTTGCCAGTTGGAAAAGAGTATCCGCTGTGGTTTGGGACTCGACCAATCCAGCTAAGTACAATTAAGCTCACCCTTATTATTTTCTGGCATTGCCTTTCTTGATCAGAGAATGAAAGCGGCCTGACTAGCTGTAAGTACTTACACATAGCCATTAGTTTTCTTGCTGGCGTCTGTGTATGATGTTTGTTACAGGTGTGTTGTGCTTGTGTCTTACCTAGGTAACCAGGGACTAGCCAGCAGGAGTGGCTTCTTCAACTCCGGGGCCGAGTTCCATCGAGGGTTCAGCAGCCGCTACCTTTTTGTTTCCTTTGTCCCTTTTTTCCCTTTCCCTTCACGTAGTGTTTTCTGTTGGCGTGGTTGTTACACCCCCACAGGTGATACTATTGAGGGGGATAGGGTTACTAGGCATCTTCCATCGCTCCCGCTGTATCCGGCTTTACAGGTTAGTGGTTGAACTAATCCGTCCGTGACAGATTGACAAGCCCACGGTTACTTACAGCCTGAGCGATGGATCCCAACGTGGTCCTTACGACTGTGCTAGAAACGTTGACAGCGTTGCGGATGGAAGTGGATGCCTTCCGAGGGGAGAACCTAGAGCTACGTAATGAGATGGGCACGATGAGACGTGAAGTAGCGGGTCTGTCCCGCTCGAATCCTGTGGGTACACGAGGAGGTTCGTACATAAAAGACTGGACCTTACCGCCCGCTTACTTCACACGACACTGGCAGGGGGCACGGGACCCACACGCAGGATGGAGGGACAGGGCCTTTTCTTCTCCTGCCCAGGGTGGGCCTGCCTCTATACAAGTGATACAGCCTTTGCAACTACCCCTCGCCCCTCCTGAGAGGTTCTTTGGGGATCCCAAGAAGTTTGGAATATTTTTGGGTCAGTGTAAGCTGCACTTTATGTGCAAACCTGCTGTGTTCCCCACTGACCAGGCCAAGACGGCCTTTGTTATGTCCTACCTGGGGGGGCAATGCCGCCAGCTGCTCCTTTCCCTTGATAGAGAGGGACGATCCTGTTTTGCAGAACTTTTCTGACTTTTGTGAAGAGATGCGCAAACTGTTCGACAGAAAGGCACACCAGCTGTCCTTAGACAGGGAGCTTATTGCGCTTAAGCAGGGCACGCAAGATCTACTCACATACATAACCACCTTCAACAGGCTCTTGGTGGAAACCAATTGGCCTATGGAAAAAAGAACATCATTATCCAAGGCCTGAGAGGTGAATTAAAGGACGTATTGGCACAAGTCGTGCATATGCCCGCCAGTGTGATGAACTTATAGATCTCACGGTTCAACTTGATCATCGGCTTCAGGAAAGAAAAGGGGACAAACAAAGGGCGGACTCAAGATTCCTTCTGCCCTAGGCCCATACCAGAAGAACACCCGGCTACCCCTGATGGGACAGAGCCAATGCAAATCAGCGGAATAAAAGGGCCGATTAGTCAAGACGAACGGGACAAGAGAAGGAAACAGAGGTTATGTATGTACTGCGGGAAGCCCGGTCACTTCATCAGGGAGTGTAAATCTAGAACCAGGTTGATGAACAAAGGCAGTCCGGGATCCAGGAACCTGACTGTGGTGGAGTATACCTCTGAGGATCAGGGAAACTGACGCTCTCGAACAAGAAGGAGACCCCTTGTTTGAGTCTCAGGAGAGCAGAGGTCTCACCAGCTGTGGCCAACACAGTTCAAACGTCAGTGGCCCATATGAACGTGTGTGTTACGCTGGAACTACCAGGAGGGGGGCCCGTAATGGTGCATGCTTTACTGGATTCTGGAGCTACCGGTAATTTCATTGACCAGCAGTACGCGCAAGAACTTGGTGTACCCTGCATACGAAAAGAGACTCGGAACCTGTTAAAGCTGTGGATGGAACGGCTCTAACTTCAGGCCCTGTGAGGTTTCACACACAATTGTGTTTGATGCATGTGGGAGCAGATCATTCCGAATATATCCAGTTCGACCTCATAGATGCTCCCCACTTCAAACTCATTTTGGGCATGCCTTGGCTAACGCTATATGATCCCTTAGTGCGGTGGGCTGCTCGCACGGTCACCATGAACTCCTTGTTCTGCAAAACGCATTGTTCTACCGAGAAGATACGCATGCCTGACGCCATGGTGAGCTCGGCAGGACTGCTTGCGAGCGCTTGTAACGCACAGACCGTATGCTGTACCACCACGCTGCCGGAGGAATACGGGCAGTTCCGTGCGGTGTTCAGCCAACAGGAGGCGGAAAGGCTACCCCCACACAGAGACTACGATTGTGTGATTGACTTAGAGCCTGGAGCCAGTATACCATGCAGCCGTATCTACGCCCTTACCGAATCAGAAACCACCTATCTGCAGCTGTACCTCACCAAGATACTGTCCTCCGGCTTTATCCGTCCTTCTTCTTACCCTGCTTCCTCGCCGATTTTCTTCATTCCGAAGAAGGAAGGCGGCTTGCGGGCTTCAGTGGACTACAGGGCGATCAACAGAGTGACCAGAAAGAACAGGTATCCTCTGCCCTTGATACCCGTGCTGCTGGATCAGTTGAAAGGAGCCAAGGTGTTTACCAAACTGGACCTTCGGGGAGCCTACCACTTGGTAAGAGTGCGGCAAGGAGACGAGTGGAAGACGGCTTTTCGGACAAAATTTGGGCTGTATGAGTACCAGGTCATGCCCTTCGGTCTCTGCAATGCTCCCACTGCGTTCCAGTTTTTTATGGATGAAGTCCTGAGGGGCCTGTTGGACGTATCATGCGTAGTGTATATCGATGACATACTGATTTACTCGGCGTCCTTAAAGGACCACATCCTTCATGTATCCGAGGTTCTGGAACGTCTACAGAGGTATAAGCTCTATGCTAAATTAGAGAAGAGCCTCTTCCACGGGCCTGAAGTGGAGTTCTTGGGATATGTCATTGGGCCAAACGGTATACACATGGATGACAAAAAGGTACGGGCCATCCTGCAGTGGGAGTCACCCTCCTGTGTAAAGGCCTTGCAGAGCTTCCTGGGCTTCGCGAACTTTTACAGGAGGTTCATTAAGGAGTTCTCCGGTATCATACAGTCCCTAACGCACTTGTTGCGGAAAGGAGCGGTGTTTCGCTGGACCGACTCCGCAGAAAGGGCATTCCGAACGCTAAAGAGCCGTTTTACCAGTGCTCCTGTGTTGAGACATCCCGATGCCTCTCGACCGTTTGTGGTAGAAACGGATGCGTCTTATTACGCACTAGGAGGAATCTTATCCCAAAGACATCCTGACACAGGCCAGCTTCATCCTGTTGCCTTCTTCTCCAAGAAGCTGTCGTCTTGTGAGTGCAACTACAGTATCACCGACAAGGAGCTTTTGGCAATAAAGCGGGCATGCGAGGAATGGAGACACCATTTGCTGGGAGCTAAACACACCGTGGAGATCTACACCGATCACCGGAACCTGTTATTCTTGAAGAGCGCAAGAGCCTTGACCCCTAGACAACTCCGGTGGTCATTGTTTTTCTCTGAGTTTGACTTCGTGATTCGATACAGGCCAGGAGCACAAAACGGCAAGGCTGATGCCCTATCACGACCCACACATGACCCTGAACGTGGCCTAGTGCGAGTTGAAGAAAACCCTGTCATACTACAGAACGCTTCCTTTCCAGCAGAGATAATGGCCTTGGCAAGTACACCTGACTTCTTGGGAAAGGTGAGGGCGCAAATCGAAGGGCTAGATGAACAAGCCTGGGTTACCGAAGGGCCTCAGCATCGTTCCTCTCTGGACCGGTTGTGGTATCACGATAAGCGGTTATACGTGCCGGAGGAGTCACTGCAAAGACAGGCCCTACAATGGGTACATGACTCTACACTGGGTGGACACTTGGGAGTCCAAAAGACTCTTCAGGCTATGCAAAGACACTTCTGGTGGAATACATTAAGGAAAGACACGATGAAGTACGTCACGGAATGCGCTATCTGTGCATAAGGAAAAGCACAACACACCAGGCCCAGTGGATTGCTCCGGCCCATACCAATACCTCCAGCCCCCTGGCACACCTTGTCTATGGACTTTATAGTGGAGATGCCTCCCTCCTCAGGCAATAACACCATTCTAGTCGTCGTAGATCACCTGACCAAGATGGGCCACTTCGTTGCAATGACCAGGCTACCGACATCAGTGGAATTGGCTAAGGCGTTCTTGCAACATATCGTGCGCCTGCATGGCATACCAGCAGTCCTCATTATGGACAGAGGAACTCAATTCACCTCCAGGTTCTGGAAGGCACTGTGTGTCGTCATGAAAGTTGATGCCCGTCTTTCCACTAGCTACCACCCGCAGACAGACGGCAAAACAGAGAGACTGAACCAGACGTTAGAGCAGTATCTCCGCTGCTTCACGTTGCAACATGAAGAGGAATGGAGCACGCTTCTATGGATGGCCGAGTTTGCGTACAATAACTCTGACCATTCTTCTCTGGGGTGTTCGCCCTTCTTTTGCACCTTGGGTTACCATCCTAACATGTTGCCCTTCGACTGGCCTGTGGTGGCAAGGCACCCCTCGATCCAGGAACACCATGCACACCTGAGAAAAGAACTACAGACTGCCAAAACACAGCTAACAGCCGCTCAAGCGCGCGACAAACAGTATGCAGATAGGAAAAGAACCCTAGAACCGTCCTATACAGTGGGGGATAGGGTGTGGCTGGACACCAAGCACCTACCATTTAAGGGGAATTCTCGGTTGAAACCTAAGTTTGTGGGCCCCTATCCCATAGAGAGAATAGTCAATCCTGTAGCGATCAGGTTGTCTCTCCCTTCCTCATGGCGCATCCACCCTGTGTTTCATGTTTCTCTTTTGCGACCTTGTCTCCCTCACACCAGACTACCCGTGAGACCACAACCACTGTCCGTAGAGGGGGAAGATGAGTACGAAGTCAGGGGTGTACTTGACTCCAAGCGTATCAGGGGGAGGGTGCATTACCTCATCGACTGGAAGGGATATGGTCCCGAGGATCACTCTTGGGAGCCCGTTACCAATCTCCACTGCCCCGGCCTTCTCAGACGTTTTCACTTGCGGTATCCCTCTAAGCCTGGTGGGCCGCTGAGACGTCGGCCCTTGAGGGGGGGTTCTGTCACGATTCAGCGCACTTAGTAAGAGGCGTGAAGGGAGTGTGTATGCCTGAACACTACAACTCCCATAATGCCACTGACAGGGGAGTGGCCCTACCTCTCCTCCTTATTTAAGCACCTCCCTCAACCAGACGGGTGCTTGTCAATCGAGCTCAGTGCAGTCTCCACGAGCCCGTGTTCCAGTTTGCAGAGTTGTTACTACACGCAGTTCCTTGGATATTCGGAGTGGCGTGTGACAGCCGCGCTGAAGCGCGAAGGGAGAAAACCAGCTTTCGGAGCGCCCGGCCGCTGCCTCGGTGTGCGACCCTTTCCGGGTTAGACGCGCGGAGGGTACAGAACGTCACAGCGGCTGTGCAAGTACGGGACTCCTTCCCCGGGGACTGCTGCCTTGTTGGGGCTTCCGTGCTGGAGCGCCTGGTGTCCCGTAATGCGAGTTGAATCTCGCGTCATCTGTACGCGGCCAGGAGGTCGTGTTTCTGCGCAAACAGAGCCGGTGAGAGGCTCGGAGTAGGATCATCCCTTGTGCGGCCAAAAGGTTGCTTTTCCTCGCCTCACAGAGCTGGGGCAGACTTCATGACTCAGCTGGAATGCGAGGTCGCCATTTGGACCCTTGCCAGTTGGAAAGAGTAACCGCTGTGGTTTGGGACTCGACCAATCCAGCTAAGTACAATTAAGCTCACCCTTATTATTTTCTGGCATTGCCTTTCTTGATCAGAGAATGAAAGCGGCCTGACTAGCTGTAAGTACTTACACATAGCCATTAGTTTTCTTGCTGGCGTCTGTGTATGATGTTTGTTACAGGTGTGTTGTGCTTGTGTCTTACCTAGGTAACCAGGGACTAGCCAGCAGGAGTGGCTTCTTCAACTCCGGGGCCGAGTTCCATCGAGGGTTCAGCAGCTGCTACCTTTTTGTTTCCTTTGTCCCTTTTTTCCCTTTCCCTTCACGTAGTGCTTTCTGTTGGCGTGGTTGTTACACCCCCACAGGTGATACTATTGAGGGGGATAGGGTTACTAGGCATCTTCCATCGCTCCCGCTGTATCCGGCTTTACAGGTTAGTGGTTGAACTAATCCGTCCGTGACAAGCACGCTTAAGCATCATTTGAGTATATCAGTTTATATATTGTATAACAGGAGTGCAGGTTGGTACCATAATTTTGTAGAATAATTCTACAGTGCCAGAATTGCAGCACAAAGGCGGTCCACAGGGACGGGTTGGCCGTAGCGGGCACCAGGTGTTTCCCCCCTGTGGGCCGCCAGGGTGGGGGCTGGTTTTGGACCCCTTGGGGGCCGTTTTTGTTACCGGGGGCTGGTTTTGCAGCATAGCTGCAAATCGGCCCCCTGTAACAAAAGCAGCAGCGGTGAGACAGGAGTGGTGCTTTCCACTAGCACCTCCGCCGCCCCACTCTGGGGACCGGCTGAGCTGTTTGCCATGGCCGGTTTCGGTTCCAGTCCAGCCCTGGCGGTCCACTGCTACAAACTGCAGCAAGGCAGCAATGTGACTGCACAGGCAGAACTGCTGCAGCTGCAAAAAAACAGTTTTAAGCATGGCCTGACCCTCTGAGCGGGGACATACTAACCGAAAAATATCTCTGCTCTCTGGAATCAGCCTTGTGGAAGTGTGAGGATCCAAATGAGGCAGAGCTGTACCCGTGTCCACAAGGTTTTGGTTGGAAAGGAGTTCGCTGGAAACGACTGCTTTTTAGGCTCTACATCTGATGAAACGGTACGGATGGCAAAATATTAATTTCACCTGTTATAGAATTCATTAGAAAACGATTTAAACTAGATAGCATTTCATCCTCTGGCAAGAGTATGTGGCGTCTCCATCTGTATAATATCCTGACCTGGGCCTTACTATTGGTTTTAACATCATGTGACTGAAAAGGACAAGTGTCTACTCCCTTTATTTCCTCACACAGTCTCTCTTTACATCTATTATCTCTCTCTCGCTCCTTCACTCTATCTTCTCCCTCTCTGGTCACTTGCTCTCTGCCTTCCTCCTCCCTCCCTCTCTCTCGCTGTTTTAAAGCCTCCCGTGCCTCTGCAATCAACCTCAGCTTGCTGGGGAAAGTCACATGGGTACCAGCATTGTTTCTGGGCTTTCAAAACCGGTCTCCAAGGGCTCTGGGCCACCAGGAAAATGCCTGGTGGAATAAAAGCAAAAAGAACAGTTGATGGACAGAATGTTGAACAATGTCAAACATTCACCTCATCTGGGCCTAAATCCATAATGTTTGTGCTCCCGATGCCATTCCAGTTTAAACCCAGCCATATGCAAATCAGTCTTGACCCTGCTTGCCATGTGAACAGTCCACCCCAAACTGCCATGCCAGGTCCTCCCTGGACCAGAAACAAGCATCCTGGTACCAGTTTCAATGTTTCACCCCTCATCAGCCAGGCTAGCTTTGTCAAAGGGTCAAAATCCAAACAGCAGTGGGTGTATTGGCGGTATCAAGAGTAACCCTGGGCGGTGAGCTCCGCTCCGCTCGCGGAGTTTGCGGAATTTCCTGCACTCCGCGTTACGCAGAGATCGCGGAGTTCCGAAAAACTCCGCTTCGCGTTGCGTAGCGTAGTTTTTTTCCTCGCTCGCCTTAGTCAATGTCAAGTGGGCGACCACGAGCGAGGAAACTCAACCTCCCGGTGAGATTTTTCCTCGTTCGTGATCGTCAACATCAAGTTGGCGAGCGCGAGTGTGGAAAATCAACATCCCGGCGAGATTTCTCAACGTGGGGGGGGTCAGGTTTTTCATTGCGAGTGGTCGCGTATGCTTGCGACAGCTCGCAATGAGAAACTGCCCGTTCGCGTTGAGAAAGCTGCCGCTCGAGTAAAAATCTACTCGAGCGGCAGAAAAGGAAAGCAGGGACCACTTGCACTGTGCATGGTGCCGTTCGCAATGATTGCACAGGTCGTACAAGCATCCGGCACTGTGCAATCACCGTGAACGGCATTTTTCTATCGTACTCCGCCGCTCGTGTAGCACTGCGTAGTGCGGATGAGTTTTTTTTGCACTTCGCGTAGTGCTGCGTAGTGCAACTCCGCGAACTACGCCCAGGGTTAATCAAGAAGTTAGCACATCAACATATAAAAAGTTTTCAGGCCACAAAGTGCATCCAAACAACCAATCACAAGGGAGCCCTGCACTCCAGTTGAAAAGCATACAGCTACAGCTCCAGCTTGGAGTGCTTTAAAAAAATATGGTCCGCTCTACTGGGGCCATGAATTCAATGACTGAGGAGACAGTGTTTTTTTATTTTTGTTTTTTGTTTCTGGGGATAGGCTCCCTGCAGTTCCCACAGCATTAACAAAAAAGGTTGTTGGTGCCCCGGCACTAAAGTAACTATAACTTGTGCCTTTGCCATTCAATGCTTCCACCTTCACGTATTACATCACGCATGACATGACTGCATTGATAACATCCCTAATGACATCTGAAATGACATCATTGATAACAACACTGTGCACAGCAGGGCCGCAAGTTAGTTACTTGAGACAGAGACGTTTTAAGGCATGGGCATTGTGGGCTCTGCCTCAGGGCCCCAGTCTTTTAGAGGGCCCTGTGATAGATCTGATAGTTCCGTCAATGTTCTCCACACAGTCCTGCCCTGATGAATAATTATTATATATATAGATCCACCCGTTTCTCAAAAATAGAGCATGGAACTTCACTCACGAATCTCACAAGTGAAGACATTGAGTCCCTGAGAACCATACAGAATCTGATGAATGAGGAAACTCAGCAAGAATCTATGCCAGATGATGCAACAGCAACTGATGTATGTGTGGCTCTGGGCATTGAGACAAACATGTCCGCCAGGAGTGGTTGTAAAGGAAAATCAAAGTTTTGCCCACAGTTACCACCAGGGAACAGGGTGGATGTCTTCCAGGTACTTGTGGCAGAAGACCTGAGGGACATCTATGTAAAAGAAAAAGAGCATAATTATCCGACAAATACCAACATGTCAAGGGATGACTGGTGGGCACTATCAGATCTTCGACAAGACATGAGTATAATTATCAAACAATCTGATAAGGGTGGTAATGTCGTTGTGATGGACCGGAATAAATATCTTCAAGAGGTCAGAAGACAATTGGGAGATGCCACCAAGTATGAAAAGTTGAAATCCAATCCCACCAATGACATTAAAGTGATCTTCCATGAGAAATTAAAACAATGGCATGGAATAGGCGCAATTGATGATGATGAATTGCGTTATCTGAAGACAGAGCACCCAATCTTGCCGACTCTGTATGTACTGCCCAAAGTACACAAGAGCTTAGAAAATCCTCCTGGGCGACCAATTGTGAGTTCATGTGGCTCATTACTCGAAAACACCTCTAGGTTCATTGATATTTTCCTCTTCCCCTATGTTGCTGACGTTCCATCATACTTACGAGACTCAATGGATTTCCTCAACAGAATTAATAACATACACTGGAAACCTAACTACATCATGGCCACAATTGATGTGGTTTCATTATATGTTATGTTCTATCAACTGAGTAATGTGTATTGTTTGGTTCTATTGTCCTGGTAACCGGACCTTGGCAACTGCTAGCTCTGTCACTGGATTCTGGATTGTGGAATCTTAGGGCAGGTTGGCATTGCTCTAGGAGGAACGGCTGCTAGGGGTTACTACTCCCTTTCTGAATAAACCCAATTACATTGTAAAGAAGACAACACTGTTCATGTCTATTCTTAAAAATGGCGACGAGGGTGGGATCCGAACCCACGCGTGCAAAGCACAATGGATTAGGCATGTGAATATTTTATGAGATCGAGATCTTTGAGTTTATTGAGCCACACCAACATGCTCCTCGAAATGATGTCCTTTTGTTTGAACAACAATATCTTTGTATTTGATGGAAAATTCTATAGGCAAAACCAAGGAACTGCCATGGGGACATCATTTGCGCCAACATATGCCAACCTTACCATGGGCTTCTGGGAGACAGAATGCTTGTGGTCAGAAAACAACAACATCAATCTGGAGAGGGTGGTGCTCTGGGTCCGTTATATAGACGACCTGTTTCTCATTTGGGAAGGAGAGGAGGAAGAGTTGAAATGTTTCTTGTCATCTTTGAACACCAACTCACTCAACCTTCAATTTACGTACACGTATAGTAGAACCGTGGTGGATTATTTGGACATAAGGGTCTACATCGAAAATGAGAAAATATGCACCACCCTCTTCCGAAAGACCACATCATGCAACAGCATTCTGCACGCTAACAGCGCACATCCAAAAGCCCTGAAGTGGAGCATCCCCTATGGAGAGTTCCTGGGAGGAGGAGTTTATTAAACAGATGTCTATAATGTTGGTCCGTTTCCAAAGAAGAGGGTATCCTTTGATGGTCTTGGAGAATGCACGGGAAAGAGCAACCAATGCCAAAAGAGAGAATCTATTGCTACCCAAGAACATTAAAACGTCATCTGAGTTGAATGTGGAACCAGTGAGATTCATCACAGATTTTAATAGCTCGAATCAGAAGGTGAAACAGACGCTCAACAAGCATTGAGGTGTCCTCAAGAAAGATCAGGAATTAAAACCCTTCATTAAACAACAGGCTAATGTCACTTACAGAAAAGTACCCTCACTAGGGGGACTATTGACACAAAGCTACTTCTCCAGCAAGTCTGTACATCTACAAAAAACAACTTGGTTATCACAGAAGGGCTTTGTGAAATGCACAAGATGTAAAGCCTGTAACTATGGCCGCAATATGACAGAAATAATGACCATTCAAGGTTTGAAAAAAACAATTAAGGAAAGGATCACACGTGAATCCACTCACGTGGTTTACCTTTTGGAATGTAAATGCGGCCAAAGATACATCGGAAGTACAGTGAACAAACTTAAATTGCGCATCCTCCAACATTTGCGAGCCATATCGAACAAGGACTTTGCGTATGTGATGGCCAAACATATCTGGAGAGAGCATGAAGGGATTTTAGATAAAAACACACTCTCTTACTCTGGTATTGAACATATAACAACGAACATCAGAGGGGGAGACAGAGTTGTCGTTGAGACGTGCAGAATCAAGATGGATTGTCAACTTGGGTACAGAGATGCCGTGGGGCCTGAATGCGGATGCGGAACTATACACCTTTTTGTAATCATGTTTATCATTTTACCTGCCTCAGACATGCCTCAGACATGGTATCCTTGGGTTCTAATGTGATATTGGATGTGTACAGCAATTTTAATCAATGGGCCCAGTCAATGTGTTTCATCTCCCTCCTTTTGACAATCTTTTTATAACTTTTTACATCATCTTATTGATCACCGTACATGTGTAAATTGTTGCATTAATTATTATTTTTTGAAATGGCGAGTAAGTTGATCATTTATGGTCTTATATTTTTAAGTGAATAATTATGAAGTACATTTTAACACAATATCTTCCACTAGCAGACATTAATGATGGAGTTTGACTCCAGCATACACTAATCAGCAATGTATATATTTGATATTGTGCATTTGAATTGTCAAAAATTGTTATGGACTAGTGCATGGAGGTTAGCTGAGGTGATGTTATAAAGAGCATAACACGGATGAGTTTCTACGAATAAGCACTAAGCACTTTATATGTATGGTGAAAATATATAGTACTGAAAGGTATATTGGGGAGTAGATACTACGGAACCAGTGGGGTGGTTTACAGTACAACAAATTTCTATTCACCCCAGCTCGGTTTTAATTGGAATTTTAACAGCCTCCGTTTTATAATAATTGGCGTATGGATATATTATCGAAGTTAAGAGCGGGTTTTATTTAATCCATCTTTTTGTATATAATCCTTTTAGTGACCTCCTCTTTTTAGATTTTTCATCTTTTGGCAGAGGACATATGCATTTTGTACTTGTATAAGCACAGGCACTTTAAGACCTTTTTGGTATTTCTCGCAGATTCTTTCCTGTAGCCCAGGGAATATGCACACTGCACTTTTGGCAGTGTTTGTCATCTCAATTAGTATATAAATCAGAACTTAGAAGTAAGAACATATAAATAAACTTGAATGAATTCAAGGGGTATTACTAGAGATTGAATTATAGAGTAGCATGATGTCTTGGGAGGGATTGAGATATTTCATACAATTAACACAATACTGTGAGTCTGGGGTTCTTTTGATTATCAATAAGAAAATGATATAAACATAAAGGATTAGATGGTGTACTTCACAAACTGACAATATGTGTTTAGTCATGTCACTTTGGGAAAAATAGAGAAAGAATGTAAAGAAAGATAAAGCAATTTTGTTTACATCTAAACTATACATGATTCTAATTTTGAATGTGGCTCCTTTAAGAAACTGACCTTGTTTTTTAATTGGTGGTGGGGGGAAATGAACTATGCTTCCCCTTTAAATGGACACGTTTGTGAGCACACTTTTGACCCAGTAGAAGGCGCAAGCCGAAACGCGTAGGTCATCCTTTTGTATGCACCCTTGCACTTTGCTTGTGAAGGCTTCGTATGGAGAGGCTTACCGTTATATGCAAATAAAGCCCTTTGAAGTCAGTTCCTGTAAGTGCCGTGCTTCATTTCTGCCCTGGAAAGTGTGTGGAAAGCTGAGCCCGAGTGGAGGGCAACCATTTGGGGCATATGTGTAATATATATATATATATATCGCACACAACCCTTTCTAGGGAAATGAGGTCGCACTCGCAAAAGGAGCAATTTCCAAGTTCATTTATTTTCAAATCATTTCAGATTGAAAACCAAACCGACGCATTTCGTTCTCTACTGAGAACTTGATCACGGTGGAAATGACGATGTTTACAAAGACCAATAAAAATACTTTTTAGACATCATGTGACACTATTTTGTGCTTGATCCCATCGCAAAGTATTGTGGGAGTTGAAGTGTTTTAGTGCTGTACATCATTTTTTTCTTTCTCGTGTTGTAACAAATTAATAAGTGACAAAATGAAATAAAAAGAATAATTAATTGGAATAAATCAATTCAAACACAAAACACTAGTGCTATTACATTGGTATATGCAAAGGATGACTCGTGATGTTCATAATCAATTGCTTCATCATTTTAGACCTAATTGCCTCATTAGTTCGTGACTGCACAGTTCTGTTCTTTTTTAGGCAATTTTCCGTTTTTCTTATGTTTTAAAGTTAGTCTTTCATTTAGTGTGTAATCCTGCCCTCCAGTGGGCATTGCCATCTGATCATTTTGGTCTTTTCTGTTGCAATCCCATTATTACCATCTCTCCTCTGTGTATTTAATGCCCTTAAAGCGTGTTGATAAGATTTGTTCTGTGATTACCTTGTGTGTTCTTAATTTGCAAATCTAAGTTTCATTCGAGAAGTATGCAGGTCAATTCATAGATGGACATACAGTTCCTCGCTTTGAATTAGCCCAAACTGAGTAAAAGTTCTGAAATTCAAGATTTGTCTCGATTCTCTTTGACGTAGTTTTTTCTCACGATTGCCTCCTCGTTCACTATGTGGTACTGTTTCAATTGCGTAAAAATTTAGCAACTTCCAGTTCCCCTCGTGATTGGACTCCATATGCTTCGCTACTGCGTTTCCTCGATCCTTATTTATTGTTGCACGGACGTGCTCAAGGATCCTCTTTTTGAGTTCACATATCCTGCTTCCTATGTATTTCAGGGAGCATGGACTTTCTATAACGTAAACAACATATTTGCTCTTGCATGTTATTAATTCTTTTATTTGCCACATTTTGTTGTTTGCCATTCTTACATCTGTGATATTCCTAGCTATTTGACAGACTTTACCGTTGTGGCATTTTATTAATCCTTTTGTTTTTAACCATTGAGTCCCTTTGACATTCTTTTTCTGTTGGAAGTGACTGTGGATTAATTTATCTTTCAAATTTTTTGCCCTGCGGAACGTTATGTTGGGATGCGTTCCCATGATTTTCCCTACTATAGGGTCCAGTTGGAGTATCTTCCAATTTTTCCTTAATATGTCTGTGACTTTTTTAGATTCACTCGAATAATCCATAATCAGTCTTACTGGTTCCAAAGTCTTTTGGGTTACTGCTGGTTTTACTTTTAAAGTTTCTTCCCTCGTTTTTTCATTTGATCTTAACCAGCACTTCCTTACATTGCTTTCCTTGTACCCTCTTTGTTTAAATCTCAATGATGTTTTCATACTATGTTTTTCCCATTCAGTTTCCTCTGAGCAGATCCGTTGAATTCTGAGGAATTCTCCGTATGGTATATTCTGGATTATTGATGATTTATGAAAACTGTCTGCATGTAATGTGGCATTTGTTGATGTTTGTTTGCGGTGTAGTGTTGTTTGGATTTTATTGTTCACTACATATATTTCAGTGTCCAAGAAGACGACTCTGTCTTTACTGATGGTATAGGTAAATCTCAAATTGGCGTCTGTGGAGTTTAAGATTTCAAAATACTCCTGAAACTCTTTTGCTGTTCCATCCCACACAATTAAAAGGTCGTCGATATACCGCAGCCACATTGCAGTTTTGTATACGTACTCATCATTGTTTGGGTGCCAGGCTAACTGTTGTTCCCACCATCCCATTACCAGACATGCGTAACTGAGGCTAAAAGAAAACCCCATTGCGCATCCTTTTATCTGCTTGTAGATCTCCTCACCGAACAAGAAAACATTTTGAGTCAGGCACATGTTGATCATGTCAAGAAGCATTTGGTTGTGCTGGCTGTATTGTATGTTCCTTTCTATTAGGAAGAAACCACATGCTTGCATTCCTATGTTATTGATGTTCGTATATAGAGATATTACGTCCATTGTGATGAGCATGTAGGATTCTTGCCAAGATATTTCCTGGAGGTGCCGCAGTAGGTCGCTTGTGTCTTTAATATAGGAGTTTAAGTTTAGCACGAATGGCATTAGAAAGAAATCGATATAGTTAGCTATGGGCCCAAGTAATGATCCCTTTGCCGAGACGATCGGGTGGCCTGGCGGTTTCAAGGGATTTTTATGAAGCTTTGGCAGGAAATAGATTGTTGCTGTGATTGGATGTTCCGTTGTGAGGTATTTCCTTTCCTCATCATCAATAAGATTTTGTGAGAGCCATTCCATAATTTTCTTATTGAAGATGTTTTTAAAGATCATTGTTGGATTACTTTCCAATTTCCGATAGTACTCAGTATTTTTTAATTGTAAATGAGCTTCTGTTTCATAATCTGTTTTATTCCAGATGACAATATTGCCGCCTTTGTCGGCCATTTTTATGATGATATTTTTATCCTGTGTCAGATTCGTTAAGGCAGATTATCTCAATATTTTGTTTTTTTAAGTTTATAGAGGTCTTGGATTACTGCTTCCTGAAAAATATCGATCTTGTTCCCTGGTGTTAATTGTGGACAGAAACGTGAAGTGGGTTTCTTGCCACTTAGGCCCGCTCCCATTTGAGGGCATGCCATTTCCACAGTGATGTTATCCTGTTCGTTTACTACATCCAAGTTGATCAAAGTTAATAAGGCATTTGTATCTGTCGTTGTTAAACTTGACTCGGGTAATTTGGGTCTTGTCCTTTTTGCATAGTCAGCCATTTCCTTATTTTCCTGGAAGATTTTCGCTAGCTTTATTTTTCTTATGTACTTGTAAATGTCTATTCTGGTTTGAGCCATATCCATTTGTTGTGTTGGACAAAAGTTGATACCACGTTTCAACAGTGATGTTTCAGAATCCGATATGTCCCGTTTGGATAGGTTAACCACTGTCAATTCTTCCATTTGGTTCAGAAGGGTTTCTTCTGGCGCATACTCCTTGTCGTGGTTCCAATTTTTTCTGTTGTTCCACTTTCTCCTCTTTCCTCTCCTCATTGTTTTCTGGATTCCCACTGGCGTCCTCTCCCCCTTCCTCTTTGACTTTGTGATGTGTTTCGGTTTTGTTCCCACTGTCTTTGTTGAAGAACCAACCTCATGTCTCCTAAAAAAGTACGTTTTACTTGGTCTCCAGTTGTCTCCAAATCCCCTTCACTAGCATCTGTTGAAGTTAGTGATGAGATACTGCTAGAAGTCTGGGCTGCACTGTCCATTCTATCCTGTTTGAATGTATCAAACTTTCTAGCGTATGTGAAAATTCGCCCTTCTGTGTAGTCGTCTTTGTCCCGCTGGAACTTGGTTTGTTTCCTCAATTTCACCGTTTCCTCATGTTTTTCGATATGTCATTCCAATTCCTCTTTTAATTTCATCATTTCCGGGTTCATTTCTAATGTTGATAATTCCTTTTCTAAATCCTGTAATTCTTCTTTGATTTTAGTAAGCGCCAGTTCAATGTGTTTCACTAAAATGGCTATTAAGCCCATGGAAGAGTTCTTTTTCTATTTTATTTCATTTTGTCACTTATTAATTTGTTACAACACGAGAAAGAAAAAAATTATGTACAGCACTAAAACACTTCAACTCCCACAATACTTTGCGATGGGATCAAGCACAAAATGGTGTCACATGATGTCTGAAAAGTATTTTTATTGGTCTTTGTAAACATCGTCATTTCCACCGTGATCAAGTTCTCAGTAGAGAACGAAACGCGTCGGTTTGGTTTTCAACCTGAAATGATTTGAAAATAAATGAACTTGGAAATTGCTCCTTTTGCGAGTGTGACCTCATTTCCCTAGAAAGGTTTGTGTGCGATGATAATTTGGCGTGGCTCAGCCTCGAGGGTTCTAGCGAATGTGAGCCAGCGCAGGAGGAGATATATATATATATATATATATATATATATATATATATATATATATATATATATATATATATATATATATATATATACAAAATTGCCTGAATATTTCCCGCCGCAGCTCCAAACCAGAGAGCGCGTCATCGTTCTGGACCCTCCAAGCTTGGTCCACACAAATATTTTCTTTTCGCCTCACAGCAAAGATGACGACGCCGTGTACAGGTGCATAAAAATGGGTTTATTCACCGGCTCAAATTGGACGCGTTTCGCCTGTCCTGCAGGCTTGTGTATATATATATATATATATATATATATATATATTCACTGAAAAAACCATAGGTTTCAGACACGTTATAGTTAGAAATTAGCATTTAAAAAACCTTTGAAATTCACTGAAAAAACCATAGGTTTTAGGGACAATTATAGTTAGTTGGACATTTCACTCGTACAAAACCATAGAAATTCCCCTGTTATAGTTAGTTCAGCTAACTATAACTCGCGCCCCCGCAATGCACTGCTGATGACGTCACATATTACATCACTCATGACATGGTCAGTGACATCACTGATGACATCACTGATGACATCTCAAATGACATCACTGATGACATCATCCAGTGACTGTGTGTTTCTGTAAAGTTTAAATATGTTTAATATATATAGGGAAAGGCGTATTGAAGAATGAGTGGGTGTATAAGTGTCTGAATGGATGATTTAGTACGTGAGTGACTGACTCTACAAGTGAGTGATTAAATGTATCTTACTGAATGCATGGGTTAGTGACTAAACTGTGTGAATGTCTGTATCCGTCTGTCTGTTGGTTTGTAAGCGGCTGCATGGCTTTCTGAATAGCTACATGAGTGTCTACATGGGTTATTGATTGATTGTCTGAGTATCTGTATGGGTGCCTGAGTGTTTGTGTGGGTGGGGTGTGTGTGACTCTGTGCATAGATGTGTGAGTTGGTGATTCACTGGGTGCATGGTTTCAAGAGTGCATCTGTGATGGACTGTATGGGTGGGTGAGTGTGTGTATGGGTGTGTTAGTGATTGAATGTATATCTCAGTGGTACATGTGTGAGTAACTACATATGTGAAAGGCAGTATATATGTGTGTTGGAGTATATAAATGGCTATAAGTGAGAGTGTGTGATTGTGAGAGTGGCTGTATGGATGAGTGTGTACTTGTATCAGTGATTGTATAAGAGCGTAAGAATGTGCTAGTATTTGTATGAGTAAGTGAGCTGGTGTGTGTATAACTGTATAGGTGAGTAAATGGGTGTGTGATTAAGTTTTTTGCATGACTGACTAGGTGTGTGAGTACCTCTATGGATGAGTGGCGGTGTGTGAGTGTTTATATAGGTGTATGAGTGCATATGATAGTCCTGTACTGAGTGACTAAGTATGAGTGACTGTACGGGTGAGTGAGTGGATGTGTGTGTAGACCTAAGAATCAGTGAGTGGGTATGTAGTTTTTGGTGTTGGAGTGTCTATGGTTTTGAGAATGGCAGTCTGTAATTTAGAGTGGGTGTATCAAAAGTTATATTAGGGTGTGAGAAGATGCATGAAATTATCACATGGATGATGTCATCAGTGATGTCATTTGAGATGTCATCAGTGATGTCACTGACCATGTCATGAGTGATGTAATATGTGACGTCATCAGCAGTGCATTGCGGGGCGCGAGTTATAGTTAGCTGAACTAACTATAACGGGGGAATTTCTATGGTTTTGTACGAGTGAAATGTCCAACTAACTATAACTGTCCCTAAAACCTATGGTTTTTTCAGTGAATTTCAAAGGTTTTTTAAATGCTAATTTCTAACTATAACTGTCCCTAAAACCTATGGTTTTTTCAGTGAATTTCAAAGGTTTTTTTAAATGCTAGTTTCTAACTATGCCTACAGAGGTAGGACATGTGAAGAAAGAAGAAAAAACGCACAGAAAGAAGCAAAAGATGTGCAGAAAGAACCAACAGAGGAGCAGAAAGAGGCCTTGTTGCAAAATCATCCTGTGCCCACAACTTTTTCAGACGGGTACTGGTGGTAACTGACTCTGACTAACCAGAGCCAGTGCTATGCTAAAAGACACTTAGAATACAGTGAAAACACCTACATACACTAGGGAACACTAAGCGTTGGGGTACCCCTGTGATTAGCATGACCTCCTCTGCAAGTCCCTAGTACATAATAGGGCAGGGGGATTAAAACTACCTCTTAAAACGCGCTACAGGGCGCGTGTGCACAGTGGTGAAGGGAGGGGGGGCCTGAGGTGACGTGTGCAAACGCACCCCATGGCGCGTTTTAAGTTGCGGGATTAAGTCCCCTTGAATTCTGAGGGTCCCTGGGGCCCAACTAGCCCCCCAGGTACCTACAGTTAGGACCACAGAGCTGAGTTGCAGAGAGGCGTTCCGAGGCCACGCACCTTTTTTCACCTCTCTGCAACGCAACTCTGTTGTGCTTACTGAAGGTACCTGGTGGGCTAGTTGGCCCCCAGGGTCCCTCAGGATTCAAAGGGAATTAATTCCCCAACTTAAAACGGACCACAGGGCGTGTTTGCGCACATGTCACCTGAGGCCCCGCCCCTCCCTTCACCACTGTGCAAACGCGCCCCGTGGTGCGTTTTAAGTTGGGGATTAGGTCACCTTGAATCCTGAGGGTCCCTGGGGCCCAACTAGCCCACTAGGTACTTCCAGTAAGCACCACAGGCCTGCGTTGCAACGCCTGTAACAAATTGTGCAGTTGTGTTTAGGTAGTGAAGAGGGTCGTGCTGGGGGTAGTGTTTTAGGGTTTAGGGTATTGCAGTGGTGTTTGTGTAGTGTAGGGGGTCATGCTGGGGGTAGATTTAGGGTTTAGGGTAGTGCAGTGGTGTTTGGGTAGTGTAGGGAGTCGTGCTGGGGGAGTGTTTTAGGGTTTAGGGTAGTGCAGTGGTGTTTGGGTAGTGTAGGGGTCGTGCTGGGGGTAGTGTTTTAGGGTTTAGGGTAGTGCAGTGGTGTTTGGGTAGTGTACGGGGTCGTGCTGGGGGTAGTGATTTAGGGTAGTGCAGTGGTGTTTGGGTAGTGTAGGGGTACTGCTGGGGGTAGTGTTTTAGGGTTTAGGGTAGTGCAGTGGTGTTTGGGTAGTGTAGGGGTACTGCTGGGGTAGTTTTTAGGGTTTAGGGTAGTGCAGTGGTGTTTGGGTAGTGTAGTGGTTCGTGCTGGGGGTAGTTTTTTAGGGTTTAGGGTAGTGCAGTGGTGTTTGTGTAGTGTAGGGGGTAGTGTTTTAGGGTTTAGGGTAGTGCAGTGGTGTTTGTGTAGTGTAGGAGGTCGTGTTTTAGGGTTTAGGGTAGTGCAGTGGTCTTTGGGTAGTGTAGGGAGTCGTGCGGGGGTAGTGTTTTAGGGTTTAGGGTAGTGTAGGGGGTCATGCGGGGGTAGTGTTTTAGGGATTAGGGTAGTGCATTGGTGTTTGGGTAGTGTAGGGGGTCATGCGGGGGTAGTGTTTTAGGGTTTAGGGCAGTGCAGTGGTGTTTGGGTAGTGTAGGGGGTCGTGCTGGGGGAGTGTTTTAGGGTTTAGGGCAGTGCAGTGGTGTTCGGGTAGTGTAGGGGGTCGTGCTGGGGGAGTGTTTTAGGGTTTAGGGCAGTGCAGTGGTGTTCGGGTAGTGTAGGGGGTCATGCTGTGGGGAGTGTTTGAGGGTTTAGGGCAGTGCAGTCGTGTTCGGGTAGTGTAGGGGTTGTGCTGGGGGTAGTATTTTAGGGTTTAGGGTAGTGCAGTGGTGTTCGGGTAGTGTAGGGGGTCATGCTGGGGGTAGTGTTCTAGGGTTTAGGGCAGTGCAGTGGTGTTTGGGCAGTGTAGGGGGTAATGCTGGGGGTGGTGTTTTAGGGTTTAGGGCAGTGCAGTGGTGTTCGGGCAGTGTAGGGGGTCGTGCTGGGGGTGGTGTTTTAGGGTTTAGGGCAGTGCAGTGGTGTTCGGGCAGTGTAGGGGGTGGTGTTTCAGGGTTTAGGGCAGTGCAGTGGTGTTCGGGCAGTGTAGGGGGTCGTGCAGGGGGTGGTGTTTCAGGGTTTAGGGCAGTGGTGTTCGGGCAGTGTAGGGGGTCGTGCTGGGGGTGGTGTTTCAGGGTTTGGGGCCGTGCAGTGGTGTTCGGGCAGTAAAGGGGGTCGTGCTGGGGGTGGTGTTTCAGTGTTTAGGGCAGTGCAGTGGTGTTCGGGCAGTGTAGGGGGTCATGCAGGGGGTGGTGTTTCAGGGTTTAGGGCAGTGCAGTGGTGTTTGGGCAGTGTAGGGGGCGGTGCAGGGGGTGGTGTTTCAGTGTTTAGGGCAGTGCAGTGGTGTTCGGGCAGTGTAGGGGGTCATGCAGGGGGTGGTGTTTCAGGGTTTAGGGCAGTGCAGTGGTGTTCGGGCAGTGTAGGGGGTCGTGCTGGGGCTCGTGTTTCAGGGTTTAGGGCAGTACAGTGGTGTTCGGGCAGTGTAGGGGGTCGTGCTGGGGCTGGTGTTTCAGGGTTTAGGGCAGTGCAGTGGTGTTCGGGCAGTGTAGGGGTTGTGCTGGGGCTGGTGTTTCAGGGTTTAGGGCAGTGCAGTGGTGTTCGGGCAGTGTAGGGGGTCATGCAGGGGGTGGTGTTTCAGGGTTTAGGGCAGTGCAGTGGTGTTCGGGCAGTGTAGGGGGTCGTGCTGGGGCTGGTGTTTCAGGGTTTAGGGCAGTACAGTGGTGTTCGGGCAGTGTAGGGGGTCGTGCTGGGGCTGGTGTTTCAGGGTTTAGGGCAGTGCAGTGGTGTTCGGACAGTGTAGGGGGTTGTGCTGGGGCTGGTGTTTCATGGTTTAGGGCAGTGCAGTGGTGTTCGGGCAGTGTAGGGGGTCATGCTGGGGCTGGTGTTTCAGGGTTTAGGGCAGTGCAGTGGTGTTCGGGCAGTGTAGGGGGTCTTGCTGGGGCTGGTGTTACAGGGTTTAGGGCAGTGCAGTGGTGTTCGGGCAGTGTAGGGGGTCGTGCTGGGGGTGGTGTTTCAGGTTTTAGGGCAGTGCAGTGGTGTTTGGGCAGTGTAGGGGGTCGTGCTGGGGCTAGTATTTCAGGATTTAGGGCAGAGCAATGGTGTTCAGGCAGTGTAGGGGTTTTGCTGGAGGTGGTGTTTCAGGGTTTAGGGCAGTGCAGTGGTGTTCGTGCAGTGTAGGGGGTGGTGTTTCAGGGTTTAGGGCAGTGGTGTTCAGGCAGTGTAGGGGGTCTTGCTGGGGTTGATGTTTCAGGGTTTAGGGCAGTGCAGTGGTGTTCGGGCAGTGTAGGGGGTCGTGCTGGGGGTGGTGTTTCAGGGTTTAGGGCAGTGCAGTGGTGTTCCGGCAGTGTAGGAGGTCGTGCAGGGGGTGGTGTTTCAGGGTTTAGGGCAGTGCAGTGGTGTTCGGGCAGTGTAGGGGGTCGTGCTGGGGGTGGTGTTTCAGGGTTTAGGGCAGTGCAGTGGTGTTCGGGCAGTGTAGGGTGTCGTGCTGAGGGGTGGTGTTTCAGGGTTTAGGGCAGTGCAGTGGTGTTCGAGCAGTGTAGGGGTCGTGCAGGGGGTGGTGTTTCAGGGTTTAGGGCAGTGCAGTGGTGTTTGGGCAGTGTAGGGGGTCGTGCAGGGGTGGTGTTTCAGGGTTTAGGGCAGTGCAGTGGTGTTCGGCCAGTGTAGGTGGTCTTGCTGGGGGTGGTGTTTCAGGCTTTAGTGCAGTGGTGTTCGGGCAGTGTAGGGGGTCTTGCTGGGGGTGGTGTTTCAGGGTTTAGGGCAGTGCAGTGGTGTTCGGGCAGTGTAGGGGGTCTTGCTGGGGCTGGTGTTTCAGGGTTTAGGGCAGTTCAGTGGTGTTCGGGCAGTGTAGGGGGTCATGCTGGGGCTGGTGTTTGAGGGTTTAGGGTAGTGCAGTGGTGTTCGGGCAGTGTAGGGGGTCGTGCTGGGGCTGGTGTTTCAGGGTTTAGGGCAGTGCAGTGGTTTTCGGGCAGTGTAGGCGGTCGTGCTGGGGCTGGTGTTTCAGGGTTTAGGGCAGTGCAGTGGTGTTCGGGCAGTGTACGGTGTTGTGCTGGGGCTGGTGTTTCAGGGTTTAGGGCAGTGCAGTGGTGTTCGGGCAGTGTAGGGGTTGTGCAGGGGTGGTGTTTCAGGGTTTAGGGCAGTGCAGTGGTGTTCGGGCAGTGTAGGGGGTCGTGCTGGGGGTGGTGTTTCATGGTTTAGGGCAGTGCAGTGGTGTTCGGGCAGTGTAGGGGGTCGTGCTGGGGGTGGTGTTTCAGGGTTTAGGGCAGTGCAGTGGTGTTCGGGCAGTGTAGGGGGTCATGCTGGGGGTGGTGTTTCAGGGTTTAGGGCAGTGCAGTGGTGTTCGTGCAGTGTAGGGGGTCATGCTGGGGGTGGTGTTTCATGGTTTAGGGCAGTGCAGTAGTGTTCGGGCAGTGTAGGGGATCGTGCAGGGGGTGGTGTTTCAGGGTTTAGGGCAGTGCAGTAGTGTTCGGGCAGTGTAGGGGGTCGTGCAGGGGGTGATGTTTCAGGGTTTAGGGCAGTGCAGTGGTGTTCGGGCAGTGTAGGGGTCGTGCTGGGGCTGGTGTTTCAGGGTTTAGGGCAGTGCACTTGTATTCGGGCAGTGTAGGGGTCTGCTGGGGGTGGTGTTTCAGGGTTTAGGGCAGTGGTGTTCGGGCAGTGTAGGGGGTCTTGCTGGGGGTGGTGTTTCAGGGTTTAGGGCAGTGCAGTGGTGTTCGGGCAGTGTAGGGGGTCTTGCTGGGGGTAGTGTTTCAGGGTTTAGGGCAGTGCAGTGGTGTTCGTGCAGTGTAGGGGGTCGTGCTGGGGATGGTGTTTCAGGGTTTAGGGCAGTGCAGTAGTGTTCGGGCAGTGTAGGGGGTCGTGCAGGGGGTGGTGTTTCAGGGTTTAGGGCAGTGCAGTGGTGTTCGGGCAGTGTAGGGGTCATGCTGGGGGTGGTGTTTCAGGGTTTAGGGCAGTGCAGTGGTGTTCGGGCAGTGTAGGGGGTCGTGCTGGGGTTGGTGTTTCAGGGTTTAGGGCAGTGGTGTTCGGGCAGTGTAGGGGGTCTTGCTGGGGGTGGTGTTTCAGGGTTTAGGGCAGTGCAGTGGTGTTCGGGCAGTGTAGGGGTCTTGCTGGGGGTAGTGTTTCAGGGTTTAGGGCAGTGCAGTGGTGTTCGTGCAGTGTAGGGGGTCGTGCTGGGGATGGTGTTTCAGGGTTTAGGGCAGTGCAGTAGTGTTCGGGCAGTGTAGGGGGTCGTGCAGGGGGTGGTGTTTCAGGGTTTAGGGCAGTGCAGTGGTGCTCGTGCAGTGTAGGGGTCGTGCTGGGGGTGGTGTTTCAGGGTTTAGGGCAGTGCAGTGGTGTTCGGGCAGTGTAGGGGGTCGTGAAGGGGTGGTGTTTCAGGGTTTAGGGCAGTGCAGTGGTGTTCGGGCAGTGTAGGGGGTCGTGCTAGGGTATGTGTTTCAGGGTTTAGGGCAGTGCAGTGGTGTTCGGGCAGTGTAGGGGGTCGTGCAGGGGCTGGTGTTTCAGGGTTTAGGGCAGTGCAGTGGTGTTCGGGCAGTGTAGGGGGTCGTGCTGGGGGTAGTGTTTTAGGGTTTAGGGTAGTGCAGTGGTGCTTGTTTAGTGTAGGGGTCGTGCTGGGGGTAGTGTTTTAGGGTTTAGGGTAGTGCAGTGGTGTTTGTGTAGTGTAGGGGGTCATGTTTTAGGGTAGTGCAGTGGTGTTTGGGTCGTGTAGGGGGTCGTGCTGGGGGTAGTGTTTTAGGGTTTACGGTAGTGCAGTGGTGTTTGTGTAGTGTAGGGGGTCGTGCTGGGGGTAGTGTTTTAGGGTTTAGGGTAGTGCAGTGGTGCTTGTGTAGTGTAGGGGGTCGTGCTGGGGGTAGTGTTTTAGGGTTTAGGGTAGTGCAGTGGTGTTTGTGTAGTGTAGGGGGTCATGTTTTAGGGTAGTGCAGTGGTGTTTGGGTAGTGTAGGGGGTCATGCTGGGGGTAGTGTTTTAGGATTTAGGTTAGTGCAGTGGTGTTGGGGTAGTGTTTTAGGGTTTAGGGTAGTGCAGTGGTGTTTGTGTAGTGTAGGGGGTCATGCTGGGGTAGTGTTTTAGGGTTTAGGATAGTGCAGTGGTGCTTGTGTAGTGTAGGGGGTCGTGCTGGGGTAGTGTTTTAGGGTTTAGGGTAGTGCAGTGGTGTTTTTGTAGTGTAGGGGGTCATGTTTTAAGATGCAACGCTCCAATACCTGACCAGTCTGCACTACATAAAACTGCAAAAACTAAAAATAAAAAGTGTTTTGCACACTTTTGTCATTGGGCTACATCTGGGTAATATCTGTGCTACATTTGGGCTCTTTTTTCACTGGTGGCCATCTTGGAAGACTTCTTTGTTATGAAGTTTCCTAATTTCCTCATTTACTGCAGTCTCCTCAGTAGGAAATGCTTTCAGTTTTTACTTTGATTCCATCAACAAGGCATTCAGATGTGTCACACATTTGCCATAAATTCAGAATGTTATTACTCTAGTTGTTCATTAGATCACTGTAGTAAAGCTACTGCTCACCAAGGAGTTAACTGGAAGTCTACTGCTGGTATTGAAAGTGATTGTTTCAGTCTGCATGTCAGAATTTTCTAATGAAATAGAAGAGGATTTGAGATCTCACTTAAAACATGCACTAAATTTTCTTTTGCAGCACTAACCATAATTTCTATGGCAAAATGAACCCCCTCATTTTGTTCCTTTTTAAATTAAATGTTTTAAGTGTTACCAGTTTATTCCAATCAAGATGGCTTCAGGTGTGCCATACTTTTGTCATAAGTAAGGCTGTTAGCACTCTAGTTGTTCTTTAGAACACTCTGGGAAGCTGCAGTAGAACACAAAGGCATCAACTGACAGGCTGCTCCTGTTGAAATATAACAGGAAGATATTTGAGATCTCACTTAAAACATGTCCTAATTTTTCTTTCTACAGCACTAACCATAATTTCTGTGGCAAAATGAACCCCCTCATTTTGTTCCTTTTTAAATTAAATGTTTTAAGTGTTACCAGTTTATTCCAATCAAGATGGCTTCAGGTGTGCCATACTTTTGTCATAAGTAAGACTGTTAGCGCTCTAGTTGTTCTTTAGAACACTCTGGGAAGCTGCAGTAGAACACAAAGGAATCAACTGACAGTCTCTGCCCTTGTTGGATGTACATGTTTTACTGAGAATGTCAGACTTCATTCTCACATGACTGAGAAAGATAATGTGAATTTACAGAAAATATGCTCTCATTTTAGCTTCTGGAACACCTTCCAAAACTGTATGGGACAAGCATGTGAAAATAGTTTTCTCTCAAACATGATTCATGATATCCCAGCAGAAGGTTTTTCACAGGGTAAAATCACCTTAGAACACACCACAATTCCTGAAATTAGTATGGTACCATCAACAAATGAATTCTAATGTAACTAAAGTCTGTTATCACCCTTTATAGTTCTCCTTTTGGTAACCCTCAAAATCTTCGATTCACTACAATGCATTTCAATGGGGTACTATCATTTATATTGGTCCCAAGATGGCTGCCAGCAATTCCAGGATGAAGTGCTGACAGCCAATCAGATCTCACGATGACATGTGTGGTTAGGCTCCGCCCAGATATGTGTTTTTACTTTTGATTTTCTCAGCAACTACTGAACGGATTTACACCATTTAACAAAAAGGGTTCTTTTTGAACCAAGAACTACCTCTTTGCCAAATTTGGTGTAATTCCGTTCAGCAGTTCGGGCTGTAGCCTTGCATAAAGTTTCCTATGGGAAATTGATTTTTTGACTCTTATTTTTTTAATTTCTCCGCAACTACTGAACGGATTTACACCATTTAACAAAAGGGTTCTTTCTGAACCAAGAACTACCTCTTTGCCAAATTTGGTGTAATTCCGTTCAGCAGTTCGGGCTGTAGCCGTGTCTAAAGTTTCCTATGGGAAAATGAATGGGGAAAACACGTTTTGGGACCCCCATTTTTTCTCGGCCCCGCTTGACGAATCACCCTGAGACTTTCAGGGTAGGAGCAGACCGGAGCGGGCCATAAAGTTTGAAAATTTCACGAAGATTCGTCAACCGACGCAAGAGTTATTTCAAATAGAATGTCGCAGATTTCCTATGGAAAATAGGTCCCAACTATAACTATCTACTGGCGACCGCCAGTAGATAATATATATATATATATATATATATATATATATATATATATATATTACCTAGCATGAGAGATGCCTTTCAGGCCTCTACATCCATTGGTCTCTTCAAGTGTCACTCATGTTTTGCTTCTGTCCACTGCAGCATGAGGCAATGTTTTTCTAAGCGGATGTGCACAGGTTTGCACTTCAGCCATTGACTCTCTTCACTGTGAGTCGCGCCATTTGCTCCTGCATATGTTCACATCTGCCTAGAATGTAGTCGACTTAAATGCCAGAGTTGATAGGCGATTCTCAATTTATGTTTCTGGTATTGTTTCGTGGTTTGTATTTAGTTTTGAAAATGTGTAAATTTTGTACTTTTTGGGGTTTTCCATACATATGCACACCTCATTTAGATGGCATCAGTATTACTTTTTATTACTTTTGCACTTTTAATTTAAATTGGCTCTGTTTGCTCAAGAGGAAATATGTAAAACATATTGCAGGCTTATCAAGGCCAGATCTGTTCGCTTTGCCAATGATTGTGCAAAAATGCATAGGTAATATTAAACACAATCACAAAGTGAGGGGATTGGACGCCCTTCGGCCTACTGTGCAAAGTATTCACTTGCTCACCTTATTCCCCATAACATAGCTATTGGACATAATCCGTATGCTTTTGATGAGACTAACACGCAGTAGCGGCTCGTGGTGGGAGTGCTGCGGGGCGGGGGAGGAGCAGGGTGTGGGTTGTAAACTACGGCATACGGCCGAACAGAGGTAAGAAAACAAATAAATAAATAAAACTAATTTCATTGCGCGCGCTGCATTGCCAAATGCGATGCAGCGCGCGCAACGAAATTCGTTTTATTTATTTATTTGTTTACTTACCTCTGTTCGGCCGTATGCCGTAGTTTACTAACCCCCACCCTGCTCCTCCCCGCCCCACCGCCCCGCAGCACTCCCACCACGAGCCGCTACTGCTAACCCGGTTAGCCATGAGAAATATAAATATCATAGCACAGCAGTGAGCTCTCCCTTTAGAAATTCAGATTTGCCTTTTCTAGCAATCAACCCAACGCACATCCTGCCTCTGATCATTTTAGACTCTATGTTCCACATTCCATAAGCCACTATCCTAGTATTGAATGTTCCAGGGCCTTCCAGCCTCCCGGGGAAACGCCCGATGCCCGGTATGGCCAGTCCGACCCTGGTACGTTCTTAATGGAGCAGTGTGACTTACGAAGGCCAAACTGTGCAGCAAAAACTGAACTTTAATCTGCAAATCGGAGCCAGCACATTCCAAAGAAATTCTGATAATGGATGCATTCCGGTCTTGTACTGCAAGGAACAAGGGCTTTTTCACATAGAGTGGTCAGTGTTAATTTAATTTTTGGGCTCAATTGTGTGTTAGAGAGCTAAGAAATGGGAGCAGCTCTATTTTATAATTTTAGGCATTAGTAAATAGTTGCCGGTCACACGAACTTTAAAGGAAAGCGCTGCTTTTCCTCGAAAATGTAGCGGCTTTTGTTCATGTATCTAAAGTAAACAACAGAACATAGCACAATATCATAAACAAAGCAAAATAACACAATTTAAACATAACCTGGAACAACAAACTAGTCAGACCGAATACAACATAGGAACTCCCAGTTCAATACAACGACATCACATTGCAATAATGCAGCACGAAAAACACAGCAGCACAAACACAAAGGGACACATCACCCCCACAACAAAGTGACTCATAACGTGCACACATTCCCGTCTGTGGAAAACTGCTTTCATAATGTGGTGGTAAAATGTGTTCGCGCCAAGCCCCGAAAAACTTACCTCGAAGGAAATGGAATGGCAACGTCAAAAATGTTTTGTGATCCGCCTCCCTACTGTGGTAGTTTGTTGTTGTGATATAAATACTAAAACACATGTTAAAATTATGGAAAACATTGTTAGGAGTGGCTGAATGGAGAAGAAGGCCGGAGCAACATTGGCAATGACTGTCCGTTAAATATTTCTGCAGAAAAGTTGAATTTCCCCACAAAGGAAACATATGTGGCCCAGTAAAGGCCGCTAGTTGAGCCAATGATTGGTCACTCGGGGTAGTGCAGTAGCACTAATTAACAGACCAACTGAGGACTCTTCAATTCCCTTAATGCAAGGTCATCAATTCACTCGCTGCACACAAGATCATTAACTTCCGAAAAGCGTATTCAGGGGTGCAGCAAAGTTGGACTACATTGCAAGATTTTTGTAAAAGTAATTTTTTGGATCTCCATCATGGTCATAACACTAACAATAGTTCAAATTTGGTTGCTTGAGTACAGGAAGACAACACGAAGAAATTCCTAATTGTTAAGAGAAAAACCTTGCACACTGAAGAAAGGATTTCGATAGTTGTGCAGCAAGGGTTACTTTACTCTCTGTGATTAGAGCCTGGCCACTCCGTTTCCTAGTGTAATAGATTTTTTTCTCCAAAAATCACTTCAAAAGTATGGGGTCGAACAAGAACAGGTAGAACTACAACAATATGTTGATCAGGAATATATGTAATTAAAAAGATGCAAATGTTTACTAAGACAGGGTCAGAATTGCATCGCCGGGTTTTAAATAAAATAGCTTTTACCTCACTCGAGCAGGCCAGATCCCAAATAAATTTGCACTGGCAGAGGAAACCTCCACATGTGCTGTGCAGTAAGAGTGCCTGAGCAGAGACGCAGCCAGAGCAGTTTCATGACAAATATGAACTGATCACTGCAATGTGTTATTGTTGTTGCAGCCCTCGGTTTCAAAATGCCGCCTCTCCGCTCACTGGGAGTGGGCGAACAATATGGCGCCAATTACTAAATGGCTTTGAGAACTTGCCAACGTGTTCTCCAGTGCTGCTTGCCCCGTCTCTAGGTCAGGGTGTATCTCGTGGCCCCTCCAAGTTTGTGGCAAAACATATTTTCCATTGACACAGAAGAGTAAACATTTCTGTGACACGTCTGCTTTGTATTTCTGAACGCTTCACTTCCACGTGCAAACATAAATCGCGAATAGAGTTCAATATAATCACAAGACGTCATATATAAATAGAAAATACACTTAACATACAAGACACATGGAGTAGTTCCTTGAATGTTTGATAATTGAACACATTTGCTACGGTGCAGTTCATACACGCACACACCCGTGGGATGTAGAGGCTCCTGAACATACTTTTTTCATTTCAGGGGGTACTTCTGCCTCAAATTTTTTTAACTCGATGGATTTAGTGGTTTTGTTTCAAGAGAATGTTCGGGCCAAGGCATATCCAGAAGTAAGCCACACATTGGAGATTGCACTGAATTGAGCAGTACTCCTACGTAATCTTTGTTACTTTCTCAAAGTACAACTGGATTATATGAACAGATGATTTCATGTCTGTGTACTTTCTCATCGGAATGGTAACATAACTTTGTGGAAGAACTACCCAATAGTGATATTTGGGTATTAGTGTTTAATCAAATATTGTGCAAATTGCCTGCTTGTGTCTTACCTTGAAGCGTCCTAGGGTGGAGAGCCAATATGAGGTCTCCTCTCGATGAAATGCATTTTTCAGAAAATAAGAATGAATGAGTTGGTTTTGCGTTAAGGCTGAAGTATAGTATGCCACAACCGCAGAGCATCATGTGCCTCGTAATCCGATGTAACAGGAAGATTGATAACTCATCAGGAGGCTCATCTTCATGGTCACCATTGCCCACCCTTTTTCCTTTCTCCATCACATTCCTAAGGACATAAAGGGGTGGAGCATTGTAATCAAAGACCTAATGGAGATCACAGGATCTCCTGCCTCCAGTAGGCCCCAGAAGTGACATGGTTCTGCTCAGGGTACCATTTTTCGTCCTCCCTATAGATGCTGCAGAGTCTTCTATGTCGTGTCAGTATGAGCCGGAGAGAAGATGGAATCTTCTCTACAGAGCTCCTGGCAAGAGGTGCTGCCAAGATGAGGATGAGCATCGTTCCAGAATCTTCTAAGACCGAATTGGAAAATTGGATTATTTCCCTGAATAATTCTCTTTGTGGTTCAATCAGGAACACTCCTTACATTAGACAAATGTGAGCAGTGATAGCTTTCACCGTGTTAGACAGCAAGAAACACAGTTTAATGCCATTAATAGGAATCACTGTTGATGGAATATGTCCTGTTATGTTATAGATGACAGAAAATGGCTTCTCTCTCCTCTTTTCTTCTGCAAGTCTTCATGCGATCCAGAATTCAACTGTAACATATATCATGAAATCAGAGTGCTAATCTACGAGAAAGAGGGAGAGAGGCATGATTCAGATTTATCTAAATACCAGGAAAAAGCAGAAATGACATCACATAGTCTTTTGAACTGCTCATGACATCACATATCTCATGCCCCCAGGACATCACAGGAAGTGATATCACACAACCATTGGCTCACTTCTCAGAAGTAGAGCTATCACTACATGGGTCTCAAAAGTTGAAACAGAGCTGTCCCTCAGCATGAGACTGGAGTGTGAGGGTAAAGCAACAGACAGTGGACAAGCAACAATGCGGGATGGGGAGGGGACAAGAGACAACAACAAAGCGTGAGCAGTGGAAGGATACTGGGCAACGAAGCAGTACTTGGGCCATGCTCTAGGAGAGGGACAAACACATATTGAGAAGGTGAAGCAGGCACCTGCTGACCAAAGAGATGAGAGTGACGATGAAGTCAACCAATGGTAAGCAATGTGCAGGCTCTAAGCCCCCTGTAAGCAAAGAAAATGTGTCACAAGTAAGAGTGAATGCACAGTCCCAGGCAAGATAAAGCAATTACTAAGTCTAGTGGAGACACAGTACTTTGTCATATTTCCAGATGGGCAGGATACTTCAATAAAGAGAGGTGCTCTATCTTTGGAGGACAGGACAATTGGGGGACACTGGATGTGAGACTGTATTGCCAACAAGTACACAGTAGGACCCAGTGACACTGGACTCTAATACTTTTCCACTATTGCTGATGTGTCCTATCCTCACCGCAAGCTGATATTGAGATTCTTGGACTGGCTTGGAAGGGAGGTATGAGCTGGTGATATGCTCTATTACATTAATATTCAGGGGCAATGCCCACAGAGAGTGGCATCATGGTCTAGGGAGAGGACTGGGGGGGAGCCTTAACGTTGATCATTCCATCAGCATCATCGGAATTTAAGTGTGCTCTTTCACTTAACCTTACCCTATTTTTGGTGCCTTACATCTGCCCATGTATGCTGTTGTTAATGCAAACGCAAGGAGATGATGGACGGAGCGCTGAAACTTTTCAGACACTCACCCCCAGTCACAGATCTGGGTTGAATCCATCATCGTTCTTTAAGTCACTCCGCCACCCTAGTTCAGACCCAGCCATATGCAAATCAGCCTTGACCCTGTTCTTCATGGGAACAGTCCAGCCTGGACTGCCAAGCCAGGTCTTCCCTGGACCGGAAACAAGCATCCTGGGACCGGTTTCGTGGTAACACTCTCTCATAAGCCAGGCTAGCTTGACCAGTGGCAAAGTGAGCAAGGGACCCACGTCTGGGCATACCCTGCCAATTTATGGCGAACAAAGCAAACACAAGGAGATGATGGATGGAGCGCTGAAACTTTTCAGACTATCGGCAGAGGCTCTATTTCTTGCCTTTGCATCTAGAAAGTCAGCCTTCATTGCCAACTTCTCTAACATTACAATCTTGCCCGGTACTTGAAGTTCAGGGGAGCCAAATATCATTTTGAGAGTGCTATTGATAAAGGACAGCCAAGGTTAGGCAGTCCTGTATAATAGGCTTTCTAAGGTCGGTTTCAGGTTTAGCCCATATATTGGTGGACAATGCCGAGGGGGGAAGGGGGGGATTGCACAGGAGATGACTTAAAAGGTTGTTTTCCTTGACTGGTGGGGAGTTGCTAGTTGCGTAGCCCCATACACCTCCATCATAGGTTGCAGCAGCTAAAACCTTGGCTTTAGAAATGGTAACCATCTCTTTAATGGGTCAGCTTCCAAGGTTACTAGAGAAAGTAAACACCCCCTCACAAACTCTGTTCATCTTTCGTCTCAGGTTATGTTATAAATATTATCAGACCAAGTACCATTTGCAGAAAACATCATGCCTAGATAACAGAATGACATAACTTTTGCTATCTTAATACCCTCGAGATAAAATGATTTTACTTTCTGGGGAATATTCCCACAGGTCATTGTAAATATCTTTGACTTATTAATGTAAAAATTTCAGGAGTCCATAAAATCTGCAAAGGAGTCCATTAATCTCTGCCGCCCAACCGCAGTCCCTGATAAAAGTACTGCGTCGTTGGCATAAAGGAGGACGTGTACCGAGCAGCCAACAGTAATTGGCCCATCAGCCTGCAGGGACTGCAGCATGTCATCGACCCATTTATAAACAAAGAGAATAAAAAGGGGAACCCTAGCAGACACCCCACCTGATTCTGAAAGAGCATTAGCAATAATGGGGTAACCCTGTGTCCCTCAGAACCTGGGTATGTATGATATATAAAGGAGTGGCTCTGTCGGGGGAGTGACAATTTCTTTGTTCAATGTAATAAATATATCCTAAACATTCAATTTTTGGTGGCAAACATTACAAACTTAATGTAAAAAATAAAATGAAACAAATGGTTCAACAGCACTTTTCAAGAACCAATTTGAGATACGCTGAACACACCACAAAGACAAAGTATTGTTTGGTCAAAAATGACGATTGTATTGTATGGGTATTATATACACATATTAATGAATATGGCTGTCAATAAAACAATACAATACACGACAGTAAAGTGATTGAAGTGCATGAAAGGTGACTTGTGGTGATAAGTGAAAAAAGTGCTGTACATATATTAAACAAAAAAGTAACACATAGGACAAATAGCAATTATGTTGTACTGTCCAATTCTCAATGCATGAATACACGACACAAGTGTGATTTTGTATTGGGGTCAGAGAAGCTGCATGGACTAGTGTGACTGCAACGTCGACGTTTCGACCCTAGGCGGAAGCGCAGCTTAATATGCGTCAGAGGCGGGTCTTCATCAGGACTGGGGGATAGGAAAACAATTGTTGACAGCCACAAGGAATAAATGCCATGGATCCTACGAGGTAAGTAGTTTGGGATCCGGATTGATTGCAATTTTGAAGAGCTGGTAGACCTACACCAGGTGGTTGTGGTCTGAAAAAAGCGATGTTAACTCATGCGTGCTCCACCAGCCGGTTGGAGACGAGTTAAAGAATGATTAGCTAGCAGAGCGGAAGAAGACTGAATAGGTCACGTCTCTCCCTATCATTACGATCGCTTGAGGGCGGCGTTGTTTATAATCATTCTTTAACTCGTCTCCAACCGGCTGGTGGAGCACGCATGAGTTAAATCGCTTTTTTCAGACCACAACCACCTGGTGTAGGACTACCAGCTCTTCAAAATTGCAATCATTCCGGATCCCAAACTACTTACCTCGTAGGATCCATGGCATTTATTCCTTGCGGCTGTCAACAATTGTTTTCCTATCCCCAAGTCCTGATGAAGACCCGCCTCTGACGCATATTAAGCTGCGCTTCCGCCTAGGGTCGAAACGTCGACGTTGTAGTCACACTAGTCCATGCAGCTTCTCTGACCCCAATACAAAATCACACTTGTGTCGTGTATTCATGCATTGAGAATTGGACAGTACAACATAATTACTATTTGTCCTATGTGTTACTTTTTTGTATAATATATGTACAGCACTTTTTTCACTTATCACCACAAGTCACCTTTCATGCACTTCAATCACTTTACTGTCGTGTATTGTATTGTTTTATTGACAGCCATATTCATTAATACGTGTACATAATACCCATACAATACAATCGTCATTTTTGACCAAAAAATACTTTGTCTTTGTGGTGTGTTCCGCGTATCTCAAATTGGTTCTTGAAAAGTGCTGTTGAACCAGTTGTTTCATTTTATTTTTTACATTAAGTTTGTAATGTTTGCCACCAAAAATTGAATGTTTAGGATATATTTATTACATTGAACAAAGAAATTGTCACTCCCCCGACTGATTCTGAAAGAGGGCAATAGTTCACCATTAGGACTGAACCTTATTTTAGCTGGGAGATTCTTGTTTAACTGTGTGAGGAGACTGATAATCTCCTTGGGGGCCCCATAGGAGGGCAAAGTGTGCCACAATATTGCATTATCTACTAGTAGGGGTGGGCGGTGAACTCGCTCCGCCAGCGGAGTTTCCAGAGTTTTACCTGCTCCGCTGGGAGCGTGAAGTTCTGCAAAAAACTCTACTTCTGCCACGTGGTGGAGATGCCCTCCCCGCCCTCCCCTAGATAATGCAAAAACTGGCCTCTTTATCAAAGTGCACCACTGCCATCTCAAGGATTTCAGAGCATCGGGCAAGGCATATGCCAGGGCCGAATATATATAGTTTTACTTCGCATGCGTTACATCGCATGCCTTTACAACGCAGTCGTTACAACGACCGCGCTGTTACAACGCGAACTATTACATCGCACGTCATTTCAACAACTTGCTGTAGGGGGCACGCTGGACTTAGGAATAGTATAATTTACTATTCGTACTCCAGTTTGTGCAACAGCAGGGAAGGTGTTGGATTCTAAATCCAACACCAGTTCGCCCCCTACAGCAAGTCGTTGAAACGACTTGCGATGGAATGGCTCGCGTTGTAACAACGCGGTCGTTGTAACGACCGCGTTGTAAAGGCATGCGATGTAAGGCATGCGTTGTTATGGCTGTTTCCCGCCAGGGCCCCCTCAGGGGCTCCTGTTAACACCACCTCTGAATGTATTACCTATTTTCAGCAAATTTAGGACATCCTAAGATCAGAGAAACTGGGCCTTCCCCCAGAGCTGCCCCTTCCGAACACTGATGTCCGCTCACCATCCGGTGATTCTGGGCAAATTATTTTACCCCTCGTGCCTTACTCAGTGAATAATAACACATTGTGTAACGTGATTGGGCACTTACGTAAAGCGCCTAATGTCAAAGCGCAAAGTTCACGCACATAAACTGCAAAAAACAAGAAAAGCAAAACTGATTTAGATAGAGAACTCATGTCGCTGCCTAACACCCAAGAGAAAACTTGGACAAATATTGATAAACCCGTTGATTCCAGACTTTATGTTCCTGCAACAACAAAATTTTAGGTGAACTTTCAATGCTGCAATGTCTAGTGCATTAATACCTAGTAATAACAGAAGATGTAATCTATAGCGCTTAAAGTTACAGCTCTAATTGCTGAATGTTCGTTTCCACCAATTAGTTCCCCTTCAGAACGAGTCTTATCACTGCAACAGGGAAATCAAAGCCTTCCTCCTAGGGTCTCTTAGATGAAACCTGAACATTGTTTTCCCTAATTCTCACCCAATGAATTGTCCCTTGTCTCTTTCCATGTGCACTAGTGTATGGGCAACAGAAGAGGCCAAGAGGATAGCGCTGAGGCATGTGTACAAATGGGAGAGCATGCCAGGGGCTGTAGCACACATAGAGGTCTGTGGTATTGGCCCAGGCCTGCGAGGGCCCAGAAGTAACATTGTGCGCATGGTGGCGCTCAGGTGTACAGCAATGAGAAGGCGATCTATTGTAGATGCACTCAAATTAACAGTGTGCGTGTGACCATGATGAACAAATAAAGCACCACTTCACAATCTCTCTGCAGCCTGGACCTTCTCCACACACCCAGCCGCTGATGTAATTTATGTAAATACAGCAGGTACCACTCACGGCTCCCAGCTCCTTCCACCATGGACTCTCTGTTCTCCTGCAGCGCCTCTGCAGGCCCTTGTAGTGCTTTGTAATAACCCCACACTCCAGCACGTAAACACAAAGAAAGGGTCGCACCTAATGCCATGGCGCAGTGAGATGCAAGCCCTCTTTCGCCCTCAATGAGCTGCAAGGAAGGATTTCAGTCCTTCTTCAATTTCAGGCCTTGTGAGAGGAGGGAGAGAACTGGAGAGGCATTGTCAACAAAGCAGCAGGAAGGAGAGCAGCAGCAGCCCGCTGACAAGAGGAGGGAGGAGGAGTGCATCCCTGAGAGCCGCTGCCACTGGGTGCTGCAGCAGCTTTCTCTGGGGTGCTGCATGCAGGCGCTCTGCCAGAGGTGAGCAGGAAGTCAGCTTAAATAAACGTTGGTAGGTTAAAAGTAGGGCGAGCGGAACTCCACGGAATTACACAAAGTTTTTATGCAACTCCGCGGAATTCTGCATAGTGCAACTCCGCGAACTTCGCCCACCCCTATCTACTAGGTCAAATGTGCTGGTGAGGTCTGCAAAGCACATGTGGAGCAATCCTATCTTCGCTCTAGTGTATTTCCTGATCAAGGATTCAAAATTTAAGCACTGCTTCATCATCCCAAGTCCCTTCATGAATCCATACTTGGTCTCAGACACAATAGAATTGTCCCTTGCCCATTCCTTAAGTCTGTTTAAGACAACCCTTCCCAGGAGTTAATCAGAGGAATCCAAGAGGGAAATGGGATGGTAGCATTTTGGATCCGCTTTGTTACCGTCCGTATTGGTGGCCATAACTCTCCCATTCCTAAAAAGGCATCAACTGGGACCCCATCGGGCCTGGGGGCTATCCCTTTTGCACACTTGCTCAAAGCATCCAAGATTTCATCTAGCATGAATGTCTGAGGTGGAGTATTAATAAAGGTAGAACTCTGTCAGATTATTTGGGGCTAGTATTAAATGCCTTTATTTGTTAGTCAGTACCGGACCAAAATCCTCTCAAAGTGGTCAACCCAGGCCTGTGAGGGTACCAAAGATGTGAGCACAGGGCTTCAACCGTCCTTCAAAAAAGGGGTATTTACTGTGCTCCAAAACATTGATATATCATTAGTTTTTGCGGCCTGGACCAAGTTTGACCTTACTTTTTCCCTCAGCTCTTCCTTCCTGGCTAGTATGGTCTCATTGTACTGCTTCCTTAGATGCTTGATCAGAGTTTGATCTCATGGGATCGGATGTAAGGCAGATCTCAATACTTTGGAAGCCAGAGTGCATTCATTATTAAACCATCCCTGTCTACCCAGTGGTATTATTTTTTAGGGGGCGGAATAAAGAGTTAAGGGCCACGGTGATCAGCTCCAATCCTGTGACAAGATTGTCATTATCCATGTCCTCAGTTAGACAAATGACAAACTCAGTGGACTTTTGGGACAACAACTTCTGTAGTATGCACTCTGAGTCAATTCCCATTCATTTAATGCGGACACTATTTGTTCTGCTGGGGGCAGTACATGAGATCTTAGCGTGTTCTTCATAATAGTTGGCTTGTAGAAGGATAAAACCAATGGGTTACGACCACTAGCTAATGTTTGTTATATTCTAGCGCTAGTAACCATCTGGTTAAGGCTTGAGCTGGTTAGGATATGATCAATTGTGGAATGGTGGCACTCTCTAATAAATGTGTGTGTCTGTGTGGTGCCAATACTCTTGGTTTCCTCCAGCAGTAATAGGTCATACATATGCAGCATATGCAGCATGGTATTCAAACAAGTGTTGAAAGTGCAAGGTTCTCTCTCCAGCCCCATTCATGAAGCCACATACCTGCTTTGGTGAGAAGCAACATTTTTGCGTGTTAAAATCCCCTGTCCATATAGTTGGACAAAAGAAATGCGTCATGGTCGATTTCCAAAGCTCTTACAGCATCCCCACGTGCAGAAATGAATACATAGTTATAATAGTTGATATTGGTCACATCAGACCCCCATCCTTAAAATTCAACCACAAAAATTGATAATAGGGAGAGGACATGTGAAATCTTTTCATTTTGCAGTGGCGGCTGGTGACATTTGAAAGTGGTGCGGCGTAAAATTATTGCCGTACTGCACTATGGCAAGCGAGCGCAGCGAGCGAGCCCGAACAACTTAAGGTGGGTTCGGGGGGGTTCTCCCCCTGCGAAAATTTTGAAAAAAAGAGTGGACAAATGGTGCATTTTCAAGCAAATCAGACAGGGTCAAGACTGATTTGCATATGGTTGGGTCTAAACTGGGTGGCATGACTTTCTTCCCAGATCATGTATGCATGGAGCGTCACTAGCACTGCCCGCATGCTTGGAAAATCACCTGTACTCTCTATGCTACGTCAGGTATGGTTGGAGCATCACTTGTATTACCTGCCACGGGTTCTGAATGGATGGATCATGAGGTCTATTGTCGATGACAGGTAATGCATGCCAGGAGGACTACCTGTCGTTCCGAACCCAAGTTAATGAAGGAAGAGAGCAACAAGTGTGCCATAAATTGCTCTCCTGGCAGTGGCGGCCAGTGAATTTTTAAACTGGTGTGGCTTAAATTGGTGATCTGAACTGAAGTAGCGTAGCCCAACGAGAGACTAATTTTCCTCCAGGCTTTCTGCAGATGTTCTTTTCAAGAACGTTTTGAAAAAGTGAGCCAAATTGTACTTTTTACAATACAGTTTGCAGATACATTTGTTAAAAAGCCACAGGTTTTACCACACTCCTTAAGGGCACTCATCAAAATATTCACTGACGGGCTTCTACCAGTGCTTAATTGGTACATAGAAATTACATGCCAGGGTCCAAACATTTCTAAGACGGCCACTGCAAAATGTCCGACCTCCAAGCATCAAGATAATGGGCCAATTGGAATTAAACAAATCTGCAATACCCTGAATGCTATAGATGTTAAATGAATGCTTAGTACTGGTCCATCCATCTCACAAAGACATCATTAGGCAGCTGTTTAATATTGACACTCATTTTCTTCAGGTCAGACAGATGGAAGGCAGAGTATCCGGATTTAAACTGTGACCTCAAAATTATAAACTGCTCTATGCAGCAGGAGCTGAAACATCTGAGCTACCCTGTCATATTGTATATCATGACATTAAATCTATTAATGTACTACTGAACTACAAGTAGAATTGGTACCCTGCAGCCAATCTATATCTACCAAGTGATTCCTGGCCTATGTGACAGCAGGCAATCCTGACTTGTTCTGACAACAGCTGTTTACATTATACCATGTACTTTTGTTTTCCCCTTTAAAGCATTGGCTCCCAGTCCAGGCATGTAAATTGTGTTGGCATAAAAGACAGATTTGTCAGGGGTGTCTCACATCCAGCCTCCGAAATATGAAATATTCTTACAGTTTTGGGACAAAACAAATTAGATTGTTGTGCCTGTAACGCAGAATGGTATATGCATGTCAAAAATATCACATCTGAAATTCACCTTGTGCATCACAAACAAGCTTATGAAATAGGTCATAAAATAAACGTGTCTTCCTCAAAAGCATGCAAAATATATAAGAATGCCCCTCAAATATGCATGAGGTTGCACCCCTTTGGATAGTCCCTCACATATGCATCAGTATGCCAGAATGCCTGAATGGCCAGCCCAACAACGAAAATAAATGCACAAATCCTTTTCCTAAATGAATACCAGGCCATTCACCACATCTGTATGAAGCTTTGGTAAATGTACACCAGAAAGTGCAAGCAGTTTCCTGCGGAACATTCCACTCCTCTTCACTAAACAACATTTGTAAGCTTATTTATTAAAGGTGCATCACACTTTCTATCAAACATGCTTCATATTTCTTTATAAAATGTCCATTGCTTTTACTCTCCCACACGGGACAATGCTCCCTTCATCTGATGTCTGCCAGGGCAGACCTCTCAATGTTGTTTTTATGTTTTCCTGGTGTAAGATCATGGTATATGAGGTAACCCAGCAGCAAAAGTGGGTTAGAAGTCTATTTTCAAAGACGTGGCCTTTTCCATCATCAGGACGCACATGAAGTCCGTCCAAAGTTACTGCTGAAATCACGAGATATTAATGAGGCACCCTCAGACAGCACCAACTATGGAGTACACACACCTAATGATGAGTGGTCTTAAAACGCTCTCAGTGTTTCCAGTGTAAAAGAGCATGGAGTCGGGAGTCTTAACATACACTCCCATTCAGTAAACCTGTTTACGTGCCCTCCTGCTTCCAAAGAACAGTAAAAGCAGTAGCTCAGCTGTACTCTGTACCATACACTGTACAGTAGATATCAGAGGCTGCTTCTTGTGCACCTTGTGGCGCGAGGATCGACTTTACAACTGTGGACACTGTGACTGCCCGTTGCTCGGCTAAGGGTGCCTGCTGATGTTGCAGGCTAAATGTTATGATGTAAATGTCCTCAGTTTGAGTCAGTTTGCACTGCACCTGCCTACTGGGCGCAAGCGTAAGACCACTCCTATCTGCAAATCTGTGGGGTTGCAAACTGGCACATGCAATTGCTGCTGGGCCAGACAAACGTCATGAACAGGGAGACTGGCCATGGACCAACTGCTCTGTGAGCTGATTTACGGCCAGTGCGGTTTCAGTGCAAGATTCCCCTCTGCCCGCCTGCCCTCCCCCACCCCCTGGATCCACTGCCTCGTCTTCTATTGATAGGGCAGAGGGGCCCTGCGCAGCCCATGAGCTCAGCTCATCCCCTTTTACAGAGTTGAAAACAAATAATACTTCCTGTATAGCAGGTAACTTGCTCAGTACGGACTCTGGTTTAAGACTGTCAGAGCAATATGGTTTGTTCCCGTGATTTTTTTTACTGCTGTGTTTCTTTACTAAATTACAGCGAATTCAGCGTGCAATAGCTGCTAAGCTTTATTTTTTTTGCTTACTTATTTCGCCTGCTATCTTGGAACCGACGAGACTGTCACTGACGAGGAAAGCTTCTAGGTGACGCTGACACGCACCTGCTTACACTGAGACAAGGAGCTCAAATGAATGGCGTCAACACGGTCCTGGAATTAATGGCAGCGCGGGAACAAGACACCTCAAGTCTGCGCAGTGTGTAAAGACACTGCGCAGACTCGATTTCTCAGCTTGCTGCCTGCCTGCAGCCTCTACCCCACCCCCCTGTGACGAGTTGGGAAAGGGTGGGGTGACCATCCTCTCCACTCCATGACTGACGTGAAGCCCCTGTGAATCAGGGCTTCAGGCTAAAACGCCCGGAGCAAATTTCATCCCTACGTCAATAGTGGGTGGAGATTGGTCATTAAGGCAATGTCTTTGCCGAGGTGATGACCTCACACGTCTCAGGGCTGTGAGCTTGTCAGCCCGGCAAGTACTGTAGACTGTGGGCCCGCCCACAGGCAGCAGGTTTAGTGAAAGCATCGGCAACGCTGACTCGCTAGTAGTGTGTTATCATGAGAGTAATCACAGCAACAACGGCCCCAAGAAAGATGTGTGCATATATATATTTTTTTTTTAAAAAGAGCAGATTTAAAGTGTTTGTTTTAACTATGGCAATCGATGACCCTGGGGGTAAAAGTAAAGGAGGCGGAGCCCCGACGCCCTTGCCCAGAAACCTCCGCTGTCATTTTGACAGGAAGTGAATTGGCAATCAGCAGCTGTAGCCCACCCTTTGCTCTGCCGGCTGGGGACTGGGTAGCTGGTGTAAACAGAGAGTGAAAACCTTTGATATGAAGGTGTGCCACCTGCCATGTTTCTTGGTTGCAAATGATATGTGAAGAGCAGATAATATTAAGCCACTCATAAGCATTTATTTTGTTTTTCAACCTTGCTATATTCCACGATACAATAACACACATTCCATTAAAGCCTTTTTGGGTCATGGGATTGGGTACATCGGCCTGACTGGGACTCCTGCTCTGGACCCTACTACTGACTGGGGGGTGGATGGGCAAGAGAGGATCCACAGCAGCTATAAGGGCTCAATAGGGGCCCTACTACTGCTTGGGGAGGGAGGGGGCATAGGAGGATCCGCAGCAGTCACTCGAGGCACAGTAAGTCAATCTATGTCCTGCAGATCATTTGGGGGTTTATACCTATTAAGAGTACAGGGTAAGGAACCTGACTACCCACTAAAGAAAGGGCTATGGGTCCCAGAACTCAGCCTACATGGGGCTGGGACAGATGTGTATAGAAAAAACCAAGGGGGAGTAGAGTTATGTTACCCTCTATCAGTGGTGAAGAAGAGGTGTCATGTAAAATGTTCCCAGCAAACCTTGGGTGCCTAAAATGTATAATGTGCTGCAGTAACAAATGATGGACGGAATGCTGAATGAATCAAACATTCACCACCAGTCAAGAGAACTGGGTTAAATCCATCGTATTTTTGCTCACTACACCACCCCAGTTTGGACCCAGCCATATGCAAATCAGTCTTGATCCTGTTCCTCATGGGAACAGTCCAGCCCCAACTGCCAAGCTAGGTCCTCCCTGTACTGTAAACAAGCATCTTGGGACCAGTTTCGGGGTAACACCCCTCATCAGCCAGGCTAGCTTGAATCCACAATCCCCCCCCAGAATGTTTCTTTTGGAGTGCCAATTCAGCCCTCCCTCCATGTCAACAAAATATGTTCTGCAGCTGATATGAGGAATAGTGGTCTGGACTGAAGCGAGTGTAAAACTCTATTTCTTAGTTTTATAGGTGATTCCGCTGAGCCCTCTAGGAGCGTGGCATGTTTGACATAATTACTACGTAAGGGCAACATGCAGGGGGTAATTCAATCCTATGGGAGAGGGGACACCCAGGTCGTCTATATTCCGCCCCCTGGCTTCCGCAGTCTGTGAGGAGTTCCCCATAGCTGCTGTTACTTGAAAACACCTATCTGTCGGATTGACTGTGCTAGGGCCAGCTGTAGGGAAGATGTGTTGCATGGGTGGCCTATTATCAGAAGTAATACTGCACCTTGAGCCCCCCTAAAGGTGATCTGGCCCTCTTTCCTCACCTTGGAGGTTCCCTCGCATGTGCAAAGCGGGCTATGTTGGACTAGATAGGCTGCAAAGTAGGTGGCTGACAATACTCAGTAGTCCTACCTGGCAGAGAGTTGCATGAATTATTGGTCTCTAGAGGCCATTGACCACAATCTGGGGAAGATGGTAAGCAGTGAAAGATGAGCCCTTCCACCAGGGGCGACTCCTCCGCTATGGCGGAGGAACGTCGCCCCACTGCTTTCCCGCATGTTTGCTTTGCGTGCTGGCGGTGGGCGAGGCTGCTCTGCTCTCCGAGCAGGACAGTGGAGGAGTGGTTTGCCCACTCCTGAGTGTGCAAAGAATGTTTGGTCGGCCCTCTCGGGCCACCCAAACCAGTCATGCGCACTTTGCCCTTCTCCATGCAGAACATGCCCACCCCTCTAGCCCCTGGTTGGGTGTCATAGCGCTCCAGACCCAAAACAACGCTGCATGCAGCGTTGTGATTGGCTTAGGGGAGGGAGCTTGGCTGCTAGCTTCCGGTTCCTGTTGGAGGCAGGAGAGCAGGGTCAGAGAAGATGCGGAACCCGGCGGAAGGGTAGTTTTTTAAATTTAATTTTTATTTTAATTAAGACCCCCCCTCCCCGCAGCCCTTCCTGGTAGCGGAGGTTAGTATAAAATGCTTTTAAATGCATGTTGTGTGCATGCATGCAGGTGAGTGTGTGTCTATGTGAGAGAGAATGTGTGTACGTGTAAGCATGCATGTGTGAGTGAAAGTAAAGGTCAAATGGTGTGCAATGCCACTTCCACTGCCCCTGGCCTTTTGGTAAATTGACGTTCATGGAAAGTATGAGTTAATTTGGTGAGAACTCATTTATAAATGGATTAGTTGTTAAAAATAGTGGATTTGTGACAAGTAGTGGTGTTAAGAAAATAAATAAATCGACTATAGGGTGCACAGCAACCTCAAATGTAAAGCATCCAGACTATTACCCAAAAAGTAGTCATGGGTGGTAGATTGGTTTAGTTTTGTCATGAAAATGTCTGTTCCTTTTTAGCAAAACATCCAGCTCTTTAGCAAGTATCTTCCATGTGGTTTTGCAAGGAGTTTCTTTAAGAAAGGCTGTGTGCTTTCTATGTCTATTGTGGGCGGTTGTAAGACTGTGGCGTAGCCACTCACCTGAAGTTCAGGTTGTCTGCAGGAGCGATGAACTTTCCTCTCTCCTCCTAGAACACCTCTCAGCACCACTGAACTCGCTACAGGAGTCCCGGCAGGTGTCCCAAAAGGGTAGGGGAATGGGACTTGAAAAAGAGAGAGAACACTGCTACTCCACACAGCCTGGTCCAGCCCGGCACCCTCAAGGGGATCTGTTTGCAGAGTAAGGTCGCTTTTTTGAGGACTTGCGTTTCTCTATAAAATAAGAAATGCAACAGATGAGTACAGGGACACTTCTGGGCCACCCAGGCGCACTCAACACAGAACATTCATAATAAGCAAGTTATGTTAATCACCTGGTTCTCAAGAGGAGCTGAGATACTCTCTTAGCCTTTGCCTGTAGGTTGCAGGAGAATACAATCCAAATAATAGTTCTCTAAGAACAATGCTGCCAAAAAGGAGTCACTGGCTATGAATATGGGATATCTACAGCCAGGTAAACGAATGGCACATAGCCACATCGTTTCGTTTGTACAGAACACCATAAACAAATATTCACATCTAAGAACAGGCCCAAAGTGCTGCATAAGCCAGTGTCCATACGATATGATGATCAGAGGGGTAACAGGATGCTTCCATGCACAAGGCGCGGTCTCAAGTTCACAATATTCATCTTAATATAAAAATTCTATACAAATAGTGTAGAAACAAAACTCTCAGAAGTCGGTAATGAGTTCAAACATAAAATGACTCCAAGCTCTAAGCGTAATGCAAATATGAAATAAGTTCAAACATAAAATGACCCCAAGCGCTAAGCGTAATACAAATATGAAATGATTTCAAACATAAAATGACCCCAAGCGCAAAGCGCGAAACAAATATGTAAATGCTGAAGTCTTGAATCAAAAGTCACTTGTGCCAAATACCAGATGTCCAATTCACATGGTAAATATGCAAGGACGAGCCTTCCGATACCAACAGAAAAGGTCAAAGTCACACAGCCTTTCACTTCACACGCAGCCTTAAAGCGCGCTGCACTTAGCTGTCCGATGCTTGCTGCAGTTCCGGACCGGCATGTGCTTCTGTCCCATGCTGAAGGAGGAAATCTTGAAGCGGTGACAGAAGCAGTCTGCAGCTGAAGTGGAAACCAGTGATAACGCCGATTCTTATCTAATTATCTATAAGAACCTTCTGGCCGCCAAGATCTTTTTACCTGTTGAATAGTGTAAAGGAGAGAATCTCATCAGGTTAGATATCAGCATTCATTTTGTCTGAAAGGACCACTGACTCCGAATTCAAGTTTGAGAATTTATTATCGCCAAAAATAACTGAACGTGCAGGCACCTCAACACGAGGTTAAAGAAATAGATGGGCACTAATACAAATAATAATCTACGCAGGAATCTCATCCGACTCAGGATAAGAAGAATAGAAAGTTCTAGGAGTACCAACCAGACTATAATTGCTCCTATTTCTAAGTTGCTCTTCATTGGCCTAAACAAGCTCAAAATCAATTGCTGTCCCTACACTAACGCTAAGTGACATCCCTGCATAACGATTTTCCCAGGCAAGAAAGAATAAAAGGTGTCAGCTGTGAAGACTTCCTAAGAAGTGCAATCACCATATACCTAAGCTCAGCTCTGTCCTTCTCTCAGGTCTCCCCTACCGCTTCTCTGGCCTCCTCCCTCAGGGCACTATCCCTAATACAAAACCATACTACAAAGATACACGCCTTGTTTACGCCCTCTTGGCCAGGTCTTCTTTCTTGTGCTTTTCCATTGAAACGGTGACTTCATCCTGGACGGTTTCGTTGACCTTGAGTCCCAGGCACCTTCTCCGCTGAAAGTATCATCCCTACATTCCATCTAACTCCCCTTGCCATGCCTCCCCTCTCTCTATCTTTTGAAAACAAAGAGTTAGTCTTACTAACGAGACATTTGTCCTTGCACCTGCAACAAAAGATACTTTCACAGAAACCGTCTACTGTGCAAATTAAATCTACCGTTTATGCCCAGAGAGCCTTTCCAAGAGAAACCCTTTTCGGCCTACATTATAAGCTAACATAAGAATATACCAGGCCTTCCTTAAGCATATATGTAGTCAGGCCCTTACATATAACTTTTAAACACACATCTTACTTTTCCCTATAAGCATATTCATTACGATTCTTTATGCAAACAATGAATTACATGTGCAACTTTAATATGGTGCACGTTTAAACTACTGCAATTACATTACATACACGAACTAATTCCTCTATGCATTATGTTCACACAATTCAAAAAGCATTACATTACATCATTATCCTAACACCATTACACTGCTGAGTTCACTTCGTCTCAGTGAACTATTCATTCTTTGCTAAACATGCATGAGTATACAATGGATATAAACGAATATATATCTGAATACATGTGGGTGCGGCCTATCAGTGATTATGATGCACCCCTACAATTCACAAATACATTTCGCTCTATCAGTTCCCCCTTTGATGACTCCTGTCATCACATCTCATTCTACTCCCTCGGAGAAGGAACCGACCTAAACAGAACTTGTTCCCATCTTCCCTGATCTGAAGTTCTCCATGCTCTTGAGCCTTTTATACTGATTGTCCTGCAGTCTTGCCAATCTCATGTCATTTTCCCTCAAAGCTCTCTTGACTCTGCCTGCTCGATACCACTTGTAGGCCTTGATCATAATCCACAAGCCAGCCACACAAACCACCAAGATAAGGAGTGGTCTCAGGAAGTACCCAAGGAATCCCTTTCCTAAGTTCGCAAACCAACCTCCCACTTGACCAAAACCCTTTCCGACCTTTTCCCAGGCCCCTTCTTCGGTCAAATCCGCTATCTTTGTGTGGATCATAGTGATGTTACTTATATATTTCTCCAGATCCTTGCTACGGTCTGGTATATAAGTGCAGCACTCTTGAACCTTCAGCATTTTACAGACTCCGCCCTCTTTTGCCAATAGGACATCTAAAGCAAGGCGATTCTGCAAAACCATTCCCCTTATCGACAACATCTCTCCTTCCACCAACACCAACGACTTTGCTGTGTTCATCGAAAATTCATCCACCACAGTCGCTAACCTCCGGATCTTCACATCATTCAAGACTACTCCTAGACTAGGTATCATAGCTCCAAAGATATCCCCCACAACGATTCCTGCACTTGCAGCTCTTCTCGTTCTTGAATGCTCTCCACCCTCCAGAAGATTTAAGTCTTCTGTATGGTAAATCTTTGGAAATATTATTGACAAATAACATGTTCCATACCAATTTGCAGGCAACCTCACATAAGCATTCTTCCCACATACATAATACACCGTTGGTATCACTTGTACAGGACCTTGGAGAAAATCTTTTGCCACATCTGCCATGGTGAAAACGTGATCACAAGTACTCTGTCCCACTGGAACCTTTTCGTAGTAAGTCTGATAACGCCTTATACACAACTTACCCCTCTGCTCCTTATCTAACGCTATAGGACCTTAGCTTCCCCTGGTCTTATGCAACCGTTCTTCCTCTGTCCAATCAGTCCTGTGATGTCCCATATCTCGAGATTCAGTCAGCTTTCTATACCTATCTTCAACCTGATCTACAAACTTTCTCTCTACATCCGACATCAAACAAGTCAGATTGTTTCTGTGTGCGAATGCTGTATCCAATGCCAAACTCGGTATGAAGTACTTCCTCAGTCTGTCTTCGGTCTTATAATAGTCATACTTATTCAAATGCTTGTAAGCTGGGACTTCAGGAAGCACTGCATCGAAATTGGAAAAGAAATACTCGAACTGATCTCTCTCATAAAACAAACTAAGCAAAAGACTACATGAAATACCATAAGTCAGTGGAAGATGATGATACCTAATACCCTCATCCACCGAAGTAGGCAACTGCATACACACATAACAATCTTTCGCATCCATCACGTCAACATATTCATACAACAACTTAGCATACGCATTGAGCTTAAAATCACCTTTCGACAAATCTACATGTAATCTACGGCTTTCTTCTAATATCATAGCTCTATCAGCTGCCCTGTCTACCCCCTTCTGGCTAGGTGTGATAGGTGTCGGTGTCCCTGTCACTGCCTCTACTTCTGGCTCATGCGAACCAGTATATGAGACTACAACTACTATGATTATAGAAATTATTACACTACTTATAAGAATGCCTACAATCCACTTTGATCTGCGATTGGGATCTCCCGGCTCCATGATTTCGAAAGTTCTCAAAAGTCTTGGTTATCGCAAAAAACTCTGAAAAAGTCTCTGTCCTTTATTTGTGACTTGCTTAACCAGCTCAAGCAACCATGAAATCTCCGGGCTTTCCCTTTCCGATCACAACTTATTTACACAGTCCAGAAAAAGACTTCCCTAGTTTTCGTTCCTCTTCTTGTGGAAAGTCCCTACGTTTATTCTTCTTCCACTCGGACCTAGGTTATCTTCTTCTTTTAGACTTTTATTTACAGTTCTTTACTGATCCATAATGAGATCCTCATTAAGCGAGACCAGAACGTGATACAAAAGTTCAAGACGCAAAATCAGCACTTCATGTGAAAACGGCTCAACTCCAAAAGGCGGGAATTCGAGTCGATGCAAAAGCAAGTTTCGGACTTCACTCAGAAGTGGGGGATTCGGAATCGTGAGTGTCAATGTTCCGTCTATCTCGAACCCTGGCATCCGCAGCACCACCTTCACCACCAGTTTCGGGCTCCGACTGAACACTTCCACTGACCTCAGTCTCCCTGTATTCACCACCCCCTGCATCAAACACAGTGTAAGTCCACTCAGGGGTAGAGTATCTGCGACAAGGCACTCTTGTTCTCTTGGACCTTCGCCGACTGTCTTGTGCTTGGTCTTCGTCGCTTGCTTCGGTTTCAGATACTTCGGACACTGGAGCAAGATCTCTTTCAGGTGCCAACCTCAGGTTCAGTCGCCTCTGTCTCTCAGGCCAACTTTCAGCACTTCTGTTCGTTCGTCTGCCTTCCCCTTCTATACCCAGTGCACTACTTCCTCTTTCTGCTGCATTTGACTCTTCTCCGCCCACTGCACCTTCTCTTTCTTCGGTGCCTGAGTCAGGGTTCGAATTGTGGATACCCCTTCAACTTGCTCTAGTGCACCACCAGCTGTGTCAGCGACCCTTACAGCTTGGCTTGTCCTCTCATGTGGCCCTGCCACATCAGCTGGATTTTCATTTGCGAGAGGAGCTGTTTCTTCCAAGGGTGCTGGAACTCTGCGGGTATGGGAAGCATGCACCCAGTTCGGCAATCCTCCACACTTTACTGCTGTGTTCGTGATAAGTATCACCTGATACGGGCCACGCCAACGGGCATCCAAGCAACTCTTCCTCACGTGCTTCCGGACGAGCACCCAGTCACCGGGACACAAGTCGTGGCACAGATCACTCGAGGCTGGAACCACAGCTGCTTGCACCTGCTGGGATACAGAACGGACCACATCAGAGAGTCCTTTACAATAATCGAGAATCAAATCATCAGTGATGCTTATCAAGGCTGTAGCTGGTACTGCTGGCAGTCTCATTGCCCTCCCCATTAATATTTCATGGGGGACAACCCGGTCTTTCTGTCTGGGACACTTCGCATGCTCATGAGCACCAGTGGCAAGGCGTCGGGCCATTTCAGGGATGTTGAAGAACACATTTTTGCCATCCGGGCCTTCAAAGTTCCATTAACTTGTTCCACCATCCCAGAAGCCTCTGGTCTGTAGCTACAGTGGAGTCTCTGGTCAATGTTCAATGCTGCACAAAGTAACTTCATGATTTCGCTATGGAAGTGCCCACCTCTATCTGATTCCAAAGAGGTCGGGATCCCGAATCTAGGGATGAGCTCCCTCAACAGTAATTTAGCCACTGTCAGAGTGTCACACCTGCGTGTGGGGTAAGCCTCCACCCACCGTGAGAATATACATACTATCACTAGAATGTACCTCAAGCCATTGCACCTAGGCATCTCCACGAAATCCAGCTGTAGTCTATTGAAGGGCCCTCCTGACCTTCCAATATGACTCAGTGTAACTACAGTTTTCTTTCCAGCATTCATCTGTTGACATGTAACACACCTCTGACATACCGTCTCAGCCATTGCTCGGAACCGTGGGTTATACCACGTCTGTCTGAACACTCTCATCATTGCATCTCTACCAAGGTGTGCCTGTCCATGTATCAATCTTGCCATCGGACTCAGCAATTCCTCCGGCAACACAGCTCTCCCATCGTTTGATACCCACACATCCACGTCTCCTTTCTCACACCCAGCTTTGATCCATCCCTCTCTCTCCTGGTTCGAAACTTCATCCTGCAATCGCTTAAGCTCTTCCCAAGTGTCTGCCATGGTCAACATTATGCTGAGATCGGTTCCCTCTTGGCTCTCTTCTATCTCTCTTCCTGTGAATATGCATCCTTGTTCTGCACAGAAACGGGCGACTTCATCCGCATAATTATTACCCAAGGATACAAAGTCCTCCCCCTTCCCATGGGCTGAACACTTTACCACAGCAATTTCTTTCGGATGCTGTAATGCTTCTAACAATTGTCTTACATATTCTCCATTACGAATGGGTGAGCCAGATGATGTCAAAAATCCCCTCTGAGACCATAACTGCCCGAAGTCATGCACCACGCCAAAGCCATATTGGCTGTCTGTGTAAATCGTGATTCGAATTCGATCAGCGGCCCAACAGGCACGGGTCAAGGCAATGATCTCAGCTACCTGCGCGGAGCGTACTCCTTCTAGGCAAGCAGCCTCGACCACTCCTGAAATGGTACATACAGCAAACGCTGCTCTCAATTGCCCCACACTGTCTCTTAAGCATGAACCATCGACAAAGAAAATTTCATCTGGGTCAGCCAATGGCTCATCGACAATGTCAGGTCTCGGTTTGGTGCAAAGTTCGGTCACATCGAGACAATCATGGTCCGCACAATCTTCATCATCCGTGCTCGGTGTAGGCATCAATGTCGCAGGGTTCAAGACAGAGCACCTTTTCAGAGTCACATTCTCTGCGGCAAGTATGACTTGCTCGTACCTCGTTAACCTATTGTTCGTTAGGTGCTGGGTCTTGGTCCTGGTCATCAATAACTCAACCGAATGTGGCACATGTACAGTCAATGGATGTCCCATTACAATACTTTCACATCTTTCAATGCTGACACCTGTTGCAGCAACGGATCTTAGACATCCGGGCAACGCAGAAGCTACTGGATCTAGAGTAGCTGAAAAGTAGGCAACTGGTCTACGGACACCTCCATGGTTCTGAGCTAACACTGCTAATGCACATCCTTCCCTCTCGTAACAAAACAATGAAAAGGCCTTGTTGTAATCAGGCATTCCCAATGCCGGAGCCCTGCACAAATCCTCAGTTTCAGGAATGATATCAAGCACTCCTCGTCCCATGGTACCGGATCACTCACATCCTTGTGCGTAAGCCTCTGCAGAGGCTTTGCTCTCAAGGAGAAACTAGGAATCCACTGTCGACAATAGCCAACCATTCCCAAAAACATCCTAACTTCTCTCTGTGTTGTGGGTACTGCCATGCTCATTATTGCCTCAATTCGATCTGGTGACACCTTCCTCTTGCCTTTTTCTAATCTGTGTCCCAAGTACTGTACTTCCTTCAAACAGTACTGCATCTTGTTCGGGGACACCTTATGTCCGTTCTCTGCTAAGTGGTTCAACAGTGCTACAGTGTCAATTCTGCAAGCATCTTCTGTTTCTGAGGCAATGAGCAAGTCATCTATGTATTGCACGAGAACTGAGTTCTGCGGCAACACGAGACTCTCAAGGTTCTTCTTCAGGATCTGGTTAAAGATCGATGGACTTTCCGTATACCCTTGAGGGATACGACACCATGTTAACACGCGATTTTCTAGCCTAAACGCAAAAAGAAATTGGCTTTCCTCGTGGAGCGGTATCGAAAAGAAGGCTTGACACAAATCGATAACCGTAAACCACTCGGCTTCACATGGGATCTGGAACAGTATTACTGAAGGATTCGGTACCACTGGACAACAAGGGACAACTATCATGTTGACCTTTCGCAGATCTTGCACAATCCTATACTTTCCGCTCGGTTTCTGTAGTCCCATTATGGGCGAATTACAGGGACTACCTCTGATCTCTTTTAGAATACCCTTCTCAATGAAAGTCTCGATCACAGGTTTTATTCCTGCAATCGTTTCTGTCGACAGGTTGTATTGAGGTGTTCTTGGGAAATCAACATTCTGTTTCACCTCAATCCGCACTGGTTCAACCCCTCTGATTAAACCTATTTCATCGCCTGCGAAATCCCACACCACAGGCGACACTGCGTCTCTCAGATCATGTGGAAGTTCTTCCACAGTCACCATTGGGTACAGATCTATACACAGAAGCTGATTGGTAATTTTAAAGTCTGCATCGTCATCTATCGTCTGGACCTCCACTCCCCGTGGTGTACAATAAATCGTGCAGTTCAACTTGCACAACAGATCTCTTCCCAAAAGACAAACTGGACTCGTATCACACACTACAAACTGATGTCTAGTTTGGAAAGTACCTATCTTTACTAGGATCGGTTCTGTCAATGGGCTACTTATTCTCTTGTTCGCTACTCCAACAACCTGGATTGATTGTCCCGAGAGGGGTAGGTTAGGGACTACTGCAGATCTTACAGTAGACCGGGTAGCTCCAGTATCAACCAAAAGTGTCGCAGGATTACCCTCAATCTCTGCCTCCACAAAAGGTCCTCTCTGGTCTACCTCCAAGACTGCTCCAAGTGTGCAGTCTTCCTCCCCCCTCAGGCACCGTCAGGATAACGGGTCTGAGCTATCCTCATCATAACCTTCGAACAGGGGCATCTGTTGGTACGTTCGCGTTCCTTGTGAAATCCTTGGAGCTTGGGGAATCTGAGCGTGAGAATTGTAAACCCCCCCTTTCATCGTCCTAGGTCTCGTTATTGTGTTAACTACCTCCTGCGCGGGTGCCTGAGCCCCCTCTTCCTCTTCCTGTGCCTGATTTGCTGGGTTCAAAGGACACTCGCGTTTCCAATGTCCGACCTGGCGACAAAGATGACACGCAGTGGTCTTCTTTAGTGTAGCCACGTCCACTCCTGTCTTGGGGTCTACTGGTTTTCCCTTTCCTTGGACCTGCCCATTCTGGTTGCCCTGGAAATTTCCTTGCTTTCTCCCCAAGGTCCCTCCACTAGGCTGACTCTGTGCTGTCTGCATCTGGACAAGCATTAGTTTGTCTTTTAGCTTTCGGTGTTTCGAATCCACCTCATCACTACAGTATCTCGCGTACCGCAAAATTTCATCTAGTGGCTTGTTCTGCCAGCAGATCAAATGATGCTGTATCATGAGGCTGATTTCCACTCTCAGACCCGTTACAAACTTTGAGACAAACTGTCCCATATCCTTAGGGTCCAAAACATCCAACCCACTATACTGTTTAAAAACTTGCAGAAGTCGTTCATAATATTCATGCACAGTTTCCTTGGGTTCCTGTACAGTCCGATCTATCTTAACCCAATCTATATCCTGAGGTGACATCTTCAGTTTCAACCATGTAATCACCTGCTCGTACTTTTTCATGACTAGTGGTGAGGGACCATTTGTAACCACCTCTCTCTCTGGTTCTGAAGTCGGCCACTCAATAGCGACTTTACAAGCTGTCCACAAATCTCCTGGTACCACTATGTCAAACAAAGTGTTCAAATCAATCCACAATACTTTTGAAATTTTCACAAACCGCTCAACCTGTTTGTACCACTCAACTGGTTTTTCCCTCAGCCGAGGAAAATCATTTGTAAATGCAGCCAAATCACCTCTATTCCACGGCACATGCAGGTACCCTCCATTCTGTACTTCCCGTAAAGGAAAATTTCCAACACCCGTCGCCCCCCCTCCTGGCGGCGGCGTTTCCCCTTCTGCTCTCTTTACTGGTTTCTTTTGGACCACCTTTCTTCCCATTTGTCCAACAAAATCCATATTCTCATTCCTATGATCAGGTCTCTGGTGTGCGTCTTTAATCCTGTGATTCTTTTCTCCTCCAACTCCTGATCACTGTAATGCAATCTATGTGGTCCCTGCAACGCTTTAGTTTTGTTCAGGTCCACCTCATATCTTTTGGCCAATTCCTTCAATCTATCATGTGCCATTCTAGCTTTTCGAGTCACATCTTTTGCTACAAACAGCAGCTCATCTGATCCATAAATTTCTATCCTTTCCAAAGGGGCAGACCCCCACTGATCATTTCGTCTACCTCTGCTTTCAGCCTCACTACGTCTAGCAACCTTGCCTGTACTGCACTCCTCAGTACATCTCGACAACCCGAGCCATCTCGCTCGTCACAGTCACTATTCTGTCCTTGTGATCTATTCCCTTCCATCATATTCCTGGAACTTGGTCTGTCTTCCGAGACATTTTGAGCCCTATCTCTTTGCATCCTATCCTCTTGGTTCGTTACTGTTGGTGTCCACTCCCTCAAAGCTGACTTAGATTCCCGCAAAGACCTCGGTCTTTCTGGTCTCTCCTCTTCTCACCTAAAGGAAGAGTCCGCAGTAGCCGGTAATGGCGTACTTGTCTCCATTGGTCTTGGGAAATGAACCACCCTTACTCCAAACCCATTCCCACTCTCACTGTTTCCTTCTTCCCTTCTCATCGGTACGGAACTCCCTTCTCTCACTCGGTCTGGGTCATATACCGGTATTATAGGGCCAATGGTAACCGGTACTGTCAAGGAGTCCGGTAATCTTGTGTTCCCCACAGGAGGCTGTGTTATCATAGACGCCGTTGCCCCCTCCGTTCCTGTGGAAATCCTTCCCACTACTCTCATGCTAGTCTGGTTCTGGCTCTCGTCAACTATTGCCACTGATGGGGTCGTCTTTCCCTCTTCTGAATCTGGGTTAAATGGTGGTGGCCTCTCCGCCAACATCCTATCCAACAGACTGTCATCTAAATCACTGTCGTCCTCATCGACTCTTGTTATCTTCCCATTTTGTATTAACAATGGGTACAACTTATCTCCATCGATCGTATCCGCTCTCCACTTTTTCTCCAATGCATCCCACCTTGCATCTTGGAATGCCCTGACCGATTTCTTCACCCTTTCTTGACACCTTTCCTTCTTTCTATCATACGCTGCTCTTATCCACGCATGTAGTGCCTCAAACTGTGTCGGTCTAGGTAGTGGTCGTAATGAAGCCATTACACTCTTTAGCTGGTACAGCACCTCTAACCTGAAAGTACCATATCGAGGGAACGACAAATCTCCTTCTGTTTCTGTCATTTTATGCCAATTCTCGAGCCAAATTATAGTATGCAATCCTACATTCTTTGCCATATAATGTGCTGGTGTGTCCTCAGGAGGAGCTTCCTCTCCCTCCCGAACAACCACACGTCTATCACCTCTACAAAGTTCTCGTAAAGCTTTAAAACATTTCATGATGAATCAACTTTGTTATTCGCACTCAAAATGTCCGCTTTTACTTCCTGATTTCAATCCACCAATACCAGCGCGACTCACACCAACCGGCCTATCGCAGCGCGGCACTAGTCTGACGTCACGTTTCCTCCGCTCGCAGCAGTTCACCTCCTTTCTAATTCACTTGTTCTCACTCGCATCCGTCCCAATTATACTCTGAAATAATGTCCGTCCTACCGAACTATTACCTCTCTGACCGTCAGTCTTACCAATGACCGATCAGTCTCTTGAGCTTGTTGACCTCAATCTGGCAACCGTCTGTCCACGAACGACAGGACAATCGCCTCTAATACACTCGATAGGATTCAATCACTCGATGTTCTGCACACAATAACCTACGACCTGCGTTGGTTATTCACACACTCACACATGTGTCCCTATCTTCTGTGGGTCTGTCAATGACGTCTCGTGACCCCCACAACTCTGGTCAACGTTCTCAACTCTGGGTGTATTCTACACCACAATAAATCTCCCGGTCCCGCGGCGCTCACGGTCCGTTTCTCAATCACACAACTTTTGTTCCAACTCCGCAAGACATCACACAACAATAAAACACCGCAATCTACCAAACATCACTCTTTTCATACTCACTCTACTATGAACTGCTACTTCCGCCGCACCGGCACTCTCCGTCAGTTTTCCACGACCTCCGACATCCGTCTCTCGCGGTCCTCTGGATCTGTTTCACTCGGGCTCTATGGGGCAACTTAATCTCCTATCCTGCTCTAGATCTCCCCTTACCATCAAAGGTAACCATCCTACTCTGCTACCAACTGATAACGCCGATTCTTATCTAATTATCTATAAGAACCTTCTGGCCGCCAAGATCTTTTTACCTGTTGAATAGTGTAAAGGAGAGAATCTCATCAGGTTAGATATCAGCATTCATTTTGTCTGAAAGGACCACTGACTCCGAATTCAAGTTTGAGAATTTATTATCGCCAAAAATAACTGAACGTGCAGGCACCTCAACACGAGGTTAAAGAAATAGATGGGCACTAATACAAATAATAATCTACGCAGGAATCTCATCCGACTCAGGATAAGAAGAATAAAAAGTTCTAGGAGTACCAACCAGACTATAATTGCTCCTATTTCTAAGTTGCTCTTCATTGGCCTAAACAAGCTCAAAATCAATTGCTGTCCCTACACTAACGCTAAGTGACATCCCTGCATAACGATTTTCCCAGGCAAGAAAGAATAAAAGGTGTCAGCTGTGAAGACTTCCTAAGAAGTGCAATCACCATATACCTAAGCTCAGCTCTGTCCTTCTCTCAGGTCTCCCCTACCGCTTCTCTGGCCTCCTCCCTCAGGGCACTATCCCTAATACAAAACCATACTACAAAGCTACACGCCTTGTTTACGCCCTCTTGGCCAGGTCTTCTTTCTTGTGCTTTTCCATTGAAACGGTGACTTCATCCTGGACGGTTTCGTTGACCTTGAGTCCCAGGCACCTTCTCCGCTGAAAGTATCATCCCTACATTCCATCTAACTCCCCTTGCCATGCCTCCCCTCTCTCTATCTTTTGAAAACAAAGAGTTAGTCTTACTAACGAGACATTTGTCCTTGCACCTGCAACAAAAGATACTTTCACAGAAACCGTCTACTGTGCAAATTAAATCTACCGTTTATGCCCAGAGAGCCTTTCCAAGAGAAACCCTTTTCGGCCTACATTATAAGCTAACATAAGAATATACCAGGCCTTCCTTAAGCATATATGTAGTCAGGCCCTTACATATAACTTTTAAACACACATCTTACTTTTCCCTATAAGCATATTCATTACGATTCTTTATGCAAACAATGAATTACATGTGCAACTTTAATATGGTGCACGTTTAAACTACTGCAATTACATTACATACACAAACTAATTCCTCTATGCATTATGTTCACACAATTCAAAAAGCATTACATTACATCATTATCCTAACACCATTACACTGCTGAGTTCACTTCGTCTCAGTGAACTATTCATTCTTTGCTAAACATGCATGAGTATACAATGGATATAAACGAATATATATCTGAATACATGTGGGTGGGCCTATCAGTGATTATGATGCACCCCTACAATTCACAAATACATTTCGCTCTATCACCAGGAGATTAAGCCAAGCACCGACAGGTGCGAAGCTTGGGCTTTTATCGCCAATTCAGTGGCAGTTAACCACACAAGGCTAGCCACACCCGTAAGCATGCCAGGTGCCTTAGCCACGCCCAAAAGCATGCCAGGTGCTTAGCAACAGCACATGTCCAATAATGTGATACTGTAGCTAGCACCCTAAAACAACAAGCATTGGCAAAACAAGCACTGGCACCAACAGATACAATAAAGAGAAACAAACATTGGCAGTGACAAGAAAAGGAAAAAACAAAACAACTTAGTGGACAGAAATGTGAGCAAGCAGGGACCCCTGAGGGTGCCGACATACCAGACAGGACGGGGTGATCCTGACAGTGGTATCCCCTTCCCCAAGGGCCCTGCAGGCTGTAGTATGATCTCCACTGCCTTAGGACGCATCCCTGGTGACTAAGGTTCGAAGTAGGTCCTGCACACCCTTGCCATAGAAATAACGTCATTCTTACTTCTATAATTTATCTATAAGCATGGGCCGCATTACAGTAAGTGCCCTAGGGGCGCAACGTGCATGTGCTCCAGCTTTGTGCACCCCCGGGACACTTTGGTAGTACAGAAAAGGCTGAAGACGCATGTGTGGCCCCTTATGTAATACTGATAGTACTGGCGCACATGTACTGGCAGTGCTAGTGTGAGAGGATGTTCCCTCATTTGCATGGTGGAGTGGCCCCATGCAAATGATGGAATCACTTTGGCTCTGCAGCTCTGTATCACAGATGCGGGCACAGAGGCAAAGAAGCTGTCAGGAGGCACGCTGACAGTGTGCCACAAAAAGGTGGTGCACTGTCAGTGCGCCCTTGAGGTCAGCCCTTTTGAGGGGTGAAAGTTGGTCCCATGGGCCCGTCCCCAAGCACCCCCTTGCAGACTGGTGTAGTCACTCACTGCGCCCACCTGCATGGGTTTCTCTAATCCCTCTTGGAAGTGGAGGCGGGTTGCTGCATTCACTGTGAAACACGGAGCAGCTTTTAAATAGCTGCTCTGTATTTCACTTGCGTGTGCAGCTGCCCTAGGGGCAGCACATTCATCATAATGGGGTGAATTTTCCCTGTTTGCTGCTGGTGCACCTGTTTGAAGGTGCAATATGGCGCAAACAGGGAAAATGTGCCCTTTAGGTAATACGGGCCCAGATGTGAACTCCCTGAATATGGGGTATTGGTTTGTCTTCTCTGACCATGATTGATGCACGAAGTCATTTGCCTTTAATATGAGATGCTCAGAAGCAGTCCCAAAACCCACTCCACCTTGCTTTAAACCAACAGGGGTCAGGAAGCCCGATTCAACTGAGGCTGCACTGAGATGACCCTAATGGCACTCTGGTCGCACCACAGCTGCATTTGTGTGAGAACTGAGTGATTGAGTTTGCTAGTCCAAAAGAGGAACTGTGTCCAGTTGCCCTTTCTCCATGCAGAACAGGGATCCAGTACTATGTGGTACTGGCAATTGAAGACAGCCCACGCTGAAACAACTTACATGACGTCCCTATGTCTGCTCGACCCATGAGGAAGCACAGCAAAGATCCAGGGAATTGATTCCCTTCTGAGATTTGATGAGGTGAACATCTTAGCTTCAACTTGCTAGTGGATTACAAAAAATCCATATCTGCTGAGATAAAGCATGGAAAGCTAATGCACTCTGAGGCCTCAATGTGAAGCAAAACTTAGTACTGCTTGGTCACTCTCAATCCCACTCCATCCAAGTTCAATGCCAGAAGAGGCCACCAAAACCCGCCTCCCAGAGGATACCCGTAGCGGTTTCACACAGCACCACCATCTACCACATCTCTGGTCTATCTGTCTTCTCAATTATGTGGTCACTAATCTAAATCTTCCCCTTGCAGATGGTTAAACCAGGTCACCTCCTGAGCCCACGGCCAGCACTGCTCCTTAGCTCCTGCTAACTAGCAGCTAGCCTTCTCAACCATGCAACATTGTTGAAAACCCATCAGTTCTCAGCCTTTGAGGGAAAGCGAAATTACAAAGAAGGTACCACTGGGGTGCTCGGCCACCAGGCATTTGTACCCTCTGAGACAGAAAAAACACAGAAAGCATAGTTTATGTGACCTTAGCAGGACCTCAAGTGAAGGGGTGGGCGGGAAAGGTTTTTGTGGGAAGTAGTTTTTTTTTTAGTCTGATGTGCCCTATGTGCTGACCCTCCTCATACTAATGCATGGGACCATGAAGAGGATGCGGAACAAAAAATGACGTAGTGGGCACGGGATACTCTGCTTCTATAATCTTGAAAAGAGAATATGTCAATTTAATAAATCCTCCATAAACACTTCACAGATACCTGTTTCAGCAGCAATTCATTTCTGCGTTTTGTTCTCAGTCGTATGTGAGTTTAAGTTCGGAGTATTTGCATTAATTCTCTAGTTACACTTCTAAAATCAGTCATGCTTACTCGCCCTCCATCTTAACCCAATTCACTTTAAGGGTCAGGTGTGTGATTTAAACGGCTGTTATTGTAAGGCATAGGACAGGGGCGCAGCACCCCTCATTCACTGCGGCTTTATTTCTGGTTAACACCCCGGAGTTAGCAGGGAAACTGAAAGGATGGGACATAGATAGGACGTCTTAATTTGTACTCTTTGAAGAATTTACTGTGTTCAAATCTAGATTTTTGGGAATCTGGTGGCTTCTGCTGTTCACCTTCAAGCATGGTTCAGTCTCAGGGTATGATCTGAGCTTGTCTGTTTTTGTGCTGTTTGTATATGAATTTGATAGGAGTGTCGCATTGCAATTCTTAAATATAGCACATCTGGCAGCGTCTTCTAAGCGCAGTCCCAGCGTTGAATTACCTCAGTCCACATTCCATGGGTTGGACAGTCTTTCAGCACATTCTTTGCTAGAAGACTTGTTAAAGTGAAGGCAAAAACATGTGGTTTCTAAAATTAAAGATTTTATGAAGGTGCCCTGCCATTAAGTCATGTCATGTCAGGTCACTAGAACGCAGATGGCGCCGAAATTATGATCAGATAGAGCTAAACAATTTTAAAGCAGCTCTCAGGCAATATCATGCCCTGATTAAAACTACCAAAAAAGCCTATTACACAGAGGCAATTAAAACCACCAAGGCAAACCATAAAGCGATCTTCAAGATAGTCAATCAATTTACGAACCCAAAAAGTTTACAACAAGAGATTCCCCCCCTCTCAGAGTCTTTGTAATGATATTGCAGAGTTCTTTGAAGAGAAAGTTCGTATACTACAAAAAGATTTCCCCCCTCCTATTCCTTCTTTTATCAATAATGATTTGTTTGCAGATCCGGACAGACTCTGTATGCAAATTTTTAAACCAATTTCCTTGGAAGAATCGCGTCAGGCGATTCTGTCTATCAAATCGGGCTCCCCTTTTGATCTCTGTTCCCCAATATTATTACACGCTCTCATTGATATTGTGAACCCCAAGATAAACAATATAATAAATTCCTCTCTTTCTACAGCCAAGCTTCCAGCAGACTGGAAACTCGCAGCTGTAAAGCCTCTCCAAAAGAAACAAATTGCGGATCCTGCCACGCTGTCCAATCTGCGCCCCATCTCTCTCCTACCAAGTCTGTGTAAGATGACAGAAAAATTTGTAACTAAGCAACTTACAATATTTTGGGAGAAAGCAAATCTGCTTCACTCCAATCAATCCGGCTTTAGAGCCCAACACTCCACAGAATCTGCATTATTGTATACGGCTGAAACCCTTAAAGCAGCTATGGATCAGGGAAAAAGAGCAGTACTGGTACTGTTAGACCTGTCGGCTGCTTTCGACACGGTCTCACATGCCATCCTTTTAGACCGCCTCGCATCTTTTGGCATCTCTGGCATTGTTCTGGCATGGATAAAGAACTTCCTGCAAGATCGCAAGCAAGTAATCATACTTGATCAATACAAGTCACAAGAAAAGGCACTTCTCTCAGGGGTACCTCAGGGATCGAGTCTAAGTCCGACCCTCTTTAATGCTTATATGGCCCCACTGATCAAGCTGATATCGTCCTTTAATATAGATACCATCTCATATGCGGACGATACACTACACAGGCAGAAGAAAACCTTCGCAAATGCCTTACTGCATCTTTCAGCTGGATGAATACTAACCACCTGAAGTGCAATTCCGAAAAAACAGAAATGTTACCCTTAGGCCAAGAAAACATTTTCTTGCCTAAACTCTGGTGGCCAGCAAACACCACCCCCCCTCCAAACACAGTAAATGTGGTCAGGAATTTGGGAATAAAATTTGACACCACTCTGTCATTTAAACGGCAATCCTTGGCAGTGGCTGGAACCTGCTTCCATATTATAAAAAGCCTAAAGAAATGTTTCGACCTGATTCCCCTTTCAGCAAGGCAAACAGTGGCCGTAGCCCTTATTACATCTAGGCTGGACTACTGTAATAGCCTCTATGCAGGGACTAATAAGTCAGTTCTACATAAGCTACAAATGGTCCAGCATGCTGCAGCACGACTAGTACTGAAATGGCCCAGAAAGTCATCTGCATCGGCGGCGCTAGAAACACTCCACTGGCTGCCAATCCATAAACGCATCCTTTTTAAGCTTCTCCTCATCACTTTTAGGGCCTTTCACTTTTTGGGCCCTCAATATCTTCATACACGTTTTAAGCGTTACATTCCTTCCCGAAGTCTAAGATCAGCAAATGCCAATCTGTTAAAAATACCAGCTTTCAGATTTGCATCGAAAGGAGGAAAATCACTCACAGTGATAGGCTCAAAGGCATGGAACAAATTTCCTCTACAGTTTCGCCAGATTACATCTGAGTCCCATTTCAGGAAGGTCTTAAAAACCTGGATTTTCAGTGCATCGGACACTCTCAGCAAAACTCTGATCTGAGTCCCCCTCCCACTGTTAGCAGTCAACCAGGCTTTTGGATTCTATCCCTGGGTTCAGTTTCAGTGCCATGATGCTCCCCGGAGTGACAGCTTGCGCTATAAAAATGGGTTATTACATTACATTACATTACATTAAAACAGCGGTTGGCCACCACCACAGATGCACCTTCTATGGCAACTAACATCAAGGCGACTTTGATCCCAGATTTGATGTGACTTACTCCTTAGAAATGTGCACAACATTTGGTAAAACAAACACCCGTCTTACCAACTTTCCTGGCCAAAAGGCACGTTGAAGTGCTTCAGAGCAGTAGTACAAACCTTTGTGGCAGCCTAAATAGAATATGTTAAATCAAGGGGGAGGGAGAAAGAAGGAACTGTGATCCATTCAGCTTCCTTATTCGTAAATTAGATATCAAAATGAGAATGGATCACTTGACCTGAGTAACCAGGGTTTTATGAAATTCGTGCAGTGTACCGATTAAAAACCCTCATTCACGTACAGAAGTCGGAAAAGCGGTATATCTTGATTATCCGCCCTGCTCTTAAAAACGTGACAGCATCATCATAGGGTTAGTTTTTGTATGCTTCCTCCATCCGGAGGAAAATCACTGGTTATTGCAGTAGTGATCAAAGAAAGGTGAAAGTGTTTTAGTGAAGTGAATCTCAAAATGTTAAAAACTCGTAGACCCCGATTTGTAAAATGTAATCAATCTGGGTTCGAGATATATTAAAATCTGTGTCGTGCTTGGGAAGACTAGTTAGTGGTCTAACGCACTGTGAGTGTCCATAAAAAGGTCGACATGTTTCAGCCCCAGTGATTGCCCTTGTGGGTCAAGTGGGCTTTCTTCAGGACCTAAAAAAAGGAAAAGTGGTGGAGACCTTATTTTGTATGGGTCTCTATGTATCAGGGTGTATTGACCCGATTCTCATGCGGTCAAGTAGTACCTTGAGTCTTAAATTGTGGATTTCAACGGGCAACCAGGGAGCTTGTTACCTGCTGCTGTGCAGTGTAGTACGACTTGTGCTGACACTTCCAGAGGAACTAGTCTTCCCAAGCACTGCAACCCAGTTTAAGATGGTGCTTCTCAATTTTGAATTCTGGTCTTGGACTTCAACCACCTACGATACGTTCAGGGAGAATTCAGGAGCCAGGCCACCACAAGAAAAACAAGGAGGGAGGCAGGAGGCCAGACTGGAAGCCGGGCAGAAAAGATATGTATACCTCAACTGATGACCCGGTAGGCGACACTTTGTTATTACCAGTGCTGCCTTCTGTTTCTCCCACGGCCTCTGTTTTGCTCTTTTCCCCTTCTCCACCTAAGCAAAATAAGATTACAGACTATTTAAAGCCAAACAACTCAAGCACTAACAATGGGGCTATGAGTCCCTTCCAGCAAGTTTCCCAATCCCCAGTTGGTGACTGTTTTGCATTTCCAAGTAGTGAACATCGTCCAGCATTGACTATCTCTGCCCAAATGTATGCATCAGCCACAGACCATCTGGATGTAATTTATCATTCTTGAAGACTGCATTTGATCACTCTCTTTCTCTCACATTGGAAGCAGAGGCTTTAAAGAGGTCCTTGTGGGCAATTTAGCTGCACCTTCTTCATCCGACAAACTGCTCTACTGAAACAAAAACATATTTAATGTTTCACGCAACCAAGTATTAAAGCCTGGATAAAAGATCGACAACGATAATAGTGCTAAAATAGTGCCATTGTCAGTCTGCTGTTAGTGACCTGCCACCACTGCCCGCTGTCAATTTATCAACCTTAAATACTCACACTGTTAACACATTCCCTAAGAATTCTATTACTGTTACCTCAGGACAAAATATGCCTGTGATATTGAACAAAGATCTAATACCCTCGCCACTCGATTACCAATGGAACAGTCAACGTGCTTAGAGGCAATGTTAGAGCCTGGCTATCAGATTCTTCCAATTATTTCTGAGTCTGCGCCACTTAGCCTGCACACCGATCATCAGCGGCTCAATCTATTAGTGGTCCACTCTCTTTGTTAGTACTATTTCAGAGCCACAAGGAAATCAGGGAAACTACACTAGGGAAGTAGATGCGGCTAGACAGGAGCCTACATCTAGTTCCAACTTTCCAAATAAAAAGTTTGTTTATTCCACATTATGCTTCCAGAGGAAAGCACTACATCTTAAACAGGAGTACCATTTTGAAACTGCTTGGGACAATGGAGAGCACCAGACATATTAACACGACACATCTGGAGTCAATAGGGTTCAGGAAAAACACAAATTCAAGAGTGAGAGATATTACCATTACTACCTGCTCTTCCCCGGATTTAGCCAATCTTGTTTGGCAGCTCAAGGATAAATATTTTTCATGGGGATTCGAGCAGCTGCAAGTGCTTTCACCTCGTTATCCTAACCCACTTTCACCAAGTACCAGCAACTTTAAAGCCTCAGGCTCCAATTTCCACAAGCATCTATTAATTGCCCTGGTAGCCATTAGCGTGCATACAGAGGGACATCACCGCAAAGAAATCTCCAAGCCTATCGGGCAGAGAAAGATGGTTCATGGATTAGAACCATGGACTTGGCTGCTCGTCCATGAAGTCTTCACGGGAAACAGGAAACAAACCCTCATGTATATAACCAGGGCACGAGTCGGGGGACACGCGGGTGGACGGCGTCCACCCACTATTTTCACAGGGTGAACCCCATCCACCCTTCCAAGAATTTGGGCCTCACTGATTAATGTGCTGAACTCGTCCCCGTGTAATTTTCAAACACCGGGACACTTTCAACAGCGCCTGCACGTTGTCTCCTTTCCATCTGCAGCAAGCAACAACGTGCAGGCGGGGACGGGGCTTTCCCATAACAAAGGCTGAATTTGAGGGATTATCAGGCCTCCTTTTGTTCCAGTCTCCTGGCTGGTAGCAGTCAGGAGCCTCACACCTGGATGCAAATGAAGCTGGAGGGAAAACAAAGGATCACACCTTGTTAGTACTTCACAAATACTTGAGAGGCAGCTTTTCACTTTGTTCAGTCCCTGTTTAGGAGATATAAATGCACTTTAAGAATGTCAGATGTGTTGGTCTTTCCCAGTATTTACACAAAACAAATTGCATTTATATAGAGTTTACTTCCCCTGAGGAGGCGTTGAAATAATTTAAGTACCACTATTTTTTTTTTGTATAGCCCTACTCATCCCAATGCAGGGTGTCAGAGAGCTTTACATCAACATGTGCATATTATATGTACACAAAATTATATAAGTTTGTAAATGAATGTACAGGATGTGTTACATAAAACTGGGGGATTACAAGGTGTAGAAGTCACATATCATCTTCCATAGCTCACTGTGCTATTATCCTCTCAATACGCTCAAACGTACACATAATAGACCTGCTAAACATATATGTGAGGGCTTTAGATCTGATCTCACTTCTTGTGATGCCACTTCCTGTAAAGTCGTGGCTTGTGATGCCACTTTCTATGATGTCAATTCCTGTGATGCCATGTGTGATGTCATGCGCCGTGATGTCGTACGCCATGATGTCATGCGCCGTGATGTCGTGCGCCGTGATGATGAAGCGCGCCGTGCTGTTGCGCGCCGTGATGTCACTTGCATACTGCCTAACTAGGTTAGTCACCCCACTTCTTTATTTTTAGGACTTGTGCCCTGTATATAACTCTATTTTTTTCATTAACTTTGGTGAAAGTCCTATCATGTCATCTGGATCTTGTGAACTCTCGCATACAATCCAAGTCCACACAGAAGGAACTCAATGTGGCGCCACTCCTCCCTCTCACCTAGCCCCAGATATCCTTTATTCCCAGGGGATCTAGGAGTTTGAAATAAGATCGGCACAAGTTAAGGATAACATTGAATCAACCCAATCGCTAAGGTGTTGTGTTGCTCCGCATAACCATGTTAACAACACCAGCAATTTTCCCAAATTCTCATTATTGGTTTGGAATGTTGCTGTTATTGGAGGCAAAATTTTTGTGTGTTCTTTTGCGATACTCTGCCTCCAGGAGACATGGACCGAGCCGCCAGTCCATATTAATGGTTTTAAGACATTCCAATTAGCAGCCATCCCTTCCCCGTCTGGCTGCCCTACGGAGGCTTGGCAATTTACATCTCAACCATGGTCAATGCCAAACCTTTCTTTTATATAGCCGACACACCATTCCATCAGTTTCTTCAACTTGAATTTGTGTCCGACTGGGCATTGTTAAGTATTATAATCACATTCCAAAAGCGGACAGAGGTTACGTTCTGGCAAAGCTGGACTTTGACCTGGATTCCCTTAAACCAAAAGTTGGCAATGAGATGGGTTTTTTGATGGGGGGTGAGATTTTAATGTCCATCTTCGCCCTCCTGTGTATTGGAATGGCTGTGGTTTTATGGACGCCGATGGGAATATTAGGTCTCATTTACTCATGACATGCTTAGTAACAATATCAACCAATTGATGATGAAATTCAATATGTGCCTTGTCAATGATTATAGCAAAATGAGCGGCTTTTTCTCTCATACTTTGTGGGCAAGGGTAAAGGGTCTTGGATTTACTTTATCTTATTATCCGCTGATTTAGCTACTATGGTTCGAGAACATGTATTGCACAGCCTCGCTCTGAGTGATCATCTCCCTCAAAGTTTAGTTGCTGACATTTTTAACTGGCAGGTGGTTACTTGTCCTTTTAGGAGAGTCACCAGTATTTCCACTCAAAAGAAAAAAAGGTACCCTCATTAAGTAGGAGTTTTTTTAACGCGGAAATGTTCATATCCTAGTTGGTTAAGGCTAATTGCAGCTTGTTTGATGTCTTTCTAGATCCAGAGGTTGATGTTGCCAATATATACAGCATTTATTTCAGAGGCAGTTAGGGGAACATTTTGCAGGCCAGCACAGGGGTATCAAAAAAGAGAAGGGGATAGTTTGGTGCAGCATGTTGCAGATCTCGTAAAGAGTTATTGGCCTCTCTTCATAAATAGACCTGGTCTACCCTTGAAGTTGCTTGTTGCAGGAAGGCCTATAAGAGGGCAATCGCAAAAAGGAAAAATGCACTAAAATTAAAGGCCTGTGAAGATCTACAATAAGCAAACCATAAGAGCAATCAGAAGGCTTTTTGGAGTATTATAAACCAACCGTTCCTTAAAAGCCCTGAAGAACCCATGCTCGAATCTGCTATATCCGGTCATGAATGGGCTACCTTCTTTGGAGGGGTGGGTGGGTAGGGGGGTTAACTCTATTAGCAAAGGAATGGGAGGTGTCAGAGATTGCCCTAGCGCAGCAAAGGTTAATTTCCTTCTCAAGTACTACCCCTCACTGGAAGATGTGACAGAGGCCATAAGATCTAGTCCCAGTGGTAAAGTCCCCTTAGATCTATTCAAGAGTAATCTTGATTTGAGGGCCCCCCTACTAACCAACTCATTCAGGGCGATACATTGCTCCACCAAAATCCCTTCATGGTCCGACTCATTATTTTCACCAATCTTTAAGAAAGGGAATCAAGAGGACCCTAGTTGTTACCGCCCGATCTCTCTCCTGAACTCCATGGTAAAGGTCCTGGGCCGTGTCCTACTCTCCCGCCCTGAGCCATGGGTGGAGGAGAACAACATCTTTTCAGATGTTCAGTATGGGTTCAGGAGAGGGATGGAAGATCAACGTATCAACATATGCCTCCTACTGGTGAAGTACATAGTCACTAAGCGCGTTATTTGAACATGGGATTTATGGATCTGTCCAGTGGCTCAGACTGTGTATCCCACCCCAAACTGTGGGGCATAATGGTATACTTGGATTGTGACAAACCCATCATTAACACCATCAGGGAAATATACAGCGATTCAAAAGCGGTAGTGGAGTTTGAGCTGAGGGGAGAGTGCTCCGAGACATTTGGGGTAAGCAGGGGCATCAAGCAAGTGTGTGTCCTTGTGCCTTTCCTCTTGTCCTTGTGCCTTTCCTCTTGTCCTTTTATTTTACCAATCTGGAGAAGGAGTTAGTGTCAAGGTGCGGGGACATGCATCAGATTGGAAAGCGTCCTATACCAGCTTTATTATATGCTGATGATGCTGTCCTTTTTGCTCGTACACCTGCTGCACTGCAGCGACTCCTAGATGCCTTAAGCTCCTTAATGGAGAAGCTTGATATGAGGATCAATACTGTTAAGCACTGTGTAATGTCCTGTTGATATAGGAGTGACCTTAAACCAGCTTTTAGGCTTCATGCTAGCCCTGTAAAACACATGGATAATATAAGCTACCTAGGGGTAACTTTCAATCGCCGACGCGCCTGGCTTCCATAGTTGGAAGTTGGGAACAATCAACTAGCAAGGAGTATTAATGCCCTTTTTTTCCTTTGCTGCAAAACTGGGTAAAAGGTCATTTGCCCATATGCTGGCCATTTATTGGGAAAAATGGATCAGCATAGTAATTTATGGGGCAGGATCCTGGGGTATACAGGCGGCACGTCTTTGCACGTCACAGAAAATAAGTTAATTCACTGCTTAATGGCTCTTCCACCGTCTACTGCTAATTTTATCTGCCATAAGGAGTTAGGGCTTGTATATCTTGAGGATATTTTTTAAGGACATGCCCCGGCTCCAATAGTATGATAATTGAGGATTGTCTGTCTCTGACTTGGGATTTAAAGATTCCATGACTGAGGGGCATTCGGGATATGGCCACGGCCCTCGGCAGGTGTGATTTGTTGACGACCCATATCAAACTCTCATTTTGGTGGGTAAAAAAATGCGTAGGGCCATGTGCTACACCCACTGGTAAGATGAGAGGCAGACAAAAGTAACTGAGTCCTCCTTCTGTGGCCTCATATATGCAGCTTAAACCATCCAGGAACATTCAACCATTTCTGTCATATGATGTACAGCACTACCAACACTTCATCCTACTTAGATTTCGACTTCTGAACACTCTTTGCCACTTGCTTGGGACACCGGAAGCCGCATCTGTGACCTGGTGGGACCGGAGTCCCAGGCCACCCACGAACTGGGCAACCAACCACCCCTGCGCCATCCAGCTTGCTACCAGGGGACTACAAGTCCCAGCGTATTTTGCTGCCTTTCCAGGTGCAGCCTGTCAGGGAGAGGCACCATCCACCTGAGCGCATAAAGCGCTGCTCACTCTTCCGCGGCGCGGGACGCGCGCGGGCGAAGCCCGGGCCAAGGGCGGGCCCGTCACGCGCCCGTCAGCGACAGGAAGAGACAGGGCAGGGCCACTCCCCCTGGCTGGTTTGTTTGGAGATACAGCCATTTCAATAGGTAAGGTGCACAGAGCCCCAGAACTCTACTCGATCAACTGTGATTATCCTTTTGCAGTCCTAGGTTACCCAGAAGACATTGACTCTGAACTGGGAGAGGGCTATGATACCAATGAAGTTTTTCGCATGTACCGAGGGGGAGACATAGTGCTGGTGGCTTTATTCGGACATCGCACCCTAGTTTATTTCCTCCCTTTCTTCTTCTAAAATTGCCTATTGTGTGGTTGAGGATTTGCAAGAGGTTGGCTGAGGGGTTTTGGGGTCACAGCTCACTGCATTACATCGAGTGGCAGGGGTGGTCAAAAAGTGACAGCAGCAGGTCCAGTAGCTCTGTTCCTTCTGCACCATCCTCGGTCTCTCTTGGGTTGTGTGGAACTAGGGGCTGATCTGTAGTGTCTCTGTAAAAGATATCTGAGTTAAAGGAGACATTCCAGGGACGAGGGAGAAAATGGGAAAGAAAGCAGTCCCAACGAGAGCTAAAACACCAATAGTATCTTCACTGCCCCAAACCTCGATAGACAAAATGCTGCAAAGAGCTATAGGGGTAGTGAATACTTAAATTGAGCTAACTGAACGGCGCCTATCACTTACACCTGATTTAATTTTTCCACCCCCTGATATAACGTTGTTAGAACCACCACAAATCCATGAGGAGGCTCTGCGGTCCCCCCCCCCCCCCCCCAATGCCGGTTGTACATAAGAAAGCAGTCCGTAAGAGTAAAAACACCACCAGTACTACCAGGGCTGCCAAGTATAAATCAACTACCGGGGCGGGCTCGAAAAAGAATCAAAGTGAGGTAAACTCTGATAAACAGGAGGGGCGAGTAGATCAGCTAGCGAGCATAGATAACTCTGCAATAGTCGAGCCGGAAAAGACCTACCCAGTATGGGCTATGAATTTGGTGGCAGATCTCTAGAACAACTTAAGGGCCATTATCAAAGGCGAATTGGTCCCACTCATTGACCGCTTAGAGAAACTGGAGGGAATGGTGGCGGTAAGGGATGTGAGATCAAGTGACACACAGCCCCAAATGTGTAATATGTCCAAAAAGGGGATCACCGTAGGGTGCCAGACGGACAGTAAAGGACTACAACTGTCAAATACCCGTAGAAATGAGTCCCTCTCTAAAAGTCCTGAACTTGGTCAGCAGAGCAAGCCCAAGGAACCAATAAATAGGCTGGACAAAAGAGAGCAGAAAGGGAATAGTAGCTCAGACTCCCAAATGCGTGAAGAAGGCCCCAGCCCACAAGACCAGGGCAGTAAAACAACAGTTAATAGGCAGCCAACACAAGAGGGTGGCAGTGATTTGCATACAAACCAAAGGCCTAAACTCTGTACTATAAACCTCCCCCCGCCTGTTCGCCTTATGTAGTAATCCTAACAGGCACCCCACAATTGTCACATAATGAAAAGGAGTCCCATTTAGAGCTGAGGAATAAGTGCCTGTTCTGGCTTACCAAGCACAAGTACCTCGAATATGCAAAAGCAAGGGAGATTATAATGGTGCGTCGTGTCGAGTGGGTGGGGAATCGTAGGAAGGATGAGCCTGGAGATTGCATAGTCATAAATTTTAGCAATCCAGACACTGTGGAGCACCTGCTCAGACCAATATCCGGATGTCACTATGCTCCCACCAGAATGAGCCTGAGATCGCTAGGGTTTTTCTACCCCCAAGACCTGCTGGGACAAAGATATGTACCATCCACAAGACCGGTAAGGAACAAGGGACCGTATTATGAGGGAAGTAGAGACACCTTTAGCGAGCCCCCCCAATTCGGAATACCAGTCCACAACAGATATGACGTATTAGAGGAGGTAGACTGACTGGGGGAGGGCTCGACGCAGCTAGGGAACCCTGAACTGGTGAGGGAAACTGTAATGAGCAGAGATGAATGTAATCTAGTCCAATTAACAAGTAGCGGTAGATTAGATCACACACAACAGTTAGTCCCACAGGGAGTGAAGTTGCAATGCCCTGAGGCCTCTACCTTTAAAGATCCTGCTGTACAAGGGGGAACAGTGACTAAAGAAGAAAAAGGTATGGGGGCTGGCGGTCGGTGCGGGGCCCGTATAGATGATCCTATAGATCCCAGGGACAGCTATACTGTGGGTGCGACAGACGAACTAGATCAGGGCACCGGGTTGAAGATTCTGTCATGGAACTTAGCAGGGCTAAAGAATAAACTCCCATGCCCGGATTGGGGGAATTCGTGGATAACTATGACATTTGTCTCTTTCAAGAGACGTGGGCGACAGAGAGTGTGCAGAGGGTGGGTTTTGCTACATTCAATAAGCTGGCACTCAAGGGGAGCAGGGGGAGACCCTCGGGTGGACTGTTGATTTGGGTGGGTACGTACCTAGGATGCACAGCGGAAGCGCTGACAACTCCCTCTAGGGACATTCAGTGTGTACTCCTCTCTTTTCCATCTAAGCTAAAAATTGCCCTAGTTAATGTATACTCTTGCCCGGTAAACAATAGCCAAGAATCAGTTACCATTGATCAGTTAGGCCAATTCATACCGTCATTGGTCCCAGGAATACGGGTAACCGTGGGAGGCGATTTCAACTGCCACTTTGAACCACTCACGGACACTGTTCACTCAGATCCTGCAGAAGAAGATCTACTGTGGTCCATCCCTGACCCACAGATTACCCCGATTAAAGTTTGGTCTCCTCTGGCATTGCAGCTAAACGCACTTACTCTGACCCTGTCACTAAGAGCCTGCAATGGGCGTACTAAATCAGATCAGCCGGGGCAGTCTACATTCAATAGACCAGGTCAATCCTCGCTCTTGGACTATATCATGGTAGAAACCAGATTTTGGAACAGGGTGTCAGATTTTTACATTACGCAGAGGGAGGATAGTGACCATAATGCGTTGAGCTTGATTTTAAAACCTTGCAAGCTGGGGATTGGTAACCAATCCCAAGGTCATACGATCGAGACCAGTCCATTGGTGGTAACAAACAACAGAAGGAAGGTCAGGTGGGACTGCATACAGGAATCTCCATTTAAAATAGCAAAAGTATATCAGTTAGCACTTCCAATGCTAACCAGGATGAGGGACTTTACGCTGGCGGGGGGCGTAGTACAGATCAGGGCGAGGTAGGAAAAATCCACACGGAACTAACCCTGAAATTGGCGGACATCTTTTTTCCGATGGGGAGATGCAGGAAAAGTGTTGGTAACAAATGCTCCTGGTATAACGGGGATTGCCGTAAGGCAAAACAAGAGCTTCTGCTGGCAGTAAAAGAGCAGGATAGGCAGCGAGTAAAAGTAGCAAGGGCTAACTATAAACGGTCTATCCAGAAGGGTAAAAAGGAATGGGAGATGGGGAGGTGGGAAGGCCTTAGGATAGCCCTTAAAGAGAAGGATATGAAATCTTTCTGGGCCATAGTGACATCGGGTGACAGGGAGGGGAGCCCGGCCGCTGCACCTAATATAGCTCCAGAAGCCTGGGAATCCTATTTCGGGTCACTATATGTAATAAGGGGAGATGAGTATGACAGTGGAGATTTCAGTGTAATAGAGTGCATGCGATTTGAGGGAATGGAGTTTAATGTGTTGGAGGTGAGCAATGCCATCTGCAAGCTCAGTCCTAATAAGGCGCCCGGACTAGATAAACTGCCAGGGGACCTCTTCCGGGATGAACCCAAGATCTGGGCCCCTTACTTTTGCGCCTTATTTAACGCAATTGCTAAGGGTATGGATCTTCCGGATACATGGCATGGGGCCGAGATAGTGCCTATATTTAAGAAAGGATGCCCCCTTACGCCATCCAATTATAGGCCAATCAGCCTTATTGATATTTCACAGAAACTCTTTGGCCGAGTGCTCTTGGACCATTTACAGGACTGGGTAGAGCAAGAACAAATACTCAGCCCATACCAGGCCGGCTTCAGATCCAAGATGTGAACCGTAGACCAGATATTTAGGCTACAGCTACTATTCTGGAAAACGGTTGTCTTAGAGGGTGGCAGCCTCTACTTAATATTCGTGGATCTGAAGTCGGCCTTTGATATGGTTGCGAGGGCGAAGCTTTGGAGGGTTCTGAGAAACCCTGGGCAAAGCACTACGCTACGCACGTGTAGTTTGTGAAGTTTGCGCTACTTCGCACTACGCGAATTGCACGTAGCACAGTGCAAACACGCGTAGTGCAGCGGTCATTTTTTGTTTGCTCGCGGTCCTCAACGTCAAGTTGGCGACCGCGAGCAAGCAAAATGACATCTCGGCGAGACTTTTTCCTCGTTCGCGATCAGCAACATCAAGTTGCCGATCGCGAGCGTGGAAAATAAACCTCCCGGCGAGATTCTCAACGCGGGGAGGTCAGGTTTCTCATTGCGAGTGGTCGCGTATGCTCGCGACCGCTCGCGATGAGAAACTACCAGTCCGCGTTGAGAAAGCTGCCGCTCGAGTAAAAATCTACTCGAGCGGCAGTAAAAGACGGCTCGCACTGTGCAAGATGCCGTTTTCAATGATTGCACAGTGCGGACAAGCATCCAGCACTGTGCAATCCTCGCGAACAGCGCACTACGCAGTTCGCGTAGTGCTACGCGTAGCTCGCGTAGTGCAAAGTGCACTTTGCGTAGCTTCGCGTAGCGCTACTTCGCGAACTACGCCCAGGGTTAGTTCTGAGGGATCTTGGGATTCCCCCGTACCTGCTTGAGATTATCATAAGACTTCATACGGACAATTCGCACAGGTTCGATGTGGGAAATTTGGGTGAGCTATCTGCCCGGTTCCCTGTTCTCAATGGTGTCCGGCAGGGATGTGTCCTTGCTCCCACCTTGTTCTGCCTTTTTTATAAACGGGCTTATTAATTTTCTAAGGAAAATTAAGGATAGTGATGTCCCAAAGCTAGCCACTGGAAGGGTTCCCGTATTGATGTTTGCGGACGACACGCTGTTACTTTCAAAAACCCCAATGGGTATCCAGCGGATTTTAGATGGGTTCGCAGAGTTTTGTAAGATGTGGGGACTGGAGATAAATCTAGCAAAAACCAAGTTTATGGTCCTTTAACCCGCCCAAACTGAAGCATTCCAACCCAGTTTTACATGGCACCCCTCTGGAGAGAGTGCAGACGTTTGAGTACCTGGGTGTTACTTTGGCTGAGTATTTTAACTGGGAGGCATCAGTGGCAAAAGCCAGCCTTAGGTTAACACAGACGACGGGTGGCATACTGAAGCTACATAGAACCTCAGGCCTGAAACCCATTGCCCCGGCACTTGAAATCTATATTGCCCAAGCCAGAGGGGCTGCACTATATGGGGTGGAGCTGTGGGGTCACTGCCATGTACCTAATTTAATGAAGGCGGAAAACAATTTCATAAGGCAACTTATAGGCCTACCGAGCAGCACTCCACTTATCCCCCTTCGTATGGACCTGGGCATTAGGACTCTGGATGACGAGATAGCACTGAGACCCCTTACGTTTTGGAGGCGATTATGGGTAACTCCCGAGCTGTCCGATATTAGGGCTGAGCTAAATGAAATATTGCCCCAGTGTCGCACCAAGGAAATTCCCTGGCTTTGTCATATAAAGGACCTTACCCTGAAACTAAAGAACCTAGATTTGTGGAGTTCTCCTGAAACTTCATGCACTCTGATCTCCAGATTGGAGCTAGTAAGACAATATAGAGAAATGAAACTCGCCCATATTCAAAATAGTTCTTTACATGGGCGTCTTACATCAGAGTTTTTGCTTATAAAAGACTCATATAATAAGGAACCCTTTTTGGATTTTATCCAACCCCCTAGTGCTAGGAAATTATATTTGCAATTTAGACTAGGGACCCTCCCAATCCATGCATACATGAGTAGATGGGCAAAAGATTCAAAGAAGGAATGCCTTGCATGTAATTATAAGGAGGAATCTGAAATTCATGTTCTTTTTCTTTGCCCTGCTTACCGGATACAGCGTAAGCACTGGATAACACAACTTTGTAAAAATTTGGGTTTTAAGCAATGTACAGCGGCACTGAGAATTTTAAAATATGATACGAGCCTACCAACTGTATTTGCGGTATCACGCTTCCTAAACAGCGTGTGGCATATCAGGCGAGTCGCTAAGATATAACTGTTCAGGAGGAATCAATTGTTTAGCTTCAGTTTGATGTCCGCTACCTTTATTATGTAAATCACACTGGTTTTAATCTTTGATAGTTTTAAGATGTTCTTATTCTTTTATATCTAGTGTCTCTTTAAAGATCCACGATTGTTGCTGCTATAGAGATGTTTGAAGCACAAGGATGTAAACAGCCTGTAAATATATTTGAACCTGTGTTTCTTTTTAAAAATAATGTAGTACTTTTATGGCCTAGTGCCGAAATAAAGTTTTACTGACTGACTGATAATTGAGGATTGTCTGTCTCTGACTTGGGATTTAAAGATTCCATGACTGAGGGGCATTCGGGATATGGCCACGGCTCTCGGCAGGTGTGATTTGTTGATGACCCATATCGAACTCTCATTTTGGTGGGTAAAGAAATGCGTAGGGCCATGTGCTACAACCACTGGTAAGATAAGAGGCAGACAAAAGTAACTGAGTCCTTCTGTGGCCTCATATATGCAGCCTAAACCATCCAGGAACATTCAACCATTTCTGTCATATGATGTACAGCACTACCAACACTTCATCCTACTTAGATATCGACTTCACTTATTCCATAGGTTAGTCAACGTTCCTCGGTGTAATGATTGGTCACATTATCTTTCACCCTGTTCATGTGATCAGAAATCAGCACAGAGCACTTCATACTGTGTTTTTTGCACCTTCTATACTAACTGCAGGTCTCGTGTTTTAAAGCCTTTAGTCATTAGATATTCTCTGCATAATGACGCAGGGAATATTTAAAGATGCTCTGCACTTTTTACAATCCCTGGCCTCGGGGGAAAATGTGTCCATCATGTATATCCTTCTGAGGCTGGTGATTAAGGCAAGGAACTTGCTTGAGTAGGTCTCTGAGATGATTGCCAGTTCGTCTGTATGCTTATACTTTTATTCTTATTAGACTACCATGTCTTTGCGTTATTGCTTTGTAGTACTGTACAAAGTGTAATTTCTGGGCTTAAGATGGAATGCGCTGGCTGTGTTCCCTTTTTGGAGGCTTACCTTAATGTTGTAGATCTCCATAGGCAGGCCTCTAAGCTGACATCATTGCAGCTGGTGCATCCTGTGATCTGTGTTTGAAGAATTATTCTTTTTCTTTTTAATATGTCATGGGGGGGATAATAGCTTTTACTCTCACTTTTCTTTAAGGATCTGTAAATGAAATCATGCTGTTTTATTGTGTTTTATCATTATCTGTGCCTGGTTGTTTATGATTGTACTCTACTTTTATGGTTCCTATTTAAGACTAAACAAAGTTTTTGAATCTGATATGTTCATGGAGATCATTAATTTTCCAACATCTGTGGTCTGGGACTTCATGTTTCAGCAAGCCTTTTCCTGTCCTCTGGGTCACTCGGTTTTCTTCAGGACGGACAAGGTTCCTAAAAAGCTCTACTTGACAAACTCTCTATTCCTGTCATGCTCTATTTTAGTATGGATCGCACATTCATTCATGCATCCGCTCCATGTATAACTTCAAACCCCTCGGGTACTTCCCGGCTATTTGATTTATGCCTGGGGTTGAACATACGTATGAACATACAGGGTTTATAAGGCACAAACTAGGCAAATGCTGGCACGGACGTTTGGAGTAAGTGTGACTATGGGGTCCGCCAACCTGTAATCTCCTATGGGTCAAGTTGAGCTCCAGGTATCTCGGATAATAGCTCCTTAGCCAACGTGTAGGGACATCATGGTGAACAAGTCACTGTTTGCCAGCATTTCTTTCAAAGTCTTCTTGGGAGTGGTCAATCTCCAAACTCCTGGGGAAGGTAAGACATGGCTGGTACAGCACACAAGTATTCAAATAGAGCATTAGTTCCCCTTCGGAACCTCTGAATTTATTAAGCTACATAATATAAAAAATGTGCTTTTAAATGCACAATTTGATTCTGTTTAGTTCAAAATTTACACAACGGCGAATTTCCCCTAACCCACATAACGAAGATCAGACTTGTTCGCTCCGTCTAATTCAAGGATTGTATTTCTGCTACACAGCTTTCAGTATTCACCAGTCGCTACTGTTACTAGTTCTCAAAGACGTTATGCCTTTTGCAGATATTGATTGTAAGCAGGGGCGTTGTGAACCTCCCCCCCCCCCCCCCCACACACACACACACTCTATAATAGCTACAGTGGGGGTTGAAGTTCTTAATGGGCTTCTTCTCTTGTCTGCCACTTGGCAGACGCTGGTGAGTGAGTGAAAGGACTGATCGATGGATGTGAGTGAAAGGGTGGATGGGTGGGTGAAAGGATTGATGGGTATATGGATGGATGAATGAATGATCGGATGGATGAGGGCAGAGGCGCAACTAGAGACAAATTTCGGGGGGGGGGGGGCTAAGAAACAATTTCGGGGGGCTAATTCTTCCAGCAATAGGCAGAGTGGGGATGCAGGAACTCTAAAAAGGGGTGAAAAACAACAGAGGCTCATTTACAAGCAAATGGTCTTTTAAAGACCTGTGAAGTACTCAGGTGCGGCTGTGTGTGTGCCCGGGAAGCTGTCTCAGCCCGGGCTGCCACACACGACGGGGGTGGGGGTGGGGGGGGCTGAAGCCCTTTGAGCCCAATGGGCGTTGCGCGCCTGGATGAGGGAAAGAATGGCTGAATGAATGTAAGGGAGGATGGAGGGATGACAGGATGAATGGATGAGAGAAAGAGTGGATGGAGGAGTGAAAGGGAGAATGGATGGATGGGTGAGTGGATGGATGGGTTTAATGGATAGCTTTGAAGATGGATGGATAGGTTTGGATATGGATGGACAGAATGACGAAAGAATGAATGGATGACAGAATGTAAAGGTGAAATTGTGGATATCAGCAGGTGGATGGAAGGATGAATGGATAGATGCTTGGATGGAAGAGATGAGAGCTCTTCTGGGGAGGGTTGTGATGCCTTGCTTGTTTTGATTGGTGCTTAAGAGCTTTGGTTCGAAGTGGGAGGTATTTTAATTTTCTGACTACTCCTTTGATTCTAAGAATATCTAGTCTGCACGTTTGCTTCAGCAGTCTTACACGGTGCTTAAGTTCTAAAAACATAAGTGCTGGGGCCCAATGTTTTGCAGAGAAGCCTGGACTGGTGCTATGAATAAGGGGGTTGCCTAATACCTTGGCTGCTAAATCTCAATTCCATGCCATACCTCTACCACCCACCACTAGACCCTCCCACTCTTTCAAGTTCTTTTTCATCACTGCTTTCTTTCTGTCACTGTTTAGCTGCATTTCTCTTTCTTTCTCCCTTTTGTGTTTTTCTCTCTCTTACTTTGGGGGCAGTCAATCCATCAATCAAGTGTTTTGCAGAGTGTGACTACTCACCCGTAAGGGTTTCAAGGCGCTGGGGAGGGGCAGGGGGGGACTGCTTATCCCTTGAATGCGCTGAGGTTCAGTCAAAGAGCCAGGTCTTGAGGTCCTTCCTGAATTCAGGCAGTGACAATGATTGCCTGAGGTGGCGAGCAGTAGCGGTCGGTGGTAGGAGTGCCGGGCGGTGACGTGGGGTGGGGGAGGGGCAGGGGCAGGGTGGGGGGTAGTAAAACACGGATTACGGCCGAATACAGGTAAGTAAACATTTAAATAAATAAAACTAATTTCGTTGCGCGCACTGCATCGCACTGCATCGCATTTGGCAAACAACATTGCTGCCAGAGAAATAATATTTCCCTATATTTCTCATTGAGTAAAATTCTGGAAGTTTGAATTTTGTTAAAAAGACTCCTTATGAAAAAAGAAGGATTTATGGAGGGAGAGAGGTTTGCCGACTTCGATGGCAGCTAGCTCGACAGTCACAACTCAAATAGGTATTGTGCAGGGAAAATATTTTAGGCCTCCTGAACCAGAGGTCAAAGTGGGCGGGGTTTGAGGGGCACGACATGCCCATATATTTTTAATTTGACAAAAACAATTCTACTGCTTTATGTTAAAAGGTAAGTGTCCAGGGATGGCTAATTCCAACATTTTGAGTTGCCTTAGCTGAAGTGGAAGGAGAGAGAGTCTCCTGTGCTGTGAAGCTGAGCCAGCTGAACAAAAACAAACCTTCTTGCCAGGGTGTCTGCTACCTGAAAGAAATGTAAATGTGCACATTTGGTTAATCTGCAAATGTGAAGACTGCTTGGGAGCCGGTATTGTCTTTAATTGATTGAGTGATTTGAAAAGTTATTGTAAGGCGACCCGATGAGCTGTGGCGTGCCTGCTTTTAATTGACAGTTGTAAAAAATGTTTGCACCAGTTATAGTATGCACATTACTAAAATCTATATTGTGGAAGCACTTTATCTTAAACCTAAATATTTTTGTGCGCTTTGTGGCAGCTTATCTTATACTGTGTGTAATGCAAGTTTAAAATAATGAGATACGTATTCACAATGCTTTCTGTCACAGGCTGTGACCCTGTGACACTAAAAACACACTCACTATTCCCCACTGCATCAACCAGAGTTCAATTATATGACTCTCTGGTTACACACTCAGATATATGCTATAATCACAATAACCAACAGAGGTTTTCCAACATAAAAAGTGTATCTCTCACTGATAAATTTTACTTGCATTTATTTTTCATTCAAGGTGTGGGTGTTTTTTTTTATATACAGTTACTTGAAGATGAAAGACCGGGAAGGTAGTTACAAAATATTTCGTTCTATTTCTCTCCACCTTTGATCCCGCCCCCATGCTCACTGGCCTTGCCTCTATTGGACTCAGGATCACAGTTCCCATACTGTTTTTTAATGCATACCTGCCAACTCACACTGTACCACCGTGTGTCATACGTTTTCGGCTTCCTTCACATGGTCACCCGGTGAGGAGCCAAAATGGCATGGTGGTAGGGAAAACGTGCTGAAAACCACTGTACACAGTGGATTTCCAGCTTGTTTACGGAGGCTGTAAGCAGTCGATGTCCATTGAAAGGTGAGAAAACACCCCAGGACATTGGCAACAGCCTCGATGACCCTTTGTGTTTTTTGGGAGGGGCCGGGGGGCTTTGTGAGGGGCAGAGTGCTCCTTAGATAGCTCTTGGCAACAGGCCCTGCCTCCTCCAAGGCCCCACCCCTCCTCACACAGTGAAGTTATTTTGTAAGTTGCCAGGTATGTTAATGCACTTCAACCACACTTCAACCTCTCCAACAACTCCGCCCCTGTAACCCCAAGTCCACTAGACCTCACAGAAGAGGAAATTCTAGCCATCCTCCTCACCTACAATTCTGCACCAGTAACCCCCAGTCCACCTGACATGAATGTCGAACAGGCTATCCGCATAGTCGCAATCAACCCCAACAGATCAGCTACCCTCCGCAACAGAAGTGTGGTTGATAGCAACTTAGCACCAATACCCCTGTCCGCCCCAACTCTCGTCTCTCTCTCCGACCCCCCCCTTTCTCTGGCCTCTTAATTAACTGCCGCTCAGCAGTTAAGCACGCCGCCGATATCGCTGATCTCATCCTGAGCCAAAAACTTGACTTAGCAATCCTGACCGAATCGTGGCTCAATGAATCCTTATCTCCCTGCCTTGACCTCTTAATCCCGCCCAACTATAACATCGCAAGGCTGGACAGGCAATCTAAAAAAAAAGGGGGAGGCATTGCCTGCATCTACCGCTCTAACCTCCTCGTCACTGAACTCCTGGCAGATTCTACAGACTCCTGCGAATACCTTGCACTTTCCATTTGCAGCAACGCCACCCAACTGTGCAGCTTGCACATCTTTTACCACCCCCCAGGCATCTTCACTGACCACCTCATGGAAGTCATCACAGCCAAGGGTTCCTCCACCTCTAAAAACATTTTCCTTGGTGACTTCAATCTGCACTGGAACGACCTCAAGGTTCCTCAGGTCAACGCCATCAAAGACCTCCTGGCCGACCTAGCCCTTACCCAAGCCTGCTCACTCCCAACTGACTCGAAAGGCGCCATTCTAGACTGGATCATTGCTAAGGAATCTGCAGTCAAGCTTATCTCTATAGACCGATGCGACTGGTCTGACCACCACGCTATCACTTTCCTATTACCTGGCACCCACAAGACAAGGGCACCGCAACCGGTGATTCCTAAACGATGGGTTAGAGACACCAAGAACCTTGATCATGGGGAACTGGCGGCTTGCTGCAAGTTGGACCCCCCCCATATCACAACGGTCAATGACCTCAATTAACATTACTCCGCGACTATAACTAACATTCTTGATGATCTTGCCCCGCTTAAACTAAAAAGAACCCAAATCAAAGACAGGAACCCCTGGTTCAACGGGTGACTCAGCAGCGAGAGGAGAGCCCTCTGGCAGACAGAAAGAAACTGGAGGAGGCACCCTTCAGCCGTACATTTAAAACTTCTCCGCCAGGCCAGAAATGCCTATAATAGGAACATCCTCAACTCAAAAAAAGAATTCTTCAGATCGGAACTGGGGAACGCCAAGAACAGACCTCGCAAGCTTTTCGAAATGGTCAAACACCAATCAAACAAACTGGGTAAAACCTCTAAAGAAACCCCTAATTTCATCAGACGAATTCTCCTCCTTCTCTGACAAAATCACTACCCTAGGAAACGAACTCAGATCCGCCACCCACTCCCAACCCCTGCCGGATCTGCCCCCTCCCTCCGCGCTGCACCCCCAGGCATCACCCAAAAACCAAGCTCACTGGACCAACTTCAAAGTGTATGACGAACACTCCGTCTCGAAAATTCTATCCTCCCTAAACCCGAACAACCACTTTAATGACCCACTCCCCTCCAACTGCCTAGCTGCCGCCACTCAATCCCTCATTCCTAGTTGGACTGCAATAATTAACGCCTACCTTCTACAGGGGTCAATACCTGATTCTCTAAAAGCCGGCCAAGTCCTCCCCATCCTAAAAAAACAGTCGCTGGATCCTGCTTCCCCTGACAACTTTAGACCTATATCTAATATCACACTCTTAGCTAAAGTTCTGGAGAAATGTGTGCAACAGCAGCTGAGTCAACACATCACCAACTTCCACCTACTAGATGACTTCCAATCCGGATTCAGGCCAGGGTACAGCACTGAAACCACCATTCTCCACATCGTGGATGATGCCCTTCAAGCCCTTGACCTAGGCAAAACCTGTCTCCTAATCCTCCTAGATCTATCCTCGGCTTTCAATACGGTCAACCACGAAAAACTACTTGAACGCCACAAACTCAGCATGGGACACGATGGCCCTGTTCTTGAATGGTTTAGGTCCTTCCTCCAACACCGGTCACAGAGATTCCTAATCAACGGTAACCTGTCCGCTCCCTCTCCATTCACGGTTGGAGTCCCCCAAGGATCAACCCTGTCCCCCGCCCTCTTCAACCTTTACCTCGAACCACTAGCCGAAGTACTACGCACCGCAAATATCTCCTACCACATGTATACCGACGACACCCAGATCTACATAAAAATCTCTTCTCCTGAGGAGATTCTCTCCCTGAATGAGGCCTTGAAATTGACTGTCCAATGGCTCACCTCTAACCAGCTCAAACTTAACGCAAAAAACCCAGAATTTCTCCTAATCTCCCCACCCAATACCAACCCTGACATTCAGGAATGGATCAAGGCGATCACAGCTTTAAACTGCCCACCAACCATAGTGGACTCTGCCTAATCCCTTGGAATAACCAAGCTTGAACATGCGTGACCACATCAACTCGATGGCCAAATCAGCCAGATTTCACCTGAGCTACCTAAGGAAACTGAAACCTTTCCTCGACACTCCCGACCTAAAAATGGCAGTCCAGGCACTTGTCATCTCTAGACTGGAATATGGCTGCTCTACCCTCTCAGGTTTACCCAAGAGCTCCCTGGCCCCACTGAAAGCCTGCCTCAATGCGGCCGCCAGACTACTAACACGCTCAAGGAAATTCGACCATATTTCTCCACACCTGAAAGCTCTGAACTGGCTTCTTCTTGAGGCCAGAATCCAACTTAAATTGGCATGCATCACGCACAAGGCCCTATACTCATACTCTCCGGCATTTCTTGCCCAGAAACTCGTGATATCCGGAGGAGCCAGAAACTCCCGTTCCGCCAGAGACCTTTTGCTCCAACCAGCACGCTTGCGGGGAAAAAAAACTTACAATCGGGCCTTCTCTGGGTCTGCACCAAGAATATCGAACTCACTCCTGCCCGCCATTAGAAGAACTCCATCTCTGGCACGCTTTAAAAAGGATGCCAAAACCTTCCTAATGGGCAAATTCCTCTCCTAAATATTGACTTGAAATCACCTCAGTGACCTTGTCCCGCTTCCATTTACTTCCGACTACCACCTTTCTTTGGGTCTATCCTGTTGGCAGCCACCCGGCACCTCCTGGCACCCCACCCTGGGATCGGGACCTTCTGTTTCTCGTAAAAGGTAATTTCCTGTGTTTATCCCAAATGTACCCCCCCCTAAATCTCTTGTATACAATTTGCGAACTCTGTAAAGCGCTCTGTTACCCATACGGGTCAAGTTTACTTGTGTTTATCCCAAATGTATCCACCACCCCCCCTCGAAGTCTCTTGTATACATCTTGTGAATCCTGTAAAGCCCTCTGATACCCTAACGAGTCAAGTTTGCGCTCTATAAAACACGAATAAATAAATAAAATAAATAATAAACACTGTCCTGAACCTGGATCTGGCCTGTCATGTTGGTCGCTTGGAAAGTGTTAGCATTACTAAATCAGAAAGTGGAGATGAGAGAAAGGGTGCAATATGATTAAAGACCTTAAGTCCCCGAGTGTTGTCGCGTGTGCATCAGAGGACTGGCTCTGGAAATTATATGTAAATGTAATATCATCCACTCAATCCAGACAGAAAATATTCACAAATAATTGTAAATATATTTGCCATACTGTTCAACATGCCCAAGTTAACATTGGATGAACCACATGTAAGTGGAGCTCAAAATGTCAAAGTGCACCAATTAACATAATTTTCCACATGAGTCTGTAGGAAGCAAAGGAATGTTAAGGAAAACATATACAACATAACGCCATACATGGATGCTCTGTGCAATGCATGGAGTACAGACTTAGACATAGAAAGATTGGCATGTCAATTTTGTAAGTAAGCATTACTCACTTACACCAGGAAACTCCAAAATGCACAAGTTACTCATCACAATATAGAAAGTATTGTGAATCTGGTAAATAAATGTAAATTATAGCACATTGCATATATAACACCTAATCATAACCAGCATGTGCGAAAGGGCTTAGTTGGGGGACTGTATCTATGTCTAAAGGGGTACAATTGGTGTAGGTAGGTGGTTATTTTTAAATGCGGAGGGTCTCTTTGTAAGGGTTTCTCTATGAAGTGTTTCTCTGTCACATGTTCTTTTTGTGGTTGGTTGGTGTGGTGTGTTCAGGTGGGATGTGGTAGGGCTCCTAAACGTGGCCCTCCGTGAAGGGGTGCATGTGTGCTTGTTTCTGAGTGCTTCTTGGGAGAGGTGTCTGGATTTCATTATGAGTATTGGGGTTTTTGTTTAGGCAATTTTCTGTGATTAAGTGCCTGCCTGAAGACTTCACATATTAAGTAGCTTCTGTGTGTTTCCAGAAGAACGGATTTGCAACTTCTGCAATGATGGTGTGCATAATCTAACCTACTTATTGTTTGTTTGCACGGCCCTGAATATGCAACATCGAAATTTTCTAGTACCTCATTGTTTGCGAGGCAAAGTTTATGCAGAAAAGAATATTTTACCTTTTATAAGATCTCCCTTAAATTAACATACTTCGTAAATGTATTTTGACATTTTTGAAAAGTTTTTTTAATATATTTTAATAGTAATGATTGTAATAATGATTTGGTTAATTTGTTTCATTGTATTGTTGACCTCAGTAGAGGTCTATATCAATGAAATATATTCAAAGTAGTTTCTGTGAGGGAGAATTTGTTTGTGTGGGTCTAGTAGAAAACCCATCTGAGTTTCATGTGCCCTCTGGCTTTTGTGTGACTGCTCATCTTGTCCACGTTTGTCTCTGGCCTGCGTAGCTGCAGCTGACGTCTGCCCATGTTAAGGTACAGCATTTTATTCTGCACATAAAATTAAAAGTGAAGACCACGAGATGAACTGGCAAGCATCTTATGATTTAGGCTGTGCTTGTAGGCAGGCTTAAGTTCACACATCATAATAAAAACTGCATTAAGCTAGTCTACAGCTAAAATGAGACAAAGTGATGCAAATTATTTTGATCAGAATAAAAATTACAGTTAAGGTATAAGATTTTCAATCTAGCTGATTTCCTACAAGGTAGTATGTTGTAGTTAAATTAAACTGATAATGTATCTCTTATAAGTGCTGTGTTCAGCAGATTGATTCGAAATGAGCCACCAGTGTCTGCCCAAGAGGTATCATTAGCGACACAATCGAGCTCTCTCATACTTTAGTTGTGGTATGAATATCACATGTAACAATCATAAGAGATAAGTGATCTTTTTATTTTTTACTATGACGTACTACCTTGCAGGGATATGACTAGCAGTGCACGACCTATTAATTGGGACCCTCAACCTGATGAATGCCTTGGACCCATAAGGGTCTCATGAGCAGTGGCAGAAACATGTCATCAACTTTATACTAACACCAAAGATTATGAATAGTGCATGACGCTTGCATCTTTCTGGTTCTATTTTTGTGACTGGGATGCACCAATAAAATCCTAGCTTCTCTGAAAACATTTTTAAACCTCCCTTTTAGTTAGGATCTCAGTGCTCCTAACAAGTAAGGAGTAATTAAATTATTAAAACATCTAAAAATAATAACCATGTGAAAAGCTCCAGGTGGAGACCTCTAAACCCTCAAAAAAGTTTAGGCCTGATGAAAGAAGTGGCTTGGTGATGAAGCATACCACCTAGGTGGACAAATGCCTTTATTCTGTTTAGGAAAAATCTCACAAAGAACTCCTATCCAGACCATTTATAACTAATACACTCAGTTCTCCTCCCAGGGACAGATACTATTGTGTGTCTGCTTATCACACTGAACCAACCATGTAATCTCTTATGGTATCCACTGTCATATCTTAAAAGTCAGGTCTCTACATTGCTCCCTTCATTGAAATTACAACAATAACAGAAAATCCTTTTGCGGGAATTCACAAAAATATACATCTAGGGACTGGTTGTGAAATAAAAACATTAGCTTACTGCTAATGTCTGCCGAGTAAATATATTGACTTATAAATGGGTAACCAGGAGTGAAAGGGCAGTTTTTTACCAAGAACATCTCAATTATTCACTTTTTACCCATCTATACTTGTTTCATATGGCCCCCAAAATCATCTGCACCTACTTTCAACTAATACTCAGGGGGAGAGGAGTACTGGGGAGCCATACATAAGATGGCTTCTCCTCCCTGCCACCCACCCATCATTGCCCGCTATGCTATCCTACCCTGACCCGCCAAAGCTGTGCTTTCTGCTCTCCATCGGAGCAGAGAGCCCGTGAAGTACTGACAGGCTCTTTATGACATAACAACACTGAGGAAACAATTGTGGTACCAACTGTTGCCACATAGCAGCAGCAAATAACTGATTTAGAATCTACTGTTCACAATAGTGGTGCTCAATGACAACCGTACATAACAACTTCTTCTTACTTGTCATTATGTTTTATATGTGTGGTTTTTTTTTAAAAAAGATCTGAAATCTTCAATTCCTTGTGTGCACACATATTACATTGATAATGATATATATATATATATATATATTAGACTGCTGACAGACTAATTAAAAAGCATGCGTAGATGACTGCTAACTAGTAACGTTATATTTTAACATAACTTGTATATCCTGTCATTTTTTCACAGTGACCAAGATCTGCACTCAGTGTGAAATTGAACAGAAATCTGAAACTATGAGAGTGCAGTTGTGTGCCAGTGACTTTGGTGAGTGTACATTTATGCTTCAAATCTTGTTTATTATTCGGGAAAACAGGCAATCGTGCTACGAATTAGCTTTAGACAAGGCTCTTTGCTCAAATATCTGTCAGGTTTGAGACTCCTGAAGAGAGTCGAATAATTTGCAAACGTGACGTGAAACAGTGTATCTCTAAAAGGGGGTTAAAGGTTGAGGGCAGTCATGCCGCCGCCAGTTGTACTCCTCTTTCCTTAACAAGCGACATCCCAGATCTAAGGCTATTCCTAGTGATGGCAGTGTGAAAAACTCATGGTCATTTCCTGCCACAAATGTCTGGAGTACTGGAACTCAGAAAAAACATTCACGACACCAGTGAATTCTTTGTGGTGGTGTCCTAGTTGCTAGGTGAGATTTTTGGCTTCAATCTTTTTGGACACTTTACTTTTGGTGCCTAAAACTCAGTCTCTAAGGCTCCACCCTCTAAGTATTCTAGCATGGTACCCAGGACTGGACCAGTACATACATTTGACCCCAAAATCCTGCACCACTATAACTTCCACAAGGTGAATGTCTTGAGAGGAACAACCTTGCAAGAATCAGAGACCCAATGAATTCCAAATCAACCCAAGTGTAATTCAATTGATAAAATCCAGAAACCACTTTGTTGGAGATATAAAACATGTGGAGTCCGCTGCAGAAGATACTTGCGCCTAATGATGTTCTTTGTAGATCCCAAGTTAAAGGGCCCTATTTCTCCCACCTGGTAATAAATGCCCCAATCTTCTTTGAAGTTACAGCTCTGACTGATCATTGAAGTTCAAAAGTGACATTTGCTGTGTCACACTCTATGGGAATTTGTAACCTCTACCATTTCCTTGAGTCAACTTAAATTGATCGTCCTTTATACCTAGATAGAGTGAAGTGCACAAAGTTGATAAATTGGTTATCCAGTTTAAGTGCAATATTATTACGGACCTATGGCGCTAATGGTAAACAGCTATACATAAACAGAGTATTATCCCTAACTGCTGATTGCCCGGGGCCACATCAAAATGCCTTAAAAATGATGTAAAGTCTGTGCAATATAGTTAGTTTGTTCTTAAAGATGAAAAATCTAATCGCACAATAGGTGGTACTGCACCTTGGTGGCAGTGGGATGCAACCACAGGCCGTGCCTACAGCATGGTAAGTAGGCAGTTCAAAAACAATTGACGTCCACGCGGATTCAGTCAAAACCACTGATGATTAATGAGTGCGCATTCTTTACCATTGTTTTTAGCTGTCTTTTCCAATTACGGGAAATAACCGACGAGATGCAAACAAGGCTTAGCCCCATCTTAAAAGGGGCAGTCCAGACTTAATGATAGCCACATACCCCCTGAATGAGAACACTAGTTATTTTTCCAGGAATTCTAATATCCAGTACTGATGAAATGCAAGTTTACATTTTGCATATCCTATCACAATCTCGAACTTTACTTTTTACTTAGACCCTCGGCAGGTGGCAGTGTGCTATCTGCCCTGATGCCCCACAAGTGCAGACCAGGCTTCAGGACGCACCTGCACCTCAAAGATCTTTGAATCTACATTATGTCTACATCCTTTTCCTCTCTTAACTGATGTTTGCATTTGTCCACCTCTGCAAGATGATTGCTACCTCTTCATAAGTGAATAGTGCCGTGTGCGTTTGCGCATCTCTGCTTTCTGTCTCCTGTCTATCTCTCTAGGATGTTGCCAGAATTCTTCCTGTTGCTTTCCCTAGACTTTCCACCCACTAGCCATGTTCTTTTTGCATATATGTCTAGGGTTCTCTCTCCTGGTCGTTGGGGTGTTTGTGGCACTTCTGTCATGAAGCAATTCAATGTTCTGATGCCACTTGGCATCTCCTTCCTTCATCCCAGGAATTTCCAATGCTACTATTTACATTTCACACCTTCCTAGCGGTTGTGAAGCTTGGTAAGTTTTGAAGAAGTCTTCCTGAATTTTTCAGAGAAAAACCTTTGCAACTTTGCACCCACCGTTCAAAATGTGCTTTCTAAACAGAAGAGGATACATATATTTATTTATATTTTTATCATTGTGTTCAACCCCTAATAATCAGACTTTTAGGGTTCAGAGAAGGGTAGAGTTAAGATGATTTGACGCGATTTTGGTCTAGAGATGGGTGACATAACGGGGTAGTAAGGGTTTTTAGGGTTCAGAGAAGGTCAGCATTAGGGGTGGTTCAGGGTATTCGTGTTTAGGGATCAGTAGCGTAAAAGGGTAGTAAGGGGTTATTAGGGTTCAACAGAGAGTAGCAATAAGGAGATGTAAAGAGTTTTTAGATTCTGAGAAGGGTAGCTTTAAGGCATAGTAAGGTTTATGGCTCAGAGAAGGGTAGCATTAACGTGTAGTTCAGGGTTTCTGGGGTTCAGAGATTGGCAGAGTAAAAGGGTAGTAAGGGGTTTTTAGGGCTCCAGGTAGTGTGAAGTACTAGTAAGGGTTTTTAGAGTTCAAAATCTGGGTAGCAAGTAGGCGAGGATAGAGGTTTTAGGTTCAGGGAATGGTAATATTAAGGGATGGTAAGGTGTTTGTAGGCTTCAGGGAAGGGTAACCTTAAGGGGTAGTAAGGAGTTTTCAAGGATTTGGTAAGGGTAGCGTTAAGGAGTAAGAAGGGGTTTTAGGGTTCAGGGAAGGGTGCTTAAAGGGGTAGTAATGGGTTTTAGGGTTCAGGGAAGGGTAGCGTTAAGGGATAGTAAAGGTTTCTGAGGGTTCAGGGATGGGTTAGCATGAAGTGTTAGTTTGGGTTTTTACAGGTACAGGGATGGGAAGCATTGTGGGGTACTAATGGTACTAAAGGTACAGTTAGATAACTTAAAGAATGCGTGTGACTTTTGAAATTCAACATTTGTTGGGAATTGTCATAGGTAGTAATGAAGGTCGTGACTTTATTACCTCCACAATTTCAACTAATCTTTAATGTAGTGGACATTTTAAAAGTGAACTTGATTACATACAGCCCTTACACCTGTTTTGCAAATCATCCATGTAAAAGAAAGTTAGAAACTTTTGTCAATTTGTCAAATGGATGTAAATTAAGATAATGCATAGGCTTCATCTAAGGATAGTGTCATTTTCCTTAGTTTGGTCAGTATAATCCTCGTGTGTTTGCCAGTCTTCCAAGAGCTTATTGTCACAGGCACACTGGGACGCAGCAGCCTCTGAGGGTGTGTGGTGCTACCTTCAGGTATAAAGGAAGGGAAGAACTTGGGAGAACTGTGATTGGTGGGCACAGACTGACTAGTGCCAATAACATTTTGAGTCAAGGGTGCTAGTAACATGAATGACACAACGTTCCTAATCACAGAAGAACTTCCACAGACCCTTTGCGACTTTCATACTCATGGCTACCCTCCTCTCCGTGGACAACCCTAGATTTTAGGTGGTTTTTCGTTAAATGCTATCAACATGAAAAGAGAGGAGATACAGGAGTAACCGGCAGGGTCCATCTGGTAGAGCCTCCATCTAAACAAAATAGTAGTTACTTGCACTCACTCGGTCTTTCTCAAAACAAAAAATATGAAACTATGTGTAGGTAATAAGGTGCCACCTTCTGCCAGAACAGGGGGCGGGGTTTGGTTTAACCATTTACGCCTGTGGTGTCCCAGCAAGTGAGAATTTCCAGACCTGACTTTGCGCACTCATTAGACGAAAGGGAGCAAGTACAAGTGCATATCAACTCTGATTTGACCTCCACATGGCCCCTGTTGCTCCAACGTGTTGTCTATTGGCACAGAGAGAGCACTTTAGCTCGCGCCAAGTCGTGGAGGGCTTAGGCGAGTTTTCTGAAGCTGCTGAAAACACTATGTGAAGTAGAGATAAGCAGCGGGATTAGAGCCCCTTATAAAATTGTTTTTTTATCTTGCATTTTTTGCTTGAATATTTTCATTCTGTTTGGAAAATTAAGGATAGTTTTAATTATTTGACTCTCCAGCAGGCTTTTTTAAACTAAAAACAGATGCCTCTAATGACAGATTTATGAAAGCATAATCCGAAGAGAGCTCAAATAATTTCCAGTGCAAAAGCCAAATATGCAACAATAGAAATTGACAGTATCAACATCCTGATAAGAGGATAACAGTGCTGATAAACAGTCCCATGGTGCAGAGAGCGACACAAATGTTCATCATGCTTTGAGTTGCTTTGCGTAAAGTACAAAATCAATTAAAGGAAATAGCCTACTAGAATATGCTTCTATGTTTGAAACTAATTATTGAATTAACCAAACAAAATGTATGTATGCATTCAGATTTTTGCAGAAGTAAAGATATGAATGGAGTACTGTAAGAACCGTTTTACAAAAAGCTACAGAGGACTGCTGAAAAAGATAGAAATCTTTAAAAGTCGAATTTCTGTCCAACACCGAAGAACACTGACCATTCATTCACTGACGGAGCTGTGAAAAACTCTTCTTTGTATCTTAATTAATTTTATGTAAAAAAAAAAAACCTACAACATTTTTAGCAATGTTTGCAAACCAGAATGCATACCTACGCGCTGGGTCCTAGATTTTCTAAGCCTTTGTGTTGTCCGTGCAGCTCGCAAGGACAACACAAAGGTATCCCTTCCTGCACAAAAACAATCCTGCAGCATGGCACAAGGGTGTCTGCATTGGTGCTAGACAGCACCCAGTACACCAGCAATAGCATAGAGCAGAAGTGCAACATATCTTAGTAGGCATGGCTCGTTTCTGCTCTTTCAGTTTCATGTAACGCAGAGCAGCAACTTTGCTGGCTGTCGTGTGTTGCGTGAAGCATTAGTAAATATGCCCCTGGATATCGCGTATGTAAGAAAGTGGTTTATTGGTTGAGGGGGCGGGGGTCGAACCCTACTCCAGCAGAAATCCCAATTCTTCTCTGGGTGAAGTCACAAGCAAACCACTCATTAACCTGTGCTCCTCCCTCTGGTAGCTTGGCACAGAGCAGTCAGGCTTAACTTAGTGGAAATGTGTAAAGTATTTGTGCAGCAATTAAAACAGTAACACAGTGGAAACACACCACAAAAGGGATTCCACACCAGATTAGATAAATAGAGTAGAATGTAATAATTAAAACAAGAGCAAAATGACAAAAAATTCAATCAGTAGAACCAGAGATATGCAATTTGAAAGATTTAGATGAAAATAGTGCCAAAAAGCCCAAACTGCCACTCACGATTGTAGGAAAGTGCCCTTTGTGTATGGTCACCCCCCACTTTTAGCCCCAGTGCTGGTGGTTATGACTCTGAAAGTGCACTGGAGCCTGCTACCCAGGCCCCAGTGCCAGTGCTCTGTCCCTAAAACTAATATATTTGAATTGGTAACTCCAGGTGGCTAGGACTTTAACCCCCTTATAAGTCCCTGGTAAATAGTACAAGTGGTACCCAGGGCCTGGGAGTTCAAGGGGTCACCAGGGTCTGCTGTTTGTGCCACCCTGAGTGACCCAAGTAAGCAAATTACAGCAGTCCTGCCATTACAGACTACAGAAGCAGTACAAACTGCTTAAACTCAACTTTGCCCTCCCCATGTATGACAAGGTCAAAGCACTATCTTTAATATATGCCAGTCACCCCTAAGATAGGCTGCCTGAGCACAGGCGGCAGGGTGCAGTATATTAAAGGTGAGGACGTTAGTGCAAGCTTATATGTCTTTTTAGTAGCCTTTTCCATTAAAGACTAATATAAGCGATCAGCAGTCCATAGGTTACACGGGATGGCACCCGGGTACCCCAGAGGTAGCCAGCTCCATTATGGTACCTCTGAAATATGTTGTGCCTGGTATCAACCAATGTATCTTATCACCCCTGAAATGATTCTCATGCCAGGGTTGATGTGGCATGCACCCAGGTGGTTTCCTTAGAGGCTGCCCACCTGGTTGCCTTAGCCTTTCCTGTGCTCTGGCTGGCAGCTCACAGCTGCTACCACCAAGACAGGGATCTGACGACCCCCCCCCCTGCTAGGAGGTGTGAACACTCCCAGGAGTCAGAAAGAAAGGCCTAGATGGGAAGGAAGTGACATCTCCCTCCCTGACATGATGGCTAGAGAATTGGCACATCAAAGCAGTGAGCCTCAAAGCATTCACTGTCTCTGATATGCATCCATGCTGCCTCCCAAAGGAGTAAATAGCCCTCTGTCTACCCCAGGCACATTTGCACCTGGGCAGGTGGGAAAATTATGTAGTCGAGAGGTCTACACCCCCAGAAGGCAAGCCACACCCCTAGGGTGGGCTACCTGGTTTGTACAGCAGAGGAAAACTTCTGCCGTTTTTAAAAGTGGTAGACTAGAGGGTTCTGGGGTAGAAAAGGTGACACACACCCCCGGATGTGGTCACCTCCGGGGCGGAATAGCCACTGGGGCTAGTAGCCCATTGGCCATTCGCACCCACACCCCTAATGCCCCATAATCTAGGATTTGAGGGACACCCCTGACACCAGAACCTCAGTTCTGATCTGACCTGCAACAAAGGACAAAGAAGAGACCTGTGTCTGCGACAACAGGACATGCAGAAAGCAAGGGGTGAACCCTGTACCTGCAGCAACCTTCCTGGAAGTGCATGACTTCATCTCGTCCTGGACCAAAGACCGGGTCTCCCAGACAGAGGGACCCCTTTGAAAGCCAAAGGCAAATCCAGACTCCCATGGACTAGTGGCACTAGTAAAACAGCATGCCGGAACCAAAGAATTGCTGGCCATCGGGTCCTCGGAGGGATCTCCCAAAAGTAAATGGTCCAGTGTATTGTGGGAAATGTAGTCCTGACCTCCAGCAAGTTTCTGGTGGCTACCGCTTTCCCCCCGACCTCCGGATGCTGAAGTATCCTTTAGCTGATCTTACCGCTGCCAAGGCTTGTTGGTGGCCAGTCTGGCAACCACCACCACCTTTACTCAAGTCTGCAACTCAAGGGAACTCTTCAACATCTTCATCAATGCCAGCAGTGGTACTTTGAAATGCTCAACACATATTCCTATAGTAAAGCCTGACTCCTCTTTGCCACTCTAGCAGGACTGAGCTAAGGATTTATTATTGTGAATCCAAGGGACCATCTTTGGGGTATTGTGGGGGTATTACATAGTGCAGCCAAACTAGCCTCACTACATAATACTCCACTTTCCTGTAGCGGCTATCTGTTCATGTGAGAAAGTCACAAGTTCAGGCCAACTGCGAAGGAGCGCGGGTCGGATACAGGGACCAGGCTAGTCCTGCTGAAAAGTTATCTTTTCAGTCCAACACAGTGTGGCATTCATAGTAGAGGGGGCCGTGAGGAGCGGGGAAGCATCGCAGACAGTAGTTGATGTAGCTCGAAGACCAGCCCTGGCGTCAAGATGGGTGTCGCTGTACCACGACGATCCTGTTGTCCTCACTCACGGTCTGGTTGGTGCTTTGTGATGGCCCCCTCCATGAGTGGTCAATGTTGTAGTGTAAAGGGTCAGGCGGATGGAACTTTGCGTTGGTGAGCTGTGTGAGTGACCAGATTTTGGCACCAACAGGACTGTTCATAAAGAGCCCAAAACTTCAATTCGGCCTCTCTGAGACCACACCAAGGATCCACCCGAGGGGCACCTCTTGGGGATCAGGGGCTTGCTCCAGCTGGATCTGGGTGCTGGTTCAGGTCTTTGGGGGCCTGTTATGTCCCTGTGGCTCTGAACAGGCCAGCAGACTAGCAATTGGAGTCACTCTGAGAATCCTGGGGTCAGGTGCAGGTCCAAATTACTCTGACTCTGATAGGCGGGTAGCAGGGCAGCAATCCAGCAAGGTAGCAGTCCAGTAAGGCAGTAGTCGAGCAGAGTGGCAGTCCTTTTCCACAGCATAGGAGTCCTTCTTCCTGGCAGAGTATCCACAGGTCCAGAAGTGTACTGAAGAGTTTGTGTCTGAGGCTCAATATTTATACCTGGTTCTTCCTTTGAAATGCAAGAAGCTTCTAGAGGTTTCCCTTTGGAGTCCACAGGCTTCCTGCCTTCCCTGCCCTGGCTGCAGACTAACTGCATGGGGTATGAAGCCCTTTGTGAGGACGCCGACAGCCTATTTAAGTATAAGAAGCGCTGTGCCCAGCTCCGCCCTCCCATCCTGCAGTGATGGCTCATCCGGGCCCACCTAAGCGCTCAATTGTGTATTGCTGCCTAGGATTCACACACAAAGCCCAACTGTCAGCTACAGCAGTCCTGTGACCCAGAGACAGGCTGCAGGCACCAAATGGCCATGGCAGAAAAATGCCAACTTTCTAGAAGTGCCATTTTCGAAATTGTAATTCAAAATCCAACTTTGCCATAAGATAGGATTCCAAAGACACCAAATATGAATGGGTCACCTACTCCAATTTGGGAAATTGCACCTTATTAAATGTAATAAGGCAACCCCAATTTCATCCTATGGGAGAGGCAGGCCTTGCAGTAGTGAAAAATACATTTAAGGGCACTTCTAGGGCATGTAAAACTTAAAGGTACATGTTGACCTATTTAAATACACTGCTCCCTGCCCACTGGGCTGTCCAGGGCCTACCCTTGGGGTGACTTACATGTATTAAAAAGGAAGGTTAGAACCTGGCAAAAGGTTTATTGTGCCAGGTCGAAGTGGCAGTTTAAAACTGCACTTATAGGCCTCAGTGGCAGGCCTGAGACATATTTGAAGTGCTACTTAAGTGGGTGGCACAATCAGTGCTGCAGGCCCACTAGTAGCATTTAATTCATAATCCCTGGGCACATGTAGTACAACTTTACTACGGTCCTACAAGTAAATTAAGAATGCCAGTTGGGTGTTAGCCAATTCTTCCATATTGTAAGGAGAGAGTACAAGCACTTTAACATTGGTCAGCAGTGGCAAAGTGCAAAGAGTCCAAAAAAATATCAAAAATGGGTTCAGAAAGCAGTAGGGTGAAGGCAAAATTTTTGGAGATGACCCTGCAGAAAGTGCCAGGTCCAACAGCGTGCTTCAGGAGAGAGACCCTCCATGAATCCACCTTCCCCATATGGGGGTGCAGTTACCAACCCCTGTTGGTGGTTTCTGTCCAACTTCAATAGGGAGGCCATGGGTTCCGCTGCGTAGACACCGACGATGCAGCAGCAACCTCCGTTTCTGCGTTTGCACAGAAATATGTCAGCAACATGCAAGTGGCAGGTTCGAATTGTGTCCGGACTTAATTCATTTTTCATCATTCCAAGGCAGATAAGACTCATTGCTTTGTGTTACAGCGCCACCTGATGTTTACAGCAGTAGGCAGCTGAAAGATGGTCAGACAAAGTACTAGATATGAACAAAGAAGTTTTTATCATTGAATTTTATACCAAGGGAACACGCATGAGTTCATTGTAGTGAGGTAACTATGAACCCATTGTGTTGCCCTTTATTTATATGGTGCCATGTAGCATATTTCTAGGAGTCTGTCCCAAACCACAATCCAATGGGTGAAGGGCTGCATTGTATGCCGTGATTTAGGCTGCCGATACAAAGGTGCCATAACCTCTCCATTGAATGATGGACAAAACTGTTTGTCTATGGTCTCCAACCTATTTTTGTGGTACGAGCTACTCATGTTCAATGGAAAGCATCCTGAGTTACTAACATTAGTGTTCTACTAGTGACCACTGCAGACAAGATAACATTATTGGCCACCCCACGCAAGATTACCAGGAGTGATCACCTCAGTGCATCATGCAGGGTTACCAGCAGTAATGTAAAAAGGCTTGTTCAATTTGGAATGTCTCTACATTTGTAAAACACAATAGCCATAGCTGAATTAGCTTTGTCACCAAGGTAATATTGCATGATTTTTCACTCAAATGTCGGCTTTAAATATATTTTGGGAATCTATTTTTCTCTAATCATCACATTTCAACATCTGAAAATCTGCACATTTTAATCTTGAATGCACGTTTTTCAGTTCTGGGATACATACGTTAATTTAACCCAACAAAAGCTTCTAAACTAGTAGGCTAGGCTGCACATAGGAGAGCTACTAATAGCTGGCCAGCTACTCATTGGAGAAGCCTGAAGAACTTCGTAAATGGCACTGCCCTCGCCTCCCTGTGTGGCAATACAGTAGTTTGAACTGAAAATCTGTTCACCCAATCAGCTGCCTGTCTAAACACGTGTTCTAAATCTTTCCTAGACACCTCTACCCTATTTTAAGTGATCATATGTAAGCACATTAACACTAAAAGCTGCAGACCTCCCTCCGCCTGCACTCAGGCTGTCAGAATGAAATGCTTTCAAGGCGGCAGGGCGGCATGTGGGTTCTGTCTCAGCCAATGAGCAAGCAGCCCTGCATGCTTTCATGCTGACGGGTCTGCACAGTCAGACCTGCTGCTGACACATACCCGGTTTAACATTTACTGATATGCATCACTTATTTGGAGTCATGGGTTAAGTGTCACAACAATTCACGGTTTTTAAATTCCCTTTCAGGAGTTGTTTATTCTTCACCTTGTCAGCCCCTCTATAAATGTCTTCTCTTATTACAACATGGTGTGCAGTGCTGTGGTTTTGTTTAAATGGGTGTTGCCGTGTGGTCTTGCTATTAATATCAATGTTGATGTATTTTTAACGTGTCTATTTAATATTCATATGTGTACATCTCTGGATTATTATGGTAACTGGCATCCACCACAAATGTCACCGTTTCTACTTTTTAATAGGAAACATTGTTTACATGGCCTTTTTTGTAGTGTTATGAGCAATCTGAAAATATATGTATATAACTAAAAAAATTCAAAAAAAGGACAACATGGTACACACGTACAGAATATGTTTAAGATAAACTCGTGGTATGGAAGAACATAGGCGATGTTTTATATTATTTCCGGCACAGGCCTTTAGGCAAAAGAGATTTTAATGACAATTGCTATGGATGGTTGGGCAGCTCCACAGAGACATCTATTTTTAAGAGTTTAAAAGTATTTACAGCCCTGGTTATGGTAAGAACTGTTACAATTTAAGATCAGGTGGTGTATATTTAAAACCTCTTTGAATCTGTAATGTAGAGAATACTATCAATAGTAAGCTCAGGAAATTCTCTCAAATCGGCAGGAGATAAACCCACAACTAGCAAAAATTCAAAAGTATAATTCCCCACAGGCACTGTAAATTCCTCGCAGTCAGTACTTGCCTATCAATCTATTGATTCTTCTCCAGTCAGAGACTGCGCTTATGATTGTACTAGATGTAACTTTTTTTGTGTATATGTGTGTGTGTATTTTTTTGGGTCAACCTTAAGACAGCGTTAGCCGTCTTGCCGGCCTCATATTTTCCAAAACAAAACATACATATATTGAGGCTTTTAATCATCACACTTTCACAATTTGTCTGCCCAAATGTCACTCAAATAATGCTTCCTCCCACCAAATCTGTACTTGCTGTACCGGGAATCAAGCGTTTTTTCCCTGGGAGGCTGGAAGGATGAGGGGCCGATTTTGTTACTGGTGCCCGGTTTTGTAGCAGTGCAGCGGTTTTAAAAGTCTTGCAGAGTTCCTTGCATATCTAACAGTTTTCAGGCAACAGTAAAAGTGCCAAGATAACTCTGGTTATTAATGTACCTGCTGGAGAGGGATCTGTCTAGTGGCAGTTTTGACTCATCTAAGGTAGCGCAAAGAGTTAATATGCCTACTGCCTACTGCATAGAGCATGTACTATGCACTTCACAGAACAGTGTTTTATGTGCACAGCTCAGTGGGTTACTGCTTTTGTCACGGAGATCCTTTTGTCACTGTGCAGTTCATAAGTTACAATCGTAATCGAAGTTAGAAAGTTATGTTTTTTTCCCAGTCTTTCATTATCCTAATTTTGCTAAAAAGGGTTTGTTTGAGTAGAAATAAATTCTTATTAGTAAAGTCAACCCTAACCACTGTGTTACATATTGAATCCTGAGTTTGTGCTTTCCCAGACCAAAAATGCCTAACAGTATGGATGACATGACATGTGAATCCTACACCTTGCAATCTCCCCTATGTCATATGTAACATTTTCTATACACTGATTTATACATGTATGATTCATTGTCTCTGTATGTGTGTGTGTGTGTGAGATGTAAAATGCTCTGACACCCTACTCTGGTATGAGAGGTTCTATAAAACAAATCAAATACATGCAAGAGAGGGGCTATGGAGAGATGAGAGGCACTTTTGGGGGGTTGATAGTGAGGGAATCATCATTAAAGAGCCCCAATAAAGATTGCTGTATCCTGGTGCACTGTAAGGTTATCATTTTCTATGCTTCACAAAGGAATACAATTGAATATATAATGACAAATGTGTTATAGAATGCACAATTTTTCCCAAATTTTCTTGGGGGGGGGGGGGAGAACCCGCCCCCATGCCGCCTTCCAGTGGTCAAGCTCGCTCGCTGTGCTTGATCGCTACGCTCTGTCTGGCCCTGCTTCCCACCATAGAACAATGCGTAGGTCTATGGACCAGCCCATTTCAGCAAGTGCATACCTTCACTTTGAGTGACTTCATTTTGTCCTTGTGCATGCGTACATGCACCGAAAAAAATGGTTCCAGAGTAATAGAACTCTTAAGAAACCTGTACTTCTCAGTCACTGCAACTCGCTATGAATAGTAGAGTGTCATCAACAATTTCCATTTCACTGAAGACATTTATTGTAAGTTGCAATTTTGGCACATAACTATAAACCAGCTTTTGTATATTTATTTTTCCTTTAGAAAAAGAGCACAAGGCATTAGAATATCAAGAGTGTAGATGCATTATTTAGATTGAAACCACACCCCCTCTGCTTTGTGACTGACATTTCAAGCACCGGTATCTGAATTTAGAGGTACCTCTAGTAACGACTTGAGGAACTGCAGTTTCTTGAAAAATTTCACTGCTTTGTCACTTGACTTGAGAGGGACCTCTAATAAAGGCTTGAAAAACTTCAACTCTGTGAAAGAATTTTGTAAAAGAATCTTGTGAAAGAATTTTGAAGATTTTGCATCTGACTTGAAAGGGACCTCTAGTAATGACTTGAGGCACTGCAGCTCCATGAAACAACGCCAATGTTTTTGCATCTGACACGAGAGGAACCACTGGTAACGACTTGAGGAACTGCAGGTTTGTGAATGTGTGTGTGTAATATAATATATAATCTCTTCTTCCTACTAGTGTATAGGGTTATGGGCTTTAATATAAACACCTTGGTTTATTGGCATACATGTATAGTGCCACTCAAAAGCTAGTTTACTAAGAATCAGTTGAAGGCAGTTACATTTATTTGTGACTGCTAGTACGTACTTCTGGAAAGCTGCCAGCCTGATTTTTCCCCAAAGATAGTGATAATATATTTTTATTTATCCTTTAGAAAAAGAGAACAAGGCATTAGAGTAGCAAGAGTATATGCAAACTTCTAGGTTGAACCCACGCCCCATCAGCTTTGTAATTGACATTTCTAGCACTAGTATTTGACTTGAAAGGGGCTTCTTATAACGCCTTGTGGAATTGCAGCTTCATGAAAGAATTTTAATGCTTCTGCATCTGACTCGAAAGGGACCTCTAGTAACACCTTCAGGATCTGCAGCTCTGATACAGAATTTTGATGAATTTGTAGCTGTCCTGAGAGTGACCTCTAGTGATGACTTGAGGAACTGCAGCAGAAAAGAATTTCAATGTTTTTGCATCTGACTTGAGAGGGACCTCTATTAACAACAAGAGAAACTGCAGGTTGCTGCAGTATATAATACATATACACACATACATTGAAAACACCAAAGATTAAAGTGACGTTTGGGTTAGGCGTATTAATATAAAAACAAATGTTTCAAAAACACAAAACCACTGAAATGTATCAAAAATAGTTTACTGAACTTACTATCACTTGTGCCCCCGCCATTCACCTCACATAGAACATCATTCATGACATGTTAGATGATATCATTGATGACATCACTAATGACATCTCAAATTACATCATTGATGTCATTAATGATGACATCATCCAATATACTACTACTCAAACGGAAAAAGTGTAATGCTAGAGACAATGCTCATTCACTATGCTAAAAGTTATATGGTGCACTCTTCAGCTGCAACCAATACTTCATTAAAGCAAGGTAGAGAATGAGCACAACTAGTGTGGATCGCAAACATACATTTCGAATAGATTGTACCTTAATTCAAATTTTTACCAAAAATATGTGAGAAAAATTAAAGCTTCTTCCTACAATTCACCTGTTGATTTCTGTGCACATGCTGACATTAAAGAGTTGTCATGTGCTGCTATAGACAATTTCTGAATAGATTGGAGATTTTGAAAGGGTAGGTATTTATTTCCAAAAGTTCAGTGAAAATTCTGAAACAGTATACATTGTTATAGAACGTATAATCTATTAGCGACTCTCTTATAGATGTCTCAGGTCGCAGTATGATTTCAAGCATTGTTAAAATACTGCACACCATTCTGCTCATTTTAAAAATATGTGTAGGGTAGTTTAAGATACTATGGAGGTTTGTCCATAGGGTCTGGTAGTGTATGCCTTATAATTGGCTAATGTGTAGAAATAAATCTGTTCTCTTGAAATTCTGTGTCAGGTTGGGTATTTAACAGGCACATCTCATTGGGGTAAATAATAATAACCAAACACTGTTTTTGAACTGTATTCACGGTTTCATACGTTCCTAATCTTGTTAATGCCAACAGAGCCATTACATTTCTTACACACCTCAACACTAATAATAAAGACCATAATATCTGCTTAATTTGGGTGATTTCACAGATATGCTTCATATTCTGCTTGTTGCGAAACGATATGCCCATTAGTACTACAGATGTTATGGAAAATATGGTCTATGTGTTCCTTGTTAAATACCTTCCAGTATGAAAAGCTTATAGCAAACTGTCATATTCATCAGACGATATCATCAGTGAAGTGATTAGTGATGTCATCAATTTATATCATTTGCAATGTCATCAGTAATATCATCAATCATGTCATTTAACATGTAAAGAGTGGTGTATTATGTGAGGTGATCAACCGTGCTTGGCAGGGTGTAAATTCTAGTTAGCTCATTAAACTATAACTGGTGTATTTAATATTTTTTCGTTTTTAAGCATTAATTTTTAGGTCTTGGCTAGACAGCCCATGCGCTGTCTTGAAGATACATGTTGTATTCAATTTGTGGGCTTACAATTTGCTTGCTCCCTCGTCGCTCTCATATGCTTTCTACCTATTTGTCCATGGCATGCATGCGTCATGCCTCTTCTTGTGTTTAGTCTTCCTCAAGAGCATGGACCAAGTACTAGTCTATCGTTTACACTACTTAGGCCACATAATGCAACGATAAGGCGAACCACAAGGGATCCCTGCAACTCTTTTTTTTTTTTTTTTCCTCTGTTCAGGGATCCCTGTCTGGTTCAGATACATACAATCGTCACTTTCCACAAAGACCTATTTATTCATATGTTGTAGGCAACAAACTTGACAGCATGTGTACAAGCTATCCCTTTGACATTTTGCCAGTTAAGGGAAAGGTCACATTAGTCAAATACATTACTTTATATTTACTACACCTGTCTTCATCCAAATCCTCCTCTCTTCGATCACCATCTGGTTCCTGGGGTGAAGACAAAAAGAGATAAAGAGGTTAGTGGTCCCTCCAGGGCCCCTCCCCCACGTAAGAGCAGGGGACCCTTTTGGGTTTTCAGGTGTCATTGTTGCTGCCGTTGTCTGATCTGTAATCATGCAGGAGACTGTGGATCCTCTTCTGTCAGGCCAGGGTCAATGTCTCATTCTTCCCTACTATCTGGCAGTTTCTCAAAAACAGAAGAACATCAATAAAGCAGCACAGGAGCCTCCAGCAGTGCTAGAGGTCTCTGAATGTGTGTGTCCCCGAGAACAAATCATACATTACGAGTCCACGGTGATGCATGATGTTGGCATGCAGGCTTTAAGCTCCATTCTTAGGGCCTTCAGTGGGTCGAGTACGTCAAGTGCTCCAGACTCCAAGTATCTTCAGGAAATCCTGCTTGAAGGGGAATGGCAGTGGGTCTTGGGCGAGGGTCCAGTAGCCAAAGAATAGGGTTTCCGTCTTGGCTCTGTTGATCTTTGCTCCGGACACCTTTCCAAACTTGTTACAAGCCCTCTCCAGTTCCTTCATGGACTGTCCATCTGCACAGAAGACCAAGACATCATCCATGTAGAGGGAGTATTTCACGTTGCCCTTCCCGTTGCTTCCCGGTACTGTCACTCCTCTGATCTTCAAGTTCTGTCTGATGTGTTTGGTGAGGAACTCTATAACACAAATGAACAGAAGAGGTGAGAGTGGACAGCTCTGCCTAACACCTGACATGACAGGGAAGGGGTCTGTTTTCCATCCATTAACCAACGCCGTGCTAAAGATACCTCTATACATTGTGGTCACCGCGTTGCAAAAGAAGTCCCCGAGTCCCAGTGCTCCGAGTGTCCGGCCCATGAACTCAGTGGCTACACGGTTGAACACCTTCTCCTGGTCCAGGCTGACCAAGGATGTCTGAATGTGGCTCCTGACGTATTCAATCGTATCCCAGACCAGGGCAAGACTGTTCTTGATTTTCCGACCCGGTATCCCACATGACTGGTCAGGGTGAACTATCTTCGCTATTATCTTTTTTAGGTAGTTGGCCATTACCTTCACTAATATTTTGTAGTCCAAATCGAGGAGTGAAATGGGCCTCCAGTTCTTGAGGTCCTCTCTCTCTTCCTTCTGCTTATACAAAAGTGTGATAATGACTTCACGCAGGGATTGCGGCATACTGCCCTTTGCCCACCATTTCCTCATAGAGGTCCAGCAAATCCAGCCCGATCAGGTCCCACTGTTCGACATAAACTTCCACCGGGAGGCCATCACTTCTAGGGGTGTTGCCTCTCTTAGAGGTTGCAGAGGCCAAATGCAGCTCTTCCAGGGTGAAGGGCATGTTCAGGCCCTCTCTCTCTTCTGGATCCAGTATCTTTGAGATGCCCTCCAGGAAACTGTCTGCCTGGGATCTCTCTGACAACTTTGGTGAGTAAAGCTTGCCATAAAAGTCAGTTACAACTCTCATGATGTGCTTTTTCTCACTTTGCAGGTTGCCCTCAAAGTCCCAAACCTCTACCAGCGGGGTGTGGGCTGAGTGAAGTTTCCTGAAAAAGAATGAGTTGCATTTCTCTGCCTTCTCAAGGTTCTCGGTTCTGGTCCGGTAGATGATTTTCCTAGATTCCTCTCTGAAGTGCTCTGCGAGCTCTTTTTGGGTTTCCTTCAGTTCGTCTTCCACCTCCCATCCCCTGAGCTTGAGTTTGTACAGTTGCTGCAGTTTGCTCTGCAGCCTCCTGAGCTCACTCTCTTTTCCTGTACAGCAGCTCTGCTTGCATCCTGGAAGAATACCCGGAACCTGTCCTTCACCTATTTCCACCACTCACTGGCAAAATGAAAGAGATCCCTCGTGTCCCTCCACTCTACGTACGCGGCTCTGAGGTTCGCCACTAACTCCTAATTGTCCATGAAAGAGCAGTTCAGCTTCCATGACCTGGGGCCAGAGGGGAAGTTTCCCATCAAAATTGACTGCTCTGTGTCAGAGAAGTCCATCGCGACCATGGAGCTTTGCCCAGGCTATATTGTTGAGTAGGTAAATAGGAAGTCGATGCTTGAACACACAGATCCCTCCGACCTACTCCAGGAGAAGATTCTGGCGTTCGGCCACATGCTTCCAATGACATCCCTCTGGGATACCTCACCTATCATCTTCACCAACAGCCTGGATGTTACATCCATCCCCTCAGACTTTGACACAGTGCATCCATTCATCTCTACTCTGCTATTGAATTCACCACCCATAAGGATGGTCCTGAAGGTCATGAGTTGCATCTTGAGTGCCCTGAACATCTCGAGTCGCTCATTCTTCTCTGAGGTCCCTGCAACTCTGAGCTGAAGATCAAAAGCTTCAACTCTGGGAATGTTTAGAAACACTACAAACCTTACCTGAAGTCACACTGTATACAACCCAGGAAGCGTAGAGTTACTTTTAATAAATGATTTTTGCGGGGCTGCTGCACTCCCTGCAGCCCCCCACTACACTTTTGTAACATGTTGGTAGTGTCCCTGACCAAATTGGGGCACCACTAAGCAGGAAAAATTAAAAAAATTAGTCCATGAAGGGCATTATCGGGCACTACTGGCCAGGAGCAGTGAATAATAAATGAGCAACTCCGGTTGCCCATTTAGTTTTCCTTTCTTTCTTCTTTTTTAAATTGCGAATTTTTTGGATCCCGGTTCCACCCAGGACACCCACTATATCTTTTAATGTTGCAGGGGAGGCCATAGGCCCCGCGGCCCCACTGGCTCCCCCATGTAGCCCCTGTCCTATGGGGCTGTATGGGTACTGGCACCATTTACTGGGAGCTCCTGTCTGATGGCAGCAGACTTTTTTCTTGGCTCCTGCAGGACAAAAGCAAAGCACTTTTTCCATGCCCACCCTGTGAGCAGGGACCTAACTATTCTCTCTGTCATGAGGAATGGGATCCCGGAAACAGCAATGCATCAGGCACCTGGGGATGGGGTCCCTAGGGACGAAAGGCAGCTCGGGAAGGGAGCCCCTACGCATAACCATCCTCTCCATCATCATTATTATTTTAAAAAACCCCAGGCCTTAGCCTACCCCTAGAATATTTAAAAGCAAAATGTGGTGTCCCACATCTTTTTTTATTTTGGCAGCTAATTTAATTTAAATTTAAAACAAAATTAGTGCCAGAGGGGGTCCCTCTGGCCCCCCACCCCAAGGGTTAGGGTATCCCTAGTCTGCCCCATTATGTCCTTTTTCAAAATCTTTTTCAAGACAGAGGATCAAGTCCCTGAGTCCTGTTATGGATGCTGCAACACTTCTTTTCATGTTGCAGGCCGACATTCGGAGTTCTCACCCACTCAGACAGTCAGGAGGCTTTCATTTTTTTTTATTCAGCCTCACGGCTCAGATATCTATACTTTTTGAACCCTATTTTTTCAAAAACTACTATATGGATTTACACCACATCACAAAAAGCATGCATTCTAGGTAAAGATCTAGTTTTCTGCCAAATTTGGTGCAACTCTGTTCAGCCATTTTGGCTGTAGCGCTGTTCAAAAATCCTTATGGAAATTGCATGGGGAAGTAGCTATTTGGGACACCCCTTTTTCTCGGCCCACGCTTGATGTTCAACCCGAAACTTCCAGGAAGGAGCTTAGGAGGTTGGACTTTTTTTGGAAAGTTTCATGAAGATTCAGCAAACCATGCCAAAGTTACTAGCAAAATTAAAAATTCATTTCCTGTAGTAACTATATCCTAACTATAAATATACAGTGGTGACCGGCACGGTGAGTCTGAACCAATCCCACTCTGTCTCCCATAATGTATAGTTCTTTAAACCTTGCTCTGTAACATAAGAACACATTCATTCATCAGTGCACATTTTAAACTGCTATTTTATTGATGCCAATAAAATAGAGGTTCGAAACACTCCCTGATGAGTGTGTTTGGATTTCTTGTGAATATAATGCCTGGAAAAGCCTGTTTTCTATAAATCTGCATCATGTGATGTAAAAATACATACCATCTAATCAGAATGTGACATACTGCCATCTTCTGGAATTGATTTGTAAATACATTTAGCAACAGCATACATGTTAGGCTACATTTATTGATTATTTTGATTTTATATTGTGCACACTGTAAACATAATGTCCTATTGAGACACTAACATAGGCTTGCAAGCAGGCTAGAGTAAAAGGCATACCTTGACTGACACTAGAGCTAAGAAGGGTACTTCAGTTCCTGCTAAACATAATAAAATCAGAAGTTATTTTATTGTGGGTGGGGAGGGAGTGTCCTAAAGTTCGAGGCCAAGGGAAGTAAATCTGCGATGTCTCCTCCACTTACACAGACCCTAGGGAGCCCAGATGCCTCCTTGGTCTCTAGGTTAAAGATCACACCTCCGCTTTTGGGGGAAATCTATATTATCAGATAGGGGTAGATATAATATCATACAGACATTGGGGTAAATAACTTTAAAGACCACCCTTTTGATCCCAAGGAGCCCATGAAGCCTAGAAACTGGGACATCCCATGTCCCCCACAAGGGCTTGGAGGTCAGGGTATCCCTACTCTGCCCGCTATGACCTTTTTCAGTGGTAAGCCCAGAAATAGTCACATTTCCTGGAGTGCAAGTTTTATTTGTGTGACAGCATTTAGGAACCCTTGAAAGGGGGAAACTTGGAATACTAGCAGCAATAAAAGAAGACATTGCCTAATCAACCTTTAAAATATAAAACTTAAAAGATGCTTTCATAACCCCTGTTGCTTTTAGAAAGAATATACTAGTAATAATATTGAAGTCTTAAGGACATTATTCATTATGGGACAGTATTCATTATGGTCCTCATCTCTGGCCTAGGACGCATTTCTTAGATGGGTATGGGTGATTATCTTCTAATAATGCTGAATGGAATGATCGTAATGTTATAGTAACTGCTTTGGGGACCCATGGAGTAAGAGCATGTTACATTAATTTGAGTTAGAAACCAGCAGAAAGTTTACCCTGCATTTGTTTCCACTTGTTACAGTACTGCATTGGCATAGGGTTGCAAACTTCATTACTAAAGAAGTAGAAAAGGTATCAATTTGATACAGAAAATTACTATGGTTTTTTAGTGTCCTAAAATCTCACTGAAATTCTAAGACATGTTACATTTCTGATGCAAAGGGCTACTTCTTCTGGTGAGTTGGCTCTCTACTGATCCTTTGAGACATGTGGGCGTGAGTTTCCGGTTTATCGCTTATAGTACAATATGGCGGCACTACTCTGGGGACTGTTATACCTGCTGCTCAGCCAGTGTGACTGTGGTGGTGGAATGTTGCTGTGTGAGGTGGCTGTGGAATGTTGGTGAGTGAGAGAGCCAGTTGGAGGATGGGCTGTGCAGCAGGAATGCTGCTCCTGGTGGGGCTCTTGTTAACATCTTACTCAAGAAACCTACTTAACTAATCTACCTGGAACTGGACTTGCTTTCTTCTACAACATATTTTGGCGACTATTTTACTAAGAAGAACCTGCGTGTGCTACCTGCTTGGACTTTGACTTTGAAGCTTTGAAGTAACTTGTAACTGAAGAAGATGAACTTGAAGAAGCTCCTCTTGTATCTGGGTTTGGTGTGTACAGCAAGCTGGTAGCCCTGAGTCCCACCAGTGACCACAAGACCGGTCAGCCCCAACCCGGGCATGCCAGTTCCTGCTGGACTTTCCCTCATCCTGCCTGCTGTAACCTTGGAAGAGGTGTCCGTGTCGAATTACCTTGGGGGTGTGTCTCCATCAACAGGAGTTCCCCCAAGTATGAAGTTTCCCTCGCGTCTGTGTCACGAACAGCGTTGAGGAAGGAGGAGTTTCCCTCTGTCTTTGTGGGGAAGAGCGTTTGGGGTGCTGCCTCTTGAGGAGCAACAAGCCCCCAGAGCCCCGTGTGGAATTATCAATGGAAAATGCACAGAGCAACCAGTGAGTGAAGTCCCCTCTGTCCCTGTTTCGTGGCCAGAGGAGTCCCTTTGTTCGTGCCATGAGGAGGAGCATCGCATCAGGGGTTTAAAATTTCGTTGGCAACCATCACCTACCCGCAACTGCCTTCCCTCCTTCGTTGTCTCTAGCGCGAGCCCTGTCTTCCGCTTGCGGATTGTTCTGCAGATTCCATGCTCAGTTGCACGTGTGTGCCTTGAGCCACCCGGTATGCTCTCGGCATACGTGCTGTCAGCGTGCTGATCCAGCGCGATATTAGCAAACAGCATTCATACACTAGATACTCACTTGGGCCCATACATTCATACTACGCTAATACTTACGCTGGGTTTTATCAGTTGTTACTCTCTATCAAAATCCCTGCTACCAATTACCTTCTGATTTGAAGAGTAATGACTTACCAATGAATACTTTGCTAATTGGGAAATTTAAAATGAGTGACATTCATTATAATACAAAATCCTGAAATAACCACTGAGTCAGGAAGTTTTAAAATGTTTATCTAAAGATTTAGCAGAGTAAAATACAGAGCCACATGGTACTTAATCGCAATACCCAAGATTAAGCATAGAAATGATTATTGCTAGTCAATGACGGTGTTTAAAGAAGAGAAGAAGATAGAGACAGCAGCGCAACTAAAGGTTGCATTATAATTACCTAAGTGCGAGAACCAAACCCCTTAGCCAAGGAGTTGAAAGAATAGGACCCAGGAAGGATGAAGAGCAAAGACTTCTTCCAGGATCAGGACCGGACCGGTGACCTCTCTACAACGACGCCTGCGTCGTTCCCTCTCTGATACTCGACTTCTCTCGATTCTCCCGTGCCTTCCTTCTAATGGACTCCGCCGCCCCCTCCTCAGGACCTCTTCTGGACAGGGATTCAGTCAGCAACCGATCAGCTTGGCAGTCTAGGGCTCTTCTGTGTGTTCTGAGAGTCAGCTCTAGCTAATTAGCTAATTCTATATCTGTTATACCCTTCTACGCCCATGTACCTCCCCTTAATGTTGCTAAAATATGGGACCACTACTTCTGATTGGACATGGACAGGGGGTGGATTCTCGCACCATGTTGATTTGACCTAAATTGTAAAGCCTATTGTCTTTACGTTCCCACCCCTTCAAATTAATACATTCGCTTTATTTCCCACCCGTCTCATGACAAATGTAAACCAATTTTCATAGACATTGTATCAATGTGTGACAGGAAAGCACTAGTACAACATCTTCGGCCATCAGGTTACGGCCTTGGACTTCGTCCAGGTTGACTTCATTTGGCAGGCACACAAGGCACATTCGCAGAACCATTTGCCTCTCGAGTTTCAGGTCACCAACCCAGGCCCAAGTTTACGAACTAATAAAAGTGCAAGAAGAAAATATTAGAATCACAAATAAAATGTTTCACTGTATACCCACTATTTCTATTCTATTCCCAATTAAATATATATACTATCCCGCGTTAGTAGCGTTAGGAAACGACAATTTAATAATGACATGAGAGCAAGCAGAAGCATGTGAAAACATCAAGCAGCCATTTTAATGCACACTGCGCAGAAGCAGAAGTTTCCCACCAAGCAAAGAAAGACGTCACACCATGTGATATGGTTGCGACATGCGCATTGAGTTTTCCCGCGCATAGCGGCCATTTTGGATTACAGACAAGCGTTATTCATTAGTAAAACACATAGGCAAGCATCTTTTTCTTTTGTGTCGTGAATGCAAAGGTTAATATTAACAATACAAGTTTAATAAATTAATACTGTGAGGAGGATGGAATACAAGCAAGTTTCATTTATGAAACCTTGCTCCATCAATCCCCTCTCTGATGGCGTTTCTGAGCCATCAAAAACATTACCCTCAATCAGATGCCAACTTCTAGCAAATTACTTCATTCTCGTCTTTATTCTTTCTATTTTTACAATCTCCTTTTAATTTCTTGTATAATTCACTTCTCCACTCTTCAAGTTCGATTTCATCTACTTTTCGTTTCTTTCCTCTTCCTGTCACTTTATATGTTCCATTCTTTTTACAACATTTGCACCATATTGTTATTGCCAATATTATTATTGCTATCCCTGCTAAGGGTACTAATATTTGACCTATAAGTCCTTTTCATACATTAGCAACCCAGGTACCAATTGACGATATACTATTTGTCAATCTTTCCCATATACTATCAACTTCCAGTGGTTTAAGTTTAGTTATATTCTGTATATACGTTCCAATTTCTGCACTCTTATCAGGAATATAAGTGCAACAATGTTTCGTCTTCAATAATTTACAGACTCCGCCCTCTTTTGCCAATATAATATCAAGAGCAAGTCGATTTTACATAACCATAGACCTAATCGCAACCATTTCCGCATTAATCATTAGAAATCCTCCAGCAGTATCCGTTGATAAACGATCAACTACTGTAGACAATTTACATATTTTCCTTGAGTTCAGAATTATTCCCACTGAAGGTATCAATGCACCAAATATATCACCTACAATTTCTGAAAAACGTGCTCTTTTACTACGTATTAATTCGTTATTGTTTTCATTGCTCTCAGTGTTTCTTTTTACGTGGTATATCTTTGGAAATACTATTCCAAAATAACAACTTCCATACCACCGTGCAGGAAGCCTAAAGTAAGCCTTATTCCCACACACATAATAGATTCCAGGAAAAACTGAATCTGTTCCTTCTTTGAGTCCCCAACCTCCAAGAATTAAAAAATTGTGTTCACATTCACTGGTACCGATGAAAACATTGTTATATTCAGTCTTTAACCTATGAAGACAAATTTTTCCTGTCTTTACGAAATCCAGAGCCATAGCAGCTTGAGCCTTGCCAGGTGTGTAACTACCTTCTTTCTCAGCCCAAGGTGGTAAATGAGCCTTATGCTCAGAAGCTTTCTTTTGAAAATCTTGTCTTCTATTTTCTACTGAATTCAAAAATATCTTTTCTTCTCCGTGTAAAGAACATGTTAGATTGTGTCTATGTGCATGTGTTATGTCTATTGATTTCATTGTTAAGAAAAATTCTCCCATAAACTGTGCGTCTTGACTACTAAGCACTGGGTTCATACTCTTGCGAATCGGAACCTCAGAAAATATCACATCTAAGTTTGAATAATAATACTGAAGTCTCCCTGTTCTATAAAATAAACTAGACAAAACACTACATGATATGCCATATGTCAGTGGTAAGTGATGGTATGTTAATCCTTCTGCTACTGATTCAGGTAACTTCATACAGACATAACAATTACTAACTTCCATGGTGTCTACATATTGAAATAATAACTTTGTGAAAACGTTTAAACTAGTATCGTTGTCGGCTACTTCATGATGAATTTCTGGTTCACTTTCTACCATTAGGTCTACTCTATTGCCCTTCATGTTTGCTGTCCTCCCTTTAGTTTAATTATTAATCTTTTTATCTATTATCATAAGGTAAGGAACTGCTACAATCAGGACTAACCATACTATAAGCACCATTACTAGACTACATATGCATATTGCACAGCATCTTCTACAACATTTCTGTTTTGGTCTCCCAGTAACTCTATCGTCAGACATTTTTCGACAAGGAAGTTTGCTCTTCTTATCTTTTCTTCTTTTCTTTAGCTTATTCTTTTGCTTAGTCAGGGTGGTCTTGTTTCTTCTTCGTATGTCAATTCTGCACTTGTTCCTTCGCCACCACTGTCACTTGATTCTGAGGTTTCAAAATCTTCAAGGATGATATAAGTCCAGTCAGGACCCTTGAATTTGTTATTCACAAGTTTCAGTCTTTTACTTCTTCTTTTCGCAGTTTTATGTTCTTGTTCAGTTTGACTTGTCACTTCATTCACTTGATCTGGATCTTCACTTCTGGTTGTTATGTGGTACTTTACTCTTTTAATGAAACTTGGCCAATGATCTCCTTTTCTTGTTTTCTTTGTCGGCACTGTTTCTTTGTTTTCGTCTTTAGAGATCTCGTTAATTTCACTGCTTAGTACTGCTTTGTTTTCTTTGATCACTTTTTCTTCTGTTTTGTCTTTTTCAGGCCTGATTGGTTTCTCTGTAACAGCTCCGCTGTGAGTTTCCAATAACTGACCTTGTTCTTTATTTATTTCTTCAAGTTCATGTTTTTCAAGGTTTTCTTCTTCTGTGTACTCTTCTTGATCTAACTTGTTCTGATCAGGGCTTATTGCACTGTGAACTTCTGCAGCCTGACCGGATTCTTCTAGACCTGTTTGTCCCTGATCAAAGTCTATTAGGTCTTCACTGTTTTGAGTCCAGTTTTCTTTCCCTATCTGACCTTGCTCAGGATTTCTTAATGTTTTTTCTTCTTGTTCCTGAACTGCTTCTTCTTCACCTATCTGATCTTCTTCAATTTCCTCCAATTTCGCTTGACTTCTTGTTCTGTGGTATACTTCAAGAACTTCTACCACTGGTATCCAATCCTGACTTGTGCTCGGTTGTTCTTCTTCAGCTTCTCCGGAATCTCGAACTTGAGATCCTACAGCTGGGCAACCTTCAGCCTCTTCAGTGATCGGCGCTGTCTGAGGATTCTCTTCCTCGGGATCAGGTACTCTCTTGGTGTGACTTACATGGATCCAATTAGGAAATCCGGCACACTTCACTGCTGTATTCGTTGTCAGTATGACTTGACACGGTCTGCCCCATCTAGGTGATAGACACGTTTCTCTGGTGTGATTCTTCACTACCACCCAGTCACCAGGATTCAGATCATGTTCTTGCTCGGGCTGCCTGGAAACTGCGTCTTCTCCAACCTGATGAGAGACAGAACGCACTAGGTCAGCCAATCCTTTGCAATATTCCAGAACCATATCATCAGATATATTCACCAGTTTGTTTGTGGGAACATGTGTTTGTCTCATTGCTCTTCCCATCATTATTTCGTGGGGGCTCAATCCTGTGTTTCTGTCAGGTATACTTCCGAGTCCCATTAAAACGAGTGGTAATGCATCTGGCCACTAATGATGTTGATGCACACATCTTTCCCAGTCTTGACTTTATAGTGCCATTCAATTGTTCAACCACTCCAGAAGCTTCTGGACGATATGCACAGTGCAGTTTCTGTTTGATTTGAAATGCTTCACAGATTATTTGAATCACTTCACTGTTAAAATGTTTTCCTCTATCTGATTCCAAAGTTACTGGAAAACCAAATCTAGGAATGAGCTCTCGTAACAACAGTTTTGCAACTGTAATGCTGTCATTTCTCCTAGTAGGGTAAGCCTCCACCCACTTTGAAAACAGACACACTATGACTAGTACATATTTCAGCCCTCTACATGGTGGTAACTGTATGAAATCAAACTGAAGTCTCATAAATGGACCCTCTGCCTTTCCAATTTTCCCAAATCCAATTACTGTCTTCCTCCCCGGATTATGCATCTGGCAAGTTAGACATCTCTGGCAAAGACTCTCTGCAACAGCTCTGAATTTGGGATTGTACCAATTTTGTCTGAACAGCCTAATCATTGCATCTCTCCCTATGTGTGTGTCTCCATGATGCATTCTAGCCATTTGTGAGAGTAAACAGTCTGGCATGACTGGTCTGCCATCAGCACTGATCCATACTTCATCATCTCCTCTTTGCGAACAACCCACTTTGATCCACAAATTCTTCTCACTTTCATCAACCTCATCTTGCAATTTCTTCACCTCATTCCAAGTTTCAGGTGGCATATACAGCATAAGTTGGCAGCTGATTCCCATTCTTTCCACCCTCTTATTGACTGACATTCTGGTTTTGGCACAATGTTGAGCCACCAGATCTGCATACCTGTTGCCGACTACCACACAGTCATCTCCTGACTGGTGTGCGGCACATTTCACCACAGCCAATTCTTTTGGTGATTGTATTGCTTCTAGCAATTCCCTTACGAATTGTCCATTTTTAATGGGGGATCCTGAAGAAGTCATGAAATCCCTCTGCATCCATAGTTGGCCAAAATCGTGCACAACCCCGTAACCATATTGGCTATCTGTAAATATGGTTACTCTCTGATTCCTCCCAATTTTGCATGCTTTTATCAATGCAATCAATTCAGCTACTTGTGCAGATTTGACTCCTGGTAAATAGGATGCTTCAACTATTCCAGTTAATTCACATACCGCATAGGCAGCAGTTAGTTTACCATCTTCATGTCTTTGACATGAACCATCAACAAATAGCTCCCTGTCTGGCTTTTTAAGAGGCTGTTCCTCTATATCTGGGCGTGGTTTTGTGCATAATTCTGTGATTTGTATACAATCATGTTCATCGTCTTCATCATCTTTAATTCTCTCATGTCGTGGGTCTGGTAGTAAGGTTGCTGGATTTATTATAGTACACCTTACCATGTTCACATTTTCAGCACCCATTATTATTCTTTCATATTTAGTCAGCCTACTAGGAGTAAGATGCTGAGTTCGGGTTCTTGTCAACAGAATGACAACTGCATGTGGAACATACACTTTTACAGGGTGTCCCATCACAATTGACTCACTTTGTTCAATGCTCAAACAAGTAGCCGCCACTGCTTTTAAGCATCCTGGCAACGCGGCTGCTACTGGGTCCAATGTAGCAGAAAAATATGCTATAGGACGTCTTTCTAGTCCATGTCTTTGAGTTAGGACAGAAAGTGCACAATTTTCTCTCTCATGACAGAACAATGCAAATTCTCTTTTATAATCAGGCATGCCTAAGGAAGGTGCTGAACATAGGGCATTTCTCAATTTTACAAAAGCTTCTACACTTTCATCCTCCCACTCCACAGGGTGCTTTGCTTTCTTCTTCGTCATGTTAATTAAGGGCTTAGCTAACATGGAAAACCCTGGTATCCATTGTCGACAGTAACCTACTATTCCTAGGATCATTCTCACTTGTCTTTGTGTTACAGGCATCTGCATTTTCTTTATTAAAGCTACTCTTTCAGCTGTTACTCTTCTTTTTCCTCTCTCAATTTGGTGTCCCAGATACTGAACAGCTGTTGTACAGAATTGCAATTTTTCACGTGAGACCTTATGCCCTTCTTCTGCCAAAAGATTTAATAATGTTATGGAATCAACAACACAGTCCTCTCTGGTGTTCGATGCCACCAATAAGTCGTCGATATATTGGACTAAGACTGAGCTTCCTGGCATCACTAGTTTTTCAAGGCACTTTTTCAGTATCTGGTTGAAAATAGAAGGACTTTCTGTGTACCCCTGAGGAACACGATTCCACACATAAACTTTGTTCTCAATTTTAAATGAGAAAAGATACTGGCTGTCTGGATGTAATGGTATTGAAAAAAACGCTTGACACAAATCAATTACTGTGAACCATCCTGCACTCCACGGAATCTGATATAAAATTACTGCAGGATTTGGTACTATGGGACAACATGGTTCTACAATCTTATTTATTTTCCTCAGGTCCTGAACAATCCTATATTTTCCACTAGGTTTCTTTAATCCCATTATTGGTGAATTACATGGGCTACTCATGACTTCTTTTAGTATGTTTTGTTCTACCATTCGATTTATTTCTTCAATGACTCCTGCTTTTACTTCTGCACTCATTTTGTACTGTCTGGTATTTGGGAAAATTGCACCTTCCTTTACAGTAATTTTAACTGGATCTATTTTGGCCATAAGTCCTACTTCCTTTTCGGTGAAATCCCATACTATGGGGTTTACTGTATCTTTTAATTCTTCTGGCAACTCATCTTTTGTTATTAATGAAAACATCTCGTCTACTTCTGTACCTTGTTTTGCAATCATAATTTTATATACATGATCTTCATCTGGTGTCTGAACTGCCACACCATCCGGTGTGCAGAAAATGGTACAATTCATCTTGCACAACAAATCCCTACCTAATAAGTTTACTGGACTAGAATCACTCACTACAAATTGATGCATTTCTCTGAAGTTTCCAATTTTAACTTCCATTGGTTCGGTAAGAGGTGTTATAATCCGCTGATTAGCTACCCCCACTACTTGGATATCTTCACCAGAGAGAGGAAGGTCTGGAATGTCTGCTGTTCTCACAGTAGACCGGGTAGCACCAGTGTCCAAAAGGAAAGTAATATTATTACCTTTCACATTCCCTTCAACATATGGACCTGACTGATCTACCTGTAAGGATGCGCCAAGTATGCACTCCTTCTTCCCCTCTCCTAGGCACCGTCATGGACTGTATTGACAGAAATCGTCCTGCAAAAGAAATTGTGATGTCATATAATCATTCTTACCACTTCCTCCTGGATATCCGATGTCTGTACCATGCTTTGCTCTGCTTACATTACCCTGAATAGGTGCAGGTGGCAACTGACTCTGAGGATTTGCACCCTGCTGTGAGTCATTCTGCGTCTGTGGATTTAAATTTTGATTTGGGCTATTATTATTCCGGATCTTTTTACATTCATCCTTCCAATGCCCCAATTTTCCGCATCCATGACAAGGAAATTTCTTTTTAGCTTCTTCTCTACTTATTCGTCCTCTAAATTTTCCACCATTCCCAGTATCACCATTCATTCCAGAATCTTTTCCTTGATTTTCACTCAGATTTTCCAAATTAATTCCCTGTTTCTCAGCCATTTTCACCTGTGCCCACATCACTTTTTCCTGCAATTTCTTGTGTCTATCCTCAATATCGTCTCCACAATATTTTGCATACTTCAGAATCTCATCTATGGGCTTTCCCTGCCAACACAGCATATGCTGTTTAATCATCTGACACATTTCTGGCTTTAAACCATAAACAAATCGATACACAAACTGACTCATGTTTTTGTCTCCAATGTCCTCAAATCCACTATACTGTTTAAATACCTGCAATAGACGCTCATAGTAAGAATGTACTGATTCATTAGCTTCTTGGGTAGTTCGATCTATTTTTACCCAATCTGTTTCTTTCGGTGGTATTTTCCCTTTCAGGTAAGTTATCACTTGGTGATACTTTTTCATTACATCATTTGACGGGGCACCTGTCTTCGGATCTCTAGGATATTCATCACTAGGCCAATCGACTGTGATTTTGCAATCTGTCCACAAATCGGCAGGTACCACTATGTCAAACAAACCATCCAAATCCTTCAACAATACTTTTGACACCTTCACAAACCTGTCAACCTGCTTGTACCATTCAATTGGTTTTTCTCTCAATTTTGGAAAATCATTCGTAAAAGATAAAATATCCTGTCTGCTCCATGGGACATGTACATATCCTCCTCCCGCGACTTCTCGCAGGGGATACATTTGATCTGCTTTCCCTGTTTCCTTCATCACATATTCTGATGCTGTTCTACTTGTTCGTGCTTCTTCCTTTTTCTTGGCCCACCTAGTTTTCCATTTATCTAGGTCTCCCCATTTTTGCAAAACTAACATTAATTCTCTTATTTGTAATCTTCCAGAGGCATTCATATTTTCTAAATCTTTGTCTGAAAATTCTGCTCTATAGGGTTTCTGTAGTACCTTTGATCTCCCTATTTCTATTCCCATCTGTAGTGCTAAATTGGATAATTTTTCATGAAATAACCTTACATTTCTGGTGATACTCCTGCATAGGAACAATAATTCTTCTTCATCATAGGTATTTAAGCGTTCTATCCTATATTTCCTGCTATTATTTCTTCTAATTCGACTTTCAATTTATGAATGTCCATTATTTTCGGAGGTGTGCACTGTTTAACTGACCCTTGCACCCATCTTTCTAGATCTTCTGGTGTTACTATGGTGGCACTTTTTGCTCCTGATGAAGTTATTAAACTTACATCTTTTGAACCTCCAGGTACATCTTTCCTTGGAGTACTATTTACAGAACCTCGAATAGGCAAGTCCATGAGTGATATTGTGGATTCACAGTCACTAAATTGATCCTCAATTATAACTGGAGCTTCAGGTTTTGGATTATTCACAGCAGTAGGTGTAAGTACCGGTGGAGGACAGCTTCCCTGAGTACCATATAATGGAACTACTGGACCAATTGTTACAGGTATGGTCAACGAATCAGGATGTACTTTTATCTGGGTTATTTTCTGTATTAATTCTGCTCTGGTCTTTTCTAGGGCTTCTTTTTCTTTGTCATGAAGTATTCTACTCGTGGTGAATTCATGCATTACCTGTGGCACTAATGGAGTTTTTGGTGGTGCACTTGGGGTGCATCCACTTGTCCCTTCCTGAGATGGTGGGAGATTTCTTAATATTTCCTCCATAAATTCATCTTCAGACTCCTCATTTCTCATTAAATGTTTTGTCTTTTCTGTGCACTTACTTCCTAATTTCTCCTCTGCTGAGAACAATGGATATAATCCCTCTGTAATCATTGCCCTTCTCCATTGTTTCATCTGACCGTCATTAGACTCACGTAGATATCTGGGAAAAAATCCTGGATAACTCCTATTACTTCTAGATCTATCCCGCTCAAATGCCTCGGTTTCCCATTCTTCTAGAGCTTCGTACTGAGTTAATCTAGGTCTGGGTTCTAAGTCATTCATCCTCAATCTCAAATTCTGAAGAATTCGCCCATTGAACGTGCCATTCTCGGGAAATGCTAATATTCCATCATTTTTGGTATATTCTATCCAATTCTCCATCCATACACAAGTATGATAACCTCTCTCCATCATCATGAATGAAGCGGGTGTTTTAGCTGGTGGAATAATAATTCCTTCTCTAGTTTTGAGTGGTTTATCCTTTTTAAAATAGTTCTTAATCTTTTGCAGAAAGGACATTTTTCTCTTCTCTCCGTACATTCTATCTAATCTTCGGTGTACAAAATTATATTCTGCAAAACCTAGGAATCTCCTATCCGGACGAGTTCCTGTTAAAGTCGGATCACGTTTTAACATGCAATCTTTATCCACTAAGATTTTAGCTTCCAAAATATCAACCAATCAAGTCTCGGCTAACTTTTATTTCTGAACCAATCCTTGCGCGGCCGTTTGGTGACGTTTATCTGTCAACCCCTCCTTTACAATCTGCTCTTTCCTGTCCTTGCTGGTTTAACCAATCCCAGCGCGGCACCTGTGACGTCAGTACTACTCCTGACTACTGACCCCTCCTTTATAAGGGTTTTTCCACACCCGCTGATTCAACCAATCTCAGCGCGGCGTTTTGTGACGTCAGCTCCCTCTCCGGCAACTGACCCTCCCTTTAAAAATTCGTACGCAAACTTATTTTCTCTATAATTCTTAATTAAATTTCAGTAACAACATAAAACATTCGCTATCGTGCCAGTTTCTCTAAAATAGAAAAGATAGTTTTCTCTCATACTTAGTAAAACCTTTCCGTTTACTAACATATACTACGAGTAAAACACTTCCGTCTACTCTTCACACAAGCTCCAGAAGTACCTGTTACTTCTCCAATGTTACCCTTTCTAGGTGATATAACATCAAATTTTTACCAGCGTACTCTTTTGCTATTACTCACACGCATAGAGTACCTAACGAGTACTGAAAGTCCTGCTTAACTTTTCAGTACTATTTCTGCCTGGCAGATAACCTCACTGCAGTATGGCTTCCACTTACCATCCGCTATTCCTTTTACCCCGGGGTATTCTGGACAACATAAAACAAAACTTTAAATACACGGATGTTAGTTCATAAAAATACAAATAAAAATTCTCATTACCCAATTAACAAAGAGTAACCATCCTCTGATTACCAGAAAACTGATCCAGCGCGATATTAGCAAACAGCATTCATACACTAGATACTCACTTGGGCCCATACATTCATACTACGCTAATACTTACGCTGGGTTTTATCAGTTGTTACTCTCTATCAAAATCCCTGCTACCAATTACCTTCTGATTGAAGAGTAATGACTTACCAATGAATCCTTTGCTAATTGGGAAATTTAAAATGAGTGACATTCATTATAATACAAAATCCTGAAATAACCACTGAGTCAGGAAGTTTTAAAATGTTTATCTAAAGATTTAGCAGAGTAAAATACAGAGCCACATGGTACTTAATCGCAATACCCAAGATTAAGCATAGAAATGATTATTGCTAGTCAATGACGGTGTTTAAAGAAGAGAAGAAGATAGAGACAGCAGCGCAACTAAAGGTTGCATTATAATTACCTAAGTGCGAGAACCAAACCCCTTAGCCAAGGAGTTGAAAGAATAGGACCCAGGAAGGATGAAGAGCAAAGACTTCTTCCAGGATCAGGACCGGACCGGTGACCTCTCTACAACGACGCCTGCGTCGTTCCCCTCTCTGATACTCGACTTCTCTCGATTCTCCCGTGCCTTCCTTCTAATGGACTCCGCCGCCCCCACCTCTTCTGGACAGGGATTGTCAGCAACCGATCAGCTTGGCAGTCTAGGGCTCTTCTGTGTGTTCTGAGAGTCAGCTCTAGCTAATTAGCTAATTCTATATCTGTTATACCCTTCTACGCCCATGTACCTCCCCTTAATGTTGCTAAAATATGGGACCACTACTTCTGATTGGACAGGGACAGGGGGTGGATTCTCGCACCATGTTGATTTGGCCTAAATTGTAAAGCCTATTGTCTTTACGTTCCCACCCCTTCAAATTAATACATTCGCTTTATTTCCCACCCGTCTCATGACAAATGTAAACCAATTTTCATAGACATTGTATCAATGTGTGACAGGAAAGCACTAGTACAACATCTTCGGCCATCAGGTTACGGCCTTGGACTTCGTCCAGGTTGACTTCATTTGGCAGGCACACAAGGCACATGCGCAGAACCATTTGCCCCTCGAGTTTCAGGTCACCAACCCAGGCCCAAGTTTACGAACTAATAAAAGTGCAAGAAGAAAAAATTAGAATCACAAATAAAATGTTTCACTGTATACCCACTATTTCTATTCTATTCCCAATTAAATATATATACTAGCCCGCGTTAGTAGCGTTAGGAAACAACAATTTAATAATGACATGAGAGCAAGCAGAAGCATGTGAAAACATCAAGCAGCCATTTTAATGCACACTGCGCAGAAGCAGAAGTTTCCCACCAAGCAAAGAAAGACGTCACACCATGCGATATGGTTGCGACATGCGCATTGAGTTTTCCCGCGCATAGCGGCCATTTTGGATTACAGACAAGCGTTATTCATTAGTAAAACACATAGGCAAGCATCTTTTTCTTTTGTGTCGTGAATGCAAAGGTTAGTATTAACAATACAAGTTTAATAAATTAATACTGTGAGGAGGATGGAATACAAGCAAGTTTCATTTATGAAACCTTGCTCCATCAGTGCCGCCATCTTGATTGCGGTAAGGCTGAAGCCGGAGAGTGTTGGATATCTTTCCTCAGGGTTTGTGGTGATCCCTCAAGGCTTGCGCGTCTGGGTGCCCCTTCGAGGAGTTCTGGAAGCGACATTTTTGTACAGCTAAGAGTTCTGGGCTTTAAATGTGTGGAAGCAACATTGTTGGGTATTTTCCCTCAGCAGTATTGTGATGATCAAGGCTTGCGCATCCGCTTGCCTCAGCAAGGAGCTCTGGTGCGTAAACTTTTGGATGGGACAATTTTTTTAACGACGAGGAGTACTGGGGAACAGTTGGAAGTGACATTGTTTAGCTGCAAGCCTCTAGTATGTTTCCGTTTGAGTTGGATGTGCTTTCTCGGCGGCAGCTGATCACCATCCTCATTTTTGGGACAGCCAACTCTGTCTTTTTTTTGTATAGGAACCGCTTCAGTGCAGGGGTAGGGTAGGAACTCACCCTGAGAACTCTGGCACCTCCCTTATTATGCCTATGTCTTTCGTTCGTGTTTTTTGCTGCATCCTGTCATTACAGTTGCCTTTCAAATGTTTGTTGCCTTATGGAAAACATTTTACATGTTAGTTTATAGTCTTTACTTATTGCCTAATGACCTGCTTACTGTATACTGCATGGTCTAATGTGTGACATTAAGTTCTTATGCTCTGGTGATATGCATAGTGTTTTTTTAAGTTTTTTTCTACTTCTTGATGTGCTGTGTATGCCATAGCCGTCTGCTAGTGTGGCAGAGGTCTTTTACAGGGTTTGTGTGCTCTGCATTAACCGTGATCTTTCTTGGTTATACTAATGGATGGTGATACCTGGCGGAGTTATTTTTGTGGGGTGTGTTGTGGTGGTAGGGTCTACTTTAGTCTCAGTCCAGTGTAAGGACTCTTTGGTTGTGTGAGTGAAATTGTATTGCACCCTTACTATGGGTTTGGGTGAAGGGCAGGGTAGATGCCAAATTTTGTAAGTGTGTGTGGCAGAGTGAAGCCACAGTAAGTGTGTTCGCAGTGTTTGTGGGAAGCCTTGGTATGTGTTTGCAGTGTTTTTCCACCCTTACTACGGGTAAGGGTGAAGGGCAGCGTAGATGCCATAATTGTTAGTGTTGTGTGGCAGAGTGAAGCCACAGTACATGGGATTGTAGTGGGTTTTTTTTTCACACCGCCTACGGGGTTAGTGTGAAGTGCAGCGAGTCAGCCAGATTTTTGAACTGTGAGTGTTTTACTTGTGATTGTAGTTTTCAGCCTTACTACGGGTTTGGGTGAAGGGCAGAGAGGAAGCCATATTTTTGAAGTGTGAATGTTTTTTTTACTAGTGATTACTGTTTCTACCTTACTACGTGATTGGGTGTAGAGCTGTGTAGTTGTTACATGTTTGTTGTGGAGTGTTTTCCACACTTACCACCCTTACCACGGGTTTGGGTGAAGGGCAGTGTAGATGTCATATGGTTGGTGTGGAGTGTTTTTTCCACACTTTCCACCCTTGCTACGGGTTTGGGTGAATGGCAGTTAGATGTCACATGGTTTGTGTGGGGTGGTGTCCCACACTTACTAAGTTTTGGATGGTCCCCTACCGCGCCCCGTGGTCGGTTCCCTTTGTACCACTTTTATATTAGCCTGGCCAGCTGGCATGTTTGTAGTATCAGGGTTCGGTTTGAGGTTTTGTGGTGTGGTAGTGTGTGTGTCCTTTGGTTTGGTTAGAAAGGGAGATGATGTGAGTGTATTCTCTTTACCTTTCACTGTGCTTCCTTTGCTTGTTTCATTTTATATTTGTTGTGCGTGAAATGTTTCCATCTGTTATTTTCATGCATTCGCATTAGTCATTTGCTACATTGTTTATGTGCATGCAATTGTTCTAATGCCTTTCTTTTGCATGCATTAATTTTGTCATTCTTTCTAGAGTTCCAATGTTATTTGTGTAAAGAAAGGAGATGTATTATACCTGCTGCTCAGCCAGTGTGACTGTGGTGGTCGAATGTTGGTGGCTGTGGAATGTTGGTGAGTGAGAGAGCCAGTTGGAGGATGGGCTGAGCAGCAGGAAGGCTGCTCCTGGTGGGGCTCTTGTTAACATCTTACTCAATAAACCTACTTAACTAATCTACCTGGAACTGGACCTGCTTTCTTCTACAACAGGGACTTTACAAATATGTCTTACTTGAAGAAGTGATACCACTGTGTCTGCATGCTCAAGCAAATTGCAAGTTAATGTGTTCTGTTCTTTTTTTTTTTTTTTTTTTTAATCTTCCTAAGCCACCTCAGATAGCGGTAGCCTGGCTCCAAAGCCACATGAGAAGTTGGCAGCCATTGTAAGAGCTGTTATGGAAAGGCTACTGTATACACAAGCACATCCAATGGTTAACAGTTCAAGCCAGGGCCGGCTCTAGGGCGGTGCGATCGGTGTGACCGCACCGTGCGTTGACTTGGGGTGGGGGCGTCATTTTTGAAAATGTGTATTAACATTTTAAAAGCACCTACTGCCTCCTTCCTGGCCTCCAGCAACTTTCAGACATCAATTAAAATGTCAAGAGAAATCCGGTGATTAATCGTCTTCCTGGAAAGAGACCGGAGGTTTGTCTAGTGGAAGTTTTGACTCATCCTAAGGTAGCACAGAGGGTTAAAATGCCTGCTGCTAAAAACCTGTACCATTCAGATAACTGAGTGCATATAATTTAAATACGTCAGTGGGTTACTGGTTTTGTAAGAGAGCTCCTTTTGTTACTTGTCATTTATAAGTCAAAATCCTAATATAGAACATTGAGCTATTAACTGCCACCCTAGAGTTGCTGCAAACTGCAAGGTATATGTTAGAGCTATATGTTTTTTTGCCCAGTCTTTCATTATCCTAATCTTGTGAAAAGGATTCATTTGGGTAGAACACTATTCTTATTATGAAAGAGAACCCCTAACAATGCACTCCTACACTACACCTTGGAGTACTGTCTGATGTTACATTTCCTATACACTGATTTACACACATATGATTGTCTCTGTGCAATGTGTGTGTGTTGTAAAGTGCTCTGACACCTTACACTGGTATGAGTGGCGCTATAAAACTAAATGAATCTGAGAGACAGAGGTTATGGAGACTTGAGAGGCACTGTTAAAGGGTGCTAGTGAGGGAATCCGTGGCAAAGGTGGTCACTGGGGGGGCGCCACCAGACCTTGTCGCACAGGGCGCCACCAGCGCTAAAGCCGGCCTTGTTCAAGCACTTCCTTTTCCGGGTACACGGGTACATAAGAGTGTGATCTGTATGCACTGTGCCAAAACTGACAGCTTGAATGACTTTGGATAACAAATGGTCCTGACGTGCAGGTCGCATAAGCCTAGACAAGTTAGTGGTTCATTACCTGACACTTTGCAAAACAAGACGTCCAGAGCAAAGAGGAGGTTGTTAACCATGACGCAAAATATGTTCTAGAATTAGAACTGCTTCCAATGACTGAAAAGAGGTGTGATAAATTGTTTAAAGATAGTAACCGATGTAGGCTGAGTGTGCACCACCAGAAGGCGCTATAAAGGTCACCTGTCTGCGGGGGCACTGCATACTGTGCTAAACACGCAACTGCATATGAATGAAAGCTAAATAAATAGCGGCATACTCACCGCGTAGTAAACCTGCCCGGGCACCTGCCTAATCAAGGATACTAAATACACAACTGCATTTCCGTGAATTCCAAAACGGAAATAGCCATTTTATGTTAAATATGTTACTGCAGTATGAGGGATACTAAACAACACCCAACTGCATATCCATGGGGCCCTGAACACATCCCTGCGGGCCAGTACACAAAACACACAACAACTGCGTCTTCATGAATAGTATGCAAAGCACTGCATGTCCATTAGAATGTAATCCTGCCACTACATAACCAGGACTCCTAAACACAACACTACTTCACTAGGGAACTTACACACATCTGCCTTTGCTTGAATTCCAAATTACGTCTACCCATCGTATGCTAAATATACGGCTGTATACTCAAGGGGCACTGTGCACACAACTGCACAAGTGTACTAAATATGTAACTGCCCTAACACGCAATCACCTAACCGAGGATACTAAACAAATAAAAGTATTTTCTAGAACACTAAATAAACTGCAACTTCATCTACACTACATTATATGCAAAACATGCTACTGAGTTGCCATGGATAATAAAACTCAGAACTGTTAATTCATCGAACTAAATACATACCTGCATAAGTAAAACACACTGAATAAACCAGAATATAGAACCAGACTACATACAGGGATGAAATGCTGAAAATGCAACTGCTTAATAGATTTGTCACAACACACTGTTGGCACTGGTGGCTAGGCCATCATGAGGTCAGTATTTGCTAAGATTTGCATGGCATGGCATTACAGACTTCAAGCCCGACAGTACCAAGGGACACGACAGGTGTTTGTGGTAACCTCTACTTTAGCAGCAATTCAGCACCCCGAATACATTCCTTCTCAGTGATTGATATATTCTCACCCAAGATGGCGCCACCAAAGAGACTTGAGACTTCAGGGAATCATCTGCCTTTGAGTTACAGAATGTATCCGAAAACAACGGTTCTAGCGGGAATACAATAAATCTATACTGGTAATTAAAAATGCACAATCGCGATCAATTAGGGTTAAGGATGTCAGAAAAAGAGCCTCGCAGACTTGGTGTTCATAATAATTCTTTTTTTATCCAAATTTTTATAATTCAAAAACAATACATACACCGACCGAGAAGAACCACAATAGTGATTATATGTCCCAAGCAAATGAAACCATCTAATACATTGTGAACAGACATGTGATATATACAGAACTTGGTTTCCACAATTATTGAAAAAGACAACGACCACAACATGAATTGATAATTATTATAGCCTTGTGTACAATAGTCAGAGCTATTTAAAATGGTTCGCTATCAATTGAGTCGACGACGTTTCGACCCTCTTGCAATGTGGGGTCTCCTCAGGACCAAGGGGTAAGGGACAATCTGAATAGTTAGGAAGAGAAGAAAGAAGAAAGAATGTGCTTAGAAATGGTTGTTGGGATCTGGAATCAATGAAGGATTGGGAAAGAATAGTAAATACCTGATGGTAGTATTACAGCCGCGTGAGAGGCACATAAAGTGTGAGACACCCGTGAAATGAGAAAGAAGAAATTAATACTCACACGGGGACTCGGTCGAGCACTGCACATAATGATACAAAGGGGCACCAGTCAGAGGCAAACTAATAAATAGCAGGCGGGTAACTGAACGTATTATAGTCCAAAATAGAATCTTACCCCCGTGTGAGAGACGAAGGGCTGTGAACTGGTATTAATCAATTGTGGCTCAGTCACAATAGTGGGCAGGATCAACACCTGTAATAGTAAGCATGAGGCTTGTAAGTGAAGTACGTGGACTGGCAGACTGTACAATCGTAGAAATAATGAAAAGAAACAAGGGGAGAAGGCTTACCACTCAATGTAGTGGTACCTGAGCAGGATCCTCCGCTGGATAGATAAAGTCGCGGGACTGGTAGTGCCACGGCAGGAGAATAAGGCTGTGAAATGACGAGCACATCAGTAATGTATTCTAATGGGACATGTTAAAAAACCGCTGTGATAGACATGCATGGCCAGAAGAGTGTGGTGGGTGACAGCGAATGGAACAGGCAACATGGTGGAAGGGGAAGACGCGCTACTAAGCGGGGTGCTGATGTATCATCTAAAACCCTCCTGCACAATATAAACAGGCCAAGGCACTGGGTGTTAGAATATGTGGTGCGTGTTAGGAAGGGCTAAAGAACACCTATGTAAATGAAAGGCTAAGGAGGCACGTGCATGTAGCAAACTAGCTGTAATGTTGGTCAGTTATTAATTTATGTATAAAGCAAGGTGCGCGCATATCTCTTAAGTGAAAATTCCCCATGCGTATAGCTGGAGAAGGGGCACCTGAGTAATAAAGGCCTGCCACAGCTTGCGGTCGTGTTGATAAAGTACAAGAAGCCATGAATGCAAAAAGGCAACTAGCTTACATTAATGGTCTGTGATTAATTAATGTGTGAAGCAAGGTGCGGAGATCCGCACATGTCTCCTGAGGTAATATTAGTGCATGTAACTGGGGGAGAAAACGGAGGCGCGCATGTGAGAGGTTGCGCTGTTTGCACCTGAATAATACCGGCCTGCCAGAGCCTGCGGTCGTGTTGATAAAATACAATGAGCCATGAGTGCAAAAGGCAACTAGCTGTAATGATAAACTATGAATAATTAATGCGTGAAGCAAGGTGCGGAGGTCCGTGCATAATAGATGTTCCCAGTACATGTGGCTGGAGTGAAAAGGAAGGGGGCGCGCGTGTGATGGGTTACACGGGTAGCACCTGAGTAATAAATTTACATTTAAAGGCCTGCCAGAGCCTACAGTCAAGTTAAATAAAATGAGCCATGAAGGCAAAAGGTCCAAGGTCCTCTTTCTGTCTGTGCTCTCAAGAGGAGGAAAACCTCCAGAGTATAGCGCTTACCTTTTGAAATATGCCACATAGGATGAGAAATGCTCTGGTCGTCTGCCTGGTAACAATGACAGTGCACCGGCAGATCGTGTCTGTTTATGTAGGCCTGTCAAGTCAGACATGAGTGAGGATCACCAACAAGATGATCTAATCCATGACTCTGTGCTCGCAATGTGCACAGAAGAAAGACTAGTGTATAGGGTGGACAGAGAGGAAGGAAGAGAGAGAATAATAGAAAAGTAAAGTAAAAATAAAACAATAGATAAAATGCTGATAAACGAGTGGGTTTATCTTTGAGAGGCCTAGGACACATTATAGGGAGTTACAAGAGGAAATGTACTGCTGTCTAAATGGTGAGGCAGAACTTATCTTGAGTGTTAATATTGTCAATTGACCATGTTTTGAAGCCAAGCTACATGAGATTATAAATAATTGGACTGAATAACACATATTACAATTATCCCGGGGAACCTGTTTTGCTCCTGTTCATAATACATAGGGCAGTTGTATCGAACACATATATACATAATAAGGTAGGGGAAAAAATATATAACCCCAACAGTCCCCATTACAGTAGTTCTAGGCAAAAACGGTCATAAGAGCATATATATTTAAAATACAAATTATAAGAGCATGTATATTTAAAATACAAATTAGGAATTTCTGTGCAAATGCCAAGGGTGCCTAACCCACACACTAGACATAATTGCAAGAATTGTCAGACTGGTAACATGTTCTGGACATTGATGCTTGATCAAATTATTAAGGCAGACTTGTGTAGACCGTTACAATAATGTGCTAGCTACCCAGTGGCTAGATCACCTTAATGTTGTTATAAATCCACGCCATTCTTCGGCTGAATTCAATCCATGGGTAATTGAGTCTGTCTTTTCTATCCAGCGACATTCCATGCGTTGGAGAATTTGTGTCATATCCCCCCCTCTGGTAGGGATTGTCGCTTTCTCAATGACTTGCCATTTAATCTCATCACTAGTATGATTAGCCTCAGAGAAATGGGATACTAGTGGTGCATTGAGGACTGAGCAACGTATCCTGCTCCTGTGTTGTCCAATGCGTGATTTTATAGGTTGTTGCGTTTGCCCTATGTATGGTAAGCCACATGGGCACCATATGCAATATACCACATTTTTTGTATTGCAATTAGAAAAAGATCTTAACGTATGCTTAACATTGTTGTGTTCAAAATGGTTAGTGTGCCAGTTTCTCATGATGAGGCTACGGACCTTATTAGAGTGCACTCCAAAGGTCGTCACACAAATTAGTTTGTCCATAGACTTTTTTGTCAATAGTGGATGTGAAAGTCAGATGTGTCTGTATGGTATTTAAATATTTGACAAATTCTTCAAAGTATTCAGGGGTACCTGACCAAATTTAAAAAAATGTCATCGATGTATCTCGATGTGGAAAACAGGTTCGTTCTGACTGACAACAATACATACCATTCCAACATTAGATGCTGGAAGAGATACATCGATGACATTTTTTTAATTTGACTTTCACATCCACTATTGACAAAACGTCTATCCCCTTCCTAGACCTCAAGATACAACATGAGAATGGCTCCTTATTTACATCCTTGCACAGAAAACCCACTGAACGGAACACCTTGCTTTCATACAAAAGCCAACATCCTAGGGCACTTAGGGATGGGCTGCCATTTGGCCAATTTTTACGTCTCCGTAGAAATTGCACACATAAAAAAGACTACATGACGGAGGCACACATACTGAAATCGAAACTGCTGGCAAGAGGGTATCCCAACAAGATAGTGCGACGATCATTAAAACGAGCATGGTTCTGCCCCAGAGAAGAATTGTTAAAGACCAAAGAAAAAAAGTCTATGGACAAACTAATTTGTGTGACGACCTTTGGAGTGCACTCTAATAAGGTCCGTAGCCTCATCATGAGAAACTGGCACATTATTAAAAGTATTGATGCCTCAATTGAAACACCACTTTTTGCATACAAAAGAGGTAAAAATATAAAAGATCATCTTATTCACTCCTCCACCGAAAAAACAACACAGCAACCGAATACGTTACAATTAGTATGGAATTTACCAGAAATAAAGGGTCACTTTCGCTGTGGTAACTGTGTTGCTTGCCCACTAACATCAAACACTAACTATTTTGAACACAACAATGTTAAGCATACGTTAAGATCTTTTTCTAATTGCAATACAAAAAATGTGGTATATTGCATATGGTGCCCATGTGGCTTACCATACATAGGGCAAACGCAACAACCTATAACATCACGCATTGGACAACACAGGAGCAGGATACGTTGCTCAGTCCTCAATGCACCACTAGTATCCCATTTCTCTGAGGCTAATCATACTAGTGATGAGATTAAATGGCAAGTCATTGAGAAAGCGACAATCCCTACCAGAGGGGGATATGACACAAATTCTCCAACGCATGGAATGTCGCTGGATAGAAAAGACAGACTCAATTACCCATGGATTGAATTCAGCCGAAGAATGGCGTGGATTTATAACAACATTAAGGTGATCTAGCCACTGGGTAGCTAGCACATTATTGTAACGGTCTACACAAGTCTGCCTTAATAATTTGATCAAGCATCAATGTCCAGAACATGTTACCAGTCTGACAATTCTTGCAATTATGTCTAGTGTGTGGGTTAGGCACCCTTGGCATTTGCACAGAAATTCCTAATTTGTATTTTAAATATACATGCTCTTATAATTTGTATTTTAAATATATATGCTCTTATGACCGTTTTTGCCTAGAACTACTGTAATGGGGACTGTTGGGGTTATATATTTTTTTCCCCTACCTTATTATGTATATATGTGTTCGATACAACTGCCCTATGTATTATGAACAGGAGCAAAACAGGTTCCCCGGGATAATTGTAATATGTGTTATTCAGTCCAATTATTTATAATCTCATGTAGCTTGGCTTCAAAACATGGTCAATTGACAATATTAACACTCAAGATAAGTTCTGCCTCACCATTTAGACAGCAGTACATTTCCTCTTGTAACTCCCTATAATGTGTCCTAGGCCTCTCAAAGATAAACCCACTCGTTTATCAGCATTTTATCTATTGTTTTATTTTTACTTTACTTTTCTATTATTCTCTCTCTTCCTTCCTCTCTGTCCACCCTATACACTAGTCTTTCTTCTGTGCACATTGCGAGCACAGAGTCATGGATTAGATCATCTTGTTGGTGATCCTCACTCATGTCTGACTTGACAGGCCTACATAAACAGACACGATCTGCCGGTGCACTGTCATTGTTACCAGGCAGACGACCAGAGCAGTTCTCATCCTATGTGGCATATTTCAAAAGGTAAGCGCTATACTCTGGAGGTTTTCCTCCTCTTGAGAGCACAGACAGAAAGAGGACCTTGGACCTTTTGCCTTCATGGCTCATTTTATTTTATTTAACTTGACTGTAGGCTCTGGCAGGCCTTTAAATGTAAATTTATTACTCAGGTGCTACCCGCGTAACCCATCACACGCGCGCCCCCTTCCTTTTCACTCCAGCCACATGTACTGGGAACATCTATTATGCACGGACCTCCGCACCTTGCTTCACGCATTAATTATTCATAGTTTATCATTACAGCTAGTTGCCTTTTGCACTCATGGCTCATTGTATTTTATCAACACGACCGCAGGCTCTGGCAGGCCGGTATTATTCAGGTGCAAACAGCGCAGCCTCTCACATGCGCGCCTCCGTTTTCTTCCCCAGTTACATGCACTAATATTACCTCAGGAGACATGTGCGGATCTCCGCACCTTGCTTCACACATTAATTAATCACAGACCATTAATGTAAGCTAGTTGCCTTTTTGCATTCATGGCTTCTTGTACTTTATCAACACGACCGCAAGCTGTGGCAGGCCTTTATTACTCAGGTGCCCCTTCTCCAGCTATACGCATGGGGAATTTTCACTTAAGAGATATGCGCGCACCTTGCTTTATACATAAATTAATAACTGACCAACATTACAGCTAGTTTGCTACATGCACGTGCCTCCTTAGCCTTTCATTTACATAGGCGTTCTTTAGCCCTTCCTAACACGCACCACATATTCTAACACCCAGTGCCTTGTCCTGTTTATATTGTGCAGGAGGGTTTTAGATGATACATCAGCACCCCGCTTAGTAGCGCGTCTTCCCCTTCCACCATGTTGCCTGTTCCATTCGCTGTCACCCACCACACTCTTCTGGCCATGCATGTCTATCACAGCGGCTTTTTAACATGTCCCATTAGAATACATTACTGATGTGCTCGTCATTTCACAGCCTTATTCTCCTGCCGTGGCACTACCGGTCCAGCGACTTTATCTATCCAGCGGAGGATCCTGCTCAGGTACCACTACATTGAGTGGTAAGCCTTCTCCCCTTGTTTCTTTTCATTATTTCTACGATTGTACAGTCTGCCAGTCCACGTACTTCACTTACAAGCCTCATGCTTACTATTACAGGTGTTGATCCTGCCCACTATTGTGACTGAGCCACAATTGATTAATACCAGTTCACAGCCCTTCGTCTCTCACACGGGGTAAGATTCTATTTTGGACTGTAATACGTACAGTTACCCGCCTGCTATTTATTAGTTTGCCTCTGACTGGTGCCCCTTTGTATCATTATGTGCAGTGCTCGACCGAGTCCCCGTGTGAGTATTAATTTCTTCTTTCTCATTTCACGGGTGTCTCACACTTTATGTGCCTCTCACGCGGCTGTAATACTACCATCAGGTATTTACTATTCTTTCCCAATCCTTCATTGATTCCAGATCCCAACAACCATTTCTAAGCACATTCTTTCTTCTTTCTTCTCTTCCTAACTATTCAGATTGTCCCTTACCCCTTGGTCCTGAGGAGACCCCACATTGCAAGAGGGTCGAAACGTCATCGACTCAATTGATAGCGAACCATTTTAAATAGCTCTGACTATTGTACACAGAGGCTATAATAATTATCAATTCATGTTGTGGTCGTTGTCTTTTTCAATAATTGTGGAAACCAAGTTCTGTATATATCACATGTCTGTTCACAATGTATTAGATGGTTTCATTTGCTTGGGACATATAATCACTATTGTGGTTCTTCTCGGTCGGTGTATGTATTGTTTTTGAATTATAAAAATTTGGATAAAAAAGAATTATTATGAACACCAAGTCTGCGAGGCTCTCTTTTTCTGACATCCTTAACCCTAATTGATCGCGATTGTGCATTTTTAATTACCAGTATAGATTTATTGTATTCCCGCTAGAACCGTTGTTTTCGGATACATATGACTTACCCTGGTTCCTAGTGAGTAGGGTCCCCCTTGTCCTCTTTTTCGCCTTTGAGTTACAGAAGACTGAGTCCATATAAAACATATAATTGAGATTCACTCTTTGCTTTTGCAAAATTGCAGGTTGTAAGGGATTTCCTTCCTCATGTAATTTGCACTTGCCTTTTACGCCCTCGCTGTTTCGGGTTGCTATGATTTCATGTGACTGACTCTGACTGTACAGCCTGCAGTGTGTCAGTCCCTTGAGACTCCTTCACAAGTTTCATAAGGTGACTTTGACTGGAATTCTGGTCAATTAGTCTTAGTGGAGAGGTTTAGTGAGTCTTGTTGATATTAATATTACAGTGTAATGTTCAATTACTTGATATTGAATGACATTGTGTCACAGAGGATATTGACAGTATTTCATAATTACATACGTAGTGGTTACTAACCACACAAGTAAATGCTCATGGGAATGATGAAATCACAGGCGGCAAAAGGGTGGAAGACAAAGAAGAGGCTTAATGTCAGGTTTTTAATCTATAAGTGGTGTTATGCTCAGCTTGCCCCCCCCTCCTCCAAAGAGACCTATGTATTCGTGCTGACGTAGTGGGGTACATATTGTTGGTCAACTCATTTACAAGCATTCTATCTAAATGTGTCTATAGTTTTTTTTAAAAATGTTTTTTAATTGAGACTGGTATCTGAGACATCTGGAAGTGAACCAGTTGTGCGGTGGATCTTGGGCCCATATGAAAAGGCAATTCTAGAGATAGACGAGATTCTGTATCTCGGATTACTCCAAACAAGTTGTCAGTTCAGTAAAATGCCAGGAGTGACGTCAAATGCCTCATGAGTCCTCATTTACTTCACAGGACATCATATAATATGGGCTTTGACCCCAATGCTATCACAGAAAAGTTTTCATATGACATGTGACCCTGAAGGCTTAAAAGAAATGATTTTGTAAAAAGCAGAGTGCAGCAGTTTATACATTGATTGTAGGGCAGAGGATGGATTTTTGTAGAGAGGGGTAGGAAGTTATTTGTTAATTCATATCTACTTAAAATGCCCAGTTCTATGTTCAAATGGGAGGGCAGACACTAAACGAGTTTTAGTCTTAGGACGCATTTCATTTTTCCTCGATACTGCTCTCATTCTCTTGTGTTGATTCCCTCCTTTTCTATCCAAATACATCTATATGTAGTAGAAAACATTTATATGTGGGTAATATTAACTAAGAGGACAGGTGGCATTTGAGACAGACTGAAAACAGCCACAAGGGCAATAGAGGAACCTCTATGCGACATTTTTTCATTCCTGTAGATCCAACGATTCTGACACAGAAACAAATCCATCTCCCGGTACGAGTGCAGACTCCTTTCCCTTGGACCAAATTCTAGCACCACACATCAATTGCTTCCTCTTTTTTTTTAGCAAAGGGCAGATGAAGGGAGAAAGGGAAATGTCGAGGCAAGGATTCTTCCCAACAAACCTATTCCCCCAGGAGAATGACACAACACGTCACCAGATATACAAGTGTTAATTCATGACACAATGGGGCCGATTCACAGAACTAATCTGAGATAAAATCCTAAACTTACTACTTTTGGTACTCACAGAAGGCATTTAGTAGTAGTAAAGTTAGGACTCCTAACTTTACTACTACTAAACTGAGATAAAATCCTAAACTTACTACTTTTGGTACTCACAGAAGGCATTTAGTAGTAGTAAAGTTAGGACTCCTAACTTTACTACTACTAAACTGAGATAAAATCCTAAACTTACTACTTTTGGTATTCACAGAAGGCATTTAGTAGTAGTAAAGTTAGGACTCCTAACTTTACTACTACTAAACTGAGATAAAATCCTAAACTTACTACTTTTGGTACTCACAGAAGGCATTTAGTAGTAGTAAAGTTAGGACTCCTAACTTTACTACTACTAAACTGAGATAAAATCCTAAACTTACTACTTTTGGTACTCACAGAAGGCATTTAGTAGTAGTAAAGTTAGGACTCCTAACTTTACTACTACTAAACTGAGATAAAATCCTAAACTTACTACTTTTGGTATTCACAGAAGGCATTTAGTAGTAGTAAAGTTAGGACTCTAACTTTACTACTACTAAATGCCTTTGTGAATACTCGAAAGTTGTAAAGTTAGGATTTTGTCTCAGTTTAGTAGTAGTAAAGTTAGGAGTCCTAACTTTACTACTACTAAATGCCTTCTGTGAATACCAAAGTAGTAAGTTTAGGATTTTATCTCAGATTAGTTCTGTGAATCGGCCCCTATGAGTCCTAATGTATTCACTTGGATGCATCAGCCAGAGTAATCTACAGAGAAAGGAAGTCGCATGATGATCATGAGCACTGCAAACTATAATAAAGAGATTCTAACATTAATATCTGTCCCAGAGCTTTATGCCAAAATTACTGGCGAGATCAGGGCTGAGAAAGTTACTATAATTAATAAAATACCTTTAAAAGGGCTTAAATAACTTTTCCTAAACACTAGTAGTATATATAGTCCTCAAAGTCCATAAAAACTAGGAATATCCCATGGGATACTCTGATGCTCTATTGTATCTGTGTGTTGCTTCAGTTTTTAACACACGTCATTATATAGACGTTTTTATGAGACGACGGGTTCCCCCCCACTACTGCTTATGTAGAGTACAGAACAGACTTTATACGCATCATTGAGGTTTAAACTTTTGATCCATGCTCCTAAATAATAAAGACACTGGACATCCAAACCCTCTAAACTGATATTGCACAAGTCATTAAGGTCATCCATTGCGTCCTTGACACCTGCCCACTTTTTATCTTCCGTCTTCTAGAGGTTACTCTGACAAAGATTTGTTTCTTTTTCTAAATCATTTTTTCTTTCAAATTTAGTTTTGATGACTGCTAGCTTAGGATCAAACCTGTAAAATATTTATATGGGCATTTATGAACTCCCAAAAAAGTCTACATGGACAGCAATCCAGTCTAAGAGCACCTCACTATCTGGCATTGTCAATGTCTGTTCCATTTCCTTCTTGATTGCCCGAGGAAAGGGTGACTCCTTCCACTATCCAAGGTGCCTCCCTGAACTGTAGAAAACATATGAAAAGTGTTAAGCGCCTAAAGAACAGACAAGGCAAGGAATTTTGGAATCTCTTCTCACAGGGCAGTGCCGATCCCTGCAAGGTAGAAGAGTTCCACATTCAACCTGAGGTATGATTCATCAACTACAAGGAGCTGTATGCACCCTCCAAGAGGATGGTAGACCCTGACAACATTTCTAACAGGCTGCTGAAAAATTTAGAAGTGGACAGTCAGAACCAAGCTACTTTTACAATAGATGAGACAGTGAAGGCAATCAACTCCATAAAGGGGGGTGGAAGCAGTGGGTTTAGATAGGATCCCAGCGGACCTTTATCAGTCGGAAGTTGGTGACTTGGGCCCTTATCTAAACCTACTCACTAATGCAATAGCGCAGGGCTCGGTCATTCCCGCCTCTTGGAGAGGGGCGGAAATCATTCCAATTTTTAGAAAGGGTTGTAGGGACAACCTAGCTAATTATCGGCCTATTAGCCTTATTGATACTGCCCAAGACAATTTTAGTAGGCAGATCCTAGAGTGAGTCCAAGATTTTATTCAGGAGGCAAAGGTTCTCTCCTACTTGCAAGCTGGGTTCAGGGAAAATACCAGCACAATTGATCAAGTCTTCATCTTCTCCCTTTTGGTCTAGAAGACTGTCAAGTTGAGGCATGAACATCTTTATGTTGCCTTCATTGATCTTAGGGCAGCGTTTTACCTTGTTCCCACGGCCCAGCTCTTACTGGTCCTTCACGAAATGGGACTACCAGATTTACTGTTATCCCTGGTTATACGATTGCACAGTAATAATAATATTGCACAGGTTAGATGGGGGGAGGGGTCAGGGGAGAGCTGACAGATAAAATTTCAATAGAAAGAGGTGTATGTCAAGGCTGCGTACTATCCCCAACAGTATTTACCTTCTATATCAATGGGGTAATTGAGCACTTGTGCAATTTTAACAATGACTGTACTAACTTGGGAGGCAAAATGATCCCTGCTCTGCTTTTCACCGACAACACTCTTTTACTATCAAGAACCCCAAGAGGCCCACAAACTCTTCTCGAAAATGTTTACAGTTTGTGATTCGCTTGGGCTAGCGATAAATGTCAATAAGACAAAGTTTATGGCTTTCAATCCGCCTTGGTCTTTTAATGGGAAAATACACATCCAAGGCACACACCTAGAGGGAGTGAATTAGTTTGATTACCTTGGGGTGCGACTGATAAGCGCCCTCTCATGGTCGGCGCAGCTCCAGAAAAGAAAGGTGATTTTTAAACATGGGGCCAGGGCTGTCCTGAGGGCATTAAAATCTTCTACTTATTGTCCCTTATCACTTGTGCTGCAGATATATCGTGCAAAAGCAGTCAGTGCAGCCCTATATGGCTCTGAGGTGTGGGGTGTCGGTAATGTCTCCCAGCTGGTAGCAACAGAAAACAGAGTTATGCATTCCCTTACTGACCTTTCTAAAAATACCCCACTGATTCCCCTAAGATTGGACCTAGCACTGCAGAGCATCTCAGACATTGCTAATCTAAAGCCCCTTCTATATTGGGTGAGGTTGTGGTCGACTAAAGACTTGAGCCAGTACCAGCAAGAACTCAAGATCTTGACTCTGGAGTTAGAACTCCCTGGCTCAAATTTGTGAGGACATGACTACCAATCTAGACTTGAGTGGGCTCTGGAATAAACCATCTTCATGTAATAAAGGGGTTGGTGGTCCATCTGAAGAGCAGATATTGGGCATTTGTTAATAACAACCGCCATTTGACATCTTGTTTGGGAAGCTTAACCAAAAACGTCTTGGAGTAAAATGTGTACCCCACTTTTAGGAATTTCTTGATATAGTTGAGCCCCTTGAGGCAAAAACCCTATATCTGAAATTCCAATATCGAATTTTACCTGTGAATAAACACTGAAGTACTGGAGTGTTCAGCCAAGAATATCTATAAAATGTACTTGCTGCACATCTCCGTCTGAAACATTTACAAATTTTGCGTTCTTTTGCCCAGCATATGCAGGAGTTGGGACATCTTGGTTGGTCCCGGCCTGTCGAATGTGAGGTGTGAGAAACTTTGCAACTGCCCTCACGATCCTAACTGCAGACAGCACTGATCTATATGTGTCCTCAGTAGCCAAATATCTGTACAAAGCTTGGAGGCTTAGGCACAGGCATAATGTTGTTTAGCTGTCCTCATAAGAGGCTCGCTGCCGCAGAAGCAAGTGTACGCTGAGGTTCTTTTTGACTGCATGAAGTTTGATATATGTATCACAAGAATAGAGGGCCCAAATTATTCTTATGAGATAACCATTATGAACCGCTGCTACATCTAACACATTATTACTCTGTGCCTTTGGTTGTTATGATATTGCTGTGCTTGAGCTTGTAGAATTGCAATCAGTTAGGCTGCTGTCTTGATGCAATGATTTAGCTGTTGGGTGGCTGGTTGTAAGTTATCTTGTTTTAAACATGGCAACACGTTTTTAACTTTTTATTGTCATTTTAACATATTTTAATCAATGGATTAATCATGATTTTTGCACATCTACTTCTTGTACTGCATTGAATTGCCCAATGATTTTATTGTGGTTTCTGTTTTTATGATGATCTTTTATGGCCGTGATTGGTAAAATTAAAGATTTATACTATCAAGTGTCTACTGAAGATGGCCCCTGGAAGAAAAATAGAAAAAAATCCTTGACAATATTATAATTCTTGATTGAAGATTGAGATTTAAGTTAAGCAGGTTAGACAGGCTCCAGCCTCCCTTTGACAACAAGAAAGAAGTGGGCAATGAGCATGACAAAAATAAGAAACAAATGTGCTGCAATGCATCTACCTCTAGTGATTGCCTCCTTTAATTAAGTTTCAAACAGGAACTGACATTACAGAAGTCTCCCACTTCATCTTGGATCGGGAACATTGAATGGAGTTCTTTGGCTTGAGCACGTCTCTTTCATAAGAATCAAGTCTTCTGAAGAAGGCCATGTTTGACATTCTTTGCTCATTGCCATCCTCTGCAACATTCCTGCTCTCCAAACTGACTATCCATCCAGACTAATTCCTCCATCAGACAACAGAACACCCCACTGGGTGCCCAGGATCGGAGGACGGGGTTTATGGTGGCCCAGGATCTACAGTGTCAGATGTATGCTAATGATACCCAGATTCTTTTGGACCTCTGTGACAGTTATAGCAATATTGGTACCATCTTAGCTTGCTTCATCTCTATAATAGCGTGGGTGTCAAAAACTATCTAGACTTTAATGCAGAGCAAACTGATCCTGACAGTGAGCTCTCCTGCACCATCTGCCATTATTTGACTAGCATATTGAATTGGATGTCTCTAAACATCAAATCAAAATTTGGGATTTCATCCTATTCCCATCCCTTGGATCCATGCTTTTCCATGGAGACCTGGGTCAATGTATTCTCCAACCAGGAAAATGCTGTGACCACCCATCCCAGCTACCAAATCAGGAGAGTAAATAGACTTCTTAAAATATGAGGTGGAATCACCATAATTCTCCACTTTCCTATCTTGGGCACTACCCTCAAGGTCGGCTCCTATGATTGGCTAGAGTATGGGTTTTTTACACTTCATATCAATTTTCACTTTACCCTCCATGGCCCTTCGATCTACAGGCCCGGGACTCTAAAAAGAACTTTAGGCACAAACGTCTGTAATGTATTTCTCTTTTTATTCTCAAAAACCACAATTTGTTAATACTAGGATACATTAAATATCAGAACAATACCTCCAATGAAGACTCTATCACTTGACTTGACACCCTCAAAGTGGTTGGCCTCTTCCTAATGCTTACCAGCCCTATTCACCAAGAAGGACATATATTTAGTAATACAACAGACTTTAAGACAGACACTCCCCTTCCCATGACCTTATAACCTTCATTTTGCTATCATCCATTAAATATATAAAACAAAGACAGGCTGAAAGAGATACTAAATAACCCTCCTCTAGGCAGGGAGACTGAGATCTCCTTAGGAGCTGGAAGTTTTGGCCAATGAATTATCAATACTGTCAACTTTATCGATCCCATAAGAGAATTCCCCCACATGCAAAATTCCCTCTGCCAAATGGCACACAAATTAATTAGGAGATCTTGAATGAGATTCCAAATGCTTGGAGTATTCCCGGAGATGCTCTTACCTAGAAACAGACACATGCAAAGCTTTATTGAGGAACTATCACTGGCATATCCGATGGACTTGTCGAGATTTTCTTGTAAACCGTATCAACACTAGTACGAGAAATATTGCTATTATGAAGAAATTCTCACAAGCTACTGCCAGCTCACAATCCATCATCCCTCGCAGGCCCTTTCCTCTGCACTTTAAAGATTCTTTCACTATAAAATCAATCCAATTTGCGCCAGCTTTGACTCCCAACCCACCAATGATACTCTGCTTGTCTTCCCGCTTCTGTGTCAAGTCCCTGTCCAAATTCACCTTGGTCAACACAGGCACTGTCTGCAAAACAATTGGCTGCATTAAATCTGGTTTGCCATACAATCCCTGCTCACATCTTGTAGTATACAAAAAAGTGAAGGGTAGAATGCTTGAATTAATCATCTCATCCCCTGGTAATTTCCTCAGTCTGCATCTCATTCTATCATTAATTTGCACACAATGCCACCTCAGTTTGAACTCAAGCACATGCAAATCAGTATTAACCCTCCTTCAATTGGAACAGTCCATTATGAACTGCCAGGCAAGGTCTTCCCTGAGCTGGAAATCAAGCAAACCAAGACCGATTTTGCCCTGATTGGGATGCTTCATTCAAGTGTAACTTGGTTCCAGTGACACAGTGAGCATGGTTCCCACATCTCAGCCTACTCGTAAAACGTAGGGCGTCGCACTAAGGTATACAAAAAAGTGATGGGTGGAATGTTTGAATTAATCTCAGCCACTGGTAATTACCCTGGCTGCATCCCAGTCCATCATTATTTTACACACCATGCCAACTCAGTTTGAACCCAGACATATGCAAATTATTGTTGACTCTCCTCTAATTGGAGCATTCCTTCCCGAACTGCCAGGCCATTGAAAAACAATTGACTGGAATGTGGCCCGAGCGACTGCCAGTGGATGAAATGAATTCAAGCATTCCATCTATCACCTTGTTTTTGTTGCAGTAGATGCCCTAAGCATGATGGGTATGCTCAGATGTCGGTCCGGTGCTCACTGTGCCATAGGACACAAGCTACTGTCCTACTGACTATCCCCAAGTAGGTCAAAACCAGTCTGGTGTTGTTTATGGTCCCTTCTGGAGGGCGCCTCTCCTTGCAGTTTGGGATGAACTGTTCCCATGAGGAGCAGGTTTAGTAGTGATTTGCATAAGGTAAGCCTTTGTCTAGAGTGGCATGGTGGATGAAAAATGATGGACTAGATTGCGGTCCAAGTGATTGCCATTGGCTGAGACTAATTCCAGCATTCCATTCATGACTTTGCTGTTGTTGTGGTGCATTACATCTTTACCCTCTGTCCAAGTCAATAAAGATCCACACTGACATCGCTCTTCAACATCGCGCTTTCCACAGCTGAACTCCCACTTGGATGGAAGCTTGCTAACATTCTTTCCTTATTGAAGAATCCCTCTGCAGACCCTCAGATGCTTGTTAACTACAGAACCCATATCTTTACTGCCCTCTCATGAAAAAGTGCTAGGAAAAATGATCAATGCACAACTTTCTAACTACTTAGAAATGCACAACCTTCTTGATCCCTAGCAGTCTGGCTTCAGTGCAGCCCACAGTAGAGAAGCAGCTTTGTTGACAGCAACAGGTGACATGTTTAGTATCCAACACAGTTTCTCTTGCCATTCTGCTCAAACACATGCAGGAACTAGGTGTTTCAGATCTTTTTTGTCCAACAGATCCCAGACAGTCTTTCGCCCTTCACACCACTCAGACACTACTCCCCGGGTAATGTTTGGAGTTCTTCAAGGTTCCTCCCTAAACTCAACACTATTTAATATATACATGACCTCCCTTGCAGGAATTATTAGATCTTACAGGTTTGAAATAGGCCCCTATGCTGAAGAGATAGTGTTGAATATCTCCATATCAGATAAACCTCCACAAATCTCAGGCCAGTTTTAATTCTTGCACGTCCCAAATCACTATTTGGATGAAGGCTCATTGCTTCAAACTAAATGGCAGCAAAAAGGAGGTGATCCTTTTTGGAAATTGCAAATCCTATTGGCTGGAAAGCTGGTGGCCTAAAGAGTTAGTAAACATTCCTCAGCTTTCGAACTCCAACAAGAATTTAGGCATAATCCTGAACACAAATTTCTCAATGGCGGATCAAGTAACCTCTGTGTCAGCATCTTGTTTTGGTATCCTGAAAATGTTTCATAAGGTGTTTAACAAGTCTCCCCACTGACCCATGCAAGTCAGTAATTCACATCTTGATCACCATTTGCAAGCTACCAAAAATCTGCCATTCATTGGTTATTAAACATAGAATTGCCCTAATTCAAACTTTTTTCTCTTAAGGTATTTGTGCTGCTTAGCAGGGTATTTTAATATGACTCAACTTGCCCCCTACCCCTAGGCTATTTCTACAAACCATCGAATCCCTTTGAACTCCGAGGTACTACCTCTTTGGGAGGCCTCTCGAGGAGCTTCAGGGAGCCCAGATTCCCAATCCCAGTGTTTAACCGCTTTGATGCTCTGCGCTCACTGGAGGATATAGATTGACTGTACATGGGAATTCGAGCACCTGCAACTTCCGTAGTGGAAGGGCCTAGTATGGGGCGATTTCTTAGCCCTCCTAGCGAGGACTCAATCGACCTGTCCTCTAGTCGCCCCAAGTCTTGTGATAGTCTAGTGGTTGAAATAGAGTTAGAAGGGAAGATTAGACCATCTTATGATCTTGTGGATTCCCCAAATACTTTTCTACCCTCTAATAACATTCCAGAGGACGTAACCAAGACAGATACAGTTAAAAATCCAGTGAGTAGTACATCTGACCTTTGCAAAGTTCTTTCCTGGAACATTGCCGGTATATCCTCTAAGCTAAATAATCCTCTATGGGGAGAATTGATTAGCCAGTTTGAGATCCTGTGCTTTCAGGAGACCTGGATTAAGGAGGCGGTTCACCTGAACGGTTATAGGACTTACCATACGTCAGCAGTTAGCAGTCTGAGTGGTAGGGCCAAGGGCGGTCTTTGCATATATATATATCGAGTATTATTAACTCAAAAAAGATAACATTGTATGCACACGATAAGTATTACCAATTAGTTAAACTGGACCTAGACTCTAGGCATTCGATTGTAGTTATTAACTTATATAATAATATTCCCTCTGATAATGTGAGAGCTGTGATCTATAATATGTTAAAAACATTAAAAAATGTAGGTAGTAGTAAAGATTTAATGCTGATTTTGGCTGGTGATTTTAACTGTACCTTATGTGCGAATGCCGGGGATAAACTATGCGAAGCGCTAAACGATGAAGGGGCATGTGTATCCCATTTCCGACATTCAGCTTTGGGGGAACAATTTAAAGAGCTTATTTTCACCCTTGACTTGGGATTCGCTAATGAAATGTGCCCGTCCCCCGCCCCCATGCCCCGCACATTCAATGGTAGGGGTCTTTGCTCCACTATTGATTATGTTCTAGTTTCTAACAGTCACGCACACATTCTCCATTCTTTCTACGTGTCTGAAAATGCCCTTAGCGATCATTTCCCTCATTGCCTAGCATTCTCTTTACCATCCAATATAATTTCAAGATCGGAAAAGATCAATCACTTGCCAGGTAACCTAGCTATAAAGAGCACCAATGGGTATTCCTTGCGTTGGACCATGGTAGATCAAGATGCTCTGGTTAAATCAGTGCTGGGCAAAACTAAACTAGCGGTAGAGACGTGCCTGAGTGATATAGCTACTCCAGAAGTTATTCTAGCTTCATTTCAGGCCATCTCGAAGGCCGTTAGAGAGTTTTTAACCAAACGCAGTAACCCCAAGGGCCCCAATAAAGGATGGTTTGACTCCAGGTGCACCCAAGCCTATTCCCATTTAAAAAGGTACTGCATAAAACCCAAAGAAATAACACTGAAGTTAAGGCGGCCAGAGATGCATATAAACTAGCAATCAGGGATAGGAAAGCCACTATTAAGAAGGAGTTGTGGGATGCATTACTCACCGCGACAGTACTTAATGACAGCGCGGCCTTCTGGAAAGTCGTCAGGGCCCCTTTCTTGATTAGAGAGGATAGCCCATCACTTGAAATAGCAATAACTGAGGAGCAATGGATCAATCATTTCATCAAGGTTTATCAGGGCACGGGAAACAATATTCTGATGGATTGTCCCACCCAGGATGCTTGTAATTTGAATCTCCTCTCCCAAGCAAAAGCACTAATGTTTACTTTGGATGAAGTAGAGCGGGCCCTGTCTGTCAGCAAGAGTGGCAAGGCACCTGGTCCCGATGGGATACCAATAGACTTGTTTAAATCTAATACTATTCTATGGGGACCTCTCTTGACGCAAGTTCTAAATGCTAGCTGTGAAGCTGACTTGCCACCCACTTGGGTAGAATCAACTATTGTCCCCATTTTTAAAAAGGGGGATAGACAGGACCCGACATGCTATAGGCCTATCTCTTTACTAGATGCCATAACAAAAGTAGCAGGCAGAATAATTCTGGAACGCCTTCAGGCGTGGGCGGAGGAGAACTCTGTCCTGTCGGACCTGCAATATGGCTTTCCAGCTGGCGTAGGCACTGTCGAGCAAGGTTTGAACCTGTCTCTCTTAGTTGGTAAATACACCAGGGCTAAGGTGGGGAATTTATTTTTAGCTTTTGTTGACCTCACAGCCGCATTTGATTGCGTGATTCACAACAAACTTTGGTCAAATTTAGAAATGATGGGGGTTGATCCACAGATTATTTATTTTCTTAAACGTTTTTATAGTGATGCTAATGCACGAGTGCGCTGTGGCATGCAAGGTGAACGTTCGGCTCCCTTCCCAATCAAAAGTGGAGTCAGGCAAGGTTGTGTCATTGCTCCGTTTCTTTTTAACTTGTATATAAATGGTCTGGGAGAGGCCGTTGTAAAAGATAATTATGATTTCCCCCAAGTGGCGGGACGACCCATTCCAGCCCTTTTATACGCAGATGATGCGATACTGATGTCCCGAACTAACATAGGGCTGCAGAGGGTATTGGATAGCTTTCCCAAATTTATGAACGAGCTAGGCCTAAGAATTAATTCCTCTAAGACCTTCATTATGCGCTGTGGTTCTAGCATCAAAAAACCTAAAAATATGCTTGTGTCAGGACAAAAGATCGGAGTCACTAAGAAATTTTCATACTTGGGCATTCTTTTTGCATACAATGACTCCTGGTCACAGGCGGTGTCGGCAAAAAAACTGGCTCTACTGCGCACTACATCTGCCCTTAGAGCTTTTGCGATTAAACTAGGCAAAAGACCACCGGAGGCGCTCATCAAAATATATAGAGCTAAATGTGTCTCAGCAGCAATCTACGGAACTGGGGTCTGAGGACCAGTTGATTTGCTTCCCATTCAAAGAGTTGAAAACTCCTTTTTAGAATACATCTTATCTGTCCCGAAAGGCACTTCCGCGAGTATTTGTCACGCGGAGCTGGGCCTCTCCTTTGTTTCAGACCTAATAAAACTTGAGCCTGTGCTGTTATGGCACAGACTCTGGACAAAGGAAGAGACAAAACTAAACTGAGATATCGTTATGGATGTTTTGAAACTGGACAGGGCCCTGAAGATCCCATGGATAAACTATGTCCGAAGGTTTTTCAAGATCTTGACCATCCAGAGTATTTCACCAACCCCAGTACCATCAGGGAAATAACTAGGAAGGAATTAAAAGCAAAGGGTTTGTCTCTACTAGACTCCGCTAGGTTATCAACTGAATTTGCAAAACCTACAGTCCTGCATAACCAGTTGATTTTAATTACTTTTAATATTCAACCCTACCTCACTTTGGCACTAAGTGATTTTGACAGGTTCCTTTAACTCGTTTCCGCCTGGGAATATTTTATAGATTAGTTACTTTGCCCAAAGTAAATGACTGGTCCCAAGTTTTACAGTTGTGCCCTTGTGATAAAATCTCCAAGCAGACCTCGATTCATGTCATTCTCTTTTGTAAATTTTACTCCGGTGCCAGGAGAACGAGTATAGTCCCTGTGTTAAGACTGTTTGGGCTTCGCCAATGTCGACCTGCTCTTCTGGCACTACAACAATTAGACAATGTACATATTGTTTTTAGGATGGTAACTTTCTTGAAAAATGTTTTGTGCCTAAGAAAACAATTGTCTTTATTTTAAATATTCCTTTTTAAATCTCAGGAAAGCTTGTGAAGTTTAATAATGTTTTTACCTTCTTGTTTAAATGTATTTTATATGAATTGTAACATGTATGAAATGCTGCTATCGTGCTTTTATGGTTGTTTGCTTACAATCTAATAAAGCTTTCTTGATTGATTGATTGATTGACTCAACTTGTTATGTTAAGGTTGTCGGCTATTCAAAATAGGTTAATCAGGATTGTGCTTGGCCTTAGGAAATGAGATCATGGATTGCATTTGAGATAAGACCTTGGCTAGCCAATGGTCACAGACCAGATCAAAGCATCAGTTTTCTCAATAACATGGAAGCAATGGACGGTCTGACTCTTAACTATTGCAGTGCTTTACCTTTGCTCCACTTCAGAGACTTCTGTGGTCTACAGCTGAACCTAAACGTATCCCAACATGGTGCTGCACCCAGCATGGTGGAATATTTGGGGCATTCATCAGACTCATGTTATGGAATCTGTTGCCCTCTCTGAGTACATTTTAATTTTTGCAGTTTCAAGAGACTGAAAAAGTGCTGCCTTAGTCTGAAACAGATTTAAACTTTTGTAAATATTTTATTTGCATCTCTGATCCTTGGGTTCAATTTCTCTTCTGATGGTCATACCCATTGGGTGAGATTTAAAAAGAATTGTCAAAGCCAACTAATATTGCTTACATTTTATTTTAGAAGCCAGAACTGTTAACTTTGCCAGTGTTGCAGACTGGGAAGGTACACAGGTCAGGGCAGAGTAGGTCGGAGCAAAAATTCTAGGAGCTGCGGGTCAGCAGGGGTCATGTGCAGGGGCGGGGCATCCCACATTGATTGAAAGGGGGTCAGATGCACACAGAGGGGCAGCTGGATGAGACACTGGTGCGGCAAGAGAATACAGGAGGACTTCAGGGGCCCGGGGCACATAGATGGGAGGTGATGGAGGACAGAGGTCCTGCAGGGGGGCCATATAGAGGGATTACAGAGAGTGGTATATTGCCTCATAGAAGAGCTAGAGGGAGGGTGGGGTTACAGTTGGTCCAGCAAGGCTGACGGGGAAACCCCAGGGGCTGCAGTGAACGAGGGGTACATAGGAAGTCAGCAGAGGTGGGGCAGGGTAACAAACAAAGGCTGCAGGGGCACCGGGGTGCCCATAAATCTGACAGAAGGTACCAAGAGGAAATACAGGGAAGGCAAGTGACACATAAGGGCTGCAGCCGAAGTGTATCTTCAGCAGCCCAGAGCATACCAGTCCAGTGTACAGCTGAGACAGAATCATGAGGCATCGCCGTGAGAGTCCACGAGTCGTTGCGGCCACGGTGTGCCAATTGCCACAGGCAGGCTCTCGTCTCTCAAAGTGCTTGAGTGTGACAATGAGGTATCGCCTAGTTAAGCTGCTAAATGCTTATAAAAATGTGCTTTTAGCGGTGCGCAGGGTCAAGATCATCTTCTGAGCTGCCTACCCTGCGTTACAGCTGAAAGCAGTCTGTCTGCTCACTGACAGTTTTCTGCTGTGTTAGTAGTTGCACTAACTCATTTTGGTTATAAGGGGTGAGAGCCACTGTGGTGCATCGTAAATACTCTGAACTCAGCGCCAAGCATCACTAAGTGAGCAGAGCCTGTAGTGTTCCTCTGTGACAGGTTGCAGCTGGTGTGATCCGTTGCCACCAGCAGGGCTGGGACGGTAGCGGGGAGTGCTCCGGACCGGGACAGACCGCTCAGCTAATGATTTTTATAGGGCTGATCAAGCTGAAGTTTTTTTAAATAACCTATGTGTGCCTCAGCCTCACTCTCCTGGGGGCTTGTATGTTTCCCTCGTCTTCATTGCTTGATTTTGCTCGCTAGAAAGTGTCCCTTATAGTCATTGTATTGTCATTCATAATTGCACTAAATTATGAAACTGTCACACATATGAAACCTTGGCAGCTATGTGCTTCCAGCAAATATTTGTGCTTGGTAGTGAAACCACTTCCAAGAAAGACTAACCTCTGATGGCTGAAATTACCTTGTAGGATTTCCACTCCTGTGCTAGTGATACAAGGCATACTCCTGAACACACATTCACAAATCCTTCCAATCTATTTTTCTATCCCATGTACACATCTAAAGGTACTCCAGAAAACTTAGCTTAGCGGATAAGTTCAGTGAAAATAATCTATGATCATCACCATATTTCAAACTAACCATATTTTGAAGGGAACAGCAGAGATTGGCACTTAAGGAATAACAGTAAAAAGATGGAATTTTCATTAATTTACAGATTAGGTGAATTTACATAAATCTGATTTTTGCAGATTTAGGTAGCTAAGTTTAGGAATTTTTGTGAACAGTATAAAGATTCTAGATCTATTCAAATTGGGAAATCTACAAAGAATAGATTTACAACTTTGAAAAATTCCATTGTAAATAGTTCCTTAAAGAAACAGTCCTGCCAATGAACATTTCAAAACATTGCAGGCACCTGGAGATGGGCATCGAGGAGTTTCAATACAGTTCATGTTTCACACTTTCTTTCCGATAAGTTGCATTATTCTAGAAATAGGATCTACACCAAAGTAGAATTATGATTTACATAAAATAAACGTGTCAAAACATTTGAAGATCAAGCACCAAACAGGAAATATAATTCTTTGAAGCTGTCTAGCTCTGGTGTTTTTTCATGGCATGAGTTATCTTCCATTTTACATCACTTTAGCGGCTGACAATAAATGTGACATGCCTCCATTCCTAATCTGACCTCTAAGGTTCCTATTATAAGAACTAGCAGGACTCAAGCTTCAGTAGAACATGATATTCCAAAAACCCTTCTTTTAAAGCCTCTTAAGCAAAAGCAATGCAGTCACCCTACCTCGCCTGCAGCCAATTTATCTGGATACAATGTCTTTTTGACGAAAATGATGTATTTGTATTTGAGCCATCTCAAAGCTATGCAAGTGAGAAACAAAAAATGTATATGAATTAAATTTCTCATGAGTTTAATAATATTTTGATTAAAAGTATTCTTCCAAATCTTTTCTTTCCTGTTCCTAAAATGAAAAAAAAAGTTGGAAAATTCCTCACCAAGCTACATGATATTTGTTTTTTTTTCTTATTAGTGCTTCGAATGAGGATAAAAGAGGTGAAGATTGAGAATGGGGATCGCAAACTAATTGCTGCGCAGAAGAAGAAGAAAGTTCTGAAAGCAGGGAAACTGAAGAGGAAAGAATTTCGGAGGCTTGTGCTGTACATCAAGAATGCCGCGGGATGCCCATGCCCTCAACTGGACAACCTGAGCGGCAGCTTCCTGATCATGGGGCGCAAAGTTGATGGTCGGCTTCTGCTCACGGCCATCTATAAATGGGACAAGAAGAGCAAAGATATGAAGTATGCGGTGAACTTCATGTTCTCCTACCCATGCTCCGACACAATATCCCACGGCGCTGGAGGGCTCTTGGGATCTTTTCGCTAAGCACTTTTTCCCAGATAAAACTATGTCTTCTTCTCCAAGTCCTAGCATGACCAAATGTGCTTCCTCTCTGAATATTAGTCCATACCAAGGCATCATAGCATATCTGAGCTACATACGTCCAAATGCTGTTCCTTCTGTTCTACTCACTGCCACCAAAATGTAAAGGCTCTTGAAAGGCCTGCTGGACAAAATGGCGGCAGCTTGAGATCCAATCGTGCCATGATAAATAAGTTGTTTTCATAGCAATGACAAAAGACTAGCAAATATATGCAAGAACAAAGGCAATGACCTGAAAGCCTGCCACTAGTTCATTTATTTTTGGTAAATGGCAAATTTTTAGGTATGCAAAGTGGCAGGTAAATAAAGGATCAGTTTTGTTCTGGGATTGCTGAAATGTAACAGGTTTGCAAAAAATAAAAAAAATAACAACCTCCTTGATCGCATACTCTAACTGAAGAAAAGATTACCTTTGTGGAATGTTAGATATAGGTTCAATTTGCTACAGAAAAATCCAGAAACAGTGGAACGAGGTCTGGTCTGTAGGGAGACGTTTCAGATGTAGGAAGTCAGAACCAGTACAGCTGAAGTAAAACCTCGACAACAAAACCATGCAAGCTTGTAAATGTTTAATACAGGGACAAACTATACAAAAGCAAACTGCAGATCACTGAATTAAAGTGAATAGCCCATGTGAAGAATAATTTGTCTTTTATAGCTTGTGGCTCACAAAGTTGATATAATCCTAATCGAATGTATAACTAGTAGAAGAGAACGGGATAGCCATTTCATGGCTAGAGATGGGTAGAAAGCTCTGCTCTATTCATTGAAAATATTTTTCAAAAAGTGACTATTTTCCTTACTGTTCGCATGGAGAATCTAAGGGAAGGGGAGGTAAGTGCAAAAGTGCCTTTTTTTAGAAGGAGGAAAAGGGGACCAATAGGAATGAAATGTGCCGGATTAACCTTTCATTAACCTTGTGCATTGGCAAATTTTTTGAAGTTTCCGATTTATTTACTTTGTTTCTCAAAAGTAGATGAAGGCGGAAATGTAGTTTTTAAGGTTTGTGAGAAGTTTGCAATTGCCTGACTGTTATAGCTGACACGCTGATTGTTATCCATATCTACTTGTTTTATAAAATGCTTGGCTTCTGCATTAAATTCATGCCAGTCAAATGTACTGTTTCCAGATCAGGGAAAACTGATTTATTAGGTGTGATCTCTGATGGTGCAGGATTCAATTTCATTTCACGAGAAACATCCTGAGTATGTCTGAAGAGTAAAAAAGGGCTCCAACATGCGTTATTCCTAGGTAGTAAATTGAAATTGTTGAAAATAAGCATTATTCTTACAGAATGGCCATATTTCACACCTGAAAATGTGTTACCAAGTGATCAGCTTCAAAAGCACACCATTAACAATCTGAGCTTGAGGCTTACATTGAAAAAAACATAATAATCGATATACTTCAAATGCTATCCATAAAAGTCGAGCTGTAATTTGGTGCTGCAAACCAGTTGTTTCGATTCTGAAGCATAGAGTTTAATTTTTGGCTCACCCATGTCCCTCCAAATAAACATACACTGACTTTGTTATCTGCATTAATCTATCGAGGTGGACACTTAGGAGAAATTACGAGTTTTATTCAAATATTCATTTATTTTTAAAGCGTCTTGAGAATATTTATGCTCTTGGCAAAATATCTTGCTATGATCCAAAATGTCCATGCAGTGAGCACAATCATAATTTTCTGCCATGTCACCAAATGTTGATAGTTGTAAACTATTTTGCTCATGGCCATTAGTACCCGCAATTCAATGCCCGAAGAGAGCTACAAATAGCTAGACCAGGCCCAATCTTCATTGTGCAAGAGATCCAATTTCTCTTTCAAGAACATTCCCTCTCATATCCCCAACAACTTATCATAAAAATGCTCCACCTGGCATCAAAACCTGCCCATTAACAAGGGTGCTAGCCTCTTTAGTCCAACATTAACAAAGTGGTACGCCTGCCTTCTCAAAATATGTTCACCCTGAAAAATTGAAACATCACGGTTTCCCCAAATCCAGGTCCATGCTTGCTTCTCAGTATGATATCCCTATCACTGTATCATATTACATATTGTGTAAGCTTCTATCAGTTGTCTCCAGGCCACACTTTAATGTTGACAACCACATGAAGACTGTGTCTGGATACCAGCATCTAGGCTCACTTCTGGGAGACTTTCTTTGAGCATGTGCAATGCAACATTCATGCAATGGTCCCTGGGTTTATCTATTTCCTGGCGGGTGGAAGAGGCATCATCATCTCGCACAATTCTCAGTCCCAATGCAAAGAGATGAGACTTACGCACTCGCAGGATAATGTGCGAAACGTAACCATGTTATCTGAAGAAAATAAAGTAAGTGTAGAGGAAGATAGGCATGAGAAAGGCAGTGAGTCCAGTTATCATATTGACATATGGGAGATAATACAACTTTCAGTCTTGCATAAATAAGGACATGCTGAACATACAAAGGTTGACATGGATGACATGGTAAGGTAGGGGAGGACTAGAACATGCTTCATTCTAGAATTTACATTTTGTACATCTATGTCAGCGTGTGGATTTTGGTTTCAAATGCTTAAAGTCCTACTAGGCAATTTTAGAAACCCTTCATAGTTAGAGGAAAGATTATTTCTAGATAGAATGCAATTTCAAAAATGATCTTGAAGTATGGTTGCCCTTGGCTTTTACTAAAACAATATGTTAGATTATGTTAACTTTTCTCACGTAACCATGAACCTCAGAATTGACTTTACAAAATATGGAATTCTGGGAACAAAGAGCTATGATTAGAAGCATGTAAAATTGTATATGCTCATCTACCTTAACTCTTCCTTGAGGTTTTGTGAAAAGATTATATAACCAGGAACACAGAAAACGCTATGCTGAAATGTGTCACAATCAATGGTCATTTTTAATCAATCCAGTTATAGAGTGTTGAGCGTATCAACAAAGATATGTGCGCTATCAAATAGGGGACATAGGGACCCAATTCAGACATTTTTGCGCACCTAAGTTCAAGTCAAGTGTGCAAAAGACAACATTTAAAAGAGAAATATTCCGAATGAAAGCACTTTCATATGTACTCCTTTCAACTGCAGCAGTAAAGTTTTCACTGGGATTAATAGGGACTGAAACCTCACAAAACCGATGTGTTTGTAAGAGGAACAGATTTAGCCACAGCGAAAATTATTTTTCCATCAGTTTCAAAAAGTAGGAATACTGAGCTTGCTGATCTAGCCCCGTTTTCTACACTAGCTCTAGAAAACAAAACTAGTGGCTACACAGGAAAAAAGACTCAATCTTAAAGAAGAGTTGTGGCTGAAAGTAGCAGAAACAAGGATGTATTTTGTGTGAGTGCAATTCTGAATAAATCTGTTCTCTCATGATGGGGATGAAGTGAAGGGTTCTTTTGGGTGTCCAAGTGCTGATGACATTCTCATAATCAAAGTAATGCGCATGGTCATTGGTTGAAGTCAAGCATGGGATGAGCCTACGATTCCAATTTCATAGAACAATGACTATCCCTTTCTTATCAATTCTTTCACTGGGTTTATCCTCAGCTGGCCGCCTTTGTGTACCTCTTTGTGTCTTTGTTTTATTCCACCATACACCCTTTGAACCAGACTACAGATTATGCAGTCATGTTCATCTGCATTCCTGCACTCAGAGGTACAGACATTGCAGAGGTCAGTCTTTTAGGATGCTGGATCCGCAGTCATTATGGCTTGTGAACCCTCAAACGGGGAACTGATTGGCATTGGATTTTCCACATTTCCAGACTGTTTTTCATGCAGACCTATTATCCCTTTTTTCCCTGACATAATGCAAGTGGGAAAAGAAAAATCAATTTACATGCACAGCTTTTTACTCTTTTTTTTTTTTGCCCGCATCGGAACAACGAAGCAATTCTTAATCATGTCCCTCATGTTCTGCTCGTGCCACAGTTCTACTCTGCTTCTCATGTTTATGTGCTGCCCAGCACTAGTGCCCCTATCTATGCTCTATGGAGCAGTGTGTCACTGTTGTAGGGAAAGTAGGAATATCTTAACATCTCATGGTCTCAGTGGTTGAAGCAAGAAAATTGTCACAACACATCACCTGCATCAATAAAATACCATTAAGGAAAGTACAATCATTATTTTTGTAGGTGATTTAAGCGATACATTTTGTACACAGTATAATTTACAGAGCTTTGAAATATGTTGGATTAGGATACAATGTAGTCTTTGGTGAATTGAAGTATGTTTTTTTAGGAATTATTAAGCATGATAAAATCAAATGTTTGTTCATTTTTCAAATTTCGAAAGAAGAAAATGATGCGCTCACGAGGGCTGCAACAAAATACGGGAACCAAAACTGGCTGGACCATGTAGCCTTTTTGAATTTCTTTTAAATAATGTTAGAATTGGGTAAAAGCAATAGGCTAAGGCTCGTTATCTCCGCCTAGAGGTGATGACGTAATCAATGGTCTCTATTTGTTACTGCATTTTACGACTTCGGCTCATCTGAAACATCACGAGACACAAAAAGGCAACAGTTCTTAAAAGACCTAGCCTGAAGCAGAGGGCCTGAAGGCAGGAGAATTACAATTTAATGCGTTGTGAATGATCATGTATTCAGGGACTTTCAATACCAATGGGAAAAAAAGCTAAGGAATGAATGACACAGCACTACACTTAAAAGCTGACTGTTAATGAAAGTAAGATCCTATTTTCTCCATTACAGAGATTGATTTTGATGGAAGAATTTTTATTTACATGAGTTAAAGTTTTCTGACAATTTGAATTCATAATGTTTGGCTATAATCAACGTATTTGTTCAAGACAAAGAGAAAACGTAAGCAATAATTTGTGATGCCTTTTGCTTGTCTGAGGCAGGCAGCTTCATCCTTTCTTACCCTCATTTCATTTCTTCCATGAATATAGTTGAGGAAAATCACCGTGTTTATGAAATTCAACCTATTTCATTGGGGAAGAAGTAAAATATGAATATTTTATGCACAAAATATAATTGAGAATGTGCTATTAGCTGATTTCAAGGGTACTATGGTTTTGTACTCTTGATGCATTTCAAACTCAAGTTAGAAGACGTGTACATTGTTTAACTATTTACATTTATTCCTGAAAAAGACTTGTAAACCCAAGTTTTTTTCGTATTTAATATGCGAGTTTTTGAATCTTATGATATTGTAAATGTGAATATAACATGATTTTTGCAGGGTCCTTTTAAGGCATTTTAACATTCAGGAAGTTCAAATTATATCCATGTATTTAAGTTCTCTAACAAATTCTGCAGCTAGCCAAAAATCTAGCTACTATAGCTGAAACAGACTTTAAAAAATAGAATGGATATTGGAGAGATGGAGAGAGACATAAGTCATGTTGCATCCTAGTTGCTTAATTAATATTTGAATAGCCCTTTTTACACCCCAAAGTGTTATCTTGAAAGAGTTAAGGGACCCCATCTTTTCTCTCCAAAGCTTTCCAAAGAACAGCACAATTTAGTGTTCCCAGCCTCTTCAGGGTAATGCGAGCAGTGCCTTCCTCCTGGAGCAAGATGCTCTCCCAGCGCACAACCACACGCATGCATGCACACACGCAGAACAACAAAGCTCCAAATGCCTTCCCACATAGCAGAATGTCTGTTGTGGACACAATGCAAGCACTCCACTCCCACAATTCCTTTTTAAGTATAACTCTTCTTTGAATTTTCCCTTCTCCGCTGGTTCAGGACCACTAACGAATGCCTTCCATCTTCAAGAAGGGCATTTCCTGCATTCCACACTGCGATAACAAATAAGAGAACAAAAAATCTCATCCACTATGGGATTTTGAGCTTGGAGAATACCTTTTTGGCCACTAATTTTAGAAGCGACAGGATGCCATTGTTTTGAACACTTTATATTGAGCGTAATCTCCACGTCAGCACTGTAATGTACACATCTGTGTATATACTTGATAATAAGGCAATAATTATGAATCCGCTCAGTGACAAAATGCATGGCACAGGACTATCATAAGATGAGCATCTCCATGCATGGTTTGCAATGTAGAGCTGCCATTGGATTTCATTGCGCATGTTTAGAATAACATTCTTCACACTGCACATAGTTTCAGGTTTCATCCTACTCCTTTGTTGTCCAATCTCAAGATTCGTCACAGCTTCAGACAAAGGGCTTTGAGGTCCTCCTCAAGGGCCTTGGAATCCTGAAGTGGGACATATTTTGGAAAGGCGTTGAGCGAGGTACGATGGTACGATGGTGGCTCATAACTTTTTAAAATCAAATGTTTGGAGGTGGGCATCATTGCCAAGGAAGAGTGAGCAAGGCTCTGTCCGTTTTATAGGCAAAGAAAGGCTCTGTAAAATGGATCCCTCGAACCGGGGATCGCTATTGGGGAAGCTGATTTTTTGCAAGAGTGTTTAAACATTTAAGCAACTCATCGACAGGGCATACGTTCTCTTCCTTTCACGCTATGTAAAACGTTACATGCCCTTTTAAGAAGGGCATGTAACATTGTATCCAACCTTTTCACGTGAACATTTATAAAATGCAAAACATATATGTGTTCTTAGCTGTAAAAGGCAAACTTTTGTCAGAAAGCCCTAAAGCACACGCAATGCAATGAAAAACAAAAACAAAAAAAGAGTTTGGAGGAGCACCTGGGAGTGGAGCATGCATGAGCAGTAAAAACAAATTAACAACAGTTTGATAATGGTGGCGTGGTATAACTTTATGCATACAGGAATGTCAGCGAACTCACAAAATATATCCTGGATAAATTATAGAAGCAATTAAAAGCCAATCCTAGTGTCTCCTAATCTACAATATGCCCATTGTGTTACTTGAATAATGTTGACTATAAAAAACCCGTTGTGGCTTTAATAATAATAATAATTTTATTTTCTCCTTGATTTTCTGTTAAAGAAATCAGCTCCCAATACTTTTTGACAGTTGCCCAGCCTGGTTCCTATTATAGTCCCAGGCATGCGTCCATCTCTGTGCTCACCAATTTGTTTTCCAGCTTGGCATAGAGTATTTTTTATATCTACATACAATTGTTCTCTCATGTATTATTCTGTACTATATTTCAATCAAAGTATTTGTATGTCTGAAAACTATTTTAATGCTGTCACTATTATTTTCCCATATGTCTCAGTTTTGGAGTAAATTATTTCATTTTAAAAACGAGTGTGGTTGTTTTGTTTTAGATATATACACGCAGAAGAACCGAATTTAATGTTTTTTAATTTAAGAGCTGACTTAGATGCAATTAGCAAGTCTTCTTACATTTATGACGAACTTGTTAATTCAACCTGAGAGCAAGTGTGAAGAAATCTAGGGTCTGTTAGGCAGTGACCTGGCCCCATTCTTCCACTGGTGTGATAGAATTTTAAAGAATCCGCAACAATACAGGTCATAAATGAGAGGTTACCCATGTACTGAAAATGGAAAAGCAAAGCAGGTATTGCTTTGAAATAACCTTGGTAATCCATCCATAAATGGGCCTTAAACACAGCACTGTGGGACTGCTTTAATAGCAAGGCACCTTGGTAAGACATGAATTGGGTCACATTACAGTAAAACATAGGTAGAATGCGTGGAACTTCAGGTACAGCTCCTCAGGGATTATTTCTAGTGACAGTTGAATTCACCTGTTGAAAACTGCAGCAGCCTCTCTCTGGGAAAGAGTAGATCAGAACGCTGCTGGTAGAAATGCCATCTACAAGGCAAACAACTGTAGAAAGAGCATCTCAAATGTTAACCTGAATCTTAAGAGAGCAGCTAGGAGAGCTAAAAAAGATAGGATCTTGTTGACCCACACAACGAAAGGGACTCGGGTCTAGCTAGGAGTCTGCCTGCTGAGAATGCAGAAGGGGTCTGTAGAAAGAGGGATCTGCGGATGCTGGAAGAAAGGCAGCACACCAGTTGGAATTGATGTTTTGGCTGTGGGCGTAAACTTGTTCTGTGTCCAATAAGACTTTCCAGAAAAAAATAGTGAATTTTGGATTTCTTGGAAGGAAATTACAGAGCTTTTTGTGCTAGTTGAGGCTTTTAAAAAAATTCCTCTTTGGAAGACCTGCACAAAGTGCCAAGCTTACCGAAAAAATATAGGACCACAGTGGTAGCATTGTCTTCCTTTGTCCCATGTGGAACTTTTGGCTGTAACATTGAAGCTAGCTGGTGCACTGCAAAAAAATAAACACTGGAAAAAAGAGGGTCTAAGGGAACATTTAAAGACCTGGCATGGATATATTCCCCAGTCAAATACTACATCCAAAACAAGATATCCACGGGTCTACTCAATCACAAAAACGTGCATATAAGCACCACTCGGCCTATAGAAGCTGCAACACTAAACCTCTTACAAAAACAAATTACAAAAACAGAATATCCTTTAAAAAGGACGGATACCCATCACTCACCAAAGGTGACGTGCTTCATCATCTGCGTCTCCTCCCAGTGACACGCTAGTGTCACTAGGAGCTACAACCCTTTCAGAGGGAAAGGGAGATCACGGATGTTTTATGCTGTTTGGATTGAAGCGCTATAACACGCTATGTCAGATCCTACAGATGTGAGGAAATGGTTCATGTAGGAGTAATGGGTGCAGTGCATATAAGTGAGAGATGGTGAGTTAAAATTGAACTGTGAAAGAAAAATATTTTAATTGGTATCTCTCGCAGCTCAAATTAAAAACAGTGCATTGACAGTTTTAACCAAATAACTGCCTCACCTCACCTGGCAACGGCTCAAGAAAGGAGGCACCGCTCTGTAAAAGAACATGGGAAAGAACAAGATCACTTGGTTCTTATATACCCTCATTCTTTGCTATTTAAAAGACGCACAATGCACACAGGAGACAACAGGTATTTAACTGTAACTTGAAGTTGGTGACTACGATGATAATTCTTGTACTCAGAATGTTAACATGAGCATCAAGTAGGACCCTCCTCTGTCGACACCTACAAAAGGAGTCTTTATGGTAAACTACAGCATTGTTATATGAATTGGAGAGGGTGTCTAAGAGGATTGCTGGCCCGAAGCAATTATTAAAAACTTCTACATTATATATTTTGTTTTTTATATTCTATAAGCTCACTGTATGTTCGGCGGTTCATTCAACCTTTAGGTGAATAATTGCGCGATCACAAGTATTACATAACCATCCGAGCACGCTGTCAGAACAATGTCAGATATCCTATCATCGCCAAAAGCAACTTCCTATGGACGCTGACCGGGATATATCTTAGCAAAGAATAGTATGTCCTGCAGTAAACATGCAAGCCTTTAATCTACGAGACCTCTCCCTCTCAAAGAGGGGAGCGGCGGACAGATTGACAAGCAGCCGCGGTCTCGCTCTATCTCAAGACAGACAGAATAATTAAAAACGGGGATAAAGCAATCGGCTTGGCAACACGACGCGCATTCCGCTTACCTATCCATCGGTACCTCTGGCGTTTTCAGAGCCTTATGGGGAGGTACCGATCTCGGAACGGCGCCATTTTTTAAAGGGAATTGAAACGCGTATTGTGTGTAGCTCATTGGCCACAACAAGGACATGTGACTCTGCCAAAATTCGCCTGGGGGAGCTCTCGGGTAATGTAGTTTGGAACACGAAAGTCATGTGTGTCTTATATCTGGTGTAAAGAAAGACTAAGGCAACACTGTTTACGGCCCCCATGTAGATGAAAAAAGACCGCAGAAATTGTCAATGGCGATCAAAAGAAAGAAGAAAGACTCCTTCCGTGTCAGTATGTCGTATCAAATATGACGAGTCAGTTCTTACAATTACATAACTACACCTACTTCGTAGGCTGTCATCATATTGATTGCAAGCTCTAATTATGACAATTTCTGCGGTCTTTTTTCATCTACATGGGGGCCGTAAACAGTTAACAGCATCAAGCCAACCACCCATGTGCTGTGCCATACAAATGCAAGCACGTCATACCGTAGTATTTCAGACACATAGTAGAAAACAAGCCATTCAATGAAAACGTAGAAGGCAAGCCATTCAATGACATATTTCCACAGGGAAAAGAGCTGTGGAAGAAATGCACTATTTACAAGTTTCTGTCTGATTCACACGCCTGTGAGGTGGAAACAAGGTCTTTTATCTGGCTCATTTTAAAGATTAGGGTGCTGAACAAAGGCGATGACAAAAGCCTGCCTGCAGGCTCTGGCTGTAGGGAGCCTTTTCCAAGGAGATGGAAGCAATGAAATGATTTTTGGCATTATGGAGCTGGGTTATGGGTATTCTAGAATGTGTGGCCCTGGCAGTTGGCAGGGAACTCAGCTGTGTGAAGACCATTGCTGCTTGATTTCCTAATAAACCTGGAATTTAACCACATATCACAATTTGCGTTGTTACTACAGAGACCACTGCTGATCAACTGAGGGATATTGCTCTGGCGTTTTAGATAACCAACGAGTGGGATGCATCTTTTTTTCTAGTTCTTCATCTGTATGTTTACCTATGCATTCATCCTCATGACCCTGATCTTTATTGTTTTCATGACTTCACTCACTGGGATATTAGCTCGCTTTGCATCTTCACATTTCCAAGTAAGGATGCCGGTACTTGGCCATGTAGGCCCTTATACAATAGATGTACAATAATTATTTTTCCCTAGCAAAAAGAAACCCAGCCCCCACAGCAGCTACCATGTCTCACAAAATCAGCTTTGTACCATATGCACTACCATCTCCAAGGTTTAACTTCGAAAGAAGCAATTGGCTGATGAGGGTCAGGCTGAAAGATCTAATGGAATGGAATCAATGGGCACCAGAGGAGGTAGAGCTTGTTCGCCCCACATAAGAAGGCTGGAGGAACATCAGAAGTATTTAAGGAAAGTCCGAGAGAGAGCCTGTTGATAATTCACCCACGGCAAACGAGAGAACGCCTATGGTGGGTTCGCATTGCACCAAGACACGACACGCCATGACACAGCGACAAAACACCCTTGGGTATTCATGCACTTTATAAGTTATTTTAACAAAATATAACATAAGAACAGATCACTACATTCATTGAGCCTCGAAAGCATGAGGTGGGCCCTGCCACGGTATACTAGTCCCCAAAAACATATGAATCGGATACCCCTAAAGATCAAATAGCAAATTGTCTTTCAGATGGTGACTGAAATAAGGCTTTCCTCTAAGCAATTGCTTTCTAATAAGTTGATTAGGCTTGCACTTCATTGGGGAGGGCTTGCTCAATTCCTTCTCAAATATGCTCCAACACCTCCCGAGTGGCAGGTGAGATATGGGAGAAGGTCTGAGGAAGTTAGGAGGGCTCAATCTCTGCTTGAATCAAGCCTATAGTGTACCAGGTCAACCGCATTCTCTGGTATTGACACATGCAAAATTGTTTTGCTTCTTTGGAAGTTTTGCAGTCTAGGTGTGAAGTTAGAGAAGAGATACTGAGGCATGCCTCAATGTCTTCTGCCAGACTTGGGCTTTCAGGAGGATGTTAATTTGTAATCAGACTGGGGTGCCAGAAAGGGCACTTCTGCCAATTGGAGAGATACAGGCAGAGAAGGACAAAATCACATTAATGCACAACAGTAGATGCAATCCTACAGATCATCAGAAGACTGCTGATGCTTTTGCATCATATTCTGTTGAATGCAATTTAGGAGAATTCCTAAAAGAAGTTCTCTGAAACAAATGTGAAGGTATATGAGTTAGACTACAAGAAAGAACATTTCTCCCAATGAATCACCATTGACGAGGACAAAATCAATCCTTTGATTGTGGTACAACAGAAAATTGCAGAGTAATCCGCAAACTCCAAAGAAAAAGCAAGGTCCTTGAAAAACTATCAAGCTGGTCAAATCTCAGCTTTATCAGAATCGTGGAGGGCAAAAACAATAATATGCCAGTGAGGACTTTTCTAAGTAATTTTGAGACCGTGCTACCAGAATCCATGCAGGTACAGAGACATGAACATTAATGCACTTAGGCCCGGTTTTACCAATTTTTCACTCAGCTCATCAATCAAATTTGCTGTGCTGCATTACACAAGGGGAGAAAATTGCGTAGGTCCATATCTACTAATATTGGCCTGCTGTAGTCATCCCCTGCACTGGCGCTCTGGCAAGTCTGCCTTTCGCCATACATAGACATCCACCATGGTGTAGATGGACTGTGTGCTGACTAGCCTAGGATTTGTAATGGAAGCTTGCCTTTTCAGTACAAATTCTTATATGTAGACAACTCTTAACTCCAGAATACATTTACCCTTGTTTGCCACTGCCTCAAGTAGGTGTTTTTGACACAAAGATCAGTCTGGCTATCTCAATAGATCAAGCTTTGCATCAAAACCTCTGGGTGTTTGCAATGATTCGCCCTGGCAATGACTACTTTTATAAAGCAATGCAAAGTAGAGCAAAAAATGTTTTGCCCTAAAAAAAATCAGGACCACCTTCTGCACTTGATAGTAAATACCGTGCACTGTTTTGAGTCACTCTGTGTCACTTTGCACTACAGTAAAGTCTTAGTAAATCTGGATCTTAGAGTTCCCTTCCACAAACCTAAAAATGGGGTCGTGTTTGTAGTAGTTTTTGTGCATTTTATATTTTTGTGCATTATTAACAATGTACAAAGGATGGATTTACTTTTAAAATCACATGTGCACACTGACATAATGCTATTGCACTTGAAACTAATTTTCGATGACATATAGAAGTGTGTTTTCCTGGCTCTTGTTAAGCAGGCCTCAATTTAGGCCTAGTCACCATTTTGCTCAAAATGGATGTCTCCTTCTGCATTTTTACAGTTCATAATTTCTACAGCACATAGTCAAGCAGTCAGGTTAGTTTATTCTCATTGACGTCGTTCTGCTGTTCTTGATGAAAACTTTCCAGCGTGGCCACAATAATGTTTCTTTCCTCAAGGAACTTTTGCTAGCTTACTGTGCCTTATTCATTCACAACAGCAAACTGTTGTTCATGTAACTAGTTTGTGCTCTGATTTTCTGAAAATGTATTTCTTTTGCTCAAACCATGAAGAATCTGAACATTCTATTCTGTTATGTGAGGAGAATTTCTATATAAACCACTAATTTTCGGTCAGTACTTTCCTTAAGGCTACTAGGGATGATGTCCATTTCTCTATTGATTTTGCTGCTCACTTGGGACCTGGAGTTATTTTGATTTGCACTTTATTCTGTAATGCCTTATTTCTATGAACCTTCCTTGCATTATCTTCATGCTTTTGCATTTATGATCTCTGTATTGTACTTTTAAAATTTTTGTAATAAATCTTTACATTTTATTCCTGATCTAGAATGCAATCATTGAGTGGACCCTCACTTAATTGACTATATTTTGATATGTTTTGGAGTGCCTTATATCAAGAATAAATTGCCTCAGGAAATTGAGGTTTAATGCCGTCTCCTATTCATCAACCCTTGGATGAACTGTTGAGGTAATATTTCTGAGATGCCAAATTTAGGGGTTTCCCGCGCACACAAAACTGTGGTAGCAAAGGATGGTTGCGAGATAAGAACACCTCTGTTCTGCTTCAGGGATCTCTTTTTGTCCCCTCTCTAGACCTAGTAGATTTTTCAAGGTGGATTTTCCATGCAGCTTACTTGCTGAGTTCTTGGCTTGTGGTACTGTTCCCAAGCAAATAAAAGATTAAGGGGCCGATTCCGATCTCGGTCGGAGGCGCACCCAATACTATTCGGTCGGGAAAAAAGCCATGCGAAAGCCAGTTTCCCGACCGATCCGTACAGCACACCGAACGAGCAAGTACGATGCGCACAACAGCAAAAATCCCGGCCGAGCCGTACTCACCCAAACCAGGTCCTGTTCTCCGACCGAGGCGAATCCGGAAACGCCGAATCGAGTCGCACGGAAGGGAAAATGCAGCCCCGTCCGGCCGGACAAGTACGATGCGCTTTCCGTACGCGCCGAACCCGTCGCTACGCACGGCACGTCAAAGCATCCGGGAGAGGCGCACATAAGCTCCGAATCGCGCCACAACACGATCCACGGCTACGAGACGAACACAGCACAGACGAGGACGACGCGAAGCGACGAGGACGAAGCGAAGCGACGAGGACGAAGCCAAGCGACGAGGACGACGCGAAGCAACGAGAAGGACGAACGACACGAACCAACCATGAATCCCTTCGTCCCGATCATACCAATATTCTACATCTACTACCGGAACAGGCACGGACGCGTACGGCGCAGAAGGTAAGTCAGACACCAACCACAAAACACATACAACACGTACACGACACATCACACACATACACTGGGAATCTGAATATACTTGCAACAGCAGCACCATAGGGGCGGGGATGCCCATCACCAATGCCACATATGCACACAGGGGCCTGAATGCGCGCCACCACCCCAACCCAGGGGGGCTGGATGCCAACCACCACAACCACCCTTAGCCAGGGGGTGCCAGATGCCCACCACCACTACCACCCTTACCCAGGGGGCTGGATGCCTACCACTACTACCACCCTCACCCACGGGGGCAGGATGCCTACCACTACTACCACCCTTAGCCAGGGGGCAGGATGCCCACCACTACTACCACCCTCACCCAGGGGGCAGGATGCCCACCACTACTACCACCCTTAGCCAGGGGGCAGGATGCCTACCACTACTACCACCCTTAGCCAGGGGCAGGATGCCTACCACTACTACCACCCTCACCCAGGGGGGCAGGATGCCCACCACTACTACCACCCTTAGCCAGGGGGCAGGATGCCCACCACTACTACCACCCTCACCCAGGGGGCAGGATGCCCACCACTACTACCACCCTCACCCAGGGGGCAGGATGCCCACCACTACTACCACCCTTAGCCAGGGGGCAGGATGCCCACCACTACTACCACCCTCACCCAGGGGGGCAGGATGCCCACCACTACTACCACCCTCAGCCAGGGGGGCTGGATGCCTACCACTACTACCACCCTTAGCCAGGGTGGCAGGATGCCTACCACTACTACCACCCTTAGCCAGGGGGCAGGATGCCTACCACTACTACCACCCTTAGCCAGGGTGGCAGGATGCCTACCACTACTACCACCCTTAGCCAGGGGGGCAGGATGCCTACCACTACTACCACCCTTAGCCAGGGGGCAGGATGCCTACCACTACTACCACCCTTAGCCAGGGGGCAGGATGCCTACCACTACTACCACCCTTAGCCAGGGGGCAGGATGCCTACCACTACTACCACCCTTAGCCAGGGGGCAGGATGCCCACCACTACTACCACCCTCACCCAGGGGGGCAGGATGCCCACCACTACTACCACCCTCACCCAGGGGGCAGGATGCCCACCACTACTACCACCCTTAGCCAGGGGGCAGGATGCCCACCACTACTACCACCCTCACCCAGGGGGGCAGGATGCCCACCACTACTACCACCCTCACCCAGGGGGCAGGATGCCCACCACTACTACCACCCTTAGCCAGGGGGCAGGATGCCTACCACTACTACCACCCTCACCCAGGGGGCAGGATGCCCACCACTACTACCACCCTTAGCCAGGGGGCTGGATGCCTACCACTACTACCACCCTTAGCCAGGGGGCAGGATGCCTACCACTACTACCACCCCCACTCATAGGATGGACAATGCATGACACAACAAGCACACCACAACCTAGGGAATGCAAGATTAAGACATCCCCCACCACCATGACAAGCGTGTGAGCAGGCTGTGTCAAATGCCTACAACACCGAACATGACATTGAACATACAATGTGACCCCTAGCACATGTGCCACACATATATGTGTGTGGCACCCACAATGCAAGCAGCCCATGACCATTGTGGCAATGGGGCCTAAACCCCCATCATCACAGTGACCAAAAGGCAAGTGTGGGGTCCATAGCTGAAGCACATTTTGACCATTGTGGCAATGGGGTCTAAACCCCCATCATCACAGTGACCAAAAGGCAAGTGTGGGGTCCATAGCTGAAGCACATTTTGACCATTGTGGCAATGGGGTCTAAACCCCCATCATCACAGTGACCAAAAGGCAAGTGTGGGGTCCATAGCTGAAGCACATTTTGACCATTGTGGCAATGGGGTCTAAACCCCCATCATCACAGTGACCAAAAGGTAAGTGTGGGGTCCATAGCTGAAGCACATTTTGACCATTGTGGCAATGGGGTCTACACCCTCATCATCACAGTGACCAAAAGGTAATTGTTGACAAAGAAAGAGCTGCAACTGCCAAACTGCATGGATCATTCCTGGTCACAGAACCAAAAACTCATCTGTGGCAAAGTAGTGTATGTGTCCCATTGCAACATAAATTGGGGGAGCCAAATACTGCAGTGCAAATGAAACATTCCTTTGGCCATGTGCAGACAAACAACACCCATGGGGGCTGAGACCGTCAACAGTCATCAATGACACAATGACAGAAGTGACCATCAGAATGCAGAACCACATATTTGCACCAATGGGCACACAAATGCAGATACCCTGTGGAGACAGCAGATGTGAGGTGAACAGATACCATACCATGGCAGCAATGGGACACACAAACCATGATCACTGTGCTGACCGATGACCTAGGAGTCCCAGGGACAGCAGGGGAAACACACCAAACAACATACAGCCAATGGCACACCCAAGATATGCCAATGCAGTGGTGCAGATGCACAAACACAAACAGGCAGACCAACACTGTCATCATACACAGCAGGTGAGGGGTGGGGGTGCCAGTGTCCCCAGGCAACAACACAACACATGAGGAGAGCTGAATACCAATCATACAGATGTGCATACACTGCCACACTAAGGTAACTCATGGATCCAAATCCCCTATGTGGGCAAGCAGGCATTGACAGGTGAGAGGGAGCACAAAACACACATGTCACACAGGCACGTAGGAACAACAACTGACACAGCAAGTCACAGACACACCACAGCACCACCCCCAGGGCCCCCACAATGTGGTGACCCTGGGCTGAAGAAAAATACCACTGTGATGACAAAGCTAAATGTCGTTCACACTGTGAACCACAGTCAGGTGTCCTGAGCAACTAACTACCATCACACCTACACAAGCACAAATCAATCAGCATGGCCAGTAAGCCAAGGCCAACATGGAGGCAGGGGACTAGCCGGGCAACAACTCTCATCTGCACACACTCAAGACCACACCCCTCGACCTCCAACAATGTGCAGCAGTGAAGTACACATGCACTGGTGACATTGCACATGCACCCATGACTATTCCAGGGTGGTGGGTGGGAACCAAGGTGTAGAAACACATCACACATGGACACTCAACAAGACTCCTGAATGTCTGACACACTGCACACTACGCTGTACATGGACATGACGGCAATACCACACCGACCAATGGGATCCCAGCCACAGTCACACACCAATGAAGAAGCCAAGGTCACCCACAAAGAACACACATAGACAACAACCAACATTGCAGCCCGGACCCTAAGGAGTGCCAGCAGTCACACACACAACGTGTCACAATCACTGAAAGATAACACAAACTGGAAATCACATGACAGGGGCAAACAACAAGTGCCAAAGGGAAACCTGACTGTGACCCATCTGCGTCAGCACACAAACTCTGCCCTGACAGCAAACACACCTATGGGTGACACCCTGATGACCAGTAATGTGCCATGCACCCACATCACAGAGAACACAGGGAGAAGACTTTGGGGGAACATAGCTCAAGTCAGCAAGCATCACAAACAGGTACAACACTAGGGATCACAGCATGCGCAGATGAATGGAAGTGAACACACAGACATGCACATACAACACACACCTTGGGCGCAGGCAATGTCACACGTGTACACACTGCCATGAGGGGACTCCACTCCTGTGTGAGGAAAGCTGTGCCATATGTTGCCTCAGTAGGGCCCCATCATGTCAGCTGAGCACTTGGTCACACAATCAACAATTAGCACCAAATGAGGGCTCCCATCACATCAGCCTGGTCATGGATGTGCCAACGGAATCATCAGCACAGATCCAACACACTTGTATAGCAATGTTGCACTGACTACACGGATGAGTCCCTCCCCATTGATGCCCAAACCTGCATGTCCACTGGAGATGGCAACACGGTCAGGGAAGTAGACAAATGCAACGATGGCAGGCACAACAGATGTGCAGGGGTGGAAGCCACAGATATGAAATTGCCAATGTAAGTAGGAAACCCATTGCCAAATACTGAACACATGACACCCTCAGATGCTGCTATTGATGACATGGATACACCACATGATAGGACACATTCCCCCTGGACCACATGGGTTCCTGCACAGTAACACTTCATAATCATGAGACCAGATATCACCATCACTGCAGCAAGGGCATGGTTAGCTGCACCAACAACATGTACATCTGAAGCATGAGCACTAGAGAAAAGAAAGTTGCTTTATTCAGCATATGTGTTGTTTGATAACGACGTCCAGAAGAAATTAGAGCAAAGGCCAATGGCCAGTCCATTGTCAAAGTTCAAACAGGGTGACACTGGCAGATGTCACCCTACGCATGCCTGCACAATACCAGGGACAATCCACTAGGAGGGGCAACCGGGGGCAGGCCAGGCACCGCAGGGACAGGATCAGGGCTCACCAGGGGGAGTCAGGGAAGGGGTGGTGGGTGCTGGAGAGCCACTGACAACTGCAGTGGAGGTGTCTGACATGGTGTGTGCCGGCACAACTGGGGGCATGACACAGATGTCGTGGGTGCCGGCACAACTGCAGTGGACCCTGCAGATGGGGTGGACAGGTCCGCCACTGCAGTGCCCAAGTCAGACAGGGCGGTAGTGGACTCCACTGCAGTGCCTACCTCCAGGGGAGGAGAATGGGGAACAGGCAAGGTGGGTTGGACAGAGGGGGGGACACCCTCACCACATCAGTGGCACAGACAAGCGCAGCGGGGGGTGTGGTGCTGGGAGAGCAAGTGGCAGGGGGAGAAGGCCGGAGCATCTTGGGGATGGTATATCTGTGGGTGGGGGAACCTGGGGCAGGGTGTGGTGGGGGCACCTGTGCAGTGGGGGCCTGAGGGATGGAGGACGGAGACCTTGTGCCTGAGCTGCAGGGCGGTGGCGGGGTCTTGCTCTTAGCACTCCGGGGGGACTTGCGGGTGGGGGCCTCAGTCCGTCTGCGCCTGGGGGAGGGTGTCCGGGGGCGAGGGGCACTCTGCTCCGTGTGGGTGGGCTTCCTCTTCCCCCGGGATGCTGGAGCAGCTTCATCGGTGGGGAAGAGGCCGAGGTCACAGAGGAAGAGCTGCTGTGACTTTGGGGTTGCAGGTGAGGCAAGGGAGGGTGCTTTGGAGGGAGAGGGAACTGAGGACTGCGCAGTGCATGTGGATGCGTGTGTGTGTTCCAGGGCCCCATCCCCTGTGAGTCTGGCTTCAGTCCCCTGAATGTGCGTGCGTGTGCGTTTTGTCATTGGCGTGTGTGTCAGTGTGCTGGATGTGTGTGTGCTGGTGTGTGCCTGTGCCAGTGTGTGTGTGCCTGGGATGGGTAAGGTGCTGGGGAGTGTGGATGGAGCAGAGGCAGGAGGGGTGAGGGACCGTTTGAGGAGGGACACTGCTGCCGTCAGGGAGGAGTCCATGGACCTATTGCCCCTCTGTAGGTCAGACATGCCCGATGAGATGCCCTCCATGAACGACACCAGCTGAGTCAACAGCGCGGTGTGCGCATGGAGGACACTCAGCATGGCTGTCTGCCCTACATGGAGCTGGCGAAGGAGGTACACAGACTCCTCACTCAGGGCAGCAGGGGACACAGGGGCAGGGGGTGCGGTGCCTGGCCCAAAGGAGACACGCTCCCGGACATGGGAGCCTCCACGGACCTGGGGAATGGGAGCCGATGGGAGGGCGGTGGTGGTGCTGGTGGTGGCGGGGACAGCAACACTAGCTGGGGTGTGGTGGCTGCTGACACCCGCCTCCACAAGGGAGTCATCCTCCGAGTTGCTCTGGTCCTCAGCTGAGGTGGATGCTGCTGAGGACTCCTCGGTGTGGCTCCCCTCGCCCTCCGTGCCACTGGGTCCCTCCGACCACTCCTCGGCTGCTGACCCAGTCTGGCTCTCCGGCTCCTCCTGGTCCGTGGAGCTGTCCCCTTCCGTGGCCGTGGATGTATCTGCAAACAATGGGGAAACAGACAGACATCAGTCACCTGCACATAACGCACACACCACTGTGAGCACAGCACATCACAGAGCAAGCCCTGGCATCATTAGTTGTACATTGCTAAAAGTGCACTAATTGAACAGGAGAAGTCAATTGTCAGTCTGATGCCAAGCATGGCACTCACATCCCACATGGCCTTGCACCCATCTGTCTGGTGTCTGTTGGATTGCAACACCCCAGTGTTGACACATGCACCAAGTACACAGTAGTTGGACAGTGCAGAGGACACGGTGTGGACACATCACAGCTCTTGCCACTGAGTCAGTACAGGTTTACGGATGTAAGGGATGCCCAGAGTCAAATAGGAAATGCATGTGATGCATACCAGCGACAGACACCATGATGCACCCATGTCCTGATAGCCAGCGCCACTATGGTGTGCATGTAGCACATGTCACTCCCCTGCAGGATCACCAATCAGTAGACACATGCCATGGCGGAGGCATGACTGCAAAGTCATACATCACTGTCTCAGTGATGTATGACTTTGCAGCCAGACAACAACACTCTGCACTGTGTCACAATAGTAGGTCATGGGGAATGCAAGTCCTGGAGCTGCACAAGTGCACATGTACATCCCCCCACAACACATCCTCTTAACCCTCATCTGTCCAGGTCATACCTATTGGACATATGGGAGACCTGTGACACTACCCTCTGAACCTGAGCCCCTCACACTCTGCTGTGCATGGGGAACAGCTGCCTGAACTTCACATTTACATGCCCCAGTCTGCATGGGCAGCTGATCAGACACCTATGTGTCACACAAGTATCGTCTCCTATGGTCACATCTCCAGTGGCATGCTGAGCCCCTACCAAGAAACTCCACAGCAGTCCTGGCGACTAATCCACAGCACACTGACACAGAGGCAGACACCTGAGGGGTCAAATCACTGTGCACAATGTGTCCTCTGATACACGGGAGTGGGAGTACAGAGTGTATTGTATGGCCTGGAGTAGGCATGACTGTCCAGCCCCACATGAATGAGGGATGAGCCCTGGACTGTAGGCAGCTGGCTAAGTATGTGTGACACACGTCATATACATACTCCTGGGGCCCAAACATTGTTCCCACCCGCAGCATGGGTGTGTGCCAGGTACCCCAGCCACATGTGGTGGATCAGCTCAGCAATTGGACCACAGATCAAAGTAACACGCTGAATACATGTCAGAATACAGGCATTGTGTAAGCAATGGACCCACCCATGATGCCCACCACAGAGTCAGGGAAACAGATGCTGTCTCCCACCTTGAGTCAAGCAAACTGCAAGGACACAGTCCTAAGTGACAGAATTCCCTGCATGTAAGGGCCACACCTGGGTATCAGATGAGGAGTGGGCAGTGCACAATAGAGGGACATGGCTCCTGGACAACATGACTGCTGTACTGTGGCAGTTCAACCTGGCCCGAGGAGGGCACATAGCATGTTAGACAGAGTACACAGTGCAGTCTTTGACTCACCCCTCCTTGCTGCTCTCTGGCCTTCAGCTGCCCATCCAGGTCTGGAAAGACCACCGCCAGGATCCTGAGCATGTGGGGGTCAGGGTCCGTGTTCCGCCCCTCCTGCGAGGAGGCGACAGCTTCAGCTGGACCCGTGCAATCCTCCGGGTCCAGCCCCGAAGGTCCTGCCACCTCTTTTGGCAGTTGCGGATCCGGCGCTTGTAGACCCCCACGGACCGGACAGCCCGGACGATGTCCTTCCAGATCTCATGCTTCCGATGGGCAGAAGCCTGTCAGGATGACAAAGTGATAAGGCCATTACTACACATGCAACATATCCGTGCATGACACAGTTGCATATACATGTCGCAATCACAGGGGCACATGGTGTACCCAGGCAGTGCACGGCTGCCCATGGACAGTTTTCCAGAAGTCACTACATGGTATCATTGCATGGGGAGTAAAACCCTGTTCAGAAGCACTGTCACTGCACCATACCTGTCCAGTGCAAGTCACTACACACTATGGGGGTGACAACTACTCAGTGAGCCTGCTAGCCAGTGGTGTGCTGACTCTCAGCCTTGCTAGTCAGACAAAATGCACATTCAGAAAGGCAGTGCACAGAACACTCACCTGTTCCCCTGGTGTCCCATACAGCTTGCTGTACTGTGGAAGTAGGCTGTCCAGCAGGGCCTGGTTCTCTTCAAGGCTGAAGGCTGGGGCTCTCTCCACAGTACGTGCCATTGCAGGGTCCAGAGGGGCAGAGACAGCAGCAGTGCAGTGGCAGATGTCGTCCTGGAGCATGTAGTGCAGGCAAGTGGGCTCTCAGGGGAACATGCAGCAATATATATGTGCTGGAGAGGCAGATACTGTCCCTTGTGTCCAAAGTGATAGGTCCAAGTCGTTTGCATCTTCTGAATCTGGCCAATCCATGGAATAGCAGCACCAAAACACGCCCACAGCATCCTTCAAAATTTCAACTTCATGACATACATGATTTTGCAACATTGTTGTGGGTGACCAACTGATTTTCCAGCAACCGACTCGTTCGAATATTCGAAAACGCGTCCGTTGCCAGGCAAGCCCATTGTCAATGGGTGCGCACCGATCGGTCCATTGAGGTACAACGCGCACAGGGGTACAACGCGTACCCGCACACATTGAATGCAATGGGCCGGCCGGAGGCACCGATCGGTCCATTGCAGTACAACGCGCACAGGGGTACAACGCGTACCCGCACACATTGAATGCAATGGGCCGGCCGGAGGCACCGATCGGTCCATTGCAGTACAACGCGCACAGGGGTACAACGCGTACCCGCACACATTGAAAGCAATGGGCCGGCCGGAGGCACCGATCGGTCCATTGCTGTTCAACGCATCACTGTACATGTGACTGGCATATGTCAGCATGCCTGTCTCAGATGGACATATGCCAGCCACAGATAGCTCCCAGGGAGTGAGGGGCACACCTACATCACGACAGCCTGTCCAAACCTTATCATAAGGCATGTAAGGCTGCATTTCCTATTGTGTGTATGTTGGTGTACATGTTGTCCTGTGGGTGTCACCTGTGGGCAGCCACCCCCAGGCTGTGCACGTGTTAATGGGGACAGGATCCTGGGTGTTACGTGTACGTGACCACTGTGATGTGCAACTGTTCATATCTGTGCATGTGCCATGGTCACATTTCACAGTGGTGTTTGTGTATGTCATGTCACATACCCCGTGAGTCCCATGTGGGACGGTATGTTTGAGCCAGGGTGTCCCAGTGGCACAATAGTGATGGCCCTCCACAGTCTTTGTGCATGTAGTGTTTACAATGTCTCTGATTTCATGTGCACAATGGGAGACAGTCTCCACATCCACGTTGTGTGTGCATGGACTCTGATGTTGTGCGTGTGTGTCACAGACGTCCATGGCTCTCCTGCCATGGCAAGTGTGGCCACTACCTGTGGGGGTCATGTTTGTTTTGTTGTGGTGTACACATGATACTCCAGGTGATGCCAGTGTCCATGTGGCATTACAGGGTCCCTGGGAATGTGCCTGTCGTTGAGCTGTGGTGCCTGGGGCACATCTGTCCTCACATGTCACTGGGGGGTGACTGTGACACAGCATCATGATATCCAATGGGCCAACCTGGGACAAATTGATGCCACCTGTAGGACCGTGTTGACAGATGTTGGCCATGTATGTACCATACATGTCGTTCCGGTACTGCACACTTCATGTAGTTGTGCCTCATGATGATGTATGTTGGGATCTTGAGTGTGTTCAATGCCGCATATGTGGGGTGACTGACGATCTTGCTTACTTCTCCTCTGCACTGCAGGGCTCCTGCTGTCCATCGGCCATTCCCAGACCTGGCAACGATGGTGGAACGGGACAGCATCCGACGGTACCGCTTCACCAGGCAGCTGATTGAGGATTTGGCAGTGCAGTTGTCCCCACATTTGCAGCCTGGCCGGCCGTATCCTACAGCGCTGACCCCCAAGGTGAAGGTGATGGCAGCCCTACACTTCTTTGCCACCGGTACCTTCCAACATACTGTGGCGTCTGCTGGTGGGATGTCACAGACCATGTTCAGCCGTGTGCTCCGCGATTTCTTGGCGGCAATGTTGCTCTTCCTGAACCGGTACATCTATTTCCCTAGACTGCGACGACTCACTGACGTGAAGAGTGACTTTTATGCCCTGGGGAGGATGCCGCATGTCATTGGCTCCATTGATGGGACACATGTGGCTTTGGTACCACCACAGGCCCAGGAGCAGGCCTACAGGAACCGCAAGCACTACCACTCGGTCAATGCACTGGTGGTGTGTCTTGCAGACATGACCATCACACACGTGTGTGCCCGTTTCCCTGGTTCAGCACACGATGCCTTTGTGATGAGGAGTAGTCGCATCCCCAGGTTGATGGCACAGATGCAGAACCAGCGTGCCTGGCTTGTCGGTGTGTACTGACTTTGTGCCATTGTGTGTGATCTGATCTGTAGTATTCCGCCCACTTTTCCAAGTCAGCTGATGTGCACTTGTCTGTCCGTAGGTGACTCGGGATACCCCAACATACCGTGGTTGCTGACACCCCTCAGGAACCCTGTGACACCTGCCCAGATGCGCTACAATGAGGCACATGGTCGGACCAGGAGAGTGATTGAGCGGACCTTTGGTCTCCTGAAGAGCCGCTTCCGCTGCCTGGACAAGACCGGAGGGTCCCTCCCATATGCCCCTGCGAAAGTGTGCAAGATTATCATCGTCTGCTGCATGCTCCACAACCTGGCAGTGCGGAAGGAGTTGCCTCTCATCCAGGATGACGATGACCAACATCCGCCACCTGTGGAGGATCCTGGCCTGGACCACGATGCCAGTGACGATGATGATGATGATGGTGATGGTGATGTCCGCACACAGCTCATCACCAACTTCTTTAGCTGAATGTGAGTATCCTGAGGTGTCATGTCAATGATGTGAGTTGGCATGATGTGTGGGTGGTGCTCTGGTGCTGTTGGAGTGTGTCCATGGGCTACTTGACTGGATGTGTGTTGCGATGTGTGCTTACAGGTGGGCTGTACTCCCCAACAGTGTTCACATGCTAACTTGGTTCTGGGTGGGTATCTTGTAACATGTATTGTGCATGAGTTTTGCTGTTCTGTCCTGTACTCCATTGCTTTTGACTGTGTGTCATTTCTGTCCTTCACAGGGTACTTTCAGATTCGTTTGGTCAACTGTGTCCACCGACGACGTGATTGCACATCCAGGCTGGTAGCTGTTGTGTCCCTACAGGTGATGTGCGCCACACCCATGGACTTCCTTCTGTCTACAGTTGTTGACTGTGTGCCCGCTACCAGGTGGGGTTACCTTGCATCTGTAGTGGTTACGGCATGTTGCTACTGTGTAATAAACCTGTGCTTCACTTAGTGATGTGCGTTGTCTGTGGTCACACATTTGACTGCCATTTGCTTACTGCACCTGTGGGCTACTTGACTACAACTGGGAATGGGTGTGGTGTCTGTGCATTGCACCGTCTTCCCTGGCAACATCAGTGTAGGCAATGAGTCAGATGGCCTAGGTGTGTATGTGTTGTGTAGCCCTGGTGGTGTGTCTCCCTCATATGTGTCACGTTGCCTGTACTCACATGCCTGTGTTGTCCTTGCTGTTGCAGTTCGCATACACAGTGTAATTTTGTTGTTCATCATCCCCATAACAGCACCCACGTTGGAATCACGACAGAGGCAAGTATGGTGTATTATTGTGTTTATTGTGATACATCTGTGATAATAGTGCATAGGATGGATTGTGCTGTACATGAATCTTGCAATCCCAAGTTCCTAGATGAATAGAAAGTCCAGGTAGACAGGATCCCCAGTATCGGGGCCACAGTTGTCTGACACATTGTTCCAACTTGTACTCCCCATGCAATGTGTGGGAGTAGTGTTGCCATCAACAGGGTGAACAGTCTGTGCACAAAGGCGAAAATCCAGAACAGGTTCAGGCTTCCTGGGAGTTGCGCTTGGCCATCAGCCTCTCACTTTCCCCTCCTCGGACGACCCCTCTTCTTGGGGGGGGCCCTCAAGTGCAGGCTGCTGCGGTGCAGGGGACTCTCCGCCAGAGTCCTCCTCCCTCCCTGTGGCAGTTGCAGTTTGTTCGGTACCAGATGTTGTTGGCACACAGGGAGGTGTGGACTGGTTGCTGTTCATCTGGCGGAGGCATTGTAAAATGTCCCTGTGCACCGCCGTCATCTCATGTAGTACATCCCACTTGGACTCCACGCGGGTCATGTGGGAGTCCACACGTGACATGTGGGAGTCCACACGTGACATGTGTGACTCCACATGGGACATGTGGGAGTCCAAGCGGGCATGATGGGCAGCCTGCTGCTGTTTGATGTCTCTGAGGAGCCCCACTACCTGGCTGAGCTCTCCGGTGCTGGACTGGTACGCATCAGCTATGCGTACCAGTTGTGGGTCTTCATGCACACCAGCAACGTCTGCAAGCAGCGACCTCTGTCTCCCACCCCTCCCACCACCCCTGCTGACATGTGCAGTGTGTGCAGTTGCACGCACAGATAACCCTGGTCCACCTTGGGGGTTGGTGGTGGTGGTGGTGTCCATGGCCCCAGGTTGGTCCAGGGTCACTGCGCTGGTGTTGTTCCTTATTCTGTCCATGTCGGCAGGGATGGTATTCGTGGTGACAGTCGTTGGAGGGGTGGGTGCAGGGGGTGCAGCTGGTGGACCTGCTGGTGCTGCAGCTGGTGGTCCTGCTGGTGCAGCATGTTGACTTGCACCGGATGTGCCAGGTTGTTCTTCATCGTCCGAGGAGGACAGAGGCTGTACGACGCCAGTGAGCTCGGCATCCTCTTGAGCCTGGGACTGGGACTCCTCAGCGTCTGCTGCTGTGTCCCTATCATCACCTGTTTTTGGGAGACACAAACAATGTATGTCATGTTTCTGCAGGCATCAGTGGTTGACACACCTGACAGTTGTGACTGTGCCTCGGGGTGCGGGCCTGTACATTGTATTGTCCTAAGTCGTCACAGTCAGGGGTTGATATTGGTGTGGCACATTGTCCTGCATTATTTGGGCATTTCTATGTATTCTCTGGGGTGTGAACATGGTCTGCATTGATTGTGTTTGGTTGACAGCCAGACCTCCTTCCCACCCACCCACCCACCCAGTCAGTTATCCCACCATGGAACGTGCTTGCATTGCAGGGAGTGTAAGTTGTCTCTCAGGATGTCAGTCAGTGGTGTCCTGCTGTTTGTTGGTGCACAGTTGGCAGCAGGGCCTTGTGCTCCCCACAGCAGTAGCCAGTGTCAGCCATCTTGTGAGTCCTTCTCCACTCCCTGTGATGTGAGCATGGTTCAGGGTGGTGTTGATGGGACAGTTGTGGGGGTGAGCTATGTCTGTGACTGTGACTCCCATCATGCTATTGCCTCCACCCCACTTCCCAGCATTCCCATACTTACTTGCTTTTGTGGGGAGTTCAGTGTGTGTGGGTGTGAGGGCAATGGCAAGATGGCTGACAGTGGTGTCCTGCTGTTGGTTGGTGTGCAGTTCCCAGCATGCCCTTGTGCTCCCCACAGCAGTAGCCAGTGTCAGCCATCTTGTGTGTCCTTCTCCACTCCCTGTGATGTGAGCATGGTTCAGGGTGGTGTTGATGGGCCAGTTGTGAGGCTGAGCAATGTCTGTGACTACCACTCCCATCATGCTATTGCCTCCACCCCCTTCCCAGCATGCCCATGCTTCCTTCCTTTTGACTCTGCTTCCCTGTGGGGTGGGCTGGCTGTGCTGACAGGATGGCTGGGAGTGTTGTCCTGGCAGTTGTTTGGCTAAGAGTCCCAAGAGTGTCCCTGTGCTTCACACAACATAACCCAGGGTGGTGGTGCTTTGTGGGATCTTGTGTTAGGATGGAGGGCATTGCATTCTACCAGGTGGGTACTGTGGAGTTTGTGTTGGGGGGGTGTGAGGGGAGGTGCTGGTGACTATGGTCAGTGCTGCAAGTACCCCTTCCCACCCAGCCAGCCAGATATCCCACCATGGAACGTGCTTGCATTGCAGGGAGTGTAAGTTGTCTCTCAGGATGTCAGTCAGTGGTGTCCTGCTGTTAGTTGGTGCACAGTTGGCAGCAGGGCCTTGTGCTCCCCACAGCAGTAGCCAGTGTCAGCCATCTTGTGAGTCCTTCTCCACTCCCTGTGATGTGAGCATGGTTCAGGGTGGTGTTGATGGGCCAGTTGTGAGGCAGAGCAATGTCTGTGACTACGACTCCCATCATGCTATTGCCTCCACCCCCTTCCCAGCATGCCCATGCTTCCTTCCTTTTGACTCTGCTTCCCTGTGGGGTGGGCTGGCTGTGCTGACAGGATGGCTGGGAGTGTTGTCCTGGCAGTTGTTTGGCTAAGAGTCCCAAGAGTGTCCCTGTGCTTCACACAACATAACCCAGGGTGGTGGTGCTTTGTGGGATCTTGTGTTAGGATGGAGGGCATTGCATTCTACCAGGTGGGTACTGTGGAGTTTGTGTTGGGGGGGGTGTGAGGGGAGGTGCTGGTGACTATGGTCAGTGCTGCAAGTACCCCTTCCCACCCAGCCAGCCAGATATCCCACCATGGAACGCGCTTGCATTGCAGGGAGTGTAAGTTGTCTCTCAGGATGTCAGTCAGTGGTGTCCTGCTGTTAGTTGGTGCACAGTTGGCAGCAGGGCCTTGTGCTCCCCACAGCAGTAGCCAGTGTCAGCCATCTTGTGAGTCCTTCTCCACTCCCTGTGATGTGAGCATGGTTCAGGGTGGTGTTGATGGGCCAGTTGTGAGGCAGAGCAATGTCTGTGACTACGACTCCCATCATGCTATTGCCTCCACCCCCCTTCCCAGCATGCCCATGCTTCCTTCCTTTTGACTCTGCTTCCCTGTGGGGTGGGCTGGCTGTGCTGACAGGATGGCTGGGAGTGTTGTCCTGGCAGTTGTTTGGCTAAGAGTCCCAAGAGTGTCCCTGTGCTTCACACAACATAACCCAGGGTGGTGGTGCTTTGTGGGATCTTGTGTTAGGATGGAGGGCATTGCATTCTACCAGGTGGGTACTGTGGAGTTTGTGTTGGGGGGGGTGTGAGGGGAGGTGCTGGTGACTATGGTCAGTGCTGCAAGTACCCCTTCCCACCCAGCCAGCCAGATATCCCACCATGGAACGTGCTTGCATTGCAGGGAGTGTAAGTTGTCTCTCAGGATGTCAGTCAGTGGTGTCCTGCTGTTAGTTGGTGCACAGTTGGCAGCAGGGCCTTGTGCTCCCCACAGCAGTAGCCAGTGTCAGCCATCTTGTGAGTCCTTCTCCACTCCCTGTGATGTGAGCATGGTTCAGGGTGGTGTTGATGGGCCAGTTGTGAGGCAGAGCAATGTCTGTGACTACGACTCCCATCATGCTATTGCCTCCACCCCCTTCCCAGCATGCCCATGCTTCCTTCCTTTTGACTCTGCTTCCCTGTGGGGTGGGCTGGCTGTGCTGACAGGATGGCTGGGAGTGTTGTCCTGGCAGTTGTTTGGCTAAGAGTCCCAAGAGTGTCCCTGTGCTTCACACAACATAACCCAGGGTGGTGGTGCTTTGTGGGATCTTGTGTTAGGATGGAGGGCATTGCATTCTACCAGGTGGGTACTGTGGAGTTTGTGTTGGGGGGGTGTGAGGGGAGGTGCTGGTGACTATGGTCAGTGCTGCAAGTACCCCTTCCCACCCAGCCAGCCAGATATCCCACCATGGAACGTGCTTGCATTGCAGGGAGTGTAAGTTGTCTCTCAGGATGTCAGTCAGTGGTGTCCTGCTGTTAGTTGGTGCACAGTTGGCAGCAGGGCCTTGTGCTCCCCACAGCAGTAGCCAGTGTCAGCCATCTTGTGAGTCCTTCTCCACTCCCTGTGATGTGAGCATGGTTCAGGGTGGTGTTGATGGGCCAGTTGTGAGGCAGAGCAATGTCTGTGACTACGACTCCCATCATGCTATTGCCTCCACCCCCTTCCCAGCATGCCCATGCTTCCTTCCTTTTGACTCTGCTTCCCTGTGGGGTGGGCTGGCTGTGCTGACAGGATGGCTGGGAGTGTTGTCCTGGCAGTTGTTTGGCTAAGAGTCCCAAGAGTGTCCCTGTGCTTCACACAACATAACCCAGGGTGGTGGTGCTTTGTGGGATCTTGTGTTAGGATGGAGGGCATTGCATTCTACCAGGTGGGTACTGTGGAGTTTGTGTTGGGGGGGTGTGAGGGGAGGTGCTGGTGACTATGGTCAGTGCTGCAAGTACCCCTTCCCACCCAGCCAGCCAGATATCCCACCATGGAACGTGCTTGCATTGCAGGGAGTGTAAGTTGTCTCTCAGGATGTCAGTCAGTGGTGTCCTGCTGTTAGTTGGTGCACAGTTGGCAGCAGGGCCTTGTGCTCCCCACAGCAGTAGCCAGTGTCAGCCATCTTGTGAGTCCTTCTCCACTCCCTGTGATGTGAGCATGGTTCAGGGTGGTGTTGATGGGCCAGTTGTGAGGCAGAGCAATGTCTGTGACTACGACTCCCATCATGCTATTGCCTCCACCCCCTTCCCAGCATGCCCATGCTTCCTTCCTTTTGACTCTGCTTCCCTGTGGGGTGGGCTGGCTGTGCTGACAGGATGGCTGGGAGTGTTGTCCTGGCAGTTGTTTGGCTAAGAGTCCCAAGAGTGTCCCTGTGCTTCACACAACATTACCCAGGGTGGTGGTGCTTTGTGGGATCTTGTGTTAGGATGGAGGGCATTGCATTCTACCAGGTGGGTACTGTGGAGTTTGTGTTGGGGGGGTGTGAGGGGAGGTGCTGGTGACTATGGTCAGTGCTGCAAGTCCCCCTTCCCACCCAGCCAGCCAGATATCCCACCATGGACTGTGCTTGCATTGCAGGGAGTGGAAGTTGTCTCTCAGGATGTCAGTCAGTGGTGTCCTGCTGTTTGTTGGTGCACAGTTGCCAGCAGGGCCTTGTGCTCCTCACAGCAGTAGCCAGTGTCAGCCATCTTGTGAGTCCTTCTCCACTCCCTGTGATGTGCGCATGGTTCATGGTGGTGTTGATGGGACAGTTGTGGGGGGGGGGCAATATGTGTGACTGCGACTCCCATGATGCTATTGGCTACACTGACTTGGCCAGCATACACAGAATTCCTTCCTTTGAGTGGTCTTCACTGTGTGTTGGTGTTGTTGTGGTGGCTACATGTGTGGATGTGTGTGTTAGTTCTATTTGTGCCACTGCCTAGCTGTATTTGTGGTTGTGTTTGTACATGTGTTGGCACAGTTGGATGTGACTTTTTTGATGGCATGTGTTGTGTTTATCTGACTGACATACACATTTTGGGATGATTCTGTTCTAGTTGCTGTGTAATTGCTATGAGTGCATGGTTTGACTCTCCCTTGACAGTGATGTGTGTGTTTTGTGGCAGTATATTGTGTACATTTGTTGTGTACTCACCAGGCTCTGGGATGTCCTCTAGTCCATATATGCTCACTGGCGGTAGGATGGCCCGCACCTTCTCCTCCCAGGGCCTGAGGTATATTGGCTTGGCAGGAGGGCCACTGCCGGTGTGTTGGCTGTTGATGTAGTCTTGCTTCAGCAGTTTCCGTACCCTCCTGCGCACGTCATACCACCTGTTCTGGATGTCGGTCTTTGTGCGCCGACATGGTGATTGGGCGTTCACCCTGTTGATGATCCTCTCCCACATCTTGGTTTTCTGCGACATGGGGGTCTGTTGGACCAATGTGCCAAACAGCTGTGGCTCTACCCTGTGGATCTCGTCTACCAGGACTTCCAATTCACAATCTAGGAACTTGTGATTCTTCTTGGGGGGCATGGTGATGGGTGGTGATGGTGGGTGATGTGTGTGTTGGTGTGCAGGTGAGGGTGTGTGGGTGTGTGTTGTGCTGGGTGTATGTGAGGTAGGTATTTGTTGGTGTGCTGCTGGTGTGTGGCTTGTGTGAGGGATGAGCTGTGGGTGTGTGGTTGCTTTCTCTTGGGTGCTGGCAGTGGAATGGCATTTGCAAAGGCTCATGGTAGTGATTTGTGTCCTTTATATAGGTGGAGTTGTGGGTGTGTCTTTGTTCTCTGTCCCCACCCCCCCCAGTATTTATTGGCTTGGTAATTGCTTGTTTGGGCTTTTTTTGGTTGATTTTTCCTTTGTGCTGTTTGTGTATGTTGGAAACGTTCTTGTGACCGAGTCGGACCCTGCATTGGTCTCGTACGGTGTTTTCCGTTTCGTTCACGCTGTGTTTGTGCAGTTTTGTATGCTGCGTACGCGTCGGTCGCGGTGTATTGTGTTGCTTCGGCTCGGTTTTGTATGCGTGTCGGTCGTACGGCTTGTCCTCCGTCCGACTCGGTCGTGTTTTTCGCGCCTTGCATCGTACTTTGCGGGTTGGAGTTGGCGGGTACGATTCGGTCGGATTTGTTCCGGGTGCGTGTCGGTCGGTTGGATTCGCGTGTTTTTCCGGCCGGATTGCTATTTTCCGAGCGGCTCGGTCGGTCGGCTTGGTTTCCTGACGTGTCGGTCGGATTTATCGCGGCTTGCATCGTACTTGGCGTGTCGGGCGCCACTGGTACGTGTCGGTCGGTATTTTTTCCGGCTCCGAGTCGGTCGGTGCTTTTTCCGGCCCGAATCGGAATCGACCTCTAAGTGTTGCGGCAGAAGCGTGGTAAACTCTTTATTATACGCTTACTCTCCTTACTACTCTAACCGTACTGGACCTTTTACGATTAGACAATCTGCAGCATTTCCATTCACCACAGAGGCAATGATCCTCTGATGAATCTTTTTCCGTCGAGGAGGGGTGGAAATTAGGGTAGCCAAATCACCACGTTAGCTGTCCAATGAGGACCAATAATTGGCAACCAACTCACAAATATGAGTTCAGATTTAGGTACACCACTCTTAAAACTATGCTGTAGAAATAAAGAATAGCAACAGGAAAGACCCAACCTCTTGAAGAAGTTAAGTATGGCAAGAATTATGCAGACTGGAAGATCTGCAATAGCAACACAGAGTGAAAGAAGTAATACTTGATGTTCTGACAGAGCTCGCTGATTCTCCCTACAACACATTTAACACATTTGTAAAATAGCACAGTTTGAATGTAAGAACCAGCAAGACTAAACAGTAGACTCAGACAGATATTAGATTAATTGGGTTATTGTATTAAAGATCCCAAATTTATAGCCATTAGCAGTCTTTTGAGAATTTCAGTTAAGAATATCACAGCTTGCATTAAAGCTTCAAACATTTAGGCAAGGCTTTGTCGGACGGTTATTTATCAGAATCAGTTTACAGAGTTAGAGTAGCACTACCATTAATTCAGAAGGATTGATCGTTGTCTAACAGCTCAAAATCCTACACAGAAGGGGAAAGGGTTCAAGCTTAAAGTTCATTAAGGGCGAGTCCATTAGCATAAACAAGGAGATAAAAGGAAATAAAAAATGAAAATGATTCGGCAAAGAGGATTTCAGTCCATCAGCTACCAACTGTAGCATCAGTAAAGCTGTCCAAAGTAAGGGAAAAGTTCTTAGTAATCCTCAAAATCTATCAGCATAGCAATCAGGTCTCAAGTATGAAAAAATCAGAATGGCGTCTACAATGCCCCTCCTTTGGGGCTTCTTTTTTTTATGAAGTCTCTAACAGTGTACTGGGGATGTAGCATCACACCACCTCCAGAAGACTATTGTATGCTCAAAATCACATAATGTCACCTAGCACACTTGCAACAGTGAGATGCTTCACCATGCTGATCATGAGAAACAAAAGATTTGAGAGTCCACATAGGTCTAATATTGGTAAAAAAGAATGACCAAGTATCCATCTATAGTTACAGCTGAAATCCTGTTCCCATAGGAATATTTCTCTGTGAACATTGAAGAAACATTTTGGAATGCCGGGGTTTATACAAGTACAGAATAAATTAAGCAACATTTCATTAGTGGTAAATGGTCCATTGTATTAGGTCAGTGGAAAGGTCAGGATTAGAGAAAAAACATGTTCAAAAAAGACTTTAAGTGAGCATCACATGTTAAAGTTGGTGGTTTGATCACTGTGATTAGATGTACTTGTCTTATTTGTGATATGCATCAAATAAGTTTTGGTGTTTCTGGTTGATTTGGTAATCTGATTTCATCGAAATTCATGATTTTGAGATCTTGCTGTTGAAATTGTCTGCACTAAAGGTAGTGTGCTTTGCGAGGCACCGCATTCACACAGATTGGAATTTCTTTTTAACAAGTTTCCTTTCTAGGATATGTATGTCTAATTTGGTTAATGGTATTTACTCTTCAATGCACAGGAGTAAGTATATTGGTCAGAGGTGGATTTCCGTTAAACAAAAGTCTGCTTGAGTGTGAATTGAGTTGGACAAGTGTAGTAGAGGTACTAGTCCCGTTTCTATTGTTTGTGAGTTTGCGAGCTTCTTTGCATTCTAACTTGCGGATTCTCTCCTATTTAAGTTAAGCATAGAAGAATTATTTTTGTTTATTTGTGTGTGATTCATTGAGAAAAGTTTGTGTAATTGTGTAATTTCCGTTCACGAAGAAACCGTACTATGGTTGGTTAACCGACTGAGGAGCCGCACTGGGATTAGTGAGAAGTCACCACAGAGTTGCGCTGTCAATGGTCGGTTGCTGTGATTGATTGACCTTTGGCACAGCTGCACTAGTATTTGTTGTTGTTCGCTTGTTTGTTTTGTACAGTTTTTGGATTATTTTGAGAAAGAATAATGCGTGCTGTGTTGAAAAAGTCTAAAGCGCCTAGCGTACCTGCTAAGGAGAGATAGCAAAAACCTACAGAGGATTCCTCTGTCTATGAAATGTTGATGAAATTTGGGCTTTATACATGTACCTGGATTTCCAGTTGCCATGGATATACCTCTGGTGATGAGAACTAGCAATATTTTTTAGAGGGTACTTTTAACATCAGAAAGCTAATTTTCTTGAGACAATGAACGACATAAAGCCACAAACTAGACCTTCACAGTTTGAGGCATCGAATCGATGGAATCAAATGGCCATGGAGAAGGAGAGAAAAAAGATGAAAAAGCAAGTGAAGGGTTCATTTAAACAATGGATACAGAGTAAATGGGACAATCAGAAGAAATGCTGGAGAGAGGATATGATGGAGGGAGTAGGAGTTTTTTCTGCAGTAGTTGAAGAAATGGCAGACAAAAAGAGAGGTGAGGAGGGAGACAAAGAGAAGAAAAGTAAGAACAGGATTCAGATGTGAAGGATAACTTTTTAAATGATCTTTTGAATTCCAGGCCTCCTCCATATATGAATGAGATGCAGATAGAGGGCCAGGTCCCTACATTAACTGATATGGATGCAGCATGAGAGGGTACGATTGTACAGTCACTGGAATTGACAGGACTTAAAGTAGTGGGTGCATCAGTGAGTGCCCCCATCAATATATTGATAATTTTGTTGAGTACTAGCAGAGATGCTAGTGCTGTCTCTTCAGTTTCTATGACATGTTTGTTACTGTTCCCTCTGAAACTCCTAATGAAAGGGAAATTAATATTGGATGTTTAAAAATTGAATTTGGAGAAATTTTACAGGGGGGCAGATGATTTAAACAGACTGATGTCCTACAATGCAGATGTAATGAGCTATTTGATCATGGAAGCAGCAAGTTGTGGGAATGAAGCGCATGATCAGCTTGAGGAATTAGCTGATGAGGAAGTTGACATTAGTAGAATGAAGAGTGTACGAAGAAATTATAAAATGGATTTGGCTACAGAGGAGACACAAGAACTGGATTTAGTGACTCAGCGAGCTCACATTAAAGATTTAGTTTAGAAAATGAAAGACTGGCGAGATCTGAAGAAGTACTGAGAAAGGTAGAAAAAGAGTTACTACCAAAAAGAAAGCTATAAATACAGAAAACTAAAGGGTCTGTTAGTGATTCATCATTAGAAGTGATTTCAGAATACCCTTTGAGAGAAGTACATTGAGGGAATTATGTGCATGTGCCTTGGAGTAGAGGTGATCCTCATGCATTCACGACAAATTTTCTAAAGTTGCGAGTGGAATCTGAAAGGTGGTAAAAGGAATTTCATCTATCAACAACAATTTCGGAATGCTTTGGACTGATTTGAGCATATTATTTGAGATAGGTGTTCTGAGTGATTTGTGGAATGAGTGTAAGGTTGTTTTTGCTTGGCCGACTGAGGAACTAGTTAGAACTGCACATGATAACGCTCCTGCTGGCATAGTTGCTGGCAAACATAGAGCAGTGGTAATACATTTGAAAAAGAATGTGCCAGATAAGGAAGGGAATTTAGCAAAGATTTTGAGAGCTACACAAGATCCAAATGAGTCAATGAATGCTTATTATGAGAGGCTAATGCAGATAGTTCGGTGTTACATGACATCCCTTCACAACACACATTAAGCTTCTATGGAGGGCAGGGGATCTGCATATGATGATGTCCAAAACAAAACATGCATCTGATATTTATATTATTTCCTCCTCTGCATCTGAGGATGATTCAGCTGAAATGTAATTTCTATCTTTTTATTCAGTTTTGTCTTGGGGGGTGACCCGTTGCTTTAATTGTTTTTTCACTTTTGGATATAGATTTCTGTCATTGGCAAATCTGTCGTTTCTCCAAATGATTTTCTCCTCATCGTGAATGTGTACGATGTGTCATGTTAATATGTTCCTTGAAACTGCAAAATAAAATTGTTAAAAGAAAGAAAAAAGAAACACAGCGGAGTTGAAGATCCCAAGAAAGAAGGTGTTAGTGGTTTCATTTTGGCATTTGTTATGGGTTTGTGTCCCAAACATAGCTCATCTACTGAGCAGAGTACGATGTGCTGGCAGACTAAGGGTATCGATGATATCCTGAAGTATACAAAGAATCTACTGATTGCCCAGACAAAGCAGATTCAAAGAAGTGGTAAAAATCATATGATGAGTTCTGATTTTGATTTTGTACCGTCGACAATTCTGAAATGAATGGAGTGAATCCCATTCAAGCTGCGAGAATAGGAAATGAGATGATACAAATGCAAGGTCGTGGAAGAGGAGCTGTGAATAATTCTGGAATTAATGCAAATGTTAATTTGCCTAAGAGAAGCGCCGCTTGTCATTTCCGTGGTAAAATTGGCCATTAGAAGCAACAGTGTAACAGAATCCAGACTGAATTCTGAGTGATTTTGCTCCCTGACAAAGCAAAATGCAAATCAAATGCAGACACAGTGACTCCAGCCCAACCAGCTTCTGTGCAAAATGTGCAACATCAAGGCAGTTCCGTATGAACATGTCTGTAGCTCCAGTTAGTATAAGCACATGTGGTCCTGTTGGAATTATTTAAAAAACATTTTCATATTTATGGGGAGAGCATTAATTCTACATGATACATAAAATGTTCCTGCAGTGTGGAAGTTTTCTTTTCTAAAGCATTGATGATCCGACGCCCTGGTTCAATCTGTGTAACTCATTGCATCTACTGGGGTCAGACCCCCTTGGACTACCAATGTCTGGTTGGGAGACAGTTTATGTTAGAGCCCTGCTGATAATAGAATGTTGGTCAATTGACTAAAGCAAAGTTGTTGTTCGCAGAAATTAGTAAATCTTTATTGAAAAATTGTTGCTGCTTTTAGCATTATCACTTCTTCCACACTGCACAAGCACTTTATGCATCACTGTCACACCAGCACATCCTGATTCCAAGAAGTATTGTTGCAAAATGTCTTTGTTATATCAATAACAGTATTGTTTGAATGAATTGGACAATATAAACATTGAGCTTGGTGGTCTTTATTCAATGTATTCGATATGGAAAAATACATAGATAAGATGAATGCTCTCCCCATAAGTATGTAAATGTTTTTTTAAATACGTCCGACAGAACTACATGTGCTTATATTGATTGTTTACCCAGGTTCTGAGTAACACAGGGTGCCCTATCAGCTGTTACATGTGTATCTCCAGTGATGCAGAAAAACATGTGAAATAAAAGTCCCTGTGATCCAGGGTTATAGCAAAATGCATTGATTTTAAATAAATATTTTCCAGAATTTTCCCCAGAGACCAAATTCCAATGACAGTGCCTGAGGCGAGGAGGAGGATTGCATGCTTGGTGCAGTCCTGGAGGTAGACCAGAGCAGCCGATATACAAATGGTGAGGTGAATGACCACACTGTGTCATGTCCTATAGACACAGGTGCTACCTGTTCCATGGTTTGGTGGAGGTCCCAACTCTATCTCTATCAGGAAGAGAAGTCCGAGTTGTCGGCATTAGCAATAAACAGATTGTTAATCTGATTTCAGCAGATGTTCTATTTAAAATAGGATAAATTGAAAACAATCATCAGTTCATATTGTGTGATTTGAGTCCTGTTAATTTAGCTGTGTAGAGACTTGCTTTGCAAGATATGGACTGTTATTTATTGCACACTGAATAGTGTTGCAATAAAATAGTGTTCCACCGGACTGCCTGATCCTAAAATGGCGCCCGGGGTGCTGAAAAGATAAACCCCCGCGTGTCTACAATCCACAAAACCCACTCTCCCGAGTGTCTCTCCACAGTTCCTCCGCCCAGCCTGCAATCATTGGATAGCAACATCTACTCTCCAGGCCGACGCAAGATAAATGGGGCTCGTCATCGGACTGCCTAACCCCAAAATGGCGCCCGTGGTGCTAAAAGAGCCCTTAGGCACCTTTTAAAGACACATTTCTAATCAGTCCACCGCCAGCAGACTCCTTGCCCCGAGTTAGCAGCAGTGTTCAAAATTGGGGCTGAATGATCAGCATAGAGTAGATTGTGATGGTATAAAACGGAGGGTTACATATAGGGAGATTATCATAAATGTCCCAGAGAAAAATTATTGGAGCGATTGCACGACATACAGAGGTTTTGCCATAATTCAACATAATAACACTAAAGGATGTGTTGGGCTGCAATTCAGGGATTCATTGAAATTAGATTTCGCGACACCGACGCATGACTTTAAAATGCCCGAGGCTGACTAACTCACTCCTCCAGCTTCTGCCTAACTAGTAGCTCTGACCCTACACCGCCCTCATGCAGGAGACCCATGGCCCCAAAAAAAGGCGCACCGCCTCCCCTTAACCCCCCTCTATTTAGAATATACACCAGTCCTTTCCCCACCGTAACACATCATCCTTCACCCATACTTATCCACACTAGCTCCAGTGCTCTAAACTCCAATCCCGGCAACCCCCAACCCTCATCTATCGGAATAACAACGGATCCTCCCACACCGACACAGACCCCACAAGCTCCCATGATTTATCCTACAGCCCGTCAATACTTCAGATGCCGGTCCTTAACGCACTACCTGGTCCACAGGAGACGGTTTCTGCCCCCACACTTCCTTAGGAAGACTATTAGGATAAACACTGTTCCCTAGCCAAACAAACCACTTTGAAACACTCCCACATACAGTATTTGGAATGCCCCGGATGCTGGTCCCCTAGGAGACACCTATTGCGGAAACTCAGTTTAGCCACCCCCCTTTTCCAACTCAGACAAAATGATACCAGTCACTCCAACCTCACCGTACCCTGACACACATAACCACCTAATACCACACAGCCTGAACTCCTTCTCCATCACCTTCCCCCCCAACCTCTCCTTTAAATCCAAAAAGAATTTCAAACATAGACTGATTAGACAACACCCACAAACTCTATTCGCAGACATTTACCACTGCTCCGCCAAAGGGCAGCAGAAAATAGACCTCATTTTCCATACAGAAAGACTGGAAAAATGGAACACCACTCTTAGAGCACATCTCCACGTAATCAAAACAACCACCACCCCCCACAGCTGTCAATTGACAACCACAATCCCCAACCGTCTCATGCAGAGTGACCACACCTCGGTGACCCTATACCCCAACGGCACAGTATTGATCCAATCCACCAACGACAACCTAGATTCATTTGACTCACTCTTGCCCTCGATACGCAATGCCCCCTCTCTCACACGGCACTCCAGCCTGAATAACTTCCCTCCCCAGGACGGACTGACCAGCTGGATTCCTCCTAAATCCAATCCCGCTCCCGGTACCTACTGCACTAACCCCCCCCCCCTGAACACCGCTCCCCCCACTCCGTCCCCCCACACTGACCACGTGCTCTCCACACCCCCCTTAACAATAGGGATGGCTCTAGCGAGGCTCCCCAACCCCCCGTAGCCAGAAACCCTCCCCCCCTCGCCTCACTCTGCCTCCTTCAACAAACAACCAGCGCCATTAACCCGCAATCTAAGCCGCCCAGCTCCCTCTCGCTTCCCACACGCAAGCTGAGGCCGCCAATCGATCGTAAACCCTCTCACCCCTTACCCTTGACTACCTCAAGAGACAACACTGACAACGGGAACAACAAAACCCACTTCATCAACGACAAGCTCCCGTCGTATCGAGACATCCCTCCCCAAACCACCCCCATCCACCCTACAGGGGAAATGGCGCGACGTCTCGCCTTGCTAGAAAGCCAACTAAATAAGGTATTACTAGGCCTCAAAGAAATCACAATGAACCTCTCCTCACTCCGTGGACCCAACCAACACTCGCTCCCGACCCCCACCACATACAATAATAAACGCCCAAGGCCCCCAAGGCTCCAGGGCCCTGGTGGAACACTACCCTCTCCTTGACCCGGCACAAAGACCCAGAAGAACAAGTGATGCAATGTCTTCAAGTGAAGCCTCAGACCTTGCCTCCTCTTACACCACTTCCACGACTACCACCCCAAATCCTCAGATCCAAGTCATCACAGGAGTTAGAAGAGACCGCGCTCCTCCCAGGTCTCCAAGACCCCCAGCATGCCTCACGATCATTACGAGGGCCTCCCCAGTGAAGTTACCCAAATACGGAGAGACCAGCACCAACTGCATGCTTATTAACTGTAGATCAGCCATCAAACACGCCACAAAGCTAGCTGAAACCATCCTGACCCATTACATTGACATCACGTTCATCACCGAAACCTGGCTTAACGAGTTCTCCTCCCCAATCATGGACATGCTCGTGCCCCCAGGCTTTGCAATCATAAACAAAGACAGAAAAATCCATCGCGGAGGGGGCATAGCAATCATACACAAGAATACCATCTCCGTGACGGAAACCGAATCCCTCAAGTACAACACTTTTGAATGTCTTACCGCCAACATCAAGACGAGGGAAAACAAAACACTATCTTGCAATCTCCTCTACCATCCACCAGGCAACAACACCCCATTTGGAGAACCCCTATCAGATCTGATATCTAACTGCGCACTCCGGGCCGCCAGTAACCTAATTCTAAGAGACCTCAACCTCCACTGGAACAAGGAAAACAACCTGCTGATTCAAAACCTGAACGAACTCCTACACAACAACAATCTCACCCAGCACTGCTCAGAGGGAACCCATATCAAAGGATCAACCCTGGATGTCATTATTGCCCAACCTGACGCAGTCACGATCGACCGCATCATGCCAGTCGACTTGTCTGACCATCATATCATCCTATTTCACATCAACCAATCGATCCTACACAAACCCCCCAATCAGGTCCACCCCCACTGGGTAAGAAATCTAAAGCAGATCCCCATGGACGTCCTGGAAGAAAAGATAAGCTCTCTCCTCCCCACCTCCTATGACGACCTATCCACTACAGAACTCACCTCTCACTACAACTCCACCATGATCAACATTTTGGACCAAATAGCACCCTTAAAACAAAAAAGAGCCAGGGCCACTCCTTCCAGATCCTGGTTTAACACAGACATAAACGCAGAAAGGAGACAACTCAGAGCAACGGAAAGACTCTGGCAGAACAATCCGTCCCCAATCCTCCTGGACCAACTTAAAGCAACAGGCAAGAAGTACAAAAACCACATCAAGCGCAAAAAAACTTCCTTCTTTCGCAATGCCCTTGAAAACACTAAAAACAGACTAAATGAGCTCTTCACCCTCATCAGGCAACAAACTTCCAAGCTCCCCGTGTCCACAACACAGCCTTCTAATGCCCTGTTTGAGAACTTTGCCAACTTCTTCAACGACAAAATCTCCAAGATTGAGCTCTCCCTGGACGTCAACCGTAACCTCGTCCATAGGAGCCCAGCCCCAGGAGTAGATAATAGCTCACCCAATCACCCTCCTAACCAATGGAAATCATTCAACCCCATCTCGGAATTAGAGATAGTCAAACTGATCTCCACCTCTAAACCCTCCTCTCACGCCTTGGACCCTATTCCTGCCCAACTGGCCAAAAAGCTAAAACTCTCCCTAGCACCGCTCTGGACCAGGATCATAAACAGCTCCCTGAGCTCCGGAGTCATTCCGGACTGCCTCAAAGTTGGCCAAGTCACACCACTACTGAAAAAACCAGGCTTGGACACCAATGATTTGAATAACTACAGACCCGTCTCCAATCTTCCTCTCCTGGCCAAAACGTTGGAAAAGTGCGTTCTCCTGCAACTGACACAACACATGGACAGCATCAACCTCCTGGACCCACACCAAGCCGGGTTTCAGAAAAGGTTGCAGCACATGGATGATCTACACAAGTCCCTCGATTCAGACCAATGCTCCCTACTCATCCTCCTGGACCTATCGGCAGCCTTCGATACGGTTGACCACCAACTACTCATTAAGGTACTCCAGGAAAGGTTAGGGGCTGAAGAGGCAGTCTTACACTGGTTCGGCTCCTTTCTCCAAAATCGCTCTCAAGGAGTCAAAATCAACAACTTCACGTCGGACCTTCACCCTGTCAGCAGAGGCGTCCCTCAAGGATCAGTCCTCTCCCCGCAATTATTCAACATATACATGGAACCCCTCACCACCATTCTCAAAAGATCCAACATTTCCTTCCACCTCTATGCGGACGACACCCAGATCTATCTCGAAACCTCCTCCATTGAAGACATCCAAAGACTCAACGACACTCTCAGAGAAGTCCAACACTGGCTCTCATCAAACCACTTGAAATTGAATCAAGACAAAACGGAAATCCTCCTCATTTCTAACAAAACGGAAAACCCCCAAGTCACAGAATGGCTAAAAGCAATTGAGGCTCTCAACGAAAATCTCTACCTGACCGACTCCGTCAAATCGCTGGGAATCACCTTGGACCCCAAACTCAGCATGGTTAAACACATCAAGAACACAGCAAAGAGGGTCTTCCTCAACCTGAAACTACTAACCAAGATAAAACCCTTCATCCCGAACAACGTCCTCAAACAAGCAACACAATCCTTGGTACTTTGCAAATTGGATTACGGAAATGCAACCCTCACAGGCACAGCAAAATCACACCTAGCTCCCCTCCGATCAACCCTGAATGCAGCTGCAAGAATGGTCACCGGAGTAAAAAAATATGACCACATCTCGCCCGCACTCAGAGAGTTGAAATGGCTCCCAGTTGAAATGCGTGCCAATTTCAGAACTGCCTGCCTCACCCACAAAGCCCTTCGCACTGGGAAACCTGCATACCTGGCCTCCAAACTCACAAAGGCCGGTCAGAGAAGGAACCTCAGGAGTTCAAACACTCTACTCCTCATACCGCCGAAATTCCGTAAACAAAAAACCGCAGCACGATCCTTCTCTGGAAATGCGCCCAAAATCTGGAACTACATCCCAGTTCATATCAGGACCATCCCTTCCTTTCCAAAGTTCAAAAGGCAGCTCAAAGACCTCTTCCTCAAGAGCACTCTCCCAAATGGATAGAGTGCCACTAAAACTCATGAGCGTGCACACTTCGGCACAATGACACTTTGAAACTAAGTCCTCTACCTCACGCCTAGCCCGACGCCTTCCCACTATCCCCCCGTTCGGAAGGATGAGAGGCTTGAAATACTGTGCTCTCTATTACGAGACTATTGCAACTTCCCGGCCTCCAGCATCATACAACGTGCAAAGTCTCCCTCTGCACCTTGAGGCTTTTTGTGTGACCACCGCTATAATACCTGTCTGTTTAATACTGCTAAAATATGTGTTCTCCTCTACTAAGTGTTCTAAAGCGCTCCGATACCTTAGGGTCTGGCTAGCGCTATATAAAACTCCGAAATAAATAAATAAATAAATGTTGCAATTGAAACCTAAGATGACGATTCAGGTTTTAAAATCAAATCACGATTCAAGATTTTTGTTGTTTCCAGTTCTTATAAAAATCACTTACCTCTCTATTTAAGACACTGTCAAAGAAGAGGTATTGGATTTCACAGGCAAAGAGATAAGATCGGTAAAAGCGACAAACATGTCAGGATTAATGTTAAACTTAATACAGTTTTCCCTAGAGTTGGGCATACAGACTTTCAAAAGTAGCAGAAGCGGGTATGAAGCCAATTATTTAACAAATTATAGAACAAGGCATTCTGGAGAAGTGTGCATCACAATGATGACCATGGGCCAAGTCCCGGGCCACTCTTAGAGACATTGCGGGTAAGGGGGGGTACTCGGATGTATAAAGGACATTTTTGTCACTATTTTCATAAACTGTAACCACGTGCAACATAATGTATACTGATAAATGTACAATTCTGGAATCAAAAATAGTGATTCCATGTTGGTCAGGTGTACTGAATACAGCAGTAAAATTGTCCAAAATTTCAACAGATTCAAAATGGTATACAGTCATTGTCTTTTTCCAAGTGTTCTCCATTCCTCTGCATGAGGATAGTCAATACCTTTTGATGTTCCAGTTTCATAATAAAGTCTTCATTTGGTGTTAAATACCACAGTGGTATACTGAAAGTTCTTTGATTTTTAGTGCAAACCTAAAGAAAGACCTGGAGAATCTACAGTTGCCATCTAACTAAGTCCTGGAGCAATATATTGATTATCAATTGGTGGTGTCAAAGACAAAAGAGGACTTTAAACTAAACACATTGCACTTCTGACTTTTTTAGCTGTCAATGGTCACAAGGTTTCTCCAGAAAAATACAGTATTGTAAAAAGAAATGATGTATCTTAGTCAACACACTGAGAAAGTAACAAGGAAATTCTCACAATAACGAGGTTCTGCAATTTTTAAAATGGGTTCTCCAAACACATGGAGGTGAGGATGTTATTGGGCATTGTTGGCTACTGTTGTCACTGAATTCTAAATGTTTTCCTACCCGCAAAGTCTTTAATATGGGTAACTCTCAGTGATATCAGTGACCTGGAACCATTTGTTGACAAACGCATGAAAGTCCTACTGGATACAAGAGAAAAATTGTGTAATGCCCCCGTCCTTGAAATGCCTGATTACAATAAAGAGTTCTGTCTCGTTTGTCATGAGAGAGGTGGCTGTGTACTATCAGTACTTACCCAGAAACATGGTGTGACAATGAGGCCAGTTGCATACTTGTCGGCTGTGTCAAATCCAGTATCTGTAACACTTATAGGTTGTCTGAAATTGGTTGCAGCTGTTTGCATTACAATTGAAATAATGAAGGAATTGTAAGTGGATATACATTAATTGTGTTTGTTCCTCATTCAGTTGAGATTTTGCTGACCCGTGCTAGAACTCAGCACATGGCAAACATCCACCTGACTAGGTATGAGCAAGCAATCGTGATAGCTGAGAACCACAGTATCAAAAGCTGTAATTTTCTGAACCCTACAACACTACTTCTTGTCTCAGACAGCAAAGAAAATAAAAATAATGGTGACAATAATAAGTACTAACCTGAACATGATTGCGTAAATGCCACTAAACTGTGTACCAAACTAAGACCTGATGTCAAAGAAATTCCTCTTACAATGACTGACCTGATCCTGTGTGCAGTTGGTTCTTGTTTGAGAGATCATTGTGGAGTAATGTTGGCTGCCCATGCAGTATGTTTAATTTCTGAAGTTTTTGAAACATCATACCTGCCTAATGTACCTTCAGCACAAGTGGCAGAGTTTATTGCACTGACATGAGCTTGGTGCCTTGCAAATAATCTGAATGTGACAATTTGTACAGACAGCCAGCATGATTTTGGAGTTGTCCACAACTTTGAGCAGCTGTGGTCACAAAGAGGTTTTATGGCAACCTCTGGCACACCCATCACAAAGTGTTCCTATATTCCTGATTTGCTGGAAGAAATACAACAGCCCAAAAAAGTTGTGGTTGTCAAGTGTGCTGCCCAAAAGACTGGAAATTACCTGATTATGTTGGGAAACAAATATGAGGACCAGGTGACAAGATACTGTGCACATGAGAATGAAACTATGAGATCAAATAAACAGGCTAAAATGCAAGAAACAAACCAAAATTAATTAAGTGAAAGTTCTATTGAAAATACAAAAAATGTAAACTGTTTCTTGTTGTACCAAATACAGACTTCTTTGAGACAACCAAAGGAATTCCGGAAGGAGGTACCAGAGGATGAGAGACAGACGTGGAAGATACCAAGATGTGTAAGAAATTATCAGGATATATGGATGTCTCTTGAATATAAATATGTACTACCTGATAACATTCTGTGTTCAATGGCCCACTATTGACATGGTCAGACTTGTGTATGAAGAGTTTTGGCTTAATTAAAACCACAGAAATATTGAAGAAGATATATGTCAGATGCATAATCTGTCAGAGAAATAATCAGGAAAAGAGGACTGTTGTACTTATGAGTCTTATCGGCAAATCAGAAGGCCAATTTATGAGACTCAGAAGACTTCATTGAGATGCCAGTTTACAATGGCCTTAAATATATTCTTGTGATTGCCTGCTTATTCTCTAAATGGGACGAGTAATGTCCTACCTGGAGATCAGACAGTATCTCAAAAACTCAATTTAATTTATACACCTCTTCAGATTAATCAAACGTTCCATTGTAGTTATCGCCCCCAATCATCTGGTATACTGGAGAAAATTAATGGGACCATTAAAAACAAGCTGGTTAAAGTGTGTGCATCCACTAGTCTGGCGTGGCCAGATGCTCTTTCCCTTGTTCTGATGAGCATTAAAAGTACCCATGACAAAAAGACTGGTTTTTCATCTCATGTAGTGCTAATGGGGCAGAGCAATAAGATTAGCTTCCATACCGTCAGCAAAACTTATTTCAATAACTGATGGCATTATGTTAGATTACTGCAAAGGTCTAGATGATGTGGTGAAATTTGTCTCTCATGAGGTAAATTTGGCAACAGCATTGTCAAAAGAAACTCAATGTCATGACCTGCAACCAGGTGATTGGATTCTCGTGAAGAAAACTGTCCACAAACGCTGCTTAGACGAATGTTGGAAGGGGCCTTATCAACACATGCTTATGACTAACACTGCTGTGAAGTGTGCAGGAATCCCGCAGTGGCTCCACACCGCTCACAGAGTGAAAGCACCAGATGAAGAAGTGGTAACCATGACTTGACGTCCTGTCAATGCTTGAAATGTTCGCCTGCCAGACAGACACTTCAAAATTTGATCATAGGGACCTCTGCCAGGGCGAAGGAGTAACTTACTCTGTCACCCTGGTAGAGGACAGCCCTACCTCCAAATTTTAAATAGAAAATGGCATACAGCAAATGCTGTAAAATTGCTAACATGATCTCATTGATAATAATACTAATAGTCTTGGTAGGCTATGACTACACGAAGGTTGAACTAACTACAGTGTATGATAGATTTGAGAATACATTGATACATAGGGAAAGTTTAGTTAGTGGATTCAGTAGTAATACTTATGTAAACATTTTGGGTGAGTATATTGACATTACAGGTGTTAAGAATTGCATGGTGTGCACTTTTCTCCCTTCTTCTGCAGGTGAAGGTGCAACCTACTTACATCTTCCTTTTTGTTACAGAATGTCCTGTAATGTGTTTGTTAGTATATTTAATAGGCAGGAGTTTCTATTGCTTTACCTGTCGGCATTCAACTTTTCACTGGAGTAATTTCCTGTTTCTGAGGATAAAGGAAACAAACTCACCTATGGTAAATATGTGAATACAGTTGTGCAAGCTAACCATAACACTAAAAAGACTAGTAAGGAGTATGTGTGCAGTTTGAGAAAAGAAGAGTGTGAATCTTTCAAGGAATATAGGGCCAGATGTCCAAATCCATTTAGTATTTCTCAATGGACCGAAAGCTATTTTGGGTCATTAAGAAATTCTAAATGGGCTTTTCATATGTACGAAGCCCTTTAAGCGGTCGCAAATTGCAATTTCTACCCAGTAGAAATCACAATTTGTGATCTCCTAAATAGGAAATCGTAAATTGGGATTACCTATTTACGATTGCTATGCCCATGTACAAAGCATTTCCTAAATGCAAATTGGGCATTTAGGAAATGCAACTACCATCGACTCCAAGTCAATGATAACCATGTGCAATTTAAACAAAAGCACCCAAAGATGCTTTTTTTAAAGGGCGATAGAGCGCACACAAGCCCCTAGGGCATATGTTTTCTTCACATGTGCACCACTTGGGGTGCATCACAGGGGGTCTTACGCCCATAGCCATCCTTGGATTAGCATTTCCAAAATAGCGATTTCCTAATAGAAAATCGCTTTTTTGCAAATGCTAACCGGCCCATTGGAATGAATGGCATGGGATTTCCTATTTTCAATTTCCTAATAGCTATTAGGAAATCAGATATTTCATACATATCATTTTGCATTTCCTAAATAGCGATTTCTAAGGAGTCATGATATAGGAAATGCAAAATCGCATTTTTGGGCATCTGGCCCATAATGAGAGGAGAGTGAACATTTTGACAAATTGGAAGGAGGCGAAGAGGATCAGAAAACAGATTAAGGCTGAGGAAGAATTTAGGTTCCGGAATTTACATCCAAGATTGAGAATGGAGCATGAAAGAAAGGGATTGTGTAAAGTACGTTGTGAAGCTACAGGAGTTAGATCAATAGAGTTTGTGGGTCATAGTCAGTGCATGTGAAAGACGTTATATTGTTAGTGGTGATTTACTGGTTGGTGAAGAACCAGTTCTGAGAGAAATGTATTATGTGTGTGGTAAAACTGCTTATTTCAACCTGCCTCATAATTGGGTGGGTTCATGTTATTTAGCTTTAGTACTTCTCAGAGTCCATCATATGGATGGAGTGTATGATGTTGCTGGTTTGAAAAGAGTGAAGCATGGTATTGAACATATATTATTAGTTATATTAGAAGCTATGATTTCTCCTATAGAAGTGGCTTTGAATGATATAAAAAATTAAGAGATTATCTATAGTGGTTGATAGGTTGGTTTCTAACAATGCAAGAGCCCTAACCCAACTTAATTCTGAGTTTACTGCAATGCGCTCAATGATTCTGCAAAATCGCTTAGCATTAGATATCCTTCCCGTGAAGGAAGACAGTATTTGCAAGGTTTTGAAAGTAAGAGAATGCCATACCTTCATTCCAGATAATAGCAGGTTTATTAATGCTTATGTTGAGACAGGAAATTAGTTTAGCAAGGTTGGTGAATGGTTTGATAGTCTGGGTGGTATGTTTATGACACTACTAACATCTGTAATTATTGTATCAATTAGTATAATTGTCCTATTTCTCTTCTTCAAATTCTTTGAGTAAATGTTTCTAAATTGTTGGTGTAAAGAGAAAAGAAGACCTTCTAAGAGGAAAAGAGATGAAGCTGAAATGGAGGATGTCAAAGACCGAGTTTATAATAAACTGATGCTGATGGAAGAAACAAAATGAAAGAAGCAGAAAGTGTTGCAGATTGTGTTATGTAAACACACACCTCTGGATATACCCAGGGTAGGGAACTAGAGGCTATGGGGTCTCAAGGGTGAGCTGGCCTCCCAACACAATTTATGCACACTAAATAAGCTACCCGAGATTTTTTAAAGTATTAATAATGTATCCTTCCCAACACTCCTCAGTATAAGTATTAGACATACACAAAAATGTAACGGATTGTGCTTACACACCACCAGTTGTCATGCTTCATCACAGGACAACCCACACACTCCAAAAACCCGGTTTGATAGAGAGCGGACCGTCAACTGGAGTCAGCGAGGCACTTCTGACTAAGAATGGACCCGTGATTCACATGTCTAAAAAACAATGTGGCATCCTAAAAACAATTTATTCACTGGACATTACACTTGGTGTTAAAACCAATTGTGGTGATAAGGGGATTTAGTACCCCTTTACCCCTGATACCGTCAACATGTTTCTGCCTTGTGGCTCAATTGAGTCCATGGCCTTCTTCAGCAGATTGTGTTATAAATGTTTGATAAAACTTTTTTTTTATGGATTATAGAATAATCGGGGGCGGTTGTTGGAGTTTTTGTGCATTTTATAGTTATGCGCATTATTAATAATGTGCCAAACATGGTTTTACTTTTGAAAATGTATGTGCACACTGACATGAAGCTATTGCACTTGAAAGGAATTTCCTATGACATATAGAAGTGTGTTTTCTTGGCTCTTGTCAACTAGGCCTAAATTTAGGCCTAGTCACCATTTTCCTCAAAAAGGATGCCTCCCTCTGCATGTGTTGAGGTCATTATTTCTGCAGCTCACAGTCAAGCACAGTCATGTTTGTTAGTCCCATTGACGTCATTCTTGCTGTTCTCAATTAAAACTTTCCAGCATTGTCACAATAATGTTTCTTTCCTCAAGGACCTTCCGCTAGCTTACTGTGCCTTATTCATTCACAACAGTAAACTGTTGTTCATATAACTGGTTTGTCCTGCCATCTTCGGATGAAATTAGCATAGAGTGAGCAGAATCCATATTCTTGCAGTGGGATCATGCTCTGCTTTGCTGAAAATGTATTTCTTTTGGTCACATCATGATGAATCTGCATTTTCTATTCTGCTATATGAGGAGATTTCCTATACAACCCCTTGATTTTGGGGGGATGGCAGAGGTTTCCTGAATGCTGATAGGGATTCTGTCCATTTCTCTATTGATTTTACTGCTCACTTGAGTCTTAGAGTTATTTTGATTTTCAGATTATTCTGTAATGTCTTATTTCTCTTAGCCTTCATGCCATTAACTTCATGATTTTGCATTTATGATCCCCGTACTGTATCTTTGGAATTTTTGTAATAAATAGTTTACATTTAAATCTTGATCTAGAACTCAATCATTGAGTGGGCCTTCTACAACCTACTGTATTTTGATATGTTGTGTGTTGCCTTATCTCGGGCACATATTGCCTCCTGAAATTGATGTTTAAAACTGTCTCCAATTCCTTAACCTGTGGGTGTACTGTTGAGGTAATATTTTTCGTGTGCAAAATGTAGGTATTCCCTGTGCTCACATGCTCCAGCTGTATCATTGCATTCTTTCAGGACTCTTGAATATAGGAACTAGTCTTGGAGAAGGCTCGCACAGCCAGATCTATTAAAGCAGGTGTAGCATATACTTTAGGTATTTACAGATCTGTCACGTGAAATTGAGCAGCATGGGACGGAATGAGGAACCTGCTTCCAGAGGTCAAGACAGCCAGGGTGCTGGGGCAACTTAGGCAGCAGTCTAGACTTAGGGTGCTTTGACATTCTTAAGCAAGATACAATCCAATTGGCTAGAAATCTATATAATGATACAAGGGCCTTTCTTTTTGAATTTATATTTTTTATGTGTGGAGTTTGCTAAGACTTTTAGCCAGCCCACCTCATACATTGGTCTGTTTTTGTGTTGCTAACAGTTTTATTACACCCACTACAGCATTTTGCCTAGGGCAAGTAGTCAGCCAACTTCCGCCATTAACTAGCTTCACTGTGATGGTGACATTCTATCCTTTCACAAGGAGCACACCCATACACAAATTCGTTCTCTTCCTTCCTAGTGGCTGCTATGACAATGTGTGCTTTCTGAACTGCCCAAAAATGTTTTGCTTTTAGCCACCATGTTTTATTTTTTTAAATTCACAGGGGCCTGGAAGCTTGCTCTACAATAAAGTTTAGGAAAAACCAAAAAAAACATACATTGCCAAAGAGAAGATGCTGGCAGCCAATGCCAGACCTATTGGTTCTACCAATAATTGTGTTGTTTGCATTGATGTCGGGAAGTCCAGTCCATGCCACAGCCTGGACATCACCTTCAGTAAGAGTGTGGGAGAGCACATTCCAATGAAAAGGGAGGAAGGATGGTACACCTCGTCCCCTTCTTGGAACCATCTAAATATGAACAAGCAATGGGGCAAGTACCAGAAGGAAGGGATGTGAGGGCAGAAAAAACAATGACAGGACAGGAGAAAGAAATTAAACAAGCTTTGGCAAAGCCAGTATGTCTCACCTGTAATATGGAGGCCCAAACTTATTAGCTTTGCTATAAAATCACAAGCAAGTGGCGCAGCCAAACCCTGGTCGAAGTCCAAATTGGATGCAACATGTCTGCTGTCAACAGACACTTAAAACTATTTGAAAGCAAGACCTTAAAAGCAGAACATAGGGTGGAGGTAGTGGATATAGATGACTAATATTAAACTTTTAACAGTGAATGTGACTGGGTTGCTAGAATGGAGCAAGCTAAATTATTTAATTTATTTATTTAATAATAATAATAATAATAATAGCATTTGTAGAGCGCAGCAACTACCTCAAGCAGAGGTGTCCCGGCACTTCGCGTTCAAGAGCAGGTGAGGGAGATCCAACCGAGGTACTAGCATTGGCTGAAGAGCCAAGTCTTCAAGGTCTTTCTGAACTCACGTTCGGACTTGATCAGGCGCATATGGGAAGGCAGGGAGTTCCACAGTCTGGCCGTCCCCACAGTGAAGGACCTTCCTCCCATACGGGACTTAGCAAAATGAGGTACACAGAACAGGTGCTGGGAGTTAGATCTCAGCGGGCGTTCTTGTTGGTATAGGCAGAGCCTGCACTTAAGATAGCCCAGGCCACCATCTCGCAAAGCCCGAGAGGCCAGAGTCAGGGACTTAAACTCTATCCTTTTAGCTACAGGTAGCCAGTGAAGTTGTCTGATGTGCGTAGAGATGTGGTGACGGAACAGGACTCGACGAATTAATCTCGCTGCCGCATTCTGTACCATCTGTAATCTATTAATCAGATAGGCAGGCAGTCCAAGGTAAAGACTGTTTGTGTAGTCCAGCCGAGATGTCTCAGTAGCGTCGACTATGATCCTGCGACAATCATCTGGCAATAGATGCAAGAATTCCCTCAAACTTCTCAACTTCCCAAAGCATGAGGCTGTTATATGATGGACTTGGGCCGAGAAAGAGAGGTCTGTCTCCCATTTGAAGCCCAGGTTTTTCACTGTGTTTGCCGGTAAAGGTGGCGATCCCATTTCTACTGACCACCAAAGTCCAGCGGGGGAGGAGATGTCTGGCCGAAGAACAAGACCTCCGTCTTATCCGCGTTAAGTTTTAAGCTTTTATTATTCATCCAGCGTGAAATGTCCTTCAGTACTACCCCCTGTAAGCCCATCTGTTTGAATCCGTCCAGTAAGATTGGGTGCACAACCGTGTCGAATGCAGCGGACAGATCTAAAAGGACCAGCATCGCTGAAGCCCCTGTGTCTACCATCATTCTTACAGAATCCGCCACCCCCACCAGTGCAGTCTCGGTGCTGAATCCTGACCGGAAACCGGACTGAGTGTCATGCAGGATGTCATGACCTTCTATTAAAATTGGCGAGTTGGCGTTGCACCAGTTTTTTCAGCATCTTAAAGGGTGTTGGCAGTAGTGAGATCGGGCGGTAGTTGCTAAGCTCCGTGGGTTCAGTGTTCAGCTTTTTTTTTTTTGATAGGGGCAGTAGCAAACCATGTTTCCAAATATCAGGGAAAATGCTGGTGGAAAGCGAGGTATTCCAAATGTGATTTAAAACAGGGTTAATCAAATGAGCCAATATCCTAAACAACTTCGGGGGACATGGATCCTCAGGCGAACCAGACCTGCATTTCATGATTTCTGCCAATGATTCCTGCTGGGAAATAGGGAGAAAATTTGAGAGGGCGCCCTTAGTATTTAGGATTCCCTGTGACTGTGGCTCAGCCATCTCATCCCCTGCCGTAAATGTGGCATATACCTTCTGTGTTTTGTCCTCAAAGAAGTCTGATAGCGTTATGCACAGAGAGAGGGAAGGCTGTATATTACCCTCCATCGCAGAAAGCTTGGCGAAGGAGCTGACTATCCTAAAGATCTCTTTATCAGAGTTTTCTGCGCTATTAATGCGCTTCACAAAGTATTCCCTTCTAGCCTCCCTCATCAGTTTGCGGACCTTTTTCAAGGCTTCCTTATAGGCCAGTTTAGCCGCCGGACTATAATATTTATAAATATTTTTATGAGGGTTGGAGCTGAACAAAGAGCCAGATGTACTAAGTATTTTAACAGTTGCAAGCGCTCAAATGAGGTGCTTGCAGACATGAAAATTATTTTTTTCTGTGTTTTATTCCCATTTTAGGAGTCCCAAAAGAGAATTCCAAATGGATATAGACATGATACATGAAATGGGCATTTTGTAGACATTCCATCCACATACCAAAGTGGTATCATATGTATAAAATTTTTGCAAACAAAATCTGATCACAAATTTTATCGACACCTCAAAGGAGCTGTTAATACATTCCCAAAAAAGAAGCCTTCCCCTTTGTGAATGTAAAAGAAAGTTTTGTTGAAGGGATCACTACCAATTCATATTCAAACTTAAAAAACTTTTTTAATGAATCCTGTTTCTGTAAGTAATTTAAGACATGGGGGCCTGCTGACCCAGCAGGCCGCCATACCTGTATTGACCTCCAATTGTAGTGAGTCGCAATTTGTGACCTACCTCATTAAAATGCACGAGGAAGTTCAAATTGCGACCCATTATGATTCAGAATTTTAAGACCTATTAGTATATTGTTCAATTCTTAGAATTCTTTACTTTTCGCACATTTTGACCAGTATTTTGTGACCTGTATATAGTACATCTGGTCAAAAGGGTAAAAAGAACTAAAACAGAAACAAGAAATGGGAAAAGAAAAAAGATATAAAATGAAAAGCAGGAAAAATCAGCTATATTCATTAGTAGAGAAAAAGAGTTAATTATATAATACTTAAAAAGTGGCCTCTTACTACCGCACTTTATTGACACTTGGAAGGATAAGTCCATTTAATTTCGTAACTTTCCGATTTTGTCTCCTCATTCCACAATGAGTGTTTCCATTGAAAAATAATCAAATATTGTGATCCACACCTTGTCAGGACTGGGTGGTAGAGTTTCCACCCAGTGTCCAGCTAGGACTATCAGATCATTTCAATGCAATTAAATACTTATAGGGTCGACTAAAGAAATTGGGCGGTGACTGTGTAGGGTTTGGCGCCCCAAGGGAAAGTCCACAAGATAAAATGTCTGGGAAGTTGTAAAACATAGCGATGCTAAAGAGGTAGAGAGAACCACCCTCCTCCCTAGTATGCAGTCAAATACAACAAAACAAAATACATGTAGTCCCCCAGCACACGCAGATAAATTCAATATAATGTATAAACAGGAATAAGTGGTAATTTTCTTTGTCTTTTGTTCTTTATTGTTCTTTTAGTTCGACGGTGCTACTTCTTAGCATTAGACATAGCCAACACGTGTTTCGTCGCACTGTAGGGAGAATTGTCCTATGACTTCCTCAGGGCTAAAAGCTTCTTTTAGGGATACCTTCCTGTCGGTTGTAATTTCGTCCCGAAGGAGGTAGTTTTAAAAATGAAGGTCAAATTCTATTTGTTTCAGAATCCATATTATTCTTGAAATATCCAAAATGTGAATCCAATTTCACTCTGTGTGAGGCGCCTCGAATAAGGGGAAACCTCCACACTTGTACCCGTTCTGGTACAATCAATCAATCACGGGTTTGTAGAGCGCACGCTACTCACCCAAAACGGGTCTCAAGGTGCTGGGGGGGGGGGTGGTTCCACAGATCCAGGAGGTACGTCAGTAGGATCAAATGCTTCCCACAGCGAGTGTGCATATAGGGTTGACCCGGAGGAAGAATGTTGATTGAGATAAAGCGGCATACATTGGAACTATTTCTGGGAGTCTGTGGAAAAAAGAAGGCATATTTTAAGAAAGACTTGATCCCTATGACTGAATAGATGCACACAAAAAGAAAATATGAGACAAGTCTGCCTTTGTATTGCCCAAACCTATTATATTCCAGGTTAGTCTTATTCTTCCATTCAAAGAATTGATGGGGTGTGCAATATAAACAACAAAAGGTACAGTAATGCAACACATATGTTAAGGCCTTAATACGATGGCAGTCGGCAGACCGCTGACCGCCATCGTTTTGGGCAGGAGCCATTTGACAATGAGTTTGCAGTCCTGCCAGCTCTTTTAGGATACAACGCCTGCCTTTTTCTACTGTGGCTTGTGCTGCGGCCCATGAAAAGAGCTGCAGCACAAGCCGCAGTAAAAAAAGAGGCACTTTGTGCACATCCATGCACCATGTGCCAGGCGTCATGTGGTGCCTGGCACACGGAGCATGGATGTTTGGGGGGGCACTACCTGTGGCCCATGGGGGACGGGGGCTCTGATTGGGGCCCCAAAATCCCGTTTCTGTCTGCCTTTTCATGGCGGTGGGACAGCAATGAAAAGGCAGTCGGAAAGAGACATCCTAATCCCTACGGTGGTGCCTGCGCAGGCACCGTCTTCATTGCAGGGATAGGAGTCCAACCACCGCCCAACAGGATCTTGGATCCTGTCGGACGCGGCTGTCTTTCCCCCGACATTATCGCTCTGACCGTCTGCATCGTAATGCAGCGGTCAGACCGATGCCCTGCATGTCAGGCGGACCGCCAACAACGGCCTGTCGGTGGCGGTCCACCCGACATCATAATTAGGGCCTTAGTTGTTACTGAGTGGTCAATCTATTTGCTGCATTGATTAGATCTATGCAGACATCGCTGCGATCCACCTAGAAAATAGCTATAATGCCCTCTAATGCATGATGTAGCTACGAAGCGAGTTAGTTTTAATTAAGGGCTTAATAACAGAGCAAACCTGAAAATAGGCAAATAGATATAGTTCTCTTTAAGTTCCTCAAAGGAGAAGGGCCAAATATTAACTAAAATATTTCACAGACAGGTAATGTTCTTTGCCTCCCATTCATTGATAATGTTCCCGTAAATAGTAAAAAAAAGCCAGGAATTACACCAAAGCAAGAATAACTTAAATCTGATATTTTTAAAGTAGACTGGGTGATTAAATTTCAAAACTTGATGTTGTCTAATTTAACTGTCAAAGAGAAGATCTCAGCATAAATGCATGATCTAATTTGTTCCCCATGGTTGTCCAGAAGTAGACTATAAGATCAATCAAGTGGAAGCAGCTCTCTGTTATCAGAAGTGTGAGCAATATGCAACCTAGCATGGCTCTGGCTAAGTATAAAAGGAAGGATGTACATTCTCTGTTAGCTTTGTTTGTGGTGTACCTATGAAAGGACTCATGATAGTTTCTGTAGATATGATTGATATCAAGAAATAGTTTGACACAAACGTAATCTACCATGTGCACTTTACACCTGGTCGATACATTTTTGATATTGACTGCTAGAATTCTTGTTTTGATCATATTAATTTTGGAACCTAATATGTTGCACTATCTTGATGGGGTTATGAGGTTTTGGGCTTGTGCTCTTCTATTTGGGTCGTAAAAATCACACTATCATAAGGTAAGACAACAGTGAAGTGGTAAAGCCTTTGCCCCTATATGTACTCTTATGAGCTATATATGTACTTTCAAATTCAGATTTTGGAGAAAGCGCTTCAAATAGAGTGCATAGAAGGACAAGGGATATCCTTGACAATTTCACCTCGCAATCCCAGAAACTATAGACAGAGTCTGGTTAACCTCTACAGCTGCAGAGGTGTAATAATACAGGTTGTGGTAGAATAACCGAACAATCCAGAGCATTTCAGTGGTATCCCCAACTCTGTTGAAGGCCTGTTCAACTTTAAGAAAAAAGTACCAATGGTAAACCCTGACAAATGCATGGTAGAATAAAGCCATGACCACATTTTTATGATCCATTGTGTTGCACCAGCAACATATCTGGGTTGTGCCAGACAGACAAGCATCTTAAGAGCAGAGTATGTCCCTTGGCCAAAAGACTACACTGACGCCCAGAACACCGAAAGGTGCTGTGTATTTTATATTTATTATCAAGTAATACATACACCAATTGCAAAGACCAACCACATCAATTAAACAGCATAATCATGGTAATTTGCTGAACATGAGTAAAATAAGTTTCATAAATCATACTGAGTGTCATTGCTCTTTTGGTGTAGGTAATGGTACTAATAATCTTCTCAATTGTCTTTAAATTGGCTTGCTTTTGCAAAAACACTGAACATCTTTAAATAGTTTTTGACTTTTCCCCTAACTATTAACCATGGCAAAACCTGTATAATAAAACTGGGATGGCCTTCTAGTAAGCTGGGATATCTCCATCTCAAACCTTGTAGATGCAGCTATCATTTGAAACAAATAGCGACTTTGTTATCCATACTAGGGATCCTTCCATCGGAGATTTTAGGTTTTCTGGGCTTTGTCCCAACAGACCTTATGGATGGTGTGTAGAATGTTGAGTTTTATCCTGATCTTTGCTGGAAGCCAGTAGAACATTTTCAGAACATACTTATATGCTCACATTTGTAGATGTTTAGGCAAAGCCTGATTGCATGGTTCTGTACCCTTTGTAATATGGCAACGACCGGTACAGATGATGCTGGGGTAGTCCAGGTGTGCCAGGACAAGGAAATTGTTGGCTTCACTTAATGGCCACTTTGAAGACTTTTTCAAAGTAATGAGAGTTGGAGATTGGTAGCCTGATCAGTGGGTTGATTTGGATGGCAAACAAAAGTTCAGTGTCAAATAAGTATCCGTAACGTCCCAGTTTTTTGGGCGGCTGCTGCAGTGGTTCCTATAACACTGCACCATTCCACCTCACAGTCTAATGTAATAGTAGGCAAATAATACATTTCTGCCATACTTTTTTCACATTGTCACAGCAATTCCTGTGGTTACTCATTCTTGCTTCCAAGTGGAAATGTGATTATAATATTTAATGTGGAACGTAAAATGCACTTTGGTTAACGTTTGGCCACATATTTTACAGGTTTTTCTTTCTATATTTACAGTGTTAGTAAACCAATTTATACATTCAGACCTAGCCACAAAAGACAAATTGACTATCTATTTGAAGTGACCTTCATGAAGTTTCAAATGGCATTGCTTTTCTGTTTAATTCATATGCCATAGCTACTGCACTTAACTGTGGTTTTTTTCAAATGAAATTCATAGGAGTATATAAACATACATTAAGGTTTTCTAACCAAAGTCAACAATAACTTCACTTTAACATTTAGTAAGTGTTCATATACTGTCACTGAAAAACCCAAATGCTAGAGTGATGTTATACTTTGGTGTTGAAATAAGATAAGAATTCATGTTTAAAAACGAAAAAACACTGAAATTCTACAGTTACAGTTTAGTGAACTTTAACCTTTGTTTTTTCTATGAATTCCTGTTTATTTATCATATTCTCAGTTGAGCATATGCCAAACTCTCCATATGCAACCAGCAATGTGCACAGATTTTACCTGTCTGCACCCCATCATTTGTGCGTGAATTAGTTTCCCTGCTTATGGGCTCAGACCAGGTGTAATGGGAGTTGCTTGCATGGCCAGACTTCAACACTTACTATTTCCTTTGTAGTTCTTACATATCTCACCTTTATTTTAAAAATAATCTTTTAGGCCTGGCATCCTTAGCGTGTTTTCCCTGAACATTTAGCCTTCAGACCTCCTGTTTTTGAGGGCTACGTTTTTGCTGGCTTTAGGATTCTGAGCACTTTACCACTGCTAACCAGTGCTAAAGTGCATGTGCTCTCTCCCTTAAATATGGTAACATTGGCTTATCCACAATAGGCATATTTAGTTTACTTATAGGTCCTTAGTAATGTGCACTACCAGTGCCAGGGCCTGTAAATTAAATGCTATTAGTGGGTCTGCAGCACTGATTGTGCCATCCACTTCTGTAGCCCAGTAAGCAGGTCTCAGGCCTGCCATTGCAGAGTTTGTGTGTGCAGTTTTAAACTGCTGTGTCAACCTGGCAAGTTAAACCTCTTACCAGGCCCAAACATTCCATTTTAACACATATAAGTCACCCCTAGGGTAGGCCCTGGACAGCACAGAAGGAAGGGTGCATTATATTTAAAAAGCAGGGCACATACTTTTAAGTTTTACATGTCCTGGTAGTGAAAAGCTTTTAAATGCATTTTTCCCTACCGCAAGGCTATATCTTCCATAGGATAACATTGGGATTACCTAATCTAATTTAATAAGAGTAATTTCCAAATGGAAAGATATAACTGGTTTATGTTTGGTGTCTCTGGATTCCTAATTTAAAATCCTAATTTATGGTGGAGTCGGACTTTAAATTACAATTCTGAAAATGTAACTTTTAGAAAGCTGGCATTTTCTTGCCTTAGCCATTTGGTGCCTGCAGCCTGTCTCCGGTTGCATACCTGGGTGTAGCTGGCAGCTGGGCTTTGTGTATTCCACCTAGAAATCCACACACAAGGTGTGACTGATTGGGTAATCCCTGACAGGATGAGAGGGAAGAGCTGGACCCAGCCTCACTTACACCTGAATAGACTGTGTCTTGCCTGCACACGAAGGTCTGCATAACCCCCTGTAGATAATCTGGAGCCAGGGCTGGCAGGGCAGGGCATCTGTGCACTTCAAAGGCATGTCTCTAGAAGTTTCTCCCCATTTCAAAGGCGTGTATAAAAGAAGGGCCTCAGACACCACCACTTCAGTACACTTCTGGGCCTGTGGAAGCTCTGCCTGAAAGAAGGACTGCTGTGCTGCTGAAAGGACTGCTACTCTGCTGGACTCTGCTTTGTTGTGCTGACCTGCTGCCTGCTGCCCTCTTGCCTAGGTGAGAAGCACTGGAACTGCATCTCTTGAACCCAGAACCCAGAGTGAATACAAGGGCTAGTTGGCTGGCCTTCTGATCTGAAGCCTCAGGGAATAAAAGGCTTCCAACAACCTTGCATTTGCACCTGGACTCTGCATCTGTGAGTCTACCCTGCCAAGTGGTGCCACCCCAGTGCTGGATCTTTGGAAGTGGGCCTAAGGTGCTTACCAGTGAAACCGATGCATCTTCTCTGCTGAGTGATGCATCCTCGAGCCAAACAAGTGCATCTCCTTGGCAGAGCGGACACATCCTCGAGCAGAACCGACGCATCACTGACGGCGCAGCACATCTTCGACCTAGGTCCTCACATCTCTCGTCGATGGCAGCTTGAGGACGATGCCAGCCTCCACATCGCAGCTTTGCAGCTCTTCAGAACCAACGTAGTGCCAGCTGCGTGCCACATCCTTGACACCTGGACTTCGCATCGCAAACCCTGTCAATGGTATCCTTGACATCGATGCTACAGGACCTCACACTGCAACCTCTCTGCATCTCGGAACCGACGCATGGCTTTGGCTGCAAGCCGCTTCTTCGCCTCAGTTCAACTCAAAGCTCCACAACCAGGATTTAAGGTATTTTGTTCAGTGGGCCTACACTCCAGCGCAGTCAGCCTGAACTTGTGACTTTGTCCCGGTCTGGAGTGCTCAGATTTCCCTGGTTGGCACTTCGTGCTTTTTGGGGCTATTTCACCTTAAATCTTTAAAATTCAATATCTCCGGGTTTGCTGATTGGATTTTTGTCATTTTGGTCTTGATTTATTTATTAAAATCTACTCTATTGTTCTAAATCTTGTGTGGCATCTTTTTATGTGGTGTTTTCAGTGTTTCGACTGTTTGAGGTGATGCATGAACACTTCACGCCTTGCCTTCAAGCCAAACGGCTCTGTGCCAAACTACCAGAGGGTGAGCACAGGTTTGTTTGGGCTTTGCTTGTGCTTTATCCTGACTAGGATTGTGGCTGCAGCTTGACAAGGGACCACACCCCAGTCAACCAACAAACTAATTTCTAACAAATACCTTCATATTTCTCTTCAGTTTTAATGTACAATTTGTGGTTCTAGAAGCTTTAGCATTCACATTCTAATCAATAGAGAAGCTCTTTTTAAATTGCAGTAAATTCTTCAACTTGAATCAACTGTAAAGCCTCCCCCTTTCTACTGTACAACAATTTCCAGGTAACTAAATAAGATCTTTTTAGCAATTCTTCTCCAGATCAAAAGTTCACCAAGCATAGGCTGCTCCACAGAACAGTGTAAGCATTGCAATGATAGGATTTCTTTAGTTTTTGCTCTTCACTTTAAACCAATAATAACAAAATCTATAGTTAGCAGTAGCTGGTGCCTAATTATAATTTTCAAAAGAAATAGAAGTTACTTGCTAGCAAACTTACTGTACTACTTCAATAACAGCAGCCAACCAGGAAGCTAGAACATGAAAATATGTTTTATTGTTTTCTCTCAGATTACACACTCTACCTGAACACCGCTCATTCTGCTTCAGCTCCTTCTCTGCCCTGCACCAGGATACCAGCATCGTGGTTCATGTGGATCGTTGGCCACTCCTATGTCCACTGTAATTGTGAGTGTGCCAAACATAGAGCATTGACAATAATGTAGGTTTTCCCAATGTGGACAATCAATGAATTTAAAACATTGGGAAGAAATAGTACCAAATTTTACCTTTGGTTGAAATAATTTCAAATAGTGATGATACCACATTGTGGAGGAAATAATTTGGGTACAATCTCAGGGTTAGCTTTATAAATTACAATAAAAGTAAATGTAGGAAAGTTGATGAATCTCTTCCTCCACGCAGCCTTTGAGTTTTCCAACATATGTCAAAGGTGACAGTGGTCTAATAACTATTTTTCACATTTCTCCGGCATGGGTTCTCTTCCATAACAACATCCGCTTTGACATACCTGGTACCTACAGGAGAGCTTGAGTCTATTTTACAGCAGAGGGGAACAGGATCTTCCTCAGTAACTCAAAAGGAATGTGTCCAGTTCTATCTATAAGTGTGCACAACACATTAAAAACACAATGGAGCTTGCCAGAGCCACCCCATATTCACTACTACAGGTCTTGATTCTACTGCATTTTGCACTAAGAAAATAGTGCTAAATGCTGGAATACGCTTCTCACATAATTATGCATAATTATAATTAATTTTGCGGAAATTACAAGTAATTACAATTGAGAGAATTACACCAGTTATGCCCACCCCTACTCTAAGTAAGGCAACATCACTTCCCTGAGTAAAGTTTTAGTTTCATGCCAAGTTTGCTGTAATTCCCTTTAGAATTTCTTTCTGTAGTGAAGAGCAAAGAATCCTATTGGAGTTAAAATAGGACATGTGCTTGTGTGACCACCCCTTTAGGTGTACCCTTCCTTAATGGCTTTGCATGAAACTCAAAGTTTCAAAAGTAAGCTAACCATGGTATGTTTCTGCCAAGTGCTGTGCAAATCTGTCAAACTGTGTCAAAGTTATTTGCAAACACATGATTTTTTGAGCCCCCTTCCCTTTAATTTTGTCACTCTTCTTGGATGTACATGAAACTGGATCCCTGTACTGTGCTTAACATGTTAAGAACCTACCAAATTTCATGCAGATGCATTAGAACATGAAATTGGTTTCCTCGGCTTTTTAACTTTACTCCCCTATCGATCTGCACACATCTTGCCATCACCACAGAGGTTTAAACATGCCAAATGGCTACCAAATTGTATTTGGCCTCATCAAATGACACCATAGTTATTAGAAAATGAACACATTTTTGACATCCTTTTTATAGTGTCTCCCTCCTTTAACAAATTTGCACACATTTAAAAACACACAGAGTAAGGTAAACATGTTAGGGGTTCTGGTGACATCATAAACTATAAGGCCAAAGACAGCGTGGTTTGTAAATGTCATGAGAACCATGAGATGGCAATATTGAACCATATTACACATTGTACCTGTTATATATCCTTTATATTATATATTTATTTTGGGGTAGTTGGCTTGAGATTGCCATTTTTTCCAAACTGCAGCTAACAATGGGTACTGATCTTTGTTAAAATGTCTTAGTTTCTTCAAAGAAATGTTGATAAAACAATGGGCAATGGAGAGGGCCAGAGTATTGAAGCAACTCTTTGACAGAAGCATTTACCGCATGATTATGGATCTAACATATTTGCCAAATAATTTTCAAAATTGGCAGTTTCACTGAAAATGTTGTTTCTAGGTCAGACAATGTGCTGCATAAGTTGCATTTTCCCCACATAACTTCAATAACCTTACTGTATAATTAGATCTCCAATGCCCCATACTCCTAATGGCCCTGAAAATATTACATATCTCCAGAATGGTTTAGGGGCTGTGTTAGACCTGGCACCATTGGCGTGGGTGTCCCCTGTATTTTTTGCCTTTGCCGCCTGTGTTTTTGCTGTGTGTTGGACTTTGTTTTTGCTGGTCTGGATGCTTTGGGCACTTTGCCACTGCTGTTCAGTGCCAAAGTGCAAGTGCTCCCTTTGTAAAGTATTGTTATGGATTAGTGATTCCCTGATTGGCATATTTGATTTACTAGTCAGTCCCTAGTACAGTGCACTGTGTGTGCCCAGGGCCTGTAAATCAAATGCTGCTAGTGGGCTTGCAGCGCTGATTGTGCCACCCACATAACCAGCCTGTAAATGTAACTCAGGCCTGCCATTGCAGAGCCTCTGGGCAGTCTAGGGCTGCCATGTCGACTTGGCAAGTGTACCCACTTGCCAGGCCCTAACCTTCCCTTTTCTTACTTGTTAGTCACCCCTAAGGTAGGCCCAAGGTACCCCTGTGGGCAGGGTGCAGTGTATGTAAAAGGTAGGGCATGCCCTGGTGTGTGGCATGTCCTGATAGTGAAATACTGCCAATTTCGTTTTTCACTATTTCAAGGCTACCTGTTCCTATAGGATAGAATGGGGAGTTTGCTTATAACATCTTATAAACATAACTACCCCTGGGAACAAGGTAGGAAAATAAAGTTTAGTATGCCTGAACTCAGAATGTTAAAATGCATCTTTTAGTGAATGTGATTTTTACATTCTGTGTTTGAAATTACCACTTTTAGAAAGTAGGTACTTTCTTGCTTAGCCATCCAGTGTGCCTCTGATAGGCTGTGTATTGACTGTCTGGCTTTGGAGTGACAGGGGCTGGGGATGAGCAGTGGCTCCAGAGAGTCTGATGGTTCAGGGCTGGGCTGAATAGACTTGGGCTGCATTTAGAGTAGGGGGAGGAGATTTCCTTTCACCTGAATGGGCCTGGTCTGCCTGACACAATGCTGTCTCCAACTCCTGCCAGGAAGCTGCACCAGAGAGGACAGAACTGGTTTTGACTGAGCACAGGGCTTCTCTGCCACCAGAGAACAACAGATTTTGCTGTATAAAAAGAGGGGCCCAGACCCCAGACATTTAGATCACTTCTGGGAAATCAAGAGGAACCTTTGCCAGAGAGAAGAGCTGGAGAAACTGGATGAGGAGTACTGCCCCTTTGCTGTGTGCTGTCTGGGGTTGGCCTGCAGTGGCTGCTTCTGCCAAGGAAAGGAGAAGGACTTTGCTGTGTGCTGTGTCCCCTGCTTGAGGAAGATCTCCAAGGGCTAGAAGTGGAGCTTGCCCCCTGTTCACGAGGTCTCAGGAACATCAAAGACCTCACCAAGTTTCTGGGCACTGTCTCTGGAACCGCTGGTTTCAGTTGCCTGGAGAAGAAAACGGTAACCCACTCTGTCACGGAGTCCATCGCAGGATTCCGTGTCCTGAAGGCACTGTAGAGAGCACCGCCTTGTTTCGCAATGCAACCCTGGTCTCACCGACTCCGTCAACGAGCCGCTGCTTGCACCACGTCCTGTGGGCATCGCACCCCGCACCGCTTCGCTGCACTGACGTCATCGACTCCGTCGCTGCCGAACTCGTACATCGACCGGTTCTGTCGCTGCATCGTGACCTGCCAGCCCCACATCGAGCACCGTCTCACCCTGCAACACCAGCCTTGGTCTCACTAACTCCGTCAACGAGCTGCTGCCTGCACAGAGCCGTGAGGACACCGCACGCTGCAATGCTTCCATCTCACATCGCAACCGCGACGGTTGCCCCGGACCGGCTCGTACCATCGTGTGCCGCAACAACAAAAGGAACTGTCTCGGAGTCTGTCGGCGCCTTAGCTAACCCGTATCGATGCGGTTGGCTGTAATTGTTAGACTCTGTCGTATTCAGTATCGCGGTAGCCCCGGATGGAGCTACCAAGTCAGAGGAACTGTATTTTCACGTTTTTCCTGCAATTTAAAGTTTATTTTGCACAGTAACTATTTTAAAGAGTATTGTATGTTGGATTTTTGTCGTTTTTGGTCTTGTTGGTTTAGATAAATTTGCTTATTTTTCTGAACTGGTGTGGTGTCCATTTGTAGTGTTTTCACTGTGTTACTGTATGCATGCACAAATGCTTTAAACACTGCCTCTGAGATAAACCTGTCTGCTCGTGCCAAGCTACCAAGGGGGTGAGCAGGGGTTATTTTAGAAGTGTATCCCCCTTATCCTGATTAGGAAGAAGGGTCCCTATTTGGACAAAGGTGCAAACCTCTGCCAACTAGAGACCCCCATTTCCAACAGGCTGCCATTATGATAAAGAAATCCACATTTTTCAGGCAAACATGAAATATTTTGGGTATTCCTACAAGCAGCGCAAAGTTTATGCACCTAGTTTTAAATTCCGAAGAAATAGATTACATCTCTGAAGTCTAGATCTTTATAATGGCTCCCCTAAGGTACTGCATTGGATTTATACTCTTTTAGCTGGTATTCAAGTGTCTCCTACTTTCAGGTCCCCCCAACCTCCATGAGAATCCTCTGAGATACTGGTTTTCAGCATCTCACTCTCTTATAGCCGGTCTGGTTCACCCATAAAGACTTTATCAAAGGAACATGATTGGAAACTCTTACATCCCTCTGTCAACAAATACTATATTGTGTTGTCTTTTCCATAGACAATTTGTCTAGTGCCCAGTGTCTGTTCAGTCCATTAGAAGCGCTGTATAAATGTTTACTCAAACAGTCTCCCTATTATTTTCAAATAGGAGGGTCATGGCTGGCATTGTAAGGTTTGCTCGTATGCAGATATGTTGAATTGTACTTGAACATCCGTGACAGAAAATCCCTGAATGCATAGGTAAAAAGAATTGTTCCCAGGAGTGGAAAATATGGAAAGAACAAAAGCGTGATCACGACATCACTACCAAAAACGTTGTTAAGATGTAGATCTGCAAATTAGGAACTTTCCTCTGGCTTTTGAAATTTGAATGTGCTGTGAAAATCGTTATTGTTCTCACTGCATGCAACTGAACAGTGTTTGGCCACCTGCTCAGTGCTGATGGAAACCAGACCTCAAATTGACTAGTGTTGGGCAGGTATGTGTCTTTTCCTCAAGGTGTGCACGCTTCTCTGAGATGTGTACCAAGTGACATGAAGGGCATTCACTTGTAAAACATACAAGATTGCCAGGTGACGCAGGGTATGGGGGGGAGGGGGGTCTTGTTCTCTTATTTTTCAGTGGGAAGTTGACATTAGCCTTGTGGATGTCCTAAGTAACCCTTGTCAAGTGACTATATTTTGATTTGGAGTTTACCTTTAATTTAATATGGACTGCCTCCTTCCCCTAAAATCCACTAGTGACTTCAAACTCCAGTGATTGTAGAAGACATGATTTCAGCTCTGGGTCTGTTTCTGCACTATTGTATTGAACAACAAAGCACTTGGTGTGCAGAATTTCTTTCTTTCTTTAACTTTAAAACATATATCTATGTAACAATTGAGATCACACACTCTGCTGGAGCATTTCTCATTCTCACTTTGAAAGTGTCAGCACATAAGCTTTGAACAAGCCAATAATTCAACTTTCTGACCTTTTAGCTGACAGAAAAACGCCAAATACCCTCTATGGATAAATAACACAAGTCAATCCATCTCTGGGGCAAATTCCCATGACTTAACTAATGCATTATTAATGCATTACTACTAGAATCAACATATAAATCACTGCTGCATACAGATTCCCACACACAAAGCCAAAATATTAAAAATCCCTTTAAGACTTCAGTGATTAATTTAGTATGTGTGAACCATGTTCTAGCTGAAGTGGATAATTTCTCTGAGGGTTGGTACTAGGCCTTACATGCTTTGGAAGTTGCCATTATCTTTAGAAACTCATCAGACATTTCATGCCTCCTATCTCTCCCAAGCTCTTTGTTTCATGCAGTGAGTATCCTCCATTTCTCAATGCTGTCATAATATGTAATCCTGATAGTTTATAGGGCACTTTTGAATATATTTTTCACGCCTCAGCCTGAAGCGTTTAAAGTGAGGAAAGGAGTTTCCTCACTGAATACAGACTATGGTGGCAGGGGCCTCGGGCTTCTCTCAGTAGAATCCTGGGAGAATCCCTTGGTAGGATTCCAAAACTAAGATCTCCCCTCGGGACCAAATGTGCAAAGGCTTTTTGAAGATAAAAAATACAGCTCCCGGATGGAACTCCTCTGCGCTGGCAGACTCAAGCCTCCCATGTGCATACCTGCCAACTCATAAGGTGGCACCGTGTGTCACATGATTTCAGCTCCCTTCACACAGTCACCCAGTGAGGAGCCGAAATCACATGATGTTAGGGAAAATGAGCTGAAAACCACTGTAAACAGTAGATCTTCAGCTCGTTTTCAAAGGCTGTAAGCAGCCGAGGTCCATTAAGAGATGTGTAAACACCCCAGGACATCGGCGACAGCCTCCATGGCCCTTTGTTTTTATTTTTTCTGGGAGAGGCTCGCAGGGAGGGGGGGTGGTGCGGGGCAGAGTGCCTCTTAGGTAGCTTTCGGCACGATGCCCGTCCCCTCTAAGGTCCCACCCCCTGCTCACACAGTGGCATTAATTTGTAAGTTGGCAGGTATGCATGTACACTTCTCTCTCCCATCTCAAATGACCTCTGTCCAGCCCTCTCCTTCACCTCAACCACAGCCCATTCCAGTGCTGCCCTGCTCTGACCAGCAATGGAACATGCTGACCACCAAGGACATACGTACACACACACTGTAGATGTAAATAAACAAGTGAATCCCTGTTAAAATGTACTTTAGTGAGTAAATAAAAGAAGCATCACCTTGTACCTTGTGGAGGCTAAACCAGAAACATGCTGCTGCAACCCCTGCTTCACAGGTATTCCTGGGCAATCACCTGGATCAGTAAATGTAACACCTACTTCAAAATGGTCATCAGCACGCAGGCGTCTGATCCTCTGCATCTTTTTGGAATGAGATCCAGTTCAGAATGCACAGAATATCTGCTTCATTACACCTAACTAGACAGAAAGGCTCAGCTGTGATAAACACAAAAACACATTCACAAAAAAGACACAAATGCAGGAGTTGCTGACATAGGGAATCTGTAAGAGAATTTGAAAAGTTAGGAGATGCATAGGCCCCAACTTAATCTACTCATCCTAGGTCTTAAGTAGAAGCCCTGTGCAGCCCCACCTGCATAGAATATTCAGCTTCTAAACACTAGTCTCTGGGGATACCATCTAAGCTGTCTTCTTGTTGTCTCTGAGGAATCAGAGGGAAGCTGGAAAAGCACTGGTTTCAGCTACACTAACCTGGTAAGGGTGAGGCCTTTCCAATCAACCACCCAGGTATAAAATTCACACCTAAAAGTCCACAAAACTTTTGCAAGGGTAAACTACATAAGTCTATTTTGTCAATTTTCTGCAGTAGGAAAGTTGGTATTATGGGTTTACAGGACAATTATAAAGGGAAGGTGCCGCTGGCAAGGTGGTGTGCAGCAGCAAAGTTGTAACTGTGTGTGTACCCTGTCAATCGTTTTCACGCCCATTTTGTGTATATACTCCTTGTGCCCCTAAAATATTTCAGTAAGTGAGAAAATCAAGAGAGACAAATAGTTAAACATGAACATATTTGATGAGAATGAATGGGAAGGGATTTCTTAAGTTGCAAACATATTTTCGATGTGGAGAATAAATAAAAAATGATATGCCGAATTTGCACCTTCAAATTATTGTAAAGCAACTGATTTTCTTTGACGATAATCATGGCGGTGTAGCATCATCAGATGGGCGTATGGCAATCTAGAAATGTTACAAATTTATAGTTGCAAATTGGAGAAGTTAATGATGCACAGAAAAGGATGACCTTTACAAAATTGTTAAGCAGACGTTTATAAATCGAACAATTAATTCTTTCTATGCTTGTGACTTCCATGGGATAATTAAATCTAGGAGTTTCTACACTTGTAGTGTGCGCATGTACTAAGAGATTTAGGGCCATATTCTCAAGAACGTGTGATAACCACCGCAAGTGTAGCTTAACGTAACCCTACACATCGCAGCCTATCGTGGGAAAACAACTCCGTGTCAACGTGGTATTCACAACACGGCGGTACCATGCGATAGCCACACGACAACGCGTCAAATGAACGCGTTAAAAACAACGCGATGCCGCAAAAACGCGAAACCCCAATGCGAAAATAGTAGCAATTACGCCAATCGCGATACAAAAATCTACGAAAACCAGCCACAGGCCTGCAATTCCCACGCGTCATGCAGGAAAATGCACTATAAAAGTAGAAAAAAAACATACCAACAAAAGCCAAACAACAGCGAAGCACAATGGAGGCATCCGGAGCAAGTACAGAGGACAACCAGAACCCCACAAGCCCCCGGAGGAACAGCCAGGGACCTCGGGGTCAGGGAAGGGCAAGGACAAGAAGAGTAGGAAGAAGCAGTTCAGGCCGCAGGAAAACAGGATCCTGATAACGGAGGTGATAGAACACCATCAACCACTGTTCGTCACCTCCACTGTGTCACTGGCAACTAAAAATGGAATATGGCAGACCCTCGTGGACAAGGTGAATGCAGTCGGAGTGCTGAAGAGGACAATGGACGAGGTCAACAGGCACTGGAATGATGTGAAGCGCAAAACCAAGCTGAAACTCGCAAACAACCGGAAGGCAGCAATGCAGACTGGAGGTGGCAGTCCAGCGCCACAGGAGGAGATGGAGGAAATGGTGTCCACAGTCATAAGTGGGGAGACGGTGGCAGGAGTTGGGGGACCGGACACTGCTCAACATGACCGGACACAACAGCAACAGGGTGAGTAACCACCAGGGACTGGGGGGAAGGGGGGAGATGGGCACAATGGCACACATGCACAATGAAGCATAGCACATCTGCGGACAAACCATGCCCCAGACCCACAACTCCCACCAAGAGACTAATGCACACAGGTATGCAACATCTCAGCACTGCATAAGCACAGAACCCAAAGGCACACCGCATGAAAGGGATAAGGGCAGCCAAATCAGAGCTGCAGGGGCGACTCCCCCAAAATGCGGCGCACACACATTACATGCAGAGCACATCAACATTGACAACGATGTGGTACAAACCGCAACACGTCCACAACAGAACAGAGGACACAACTGGTGCCGCATGTGCGTAGAAACTGGCCAATCACATTTTGCATTGCAGGGAAATGTGAGTTGACAATGTACAAGTACAAACGCACATCCGTGATGTAGTCGGAATGTCCACTGTCCCGCATCAAATAGGCAGCTCCCCCCAAACAGCCACAATGTACACTGTCATGCAGTCTGAATGTAAACATGTACAATGCAGCAACATACATGTGAACACAATGCTAAACTGCATCTCCCCTTCACATTGCAGGGGGAAATCCAACACCTCCTGCAGAGCAGTCCGAACCTCTCTTCTCTGATGACGAAGAGGACCACCACACCTTCGACTCCGACACCCTCCAACAGCTCGTAGAGAGCCTCCGCAGCCCACTTCCAGGATCAGGGCAGCCCAGCTGCCACGAGGAGAACCCACCCCCTGCACAGCACACACAGCAGGCAGCACCCACCACCACGGCTGCCTCCCAGGACCCCCACGACGAACACATGGCCTTCCAACGCCGTGTGTTGGGGTGCCAGGAGAAGCTGGCTGAACAGGTGCAGGTGGGGTTCGACCTCATGGCAGCCAAACTAGACGCCATACGTGGGTGTCTAAGTCCCATCAGGGACCACTCACAGTCCCTAACGGACACCCACAGTCCGCTCCATGCTCTCCAACGGACCATGGCTGACATCGCTAGAGTCCTGACTCTGCGACAAGAACGACTGTCTAGTCAGAGTGCCTCCTGCGATCTCGCCCGGGAGTTGGGACACATGCGGAGGATCATGGAGAACATGGAACAGACGCAGGTGGAAAGAGCGGCTGCCACGGCTGCACACCAGCGAGAGGTAGCTGGGTCCCTCAATGCCCTGAAGACCCTCCTCATGGCATTGCTGCCACAAGTCACACACACTAGCCCTAGCTGTTAACTAGGGATGGGAACTAGAGGCACAGGGCCTAGGGACTAGCCAGCCTCCAAACTAATATGTAAACACAAATGGGGCTGTCCCTAGTAGGAAATTCTACAGGATTTTTTAGAGATGCGTATCCAGTGGGGGCATCTCACAAAAAGTGAAGGACTGGCCTCACACACCACCTGGTGTCATTCTTCATC